>CM067170.1:34263459-34340959 GCA_034093135.1 Erigeron breviscapus | reverse complement strand
TCGAATTACCTCTCTAATGAAAGAACATGAAATTTTAAGAACACCCATATAACTTTTATAATTTATCGATGTACGGTTTTTGAGATAAAATATTTTGAATGAATTAGAGGAATAAAATGATTTATGGAGAAGAGAGGAAAAAAATGAGTGGTTGAGATTTGAGGAGAGAGAGGAAAAATGAGTCTATGGGTATTATAGTTATTTTAGGTAAATATATTTAAATTAGTGAACAAATGATAGGGGCATTATTATAGGATTTTCAAAAACTTAGTTGAATGTTGAAAAATAAAAAAGAGATAACAAATAATTTATAATGTAGTAGAGATAGAGATAAGTCCTGCAAAATTTATAAAGCTTCATGAAGGAAGTAGACATTATTATATGAAAAAGTTTATAAATATAAACCCTTCTTGACATCGTGTCATGTCATCATGAACTCCATCTCAATATAGAAAATTATTTATATCATTTCAATTCTTTGTGAACCATAAACCTATCATTGTAGTTGGCTTTATGAGATTCATTATGTTATTTCAATTAAATTAAAAAGTTAATTTCAAGATTGTTCTATGTGGTCTGCACATTTTAGCAATGGGGTCTCTCTTTTCAAGTGTTGTTGTAATGGGGTTCCTATTTTGAGAATTTTTTGCAATATTGGTCTCTTTTCATACAACATATAAGAGACCTTTCTATACTATATTATAAAAAGAATAGTCTTTATTTATGAAATGTTGAAATTTGTGTAATATTTACACATAACACCCCTTAAAATGTTTTTATCTACACTACCCACTTAACATTAATAATTAAATTACACTATCAATCATTTATCTTTCAAAATATCTTCATTAACCCTTTAGATCAATTACTTTTACATCAATAACTTACACCACTCGACACCGGCTTCGCCACTAACAAACGCCCCCACCACCACACCGTCGCCGCAACAACTACCGTCGCATTGCGCGGGTACCGTGCTAGTATTGCTAATGAGTAATGAACTCGAAAAGGGACCCGCATTGTTAAAATAAACAAACCATAAGGATCAATCTTGCAATTAACTCTAGATAATACATATCCTAATTTATATATATCTTTTCTTTATATATACTAAAAAATTGATCTAACCACTTATTAACCAACTAAAATTAATTAACTGCTAAAATTTATTTAAAATATGAACCAAATTTTATTACTATTAATAATTATATAAAAAGTCTTATTAATTTACATTTTTTTGTTATCCATCACTAAATTACACTTTTTAGCTTTTTATAAGAGAATAAATCTTACTAAATTCTTAATTAGTTATTAAGCATTTTTAGTTTTTCATAATTATTGAAAAAATAAATTACTAAAAAAATAATTCCACAAAAAAAATTCTAAAACTTATAAATGTTTTAATTGATGATGGTAATACAATCCACATATTAATTTATATCCACATTCTATAAAATACAAAGTATATTATTCGATATATATCTAAAATATATCCAAATTTTGTTAGCATTTATATTAAAATAAAATCCACATATATTTATTAATCAATAAACCGTATAATTGCATAAATGTTTAATATGTTACATAAAGATCTAAATACCATATATCAAATTCATATTATTCAAATATGCTTGGTTTGGCTAAAAATAATCTACTCAAGCGTCATTTCAAGCGCTAATTAAAAGCTTATAAGTCAAAGTTATCTCCTAACAAAAAGTGAAAAATAGCAAATACACAAACTCGTACTTCCCATTATAGCTCAGTGGTTAAGCACCAGCTTTATATGCTGGAGGTCTCGAGTTCGAGACATGGTAAAGACATTTAAAGGAATTTCACAATAAAATCCTCCAGTGAAGCATGTTTGAGTCCTGCAGAAGGGGCAAAGTTTTATCCCAATTAAATGTCGTGCCTTCGGACGGTTTAGTTGGGAGTTTCTCCTCCTACTAGGTATTGAGGGTGAGGTGGCTCTCTAGCGCAGACCCGGTTAAGACAACGTAAGCCAGATCCCCTATTGCGAGCAAATGATCCATACCTTTAAGAAAAAAAGCAAATACACAAACTCCTTCACAAGGTTGGAACATGAGCCAAAAAAAAAAAAAAAGCACAAGTAAATATTTTGAAAACGAGTGAGTAGTCGCGTTCACCGAAGGCATGCCGCTAATTTGTATCACATGCGACGTAGTGGTGCTAGACAGCCCTTATTTTGACCTTTATTTATTGTTTATTATTTTCATTATTTTATATACCCACTTGATGTTTTATATCAACGGTCACGAATCCTGTTCAGATTAAATTTACTATTTTCCTTTTATGTATAGTATTTGGATCAAGATCTAGAGATATTAGAGCCGTTTGAGTTTCTCTCTCTAGAGAGTTTTCTCTCTAGAGATATTAGATCTCAACTGCCTTCTCCGGCGTAGCTCCGGCTAGCCGTTGAGAATATTTTTTCCACCCTGGGCCAGAGGTTCCTTCTACTTCGGTAGATCTGGAAGCAGCTTTCCTACCTTTGAGTAGGGGTAAGGTCTGTCTACATTATACCTCCTTCATAGCCCGACTTATGTCGGGATTGGGTACATTCTTGTCGTTGTTATTTGGATCAAGATCTATGATACATAAACTAGTCCCACAACCAAGTAGCTGTCGGTTAATCAGACATAAGTCATTCTTCAATAGATTGCCACCATTCTGTCACATCTGACGGTTGTAAATAATCCTCGTGAAAAACAATGCACACACTAGGGCAAAGCAAAAGGGCAATTTCCCAGATCCAACAACCCCTTTTCTACTTACCTTAATTACACTTGCATCCCTTTTTGTTTACTAACCTTAACATATATTGTTCTTCTCTTTTCACAAAATTTGAATGACTTGAATAGTGGAAAAGCTGTTCAAAAAAAAACTTAAATAGTGGAAAACCAATTGCTTTATACAGTAAGAAAGTATAGATGAGTAATTGGTCTGGTCGATAACTTTGTGTATATTTTCTAAATTATTGTTTATGGGAAAAGATACATCTTTTTAATAAATATTCTAATAATTTTTCTAAAAACTTTAAAACATGACAAGTATAATCTATTCATCCTCTTTCATAATCACATCCTTTAATTATATCAAATGTCATGATCACATAATTAGAAAGATTGTTAAAAGGATTTATCATTTTCCTTTGTATATACATTCCTAAACGGTTAACCACAATTTTTTTAAAAATATTTAGAATACTTTGCAACGTCCATTTTGAAATTGGTAAAGATTAAACATGTTGATCTCTTTTTTTCCCATTTCTTTCTTAAACGACAGTTTTGTTAAAAATCACAATCTCATTAGTTATGTGACATTGTGACTACAAAATTAGTAATATATGTGATAGTTTAGTGATTGCATATTAGAATAAGCAATCAGGAATCATAATACTCGACACAATCTAAAATACAACCTAAATTCGATACAAAACTAGATTGGTTATGTTATGATTTTTTTGAACCATCAACCAACTAACTTGTCACACATATTATCTTTTAGGTGAGGCTATAATGACCATTTGGGTTAATACCTACATTGTTGGAAACTATCTAATATACTCTGTATCTATTAGAAAATTATAACATGTTGTTTGACATGAAAACTTATACCTCGGGCTAGACACCCCCCTAAGATGTCAAACATTTTACTTGTTCGATCTGAAACATATTCTTTTTATTTATTTTACCAAAAACGACCCTACAAAATGTGTCACACTCCCAACCCATTTGACATTAAATTGACATAATTAACCTAAAATCACCCTCCCAATTATCATTCACTTGATATGTTCAACCCAAAATCAATCGGCAACCGGCTAACCTTTACGTAAGTCGAGTTGACATATCATGTCTTTCTAACAAGTTACTGATACCAGGTGGGGGTCGATTTGCGTTATTCAATCCTTTGACATGTCAGCATGTATTTGCTAACCCAATTCTGGCTTGATTGCAATCTCTACCAATAGTAGTTATATTTTCTAATATGACCTAAGCTATTAGATGATTGATTGTGGTCTACTTAAACAAATTCACCTTGATAATCCTACTAAGTTGTTTAATCTATTGATAAATCAAATCTGATGCAATCTTATAATTCAAGTGTACGTATACGACAAGGTTAAACCACCACCAAAGTGTCCCAGTGGTTAAATATGAGACTTTTGTTGTTCTATGTGCGTCATTATTTATGTGCGAAAGTAGTTAAATATTATATTTTACTTTCCTATTACATTATTGATCATGAAAGTCATCGAATTATTTTAGGGTAAATTACACAAATCATACCTGAGGTTTGTTCGAAACTACACTGGTCATACCTACAATTTAAAAATTACGCGAAACATACCCATCGTTGTCAAAAACTTACACTGACCATATCTATCGCTGACGACCGTCTATTTGGTCGTTAAGTGAAGTCACGTGTCGTGCACGTGAGGTATCAAACCCGTAATTTCGTGTATACTTTAGGTATGATTCGTGAAATTTACCCTAAAAAATAGTTATTAAGATATTTATATTTATATTTAATTTATTAAGTGAGGTAAATATTCTATATTAAAATTCACATTTAATTTTTATTTTCTTAAAAAAATAAAAAATAAATTTTTTTTTGAAAAGATGTCATCAAACAATACACGTTTAGGTTTAGAAGTTCTAATTAAGATCAGACTAACGACTAATCCTGGAACTTCAAACCGTGCTTTTTAATTTTTTTTCTATTTTCTCAAATAGGTTTCTAAAAAAAATAAATTATAAAATGAACTATAAACAATTAAAATAATAAAAATAAGTAAAAGAAACTGAAAAATTTAGAGCTTTTCATGGTTCTCATCCTTGTTTTATTCAATATACACATATAACAAAATAATAATGATATATATAACAATAAATGCATTTTTGTATCAACTATTTTTCTTGATATTCCTTTCATTGGAAAAAAAAACTATTTCTTCATAATAAATTTAATATCAACCCCACTTAATAAATAATATAAATATAAATATCTTAATAATTATTTTTTTGGGTAAATTACACGGATGATACCTGAAATATACACGAAATTACAAGTTTGATACCTCACGTGCACAGCACGTGGCTTGACTTAACGGCCAAATAGACGACCGTCAGCGATAGGTATGGTCAGTGTAAGTTTTTGACAACGATAGGTATGTCTCGCGTAATTTTTAAATTGTAGGTATGACCAGTGTAGTTTCGAACAAACCTCAGGTATGATTTGTGTAATTTACCCTTATTTTTATTTACATTTTGCTATCAATTTGCTTTGTAGTTTTTTATTGCCTTTATCATTCTCTTGCTTTAAAGTTTTGTTGGTCCATTTAGGAAATTTTCATGTAACTTTACACATATTGAAATATTTTCTTTTCAACCCTGACTTTAGGAACGATAATTCTGCTATGGAAGCTTTGATGAGGAGCATGCATATGAGTTTGTGAACTTCCAAGATGAGATTTGAGCCTAACAAATTTCTTCTTTATTAACGGATTCGTTAATTATAAACCAAGGATGCAAAAGTTATTGATTTAGGGACCTATCAGCCTATCACCACTGAACTTAAAAAGAAACCCCGTTGCTACAATGAACAAATCATAAGGACTAACTTTGCAATTAACTCTTATTGATAAAAGACAACAAAATAAATTGTATCGTCGATCACCTCCCGGTCCGATTCCACCACACCATATCTCGTATCTTTGTTAAAACACAGCAAAGTGAATAGAACAACCGCCACGTACCGGCCCGATTCCGTCACATCACATCCCATAGCATCGTATGGATTTTGTCACGTCGTAGCCTTTTTAAAATTTTTCCCCCCTTTTGGTTTCGAATTAACTAATATATTAAAAACTTTCATTCATGATGAGTTATGGTAATCTCACCAAAACCCTAGACACCAAATTATTTATATAATTTTGATCGAAGCTTTGAATGGGGAAGGAGAAGCTTTGAAGAGTGTTTAGATTTATATATATATAAAGTTAAAGGTATTGAGACTCTCTCTCAAAGAAGCTGTCGAACATTCAAGGTATAAAGAGAGAGAGAGATCTAACGAGCCTTAAATAAAGACAAAGAGGGTGAAACTAGCAAGACAGACTGGAAATGATCTCCCTTTTGGCGAAGCTTAAGAACGGGCATGGGAGATCGATAAAATCAAATATGTCGAAGTGTAAGGCTGGAATATGTCGAAGTGTAAGGGGAAGAGAGAGAATCGGATCTTCAAGGTAACAAAGGAATGGCTATCCTATAGTGTGGGACCCAGCCGAGCTTAGAAAGAGGAAAGAGATGATGGAGAGGAGCCCACGCGAGCTTTAAGCAAGTCTTAAAGAGAGGCGTCGACTAGACTTTGAATCTCTAAGTCTCTTATAAATTTAATCAAAGTTAAACTAATATATGTATATATATTTATATATATAATCAAAGTGAGACCTTGGAAATAGACAAGAAAATGTCGAACCTTAAGCAAGGAAAGGTATAGAGATGTCGAGGCTCACTAGGCGTGGGAGTGGGCCCTAGTCTGACCTTCAACGAGGTGCTCCCCCCAGCGAAGTTAAGAGAGAGAGGCGCCAACGAAGTCTAAGTTAGATATGGGCTCAAGGTGTGTCGAGGATCGTGAGGAAGTTTAGATTCAAATTTAAATAGGAGCATGCCCCAAGCGAATTGTCAGCGAGGTCTGCAATGGGGCTGGACCCGATGAGTTCACTCCTAACATGTCCCAAGCGAAGTCTAGATAAAGACAAGGAATTGGGAGCAAACCTCAAGGGTCCTTTCACTCTTTCTTAACACCAAAATTAAATATTATCATACTTATTATTGTGAGTACAAACTACTCTAGAACATTCTATTCTTTGATGATCCTAGTACTGGGCCAGAGCCCATTTATGACAGGCCCAAATTACTATATGACCTAATTGTCAGTCTATAAATACTCCTCATCATTTGGTTGTCAGATGGATTCCAATCAAATCATTCACAATCAATTCATACATTCACTATCACACAATCATCAGTATATTCAATACATTCATAATCAATCAATCATTCATAACATCAAATCACTCATTTTTCATATCCTCCAAATATCGAAACGTCTCTTTGGGAAAATCATCATCCACCTTAGATTCGTCAAGAATTTATTAGGTTTGCACTACTTTGTAGAAGATCTTGATGATTTTCATGGTTAAACCCCTTCTTTGATTGAGCTTAACATTTTCATGCTCAAACAATTCACGTCACGCACCATACCATTATTTAAATTTTTTCACGTTGCACCCCTTTTTAGTTTTTTTTCCCGAGATTTATTCTTGATTTCTTGATAAAAATTTCCTTTTCCTTACGTATAATTACTTTCCTTTTGTCTTTCATTTTGGTTTCCTTGCAAAAACAAAATATATGTATTTATGTGGTTTTTTTTCTATTGATTTCCAACTAATATATTAGTAGTTTTTTTTTAAACGAAAAACTTTTATACTTTTGCTTATAAATTATAAGAATGTTTTTGATGAAACTCAGAACTCTCGACCCTTTCTCCATAAATAAATAATAATAATAATAATAATAATAATAATAATAATAATAATAATACCATTATTTAATTACAAATGTAGTAAGTGAGGCACGAAACCTAGTGAAATAACCTAAAGTTAAAGACTGCACCAATGAGCGACCAACCCTATTGACAATATATTGGAAAAATTTATTTTATTTTCTTAGTCTTTGATTTGTTGTTTCCAAGCACAAAATAAATATATGTACTTGACACTCCAAACTTTTGAATATAGTTATGGTATTTCACTAGAATATCTATTTGATATGCAAACTTTTTTAGCAAACATATATAGTGAGTTAGTGACACAACATCAATAACAAAACGTAATTACAATAATTGAGAGCAATGCGCAATTGGAACTTGTCGTGGTATTGTTTTCTCAAAAAATATATTTGATATGTCTAACCTTAGAGCAATCATCTATGACAGAGTAACTTTTAATTAAATGGTTGCACGTCTAACATAAGTACACTATTATAACGTAACCTTATGGGCCCGGAGGTCCTAAAACCAAATGGTTATAGTGTTATACGTTGAAGTAAAATATTTGACTTAGATATCAAAAGAATCTCTCCGAATGTTCAAGGCAATTACTATAAGGGGGGAGGGAGTCGATCGCGAGATGGAGGAAAGGTTGGAAGGGAGCTCGCGAGCTTAGGGGGTTCGGCCGCCACTGCGGCGAGATAGGGGAGGGATGAAGGTGAGCGAGTTCGAAGCTCGCGCGAGGTTGAAGGCGAGATGAAGAAGCAGGGACCGAATGTGTAATTTTTTAAACGGTCATGTGACCGTTGGGGGGGACTGGGGGTGTAAAGTTGGACGCTCCAGGGACTAAAAGTGACAAGTCTGTCAAACTTTTTTTTTTTTAATTCCTATATATATATATCCGAATTCATAATAACAAAAACACAACCAAACCCCATTTTTACTCTATATTTCTCAATTCAAACACAACTATTAACATATTTTCATCATATGGATCCATTATCCTCATCATCTTCATCATCATCGTCGTCCGAAGAGATTTCTTCGGCTTCGGAATTTTCAATTCCTTTTTCGTTTCCGGATTTATCCACGGGTAGTAGCCTACCTTTTTTGCAAAGTGTTCTTGACGCGGTTGAAGACGACCCGACGGCTCAACCAACACCGATTGCCGATTTATTTATGTAGTTTTTATTTTATTCCTAATAAAATGTATGTGTTTTTATTTTATTTTATGTTTTGTATCTTTAAATTTTTAATCGCTAATGAAATGTATGTGTTTTTCTTTATATATTTGTTGAGTTATAATTAAAAGGGTTAATTATGTAAAGTTTATAAATGTTAAGGATAAATTATTAAAATGTGAAGAAAAGGTTGGGAGTGATGGTTGTCACTAAAAAAGGTTGGAAAAAAGTTGGAGGGTTGAAATGAGGTGGAGTAATTTGATTGGATAATTAAAGGGAGATGAGATGGATGAAAGTGATACCGCCCTAAGTTACCCAACCAAAAAGGACTCGAAAACCACATACAACAAAACACAAAGGAAGTCATATGTAAATTCCAAACATTCTTTATAGTCTTCGTAAAATTAGCCGTCTTTCACTTCTCTTTCCCCTTTATCCTTCTCTCAAAACCTCGCAGCCGCCCTTCCACCGTCCTCCACTTCTCGCCGCCATAACACCTCTATATTCGCCTAGAAAACAACCCACCGGAAAAGCCAACCAAAATCCTTAAATCTTAAGATGCAGCCACCGACAACCCCCGCCGGCGCCGGCAACGGAACACCCACAACCAATGATATAACAGCACAACAACAACAACAATGGTTGGCTATACAACAATATCAACACCAACAATGGTTGGCTATGCAGCAATATCCGGCAGCTATGCATCCAGCTGCCGCCGCCGCCATGATGTATCAACAGCCGCCGCCACACTACTTACCTTATTATCAACAACAACATTATCAACAACAGCAACAACAACATAAAAGTAATAATAATAATAATGTTCAGAATTCAAGCGAAGATAATAAGACTCTTTGGGTTGGTGATTTACAACATTGGATGGATGAATCTTATCTTCAGTCTTGTTTTGGTCAAACCGGCGAGGTATTTTTTTGACTTTTGACTTTTTTTTTTATATATCTTTTGACCACTAACACGGTTAGCTGTTAAAACATCTTGGTTGTGGGCCGGGTTTGAATACCCGAGTCTCTGAATATCTGTCTTAATATGGAAAAATCTAATCTTTTTTTACCCATTTGACCTTTTTGAGTTTTTATATGTTAGTTTCTATTTTTGTGTAAGATATTGATTGTTTATATACGTGAATATGTATGTATGTATGTTCTTTTTGTTAATTTGGTGTTAGTGCAAATGGAATATATATGTTTGGTGTGATTGGGAAATAAAAGGTACAATTCGGTGACTTTTAGGGATTATTCTAAAATTCCAAAAAGAGAAATATTCATCATGCCATAACTACTTGTGATACTAATCTGTGATTGAGATTGTGTTTATAAAACTTTTAGAAAGTACTTCAAAAAATATTAAGATGCTTATTTTAGAAAGAAAGTTTGTTGTTGTTTATTTGCATTACAAATAACCCAAGATCAATAAGTACTTAATTAAGCAATGAAAGTACCAAATAATCCATACATGTAAGGTTTTATGTGTATGTTGTTGTTAGGTTAACCAAGATTCTTTTAATTGTTTAGTTCATAGAATTTTGTATTAGTTTCAGATAAAGGAAATTAATTTACACAAAAGATTAGTTTTTCTACACATCAATGATACGACATCGCATCGAATGTACGTTATATGTGTACAAAGTAATTTTTGCGTGTGGAAAGTTTGATGGTCATTGGTTCTAGTTTAAGTACTTTGATATGAAATTGTAAATCATTCTTGTTTGATATGTATATAAGCAGCATTTTGTTAAATCTTTTGCTGAAAATACCATACATGATTTATTATTACTATGTTTGTTGAATAACTAGAATTTCATCTTCTTTTTCGGGTTATATATCTATGAAAGGTCTTTCGAAATCTTGCATGTCTATAATGGCTGTAGACTATTTTTAGGCTCAAATGTCTGAGTCTGATCTCATATGCTTTATTTGAAAGAGGTGGATGGTCCCTACATCTATTTCGGGTTGCTATATAGTATAGTAAATTGCATTAATGTTATCAAACTAAAGCAATAATCTAAATGTGAAATTACATAATCGACAGGAATACAGGATGTCTGGTATTACTAGAATTAAAGAAGCATTTTTGTGCTCTTTGTGTAGATGCTCACATGTCAATTACTTGAGAGTTTTATTTGCTAAATTGAATCAAGATCTCAAAGACTATGTCTTAAAAGGATTAGTTAATTATTTTATACAGCTATGACTGGTGATACGATGTATGTTTGTCTGAGAATGGGAAGTCACATTCTATTATCTGGAAAAAATGATTTTTATGCTGTATGGGTCCCTGAAATTTTCAGGTAGTATCTATAAAGGTGATACGAAACAAGCAGACTGGTCAGTCAGAGAGATATGGATTCATCGAGTTTGCCTTTCACGAAGCTGCTGAGAAAGTTCTCCAGACTCACAACGGGAGTATGATGCCAAATACAGATCAAGTTTTTCGTTTGAACTGGGCAAGCTTTAGTATGGGTGAAAAACGCGCAGACACTGGTTCAGATCTATCCATATTTATAGGTGATTTGGCTCCAGATGTTACTGATGCAATGCTGTATGAAACATTTGCTGGTCGATATTCATCTGTCAAAGGTGCAAAAGTAGTTGTTGATACAAATACCGGATGTTCCAAAGGTTATGGGTTCGTGAGATTTGGTGACGAGAATGAGAGAACAAGAGCTATGAATGAAATGAATGGCCAATATTGTTCAAATAGGGCTATGCGCATTGGTGTTGCAACCCCTAAGAAACCTCCTACTCAACAACAATATGGACAGAGTCAATTTCCATCTCAAGGTATGTCTTTCTAGGTTTTGTTTCTTTGGCCGTGGATAGAGGTGACACTTGTAAACCACTTACTTCTGAATTAGTTGATTTGGTTATGTTTTATATCTAACAGATAGACAAGCTTTTAGAAATAAAAAGTTGATAAGGATATGGATCAAATGGCCGAAAGTTGCCCACCATGTACTTTTAATGCGTAAACCCTCTGAAGCGTTCTATTTAAAATCTTATATTTATTAAGATAATATATAAATTTGTAGCCATACTTCATGCTGGAGTCACTTGGTTGATAACAGGGTCTGAAGTCTGAACATAATAATTCCTTTAATAGCATCTTTCTTTTTCGATATCTTCTTTCATGTTAATATCAATACTTCTGAATATGGACACACTATCTATTACTCACATATGTAATTGTTGTTTACGTCTAGCTGTTTTATTGACTGGCGGAAATGGTTCATTTGCACCTCAAAACTCCCAATCTGATGGAGATTCTTCAAACACAACAGTGAGTTACTTGATTTCCATATAAATCAGCTAGCAATGTCAATATTTACTTTATTAACATGGTAATTTTCGGCAGATTTTTGTGGGAGGACTCGACTCAGAAGTCACTGATGAGGACTTGAGGCAAACATTTTCTCAGTGTGGCGAGATTCTATCGGTTAAAATTCCCGTTGGAAAAGGATGTGGATTTGTGCAATTTGCCAGCAGGTAATCATCTGTGCAGGCCTTTGGGACCGGAAAATAATTTGGCTTTTTGTAGTATCAAGTAAATTGTATCTGACAATTACACTGTCTGTGCACTCTGATTTCTTTTTGATTTGAAAATTGAAAGATTCTATAAGTTAGCTTTTGTGATGTATAAGATTGGTAATATTATCATGTGTTGAAGTCTTGGATTTTTTAAGGAGTTGAAATTCTTCTTCAAATTTCTTTATACAGAAGCAGTGCCGAGGATGCAATTCAGAACATGCATGGCACGGTGATTGGCAAACAAACTGTTCGTATATCATGGGGTAAAACTCCTGCTAACAGACAGGTATGTAATCTCTGATTTCTTCTTTTTGTATACTGAAATTTCAACTTTTTAGTTGACTGCAAGCATAAAAAACAATAAATCTTTATTAAGAAGGTGCATTTGCAAGTATTTTATTTTATTCTTTCGGCCAGGAATCTGTAAGGGGTTGTTTGGATTTGTGTTTTGAAACCGATAATTCTATCTAAAATAATTAGTAGATAAATTAGATAATCAATAACAATAGAATGGAACATCGGCGATAGTGTTTGCATGTAGTTAGTTGTTTGAAGTTGTAATGTAATTAATTTTTTGAGCGTTTGTTAATTTTGATTATTATAAGCAGTTGACAAAAGAAAAATATTGTTATGGGTATGATTTCTTTCATTTTTTGGAAGTATAAGTTTTAAATACGCCGGTCTATTTCTATTAACTATAATACTCTTTTCTGACAAGTTACTTAGTAATACATCTAAACAAATTATAATCTATAGTCTCAACAATTATCTATTCTTTTTTTCTTTCTATAAATGATTTTTTTACTCTTCTCAATTATAGTACGAAGGAGAGATAAATAAATATGTATAGTTGTCCCTTAAATACTGAATTTGGTTGGAGCTATGTAGGGCACTCAATATTTAATGTCTACATAATTGGAATCCCTGTATACAAACAATCTAAAAATGATTATAATCTCTTTCATATTACACATCTTAAGTTTTGCTTTCTTGCGTCTTCAGTACTTTGACAAGAACTATAGGTATATATTTTGATAGCATCACATCCAAAATGTTAACTTCTTGCACTCGGATCAAGTTTCCTAGCTTGAGTTTTCCGTCTAACCAACTTGTTTAAATATTTATGCTGTTTGTTTATATCATTTTTCTATATCTTCTTTTTTAATATCACTTAATCCTATCTGCTTCATTTAATATGCCTTCTTATTTGTTATGACAGAGGATGGGTGGTAACGGCGGTAACTACTACATGAAGCAAGGTTATGGTGGCGGCGGCTATGGTTATGGAGGACATCAGAATCAGGATGCGGGTATGTATGGCGCTCCAGATGGATCGGCTTATGGGTCAAATGGATACGACAATCATCAGCAACAGCCTGTTAGCTAGCTAATCTTCTTGAAATACACTGCCAGCTATTTGATTTGAATCTGAACACCATATGATGAGATTTTAAAGACTTATTATATTCCTTTAATGGGATACAAATATCTATGAATGTAACTGGAATTTTGTGAGCTGAAAAAACCATTTTTTTTCTTTTTCTTATATTACTGTTGTTACGAGCACTCCATGTGCTTAAAGTTATGTTTCTCTTTATCTAGATAACGTTATGAGTGGTTTGTGGATTGAAAGTTGAGATGGTCAAAAGGAGGAATAATAGGTTGATTAGCACTGTTGTGAACTAAAAGAGCAACACTTGAGGACCGTTGCTTGCAAACTAGGCTTTCTTTTTACTCCTTTCGTCCCATTTTAGTTGTCCACTGTTGACTTTCAAAGTCTTTTTGTTTCAACTTTGACCGTAAATATTTTGTTTGTATTATATAATACTTGATGAAAGTTATATCATTGAAAAGTTCGTTTAAAATCAAATTTATTTATATATTTTATATAGAATATAAACAAAAATATTTGCGGTCAAAGTTGAGACAAAAAGACTTTGAAAGTGAACAATGGACAACTAAAATGGGACGTAGGGAGTAGAACAATTAGATTAGTTAAAAGGCTTAAAGTTGTGACCAAGATTAAAAGATATGTTTGTAACATGTTTTTCTAAATAAGTAAACCAACAATTTAATATTGTTTGTAGGCTCATCAATTCATCATATAGGTACATATCTAGTATTTTTATAAGATTAAATAACCCACAAGGACCCGAGTCAAAATAAGCATAACAAGTCTAACTCACATCTTCACCAATCTTAGCAACACACATGCAATTTGTCGCCAATCCTTTTCCGCCCTAATTTCATTGCCCAAATTAATATCTAGGTTGTTATAATTATACTGTCCACTTTCTCTATTTAGTTGTAAAGTTTTGCAAATTTCTTAATTATACCATCAATAACAGCTTTTTACTATATCTAATTACTAATTTCGTATGTCAATTACCGGGGATGGTTGTCAAAACATGCCAAAAACATATAATTTTGTTTTAATATTTTGGGGATTAGCATTGGGGTTCGGGACTAAAGAAGATGCGAACTTACACACACTTGCATACACATGTAGGAGTTTTCAAATGCCAAGATATGGCTTGAATTTTCAATATTCCATTTCGTATCGATCATCACAATAATCAAATTATAGCAATTGAGAATAAATAAATCACAGGCACCACGATTTGTTTAATACAAGAAATCACAGGCAACCAATTCTAGCAATACAACCATGAACTCACAAACAACCAAACAAGTAGATTTTCGGCAATACAACCAATCCATCTCCTAATCGGCACCTACAATATAGCGGCCAACAACTGATCCAACGAAACAAGATGAAATAGGTGTAGCCAGGAAAATAATTACAAAAAAGGGTCAAAGAACACATTCCCAATGTAATCGTCCCTTTTTTACTATGTCTCTCATAGTTTTTTCTTTCTTTCTGAACGACCAACTAAGATAATGCTGGGTATTCCGTAAGGATTGTACCAATGGCTA
Organism: Erigeron breviscapus; assembly: GCA_034093135.1. NCBI lineage: Eukaryota > Viridiplantae > Streptophyta > Magnoliopsida > Asterales > Asteraceae > Erigeron > Erigeron breviscapus. Next base: position 34,325,724 of record CM067170.1, on the reverse strand, counting down.
AAGGCACTATTCCAGAGCACGGAGCCTAGGCACCATGGCCGGCTATTAGCCTAGGCAAGCTAGGCCCAAGCCTAGGGCCCGTTTTTGATAGGGGCCCAATAAAAAGAATTTCATCTTTGGGTTTTAATGTTTTATAGTAAACAAAGAAGAGCGCAGGGAAGCAGGTGACGATCAGGCCCAAAGAATTGGGATTTTGTTTCTTTTAAACAAATTTTATTTTATTTTATTTACTTTCTGCCTATTGTAACCGCATGAAATAGAAAGAGTTAGTCTAGAACAATTTATCTACTATAGTTTTAGGGGCCCAATTTTTCTTTTTTGCTGCGGGCCTAATTTTTTTTAGACATTCTCGGAGACGGCCCTGTTAGACACGATGACGAATTAATGATAAAATCCGATGTTTGTTAAGACCTGAACCTAAGTCTTTCTAAGTCAAGGCATATATGCAAGACTATCGTACCAATCTTTCAATGAAGGAATATTCATGTGTCTCATAGTTTGAACAAGAGTTAAAAATATGATGACATTAATTAATAAGGTAATTACTAAGCATTGCCTAAAATTCAGAAGGTGAAACTTTAGCGCAGCTGACCAAATTAAAGAAATATCATATCATTCCTTCCCCATACTTGATTGAGGGCGACATCTTTCGAAATGTTTATCCAAAAACTTTGTAAAATCGATGCAAGAATATTCAAAAAATAACACTCCAATTGCTGGGAATGGACCACTTTTTCTTAACCGTGACAAATTTGGCACAGGCTTCTTTCCAAAAGTCACCATACAAAGCTTCCCACGTTAATCATGATTGTCACCCTTTTTAACCCCACCTGATAATAATATGCCCCATAACTATCACTTTATAATAATAAAAGAATTATACATTGTATATACTTTTCTATATTAAACAAGGGATACCGATATCAAAATATGTATCATTCAAATAAACGTTCCATAGTATCCCCTTGTTTCGTGTTCCAAGGCATAGAAACACGAATCTTTTACTTAAAAAACGGTAAACTGATAAATAAATTAAAAGAAATTGGTTTTGGTTTGTCTAATAATAGTTTTTGAATCAGATGTATGTAGTCTAATTAGAGGTATAATGTGACGGTTTCTGAGACCTCTTGAGAAAACTTTACAACTTCTTGATTCCAGATCATATCAAGTTCAGGCAGGAGCCCAGACCTTTTGGTTTGGTTTTTAATTTGTACAAGAAAAAATGACACATAAGACTGAAGGAAGTGGGCGAACCCCACACCGTTCCTCGCCAAAAATTGCCCTAGTTCGCCCGGAACACCGGCCCCGAGGGGCGACTTGTGTGTCCGGCGAACTTGAGGGTTCGCTCCTTCTCCTTTCACCGGCCCACAATTCCACATATCCCTCACACTCTCCTAGGCATACAACGGCTTCTTTCTTTTTTCTTTTTTTTTCTTTTCACTTCCTATATATATCAAATATCCTTCCATTTTATACATATATATATATCTACACCATCACACACAAATATAAATATACTCCGCATTTATATATTTTTACATAATATATATACTTATACTATATATATATTATGGATCCTCAATCACCCTCTTCATCCGATGATTCAATCGATCTCGACGACGCGATTCTTAGTACCGTTGCTTTGACCGTTACTACTATGATTCAAGCCGCGGAAGACGAGGAGGACCAAGCTTCACCTAGAAGAAGATCGGTTCTAGAACGTCGACGTGAGGAGGCATACGCGCGCTTGGTCCGCTTTTACTTTGCCGAGCGACCCGTATTTGGCGCGAGGGATTTTAGACGGCGTTATCGTATGAGCAAGCGGCTATTTTTGAAAATTACAAATGACTTGGAAGAAAGGTATCCATATTTTCAACAAAGAATGGATGCTCGTGGGAAGCCGGGTTTCATGCCGATACACAAGACTACCTCCGCGCTTCGTCAATTAGCATATGGGTGTAGCGTCGACTTGTTTGACGAGCATTTGGAGATGTCGGCTAGGACTTGCCGTGAGTCGTTAATACACTTTTGTAAAGGTAATTTTATAATTACATATTATTATATACTATTTATTTATTTAGTTACATATTATTATATAGTATTTATTTATTTAGTTACATATTATTATATACTATTTATTTATTTAGTTACATATTATTATATAGTATTTATTTATTTACGTACTTATAAATAATATAAATAGGTATAATTGAGTTGTATGAACCGACATACCTACGGAGACCTACATCTATGGATCTTGAACGAATGTACGATGTGCATGAGCAGCTTCATGGTTTCCCTGGTATGATCGGTAGTATTGATTGCATGCACTGGCCATGGGAGATGTGTCCAACCGCATGGCGCGGTTCGCACACCCGAGGGGATGTTGGAAGACCGTCGTTGATGCTTCAGGCGGTTGCATCTACTGACTTGTGGATTTGGAATGCATATTTTGGTCAGCAAGGGTCCAACAATGACATCAACGTGTTTGAGGCGTCGCCTGTCCTAGAAGAAATTATATCTGGGTTGACACCTACATATTATCATATACTTTTGTTAACTAACATTAAAATTTGTTTAACTTACAGAGGGTTTTTATGCAAACGGCAACTACTACAAAGCCGGATACTACTTGACAGATGACATCTACCCTGAGTATTCCACTTTTACAAAAGACTATTAATCAATCATATACTCGTGTAAATTAATATATTATGCTTTACTAACTTTTGTCTATAAATATGCTATATATATAGTGTTTAATATTTAGCCACTCAAGTCATAGGACATTGAGCTAGCAATGGAGAGGAGACACTCTTTGTTTATTCTTACAAAACTCAAATTTCTTTCACTCATTATTGTATCAATGACATTGTGCAAATGTGAAGCTCATGGTTCACGGATCAACCAAGCCGAAACCTTGATGTCCTTCCGGCGTTCAAAAAACCGTGCTCAAGTCAGCAATATCGTTGAAAACTGGGTCGATGATCATCTGGGCTTCAACGATGACATGAAAACAAACAACAATGAGAAGAAAATGGAAGATGATTATATACAAGGAGGGCTTCCTGGTCAGCCATCATCAAAAGAGATGATGATGTTTAAACAATATTCTGGATACATTAATGTTGATAGTACTAATAGTAGAAACCTTTTCTACTACTTTGTTGAAGCTCTTAATGTACCATCTTCTAAACCACTTGTTCTTTGGCTTAATGGAGGTACATTTGCTTTTTTCTTGAATATGTTCATGTGTTATCTAGTAACGTGTTTTTTTTTTTTGTTTTTTTTGTTTCTTATATTCAACTAAAAACATAACAATAATGCAGTAATTAATGTTTTTTTTAGACGGTGTATTTTTTGTCTGCTGAAGTGTTGAACAATTACGTTGAAAAGGAGAGCTAGGTAGTATTTGAAAGTCAAACTAAAAAATGACATATTGAGTTAGATTTTTTGTTGGAAAATGACTTAATGACATGCTTGTTTAGAATTGTAGTGAATATTTGGACTCATTAACGTTATATGGGGTTCATTTTTAGTTTTGCTAGTAATTTTGTTAGTATTTTCCAACATTTCATATAAGTCAAGTTCAAACATGCAAAAACACATTTTGTCACTTTAAATTGACAACTAATTATTGTAACGATCACAGGGCCAGGATGTTCGTCCCTCGGCGTTGGTGCCATGCTCGAGATTGGACCGTTTGGTGTTAACCCTGATGGCAAAACACTCTACTCGCGAAGATTTTCATGGAACAAAGGTTCAATTCCCATCAATCAAGTTGTATATAAGATATATTTGTATCATTTAAGATCTACATAGATTTTGATGATATATGTATGTTTTTGATGACATACTTTTATATATTTATATTATACAGTTGCAAATATATTGTTCTTGGAGTCACCAGCAGGGGTTGGATTCTCTTACTCCAACACAACAAGTGATTATGACTTGTCTGGAGATAAAAGGACTGGTATGTTTCCCTTTCATTATTACATACATATCCCCCTTTCTTGTATAAAGATATTGAAAGCATGTTAACTATGACCCCAATGGGCCACTAACTATATAGTTGACAAAATAGATAAACCCATATATGTAGGGTAACTAACCAGTCAATTATCAAAATAAGTTTGTGTGGAAGTGGAACCCAATAGCTTTGAACTTTTGGTTCGATTTATACATTTAGATAGAAATTATAATTGACTAATGTGTGAAATTTGTTAAATTAACTGGTTTGTTAGTATAATACAGTAACATGTTTTTTTCTAGATAAAGTTATTTAGGACTTTGTAAATGTATGGATATATAAGTTAAGCAACCTTTTTCTCGTTTGATCGTTTCACTTGCCAAAATAGTTGTTACATTTCACTTAACTCGTTAAAGATTTGATGTATGGTTATTAATGTATGGCTCTAAAAGATAAACAAAGTGTAATGGGAGATGCATTAAGTCATTAACAACACTTTGTGACACATAAAGATATAATTCATATGATTTGTATGTGTATAGTGTAGGAACACCATTCTTTTAAATAACATTTTATTGATATACATTCGAATTACAACAAGAAAAATTACAAGTAAACTAACTACTAACTAATCAATACAAGAAAATAAATGAAACAGAAACATAAAACAAAAAGAAGAAGGCAAAACGGGCTGAGGATATGGTTAAACCAAGGTCCCTTAAAACTGATTTCGGGCCACCCAAGTGAACCCGTCAGTTTCCCAGGGTACAACAGCCAAAGCAGATTGTACTGCCAGAGTTAACCACAACCCAGAATATACCTTCAAGAACAGCTTGAAGAGAAGTGAAATTGAAAGAGTCTGGTTGATGATCCAGATTGAGATGTGTTAGTGTTGTTAGAGTGTGTTATTTGATCAAGTGATCTTGATCAGTTTTAAAGGGACTAATGAAGTGGAAAACACATGTTAGCTTGCATGGTTAACTAACAGGTGTCACACTTAGCTTGTAGCAAGTGTGGAACCAGGTGTTAAACCAGGAATAATCCACTCCACTGAGCCATACTGAGCCATGGAAGCCATAATCGAGCTAGCCAAAAACAAAGGCGGCTCTAAAGCGCTCGCGGCGATGTGAGCGTGCAAAGTGCGCCACTAAAATGCCACATTACGCCTCATCGCCCCGGTCCCGTCGGGTGCTTCGCACCCTCCTTGCCCACTTGGGGTGTAGCCCCTTATAAGGAATTATAATTCCTCCAACACTGCTCCTTATAAACACACTTAATGTTTATACTTCTACCAATGTGGGACAAACCCACATTAGTTAAATACACTTTCAACTTCATTTTATCATATCTATTCACTTGAACATTTTATGTTAAGATATTTCAACATATAAAATAACATTTATAACATAAAATTTCCAACATATAGATAATGTTTTGGGTCATCTGACTAACAGTGTTTTTGGTTCAAATTATTACAGCTGAAGACTCGTATGTTTTCTTGATAAATTGGTTTAGAAGATTCCCACATTTCAAGAACAATGACTTTTACATAATCGGAGAAAGTTATGCAGGTATATGGATACATATTCAATAATCAATAGTAATACAAAGTTATACGTATTTATATTTGAAGTATGTATGAATATATGTTTACAGGGTTTTATATCCCGGAACTAGCTGATGTAATCACAAAGAAAAATGTGGAGGGCCACTCTACTTCAATCAACTTCAAGGGTATTATGGTAAATACGTTACATCGTTGCTCTTCTATGATGTTAACAAAAATAGCCAACTTGATATACAAGTAACATTTATTCTTATTCAATTTGGCTCATTTTATAGATTGGCAATGGAATAATGAATACCGATACCGACGATAAAGGATTTAACGATTATCTATGGAGTCATGCCTTGATTTCGGATGAAACATATAGGAAATTGACACAAAATTGTAGTAATGCGAATACTAGTGACTATTGTACAAGCTTAGAGGAAGAGTTAGGGGAGGAAATTGGGAATATAGATTTTTACAACATTTATGGCCCGACTTGTATGTCATTGCCTGATGGAGTAATGGTAAGGAACAAGGGTCGTCGAAGAAGATCGGGTGGGGTAGATCCATGTGAAGGAGAATACGTTGAAAACTATCTGAATCTTCCACATGTTCAGAAAGCTTTTCATGCTAATGTCACCAATTTATCTTATCCGTGGGAGACTTGCAGGTTAGATTTAATTTATGCTTCTTGGCAATAAATTTGTTCTGTAAAGACACTTTCAAAACTGAAACTAATTGAAACTCGACTAGTGACTATTGTAAAGACACTTTCCATTTTTATCCAACAAGCAACCCAACCCTTGCTAACTCTGGTTTGGGCCAAAAACCACTTAGCCGCTAGCCTTGTCCAAAAGCCGGTTCATCTCTCTTTGTTGTTAGTGATATGACGATTTATATAATCTTGTTGCAGCAAACTCATTGTCAAGTGGAAGGATAGCCCCTCAACTATGTTTCCCATATACAAAAGGCTAATTTCCTCAGGTCTTCGAATACTCCTTTATAGGTATGCTTTAGCTTATCTAGACAAACGACACTACAACAAAAATGTCATTTGTCCACACATATTTCTCCACACTTTTAATGAAGTATGCAGAAATTTGTTAATTTATTCACATTTTAAGTTGTGTAGAAAAAGTTCATATTTAGAAGTGTGAAGAATTTTAGAAAATCATAATTTCTACACACTTATAAATGTATTAACAAAATGTTCACACTTAAAAGTGTGAAGAAGTGTCAAACATTGTGAAAGTTAATTTGTAACACCTAATTTCTCCACGCCTCCCCTCGCGTGAAGAAATTTAGTGTTACAATTTGACTTTTCACATTTCTAAATGTGAACAATTAATATATTTTTACACACTTGAAAGTGTGAACTCATTTTTTCCACATATATAAGTGTGAAAAAACTAAAAAATTTTAAATTCTTTCACACTTTTAAATGTGAGTTATTTATATACATTTTTAAATGTGAACAATTAATATATTTTTACACACTTGAAAGTGTGAACTCATTTTTTCCACATATATAAGTGTGAAAAAACTAAAAAATTTTAAATTCTTTCACACTTTTAATGAAGTATGCAGAAATTTGTTAATTTATTCACATTTTAAGTTGTGTAGAAAAAGTTCATATTTAGAAGTGTGAAGAATTTTCAAAAATCATAATTTCTACACACTTATAAATGTATTAACAAAATGTTCACACTTAAAAGTGTGAAGAAGTGTCAAACATTGTGAAAGTTAATTTGTAACACCTAATTTCTCCACGCCTCCCCTCGCGTGAAGAAATTTAGTGTTACAATTTGACTTTTCACATTTCTAAATGTGAACAATTAATATATTTTTACACACTTGAAAGTGTGAACTCATTTTTTCCACATATATAAGTGTGAAAAAACTAAAAAATTTTAAATTCTTTCACACTTTTAAATGTGAGTTATTTATATACATTTTTAAATGTGAACAATTAATATATTTTTACACACTTGAAAGTGTGAACTCATTTTTTCCACATATATAAGTGTGAAAAAACTAAAAAATTTTAAATTCTTTCACACTTTTAAATGTGAGTTATTTATATACATTTTTAAATGTGAAAAAATTTACAAATTTGTTCACCCTTTTTCAAAGTAAGTGTGGAGAAATGACATATTTGTTGTAGTGCGAATTTTTTAAAGAATGATGTAACGGTGTGCAATCAGATAATCAATAACATGAAATATGTTTTACAGTGGCGATGTTGATGCTGTTGTTCCAGTCTCGGGCACACGATATTCTATTGACGCCATGAATCTTAAAGTGATCAAACCATGGCGATTATGGACCGATGCTACCAAACAAGTAATGTTTCTTGTCAGGAAATATTTTATCTCATTATAATAACAAGGTTTAAATTTTATATAAAAAAAAAAGAAGCATTCAGGATTATAGATAAAACCTCCCCTAATTTCGGTATGTTTATATCAAGCAAACTAAACATCGGTTTTTGTTTTAATTCATGTATGTATATTATAGGTGGCTGGGTACAAAGTTGTATATGATGGATTAACGTTTGCAACAGTTCGAGGTGCTGGTCATGAAGTACCTCGTTTTCAACCACGCCAAGCCTTTGCTTTATTGAAGATGTTCTTGGCAAATCGCCATTAATTGAAAATACAACATTGAGTGTCCGGCCCTAGCTCAAACTACATGATCAATTTGAACATCAACATTGAAAATTCAATGTTGTTACCTATTTGTTGTCGATCCCATTTTCATTTCAAGAATTAAAGTGATATTCAATTCCTTTATATAATTTGTTTTGCTATTTTTGTATATTGTTTTTCACCAACGGCCCACAAATGTTAAAGTCGTAATGGCCCAATGGCGAAAGGCCCAACCCGGCCATACGAAGGCTAGATCCAGTTACACTAATTACATGAAATGATGAAAAGGTTCAACCCACCTCCACGTAATGACTAAAACACCATACGGATCATGGATCATTATCCAATTTATTTTTATTTAATGTGCTCTCTTAAATTTGTCTCTTTTTTTTCTTTCAAAACAATTAGAATAAAAGATGAAGTATACCATTATAAAATATAAATTAGACTTGTAAATTTTGTTAAACATCAATATTGTTGGTGTAGTTGGGCTTTGTTTGAAGTATTCTATAAATGGGCCTTTATTTTTGTAAATAAATATTATTTTCTGTCATGTGAAGTACTAAAAAACGTCTGGTATTATTTGCCTTTGTAAAAAATTTAGTATTAAAAAAAATAGTTGTCACATGATACGTCAAGGGTCAAGTTGGTCAAAATTGGTCATGCTTTTTCTCATTTTAGGAATCAAAATGATACCAGCAATTACAAACAAAGACAAAAGCAAACCTGGCAACAAGGCCTAAAATGTACTATAAAAATGAGTTTGCCAGTTTAAAATGACGATCGTTTATCATTTATCAAGAGCTTTTAGTCTAACAAATCGAGTTTTTAGGCAATCGATTATAACTATATGAAGTCCACTTATATGATCTCGGTTCAAGTTTGTCTCTTAATCTTCATTCATTGTGTTAGTTCTCAATATGAGCCTCTTTCGAAATTCCTAGAGATTCAAAGTTATAAGATGATGAGTGCCAATCAAGATTTAATTGTCGATGAGTTCCCTATTCTTATAGGCTCTCAACGTGGGTTGAAGAAGGCTGACAAGATATCAAGCTTACCAGGACAACCAAAAACCTCAAAATTTAATCAATATTCAGGTTATGTGACAGTTGACCCATATCATGGCAGAGCTCTATTTTATTATTTTGCAGAGTCTATACAGACGCCGTCTAAAAAACCTCTTGTATTGTGGCTTAATGGAGGTATGCAAATCTCAAAATTGAAAATCACTATGGATTTATTTATTTTAGGAGTACATATTTTAATTGCTGAATTTGTTATAGGACCTGGATGTTCTTCGATTGGAGGTGGAATGATGATGGAACATGGTCCATTTCGAGTCAATAAAGATGGCAAAACGTTAACCGAAAACAAATATTCTTGGAATGGAGGTAAACCATTAATGATTCTGGTTCAAAAACTTGATTTTGTTTACAGAGTTCTAGTTTTGTTTTGGAGAAAACATCAAGGCAATGTTAAACATTTGATGATCTTTGCAAAAACATTAAAAAGGTGTACATCACAAACACATATACGTGGTGTTGTATCATATAAATTAATAACGTGATTTGTGATGTACATGCATGCCACTTTTGTGATGTATGTATCACCTAATACACTTTTTGACTGTTTGTACATGTTTTGTTAGGAAAAAAGGATAACAATGGAAAACTTTTAAGTTAAAATAATGTCTATTAGTGTCACTTTTTTTTTTCTTCCCTAATAGCCACTTTTATTTTATCTAGAATATATTTTTGTAATTGTAATCATGGCCGGTGTAAAGGGTGGCCAAAGTGGCCGACAGGCCGAGACCCGGTTTTTTAAGGGGCCTGATTTTTTCTAGCTTTTATTGTTGTGTGTATACGTGTGTAATTATTTAAGTTTATTGTAAACTCTAACCATCATCTAAAACTATATATAATTTAACCCATAAAAAAACCACTTATAAAGTTTTTACTGGATTAAAAAAAGAGTTATCATCACTTATCGGAAACTCGGAACTGATCAAGCGGCGCCTGCTGTCTTTTTCAATCTTTCATTGTTCCACTTTTCATTTATTTGGCATGCAAGTAGTTATTTTTGTTTATTATTATTGTAAATAATATATATATATATATATGTATTTATTATATATATATAGTATGTATAGAAATAATATATTATTATTAAATGATATATAAAATATTATTATTATTTAAAAAACAATAACATAGCATAGCAGTTTGTTGCTTGTCATTTCTTTAGGTCTTTTTATGTTGGTTTAAACCTATCGAAATTTTATTTATGTCTTTAGGTTTTAGATTTTATTTATTGATATAACATTTATTGTCGTTTTCAGAGATTGTTCATATAATATAATTTGTTGTGTTTAGCATATGAGGCCTTATTTTTGCGCTTGGCCTGAATCCATAAATCTTCAGACGGCTCTGATTGTAATTGTACTCTTTGACCTCTAGTATCTTGTTAGGTGGTTTTTGTTATATCAATATTTCTTTCCGGTTCAAAAAATAAGAATAATCCAAAACTATACCTAATAGAAGTCAGACTTTTACAATACAAGTAAATGTTTCACGTTTTCTCTTACGGAAAAACATGTTTATGGCATCAACTTAAAAATCTCAATTAGTTTTGGTCAAGAACTAAATAAATAGTACCTTATAATATATATTGTATAATAGTGTGAAGTACGTTTGGTGGTGTATGGTTAAAAATAGTTGGTGTACATTTTTGACCACTTAGTATAAATCACATCTAGGCTAAATTCAATTTTTAAAATTTTTTTTCTTAATCATTTTTTATTTACTTAATCATTTTTTATTTACTTAGCCATTTTATCCACTCAACTTTAGTTGTTAAAAATATAAACGGACCCTAAAATTTTAAAGTTAGGGAAAATTTGTTATACTCATATATTCTATCAAATATTATAATGTTAGAAAATTGTTTATCTAGTTATCACATATTTACTTTTTTAGTTTATGAAAGTTTATATGTAGAGTTCTTTTTGTTGTATTAACTTACACACCATGACTGAAATTTATTTAGTTGCTAATATGCTCTTCTTGGAATCGCCTGCCGGAGTTGGATTTTCATACTCCAACACATCCGCCGACTTGAAGACTACCGGAGATACAAAAACCGCAAAAGATTCATATACATTTCTAGTCAATTGGCTAGAAAGGTTCCCGGAATACAAGACTAGAGAATTCTACATCACGGGAGAGAGTTACGCAGGCCATTATATACCTCAACTAGCCGAATTAATCCTTAGAAGTAACAAGAATGCTAATCAAACCGTTATTAACCTCAAAGGGGTCGCGGTAAGTTTGATAACACTTTAAACTATTAAAAAACCGAGTTTTTTTTTTGTAGCATGATTAAATTGTTATATATTTTTTAGATAGGAAATGCATATATCGATATTGAAACCCAAAGAAAAGGAAGACATGACTTTCTATGGTCACATTCGATGGTTTCTGACGAAATCCATGATGGAATAGTCACAAATTGTGATTTTTCATCAACATCGGGTTTATCTAACATTTGTAAAGGTTATATTGACCAAGAGAAGAGTTTTATCAAGAGCATATATCCTTACGATATCTATGCTCCTTTATGTTTGAATGGAACATCTAGCGAGGTAACGTTTATTACATTTTCATATTTTTATATTATTATATACTGCAACTTTAAGCCCAAGTTATATACTTATTGTGTATAGACATTTTTTTAGTTTTTTTGTGTACATATGAATTTCCACCTAATTGAACATGTATTGTTGTATGCAGTCATTCGGTTTTGATCCGTGCTCGTTAGACCATATTGAAAGTTACTTGAACATCCCTCAAGTCCAAAGGGCGCTTCATGCTAATCTCACCGGTCTTCCTGGATACTGGCAAGATTGCAAGTAAGAAAGTTTCTCTAATTAATTGTGTACAGTTAAAAATTGTCGTTTTAAAGTTTGTTTTTAGATTGAACTGAATTTGGTTTTGTTCGGGTATATATATATATAGTGACAATTTGTTTGAACATTGGCACGATCAACCGTTTAGTATGTTACCATCCATCCAGCGGCTCATGGGTAGCGGCATTCGTTTTTGGTTGTACAGGTAACATCGATCAAATATTGTTTTCGTATACACTATTGCAGTATTACACCATTCTACGACTAATAAATAGCCAACCTAGACCATGCAACCATGTTACAAAATGATATAAACTGAAACTACATCTAGTCAGGCTTTCAATTTTTACAATTAAAATTAATTTAATTTATATTAGTTTATACTTTTTAAATTGTAAACGTGAATATAACAAACTTGTCTTATGAAAAATTAGTAAACCTTTTTATACTTAAAAAAAAGCATAGGCATTAGTCTTGTAAATGTTTATATTTTGTTCTGCTTATGTTTTGTCCAACTCTTCATTTAGCTCTAACGCCCTAAAGTCCGTTGGGCCAATCATTGGGCTATAAAACAATTTACATAGTATAGAAAAGTGTAATATATTTTCTGCCTTTTTATATATAAGACATAATCGATAATATACGATCATTCTTTAATTGCAGTGGAGATACCGATAGCTCAGTACCAATTACAACAACCGAATACGCGATTAAGAAACTTAATACAACGATAAAGACACCATGGTACCCGTGGTACTTGAAAGGAGAGGTTAGACGGCAACTATGATTTCAACTAGTACCAAAGTCGTGTTTGTTTTATGTGATTGTTCACTTATATTTTTTTTTTTGTTTATTATAGGTTGGTGGGTACGTGGTTGGATATGAAAACTTGACGTTTGTGACGATTAGAGGGGCTGGGCACTTCGTACCAAGCTATCAACCAGCTCGTGCACTTGCACTTTTCTCGTCTTTTTTGCTTGGAAAGCCTCTACCTTCTATGTAGTTCTGATTCGACTTTTGATATAATACAATCAATGGTGCTTTTGGTGGTAGTTCCTGATGTGTTTGTGAGATTAACCTCCTTATTGGAAAAAAAAAAGTTGCACTTTTGTGTCTTAATGTCAATCGATGCATTCTTCTTATTATTTGGTGAATTTTGTTGTGTATGAGATAAATCACTATCACTAGACAATCTATAACAAAATTGTGGGTCAATAATGCCATGGGCTATTTGTTAGTATATGATCACGTAGAAATGAACGTATGTCCAGAAATGATTTAAGCCTACGGGGTCACACGTCTCGACACAAATGTATTTAATATTAATTAATATATTTAATGTATTTAATTAATATGATCACGATTTCAATTAACGAGTGGTCGTTAAAAACTAACGGTTACTAGTTAACGGCGTTAGTTAAGGAAGGCTTAATTTGTAATTAGGAGATTCTAGAAGTTTCCTAATTATAAACTAAAGGGGGCCGGTTTTAATTAATGAGTTTTTAACTCATTGAGTTTAACTTGTTTTCTTATATACTAATCCTAGTATATATCTAATACGAATCCTAATCTATGTCAAATACGAAAAGGGTTTTGGATATAAAAAGGAAAAAGGAAAAGCCCTCTTTACCTCTCCTCCTCCCTCCTCTATAGCTACGGCCGAACTCTCCCAAACAAAAGGGATTTCGGTTTTTGTTGTTTGACAAATCGAGAAGAGAAAGCAAACGTTGCGGTTCGTGATCAAGTACTAGCATACGTGCATTCACGTGTCGTGTGTGCAATCGTAGAGAAGTTTATTTTAAACTTTCATAAAGTTTCTTGATTTATTCTCATCAATTTAAGGTACACGTTTTCTATCTTGGTTGATTAATTAACTACATAGGTTTTATCTTCCGTTGCGTGCTTTGTGATTTGATTTGATAAATTGTTATATAACCCAACAGTGGTATCACGAGCCTACTATGTATGTTTTTTAATTACCAATTAAATCAAAACTTGAAGGGGGGTTAGGGTCTTGATCTTCAAAATTTTCGGATATATATATATATATTATAAATTGTTTTTGTAATTTAATTACATTATTTAAATAAGAAACAAATAATATCTATATTATTAATATATATATGGTTCGAAATTTTCCAGAAAATAAAAAAAAAAAAAAATTGTTTTTTTTTGGGTTCCTAATCCAAGTTTTGATTAATTACATGTTTATGTGATAAATTGCATGTATATATGGTGTACTTTTAATTATTTAATTGTTAAATAGAAGTAAAAATCATGAATTTTTCATGCAAATTGTTCATGATTATTACTTAGATATATTGATATGAAATCTTGATCATTAGGGTTAATTATGCTAGATAATTGAATAATTAATTGTGTGACAATGTGATTATGTTTTGTGAAAGTTTCTGTTTGACACCAGTTCACTAAAAAAATCATAACTAATTAACCGTAAGGAGTTGGAAGCTGAAATCTTTACAGTAGATGCTTGACTCATAGGGCTACAACTTTTATGTTTTGTGTTAAGCCCAGTTCGGCCTTCTTCAGGGCCAGATTTGGTCGTGAAGCTGCTGGATTTTCCAGATCAGCATCCTGTTTTATGGTAGATAAATTTGTTATAAATATTTTGGCTTACGCAATCAAGGCAACTTGATGTATGTGGTCTCTTTCCATGTGAAAGAGGAGCCAATCTTATACCATAGTGACCAAAATAGGTTAATTACCTTAATTGTTAAGTTGTGAATTTAGTAAGTTTAATTTTGCCTTTTTTATGAAAATTGTGTGCAAAATTGTTTTTGGAAAAATAAACTTGACTAAATATATTGAAATAAGATTTTGTTTATAAAATTGGTGCCCTAAAATCAAAAGATACACCGGCTCACCCATTTGAACAAACTCTAAGAGAGGTATAAGTCGGAGTGCGCTAGCCTCCTAAAAGGGCGGGTTTTTAAATCGCGTTTATCGCATACCTTTGCCCTTGCGCTTCTTTGTGCGTTCGAATGGAGCTACCGAGCTCTTTTGTATTTAAAGGCAATAAAAATGAGTTTTATAAACATATTATGTTTAGAAGATATGCATGAATCTTCAAACATAACTTTTGATCACACATCAAATTGATTGACCCAATAAACTTAAGTCATTGCCATCCAACTTGTAAAGGACACTTGTGGCTGTTGTTTTACTCGCTGGTACACAGTGGTGAAATGGCAGTTGCATGGCAAATCCCACTCACTGGTACACAGTGGTGGACAAATTTGCGCGTTCTTGGTTGGACGACTTAAAGCGAGTTAAGCGGTGAGACCTTGACCCGTGGCAAAAGATGGGACAAAACATGACTACAAATCGCTTGATGAATCAAGTGTGATTTGTAGGTCCCATTCTTACTAGGAATTGCACATGTAATGCAATTACTGCTCGTCACTTACCTTTTGAGTGCAATCATTTCTAGCAGATCAACTGATGAAATGATTGTATGTCAATTGGATCCTAGCCTTAATGAAATTAATTGTTTATTTGATAAACATTGGGTAATTGATTTCTTAAGGATTTATTATCGAAAATACTGATTTTTGAACTTAATCTGTTTTGTAGATGGCAATGAATCCTTCCACAAACACCAATGCTTTTCGGCAAATGTTTGAAAGAGAAAAGCTTAATGGATCAAATTTCAATGACTGGTATCGTCAACTGAGAATTGTTCTAAGAGTTGAGGAACGCTTGGATGTCATTGAAAGGCAATGGCCAACCGAACCAAGTGCTGAATCCACAGCAGCTGAAAAAGCTGAATATAGGATTCAGTACACTAGATTCAATGAAGTTTGTTGTTTGATGCTTGCGAGCATGTCTCCCGAGCTTCAAAAACAATTCGAACTCTACACTCCATATGATATGATCACAGAACTTAAATCCTTGTATGAAAAACAAGCTGGAGTGGAACTGTTCGACTTAGTCGTGGAACTTCATGACATGAAACTTGAATCTGGCAAATCGGTTAGCAGTCATGTGCTCAAGATGAAGAGCATTTTTGACAAATTGGATTCGATGGAGTACGCTTATCATAAAGAGGTAAAAGTTGGCATGATTCTCAAATCCCTTACGAAGGAATATGAGGGTTTTGTGCAAAACTATACCATGCACTCTATGAAAAAAAGCGTCAATGAACTTCATGCTATGCTCATTGAATATGAGAAGACGATTCCAAAGAAGGCCAATGACCCAAATGTCCTTATGATTAAGGGGGGTCGGATCCAGAAAGCTAAGAAATCGCACCAAGCTAAAGGCAAGTTTGATGGTAAAGGCAAGGGTAAGCAAGCTGCTTATTCCCCCAAACCAAAGAAAACCCCTCCGGCTAAGAAAGAGCATCCGGCTAAAGACCAGACCTGTCATCATTGTAGTGAAGTCGGGCACTGGAAGAGGAACTGTCCCAAGTATCTTGCCGAGTTGAATGTGAAGAAGAAGCAAGCAAGCGTTGCTAGTACTTCAGGTATCTTCACTATTGAATTATTTTCCTTTACTAAGCGTAAATCATGGGTTTATGACACTGGCTGTGGAACTCATATCTGTAATGAATTACAGGCTCTTAGGAAAAGGAGGAAGCTGAAGCCCGGAGCTTTGCAGCTGTTCGTGGGCAATGGTCTACCAGCACCTGTTGAAGCTATTGGAGAATATCATTTAGTTCTTCCTTCCGGTTTAATTATTGTTTTAGACAATTGTCATTATGCACCTTCTATTACTAGAGGTGTAGTTTCAGTTTCTTTGTTAAAAGACAACGGATTCATTAATGTTTTTAATGATTATGGCATTTCAGTTTCTAAAAATAATGTTCATTATTTTGATGCTATTGCTTGTGATGGTATTTATGAAATTGATATGCGTGGTTGTGATTCAAATAATTCAATGTATAATGTTAGCAAAAGAGCCAAGACTAACTTGGACTCTACTTATCTGTGGCACTGTCGTCTTGGACACATTGGCAAAAGTCGCATTGAAAGACTTCAACGTGAAGGGATTTTACAATTAAATGATGAATCATTTGATAAATGCGAGTCATGTGTTTCCGGCAAAATGACGAGAAACCTTTTTCGCATAAACCGGAGAGGGCTAAAGATCTTCTTGGACTCATTCATACCGATGTTTGCGGCCTATTTAGACATGTGTCAAGAAAAGGAGCTAGCTACTTCATAACTTTTACGGATGATTTCAATCGTTATGGTTATGTTTACTTGCTTAAACATAAACATGAAGTGTTTGAAACATTCAAAGAGTTTAAAAATGAAGTAGAAAATCAACTCGGAAAGACCATCAAGATTCTTCGTTCGGATCGAGGTGGTGAATACTTAAGCCAAGAGTTTAAGGATTATCTGAAAGCGTGTGGAATTGTCCAACAGCTTACTCCTCCATACACTCCTCAACATAATGGAGTGTCTGAAAGGAGAAATCGAACCTTGCTAGACATGGTGAGATCTATGATGAGCCTTACGACTCTCCCATTTTCGTTTTGGGATTATGCTCTTGAGACTGCTGTACGCATTCTCAATATGGTTCCAACCAAGAAGGTTTGACAAGACACCATATGAATTATGGCATGGAAATGTTCCTAATCTGTCTTACTTAAGAGTCTGGGGATGTGAGGCACTTGTGAAGCGCGATACGCTTGACAAACTTGAACCCAGAACTACTAAGTGCATCTTTGTCGGATACCCTAAGGAAACGATGGGTTATCGACTTCTATGATCCCGTCAAAAACACTGTTCGCGTTGCTCGATATGCTGAATTCTTTGAAAAGAAATTAGTTCCAGAGAACAGTGGGAGGATTGTAGAACTTGATGAGATTCAAGAGGAAGATGTGTCACCTTCTGAAGCTCCTAGCAATCATCAACTTGGGGGGGGGGAAATGTTCAAAGTGATGAACCTCAAGTCGATGATGATGAAGCGATTCTACTTCGTAGGTCCGAAAGGACAAGACGTCCTACTGACAGATTATGTCTGATGGTAGAAGAAAACGTTTTAGGAGATCTCGATGAGCCTCCGAATTTCAAAGCTGCATTATCAGATCCGGAATCTGAAAAATGGCTTGAAGCTACGAAGGTGGAAATGAAATCCATGAAAGACAATCAAGTCTGGAGCTTGGTTGATCTTCCACAAAATGCTCAAACTGTTGGGTGTAAGTGGATCTTCAAGAAGAAGACGGACATGGATGGACATGTACACACCTATAAAGCTCGTCTCGTGGCGAAAGGTTATACTCAACGTTTCGGTGTTGACTATGATGAGACCTTTTCTCCATTGCGGACATTAGAGCTATTAGGATTCTCTTAGCCATAGCTGCGTACTATGACTTTGAGATATGGCAAATGGATGTTAAGACTGCCTTCTTAAATGGTTACTTGGATGAAGAAGTCTATATGGATCAACCTGAAGGTTTATTGATCCAAAACATCCCAACAAAGTATGCAAGCTTCAAAGGTCCATTTATGGACTAAAGCAAGCATCAAGAAGTTGGAACAAGAGGTTTGATGAAGAAATCAAAAAGTTTGGTTTCGTTCAAAACCCCGATGAGCCATGTGTATATCGCAAAGCTAGTGGGAGTAATGTTACTTTCCTTGTCTTGTATGTTGATGACATATTGATCATAGGAAAACACATTCCGATGTTGCAAGATGTAAAATCCCATCTTGGAAAGTGTTTTGCCATGAAAGATTTAGGAGAAGCGGCATTTATTCTTGGAATCAAGATCTACCGAGATAGATCAAAGCGATTAATTGGACTAAGTCAAAGTGCTTATATTGATAAGGTCTTGAAGCGATTCAAGATGGAGAATTCTAAGCGTGGGTTTACACCTATGCAAGAAGGACTTAGTTTATCTGTCAAACAGGGTGCTACTACACCTAATGAGGTGGAGCGTATGCGAAGAGTCCCTTATGCTTCGGCTGTGGGATCTATTATGTATGCGGTTAGATGCACTAGACCCGATGTGGCGTTCGCGCAAACATCGTAAGCCGATATCAACAGAATCCAGGTGAAAGTCACTGGACTGCTGTTAAGAGCATTCTGAAGTACCTACGGGCTACTAAAGATATGTTTTTGGTGTATGGAGGAAATCCAGACTTAGAGCTCAAAGTGACCGGATACTGTGATGCTGGATTTCAAACTGATAAAGATGACACGAAGTCTCAGTCAGGATTCGTCTTCGTTCTTAACGGAGGTGCTGTGGATTGGAAAAGCAGCAAGCAAAAAACAGTTGCTATGTCTGCAACAGAGTCTGAGTACATTGCCGCCTCAGAAGCCGCAATGGAAGCAGTCTGGATAAGGAAGTTCATTAGCGGGCTTGACATGATCCCCTCAAGTGACTTACCCACTGATATGTACTGTGATAATACTGGTGCATTAATCATTGCCAACGAACCCGGAGTTCAGAAAGGTGCCAGACATTATGCTAGACGATATCACTATGTTCGTGAACGGATCGAACTAGGTGAAATCAAATTACTCAAAGTTCACACAGATTTTAACTTAGCTGATCCTTTCACAAAAGCTTTGTCTAGGCCCAAGCTTGAAAGGCATGCCGAGGGCATAGGACTTAAATTAGCTAGTTATTTCATGTAAATCTGTTGTTTCGGTATTTGGATAAGGGATGTTAAACAATTTATATTTTTGATAATGAAATAAAGTACTTGATATGTTTGATTTCATTTAATATTAATTGTATCATATATTTGCATGTTTAATCCTTGAATATTTTAATAAATATTCTAAATTGTCCATTGTCGATTAATTATATGGGAATATAATTAAATTAAGACAAATCTGAGCGATTGGTTATATTCTTGGAATATATAATGGATGGTCCCACCAAACTCGCATGATATCCATAGTTGATGCATATCGGACTACCCCACTAACGAATTCATCACTTTATGGATCAACGTCATTAAGTGAAATTCGTAAATGGTTACTTTATTGATCCTTTGACTTGAGATACAAGCAGGTCAGCATGTATGGATTGCACTTACTTGATATAGTTCTAACTCTCCTGAATAAGGGAGTACATAAAGGTCTATTTTCAGAGAGTGTAGTGAAGTATGATGACTGACACGTGTAGTCAATATAGGATTTGTTCCTTCAACTTAAAAGTTGAAGTATGATACCATTGGCGCCCTCATTAGGACTAATTAAGATGTTTGCATGGCCGTGCCCAAATAAATCCAGATGGTTCTCGATTATATTTGGTAATCTCTAATTAGTTATGGAATGAGAAACAGAATCGTTAAATCATGAAATGACATTGATCCATATTCATGTTTAACACGGTATCTGAACAAAGGGATAATAAATGCCTCAACCATTTAAATATACTTAAGAAACTATACTTAAATATTTCTGGGAGCATTGGCGTGTTGCTAGACGCTAACCAATGTTATTACCTTCATTTGTTACGAGCTCAAGTGGGAGCTGTTAGTATATGATCACGTAGAAATGAACGTATGTCCAGAAATGATTTAAGCCTACGGGGTCACACGTCTCGACACAAATGTATTTAATATTAATTAATATCATTACCTAATACTACTCCTCACCCCAGATGTGTGGGTTTGGTTAATCTACAACTTTTGGGAGATAAATTTATGGTAATTCCTTATTTCAAATACATAAATTGTTATCAAGCCATTGAAATACAGAAGTAGAGTACAACATTGTTTTGAACTTCATAAGTTGTAGTTTTTGGCCCGCCATTTGCACAAAATCTTTATTATCATAGATCAAATGGACTTCAATTTATCATTTATCATCAACCAACTTGAATCCAGTCTAGTTGTTGGCTTGCATTCAATTCCGAAATTAAGACCATATATTCAAATATTATTACACACATACACATATGTAAATACAAATGTCTTGACTTGGCTTGGCTAACTTGTTGTGAAGAAAACTTGGGGTCCACTTTCTTTCAACTCACAATATTCAAATCCTTTATGTAACATATTTACTTGATAAATTTAGTAACATTTTCTCCAAATAATAAACACATTCACAACTTCCTTTCTATATTACCTATGGAAGTACAAGTACTCTCGCCTTCACCGGCCGTCGACTTTAACTACGACAGCACGTCAACCTCTCCGTACGCCACCGCACCATCAAGCCCCCAGTCTAGCATCCCATTCACTTGGGAAGAAAAACCAGGCATTCCAAAACAAGATAATTATAATTATCTTGACGAAGACGAATCATCAGTTGACACTGAATTCGCCTTCGGGTACTTGGAACGCCATTCGATATCCGCCGCCGACGAGTTATTCGACGGCGGAAAAATTAAACCACTAAAACCTCCCCCTCGTTTACATTTCTCAAATACTAATACTGACTCACTCGTGTCCCCAAAATTACGTTTTAAAGAACTTTCTTTATCTCCAAGAAATAAGAAAAACGATTTCGACCCTTTTTCAGAGGCATTAAAACAAACACAACATGATCATGAAGAGATTATTCATACACTACAAAAAAGCACTAAAAAGGCCTTTCTTGTGACCATGTCTTATGGATCTTGCTTCATCGATCCTTGTAACACCTAATTGAATCCAATGATACAACTCAAAATTCACATTTTCCATCAAAGCTTTCTGTTATTTGTTTAAATAATCCAAGAAAAAAAAAAATCACCTTTTGCCATACAGCTCTTGTACAACAATCGATCAGAAGTAACTCAAGAATTTCATATCATGTTAGTAAAACATAAAAATGAAATAGTAGAATTTTACAAATGAATTACTACTATAATTTTTACTACCAAAGACAAATAATATTTAATTAAAACCTTCATTACCTAATACTACTCCTCACCCCAGATGTGTGGGTTTGGTTAATCTACAACTTTTGGGAGATAAATTTATGGTAATTCCTTATTTCAAATACATAAATTGTTATCAAGCCATTGAAATACAGAAGTAGAGTACAACATTGTTTTGAACTTCATAAGTTGTAGTTTTTGGCCCGCCATTTGCACAAAATCTTTATTATCATAGATCAAATGGACTTCAATTTATCATTTATCATCAACCAACTTGAATCCAGTCTAGTTGTTGGCTTGCATTCAATTCCGAAATTAAGACCATATATTCAAATATTATTACACACATACACATATGTAAATACAAATGTCTTGACTTGGCTTGGCTAACTTGTTGTGAAGAAAACTTGGGGTCCACTTTCTTTCAACTCACAATATTCAAATCCTTTATGTAACATATTTACTTGATAAATTTAGTAACATTTTCTCCAAATAATAAACACATTCACAACTTCCTTTCTATATTACCTATGGAAGTACAAGTACTCTCGCCTTCACCGGCCGTCGACTTTAACTACGACAGCACGTCAACCTCTCCGTACGCCACCGCACCATCAAGCCCCCAGTCTAGCATCCCATTCACTTGGGAAGAAAAACCAGGCATTCCAAAACAAGATAATTATAATTATCTTGACGAAGACGAATCATCAGTTGACACTGAATTCGCCTTCGGGTACTTGGAACGCCATTCGATATCCGCCGCCGACGAGTTATTCGACGGCGGAAAAATTAAACCACTAAAACCTCCCCCTCGTTTACATTTCTCAAATACTAATACTGACTCACTCGTGTCCCCAAAATTACGTTTTAAAGAACTTTCTTTATCTCCAAGAAATAAGAAAAACGATTTCGACCCTTTTTCAGAGGCATTAAAACAAACACAACATGATCATGAAGAGATTATTCATACACTACAAAAACGTGGGCGAGAAAAAACGGTTGAGACGACCAAGAGACGGAATACGAAAGTATCGCGGTCTTTATCACCGTTAAATTATTATTCAAGAAAAAACAACAACAACACAACAACAATGGATCAGACGTCATCATCATCGTCACCAACGTGGTACAATAAATGGAATATAAAGAACTTGTTATTGTTTCGAAGTGCTTCGGAAGGAAGTGTGACGTCAGCAAGAAAGCAGGGGGATTCTAAAAAATACACATTGTTGAAAAAGAATAATAATAATGATCAAACTACGTTTAGTTTTAGAAGTACGGATAGTAGTGGTTCTTCTTCGGTTCAAGTCATGTCTGCGGATAATGACGATTTTAGTACGACGAATGAGGGGACGAAAAATAAGAAGACGACTAGTAGTACTAATTTGTCTTATAAATCTGCAGGGTTAATGGGTTGTTTAAGGTTCAATCAAAATGCAGGAAGTGTTCATGAGATCTCACGAGGTATTAATTCTGTTATGAAAGGATGAATTATTATTCGATATATGATCATAGTGTGCTTAAAAAAAAAGAAGAAAAAAACAGATTTGTTATATTTGAATATATCTTTGTTCATCACATACATATATACAAATTTTTTTGTAATGTGGATATGATGTTGTTAATGTTAATTGTACGTGTTGGTATAATTTATGTGTAATTTATGAATGATGATTGTTGTATTTTTAAGTCCAACGATCAAGCTACGTACATTTGTGATATAATAAACATGTACAAAGTTCTTGTAGATATATAAAATGCATATGCTCCATGGGTAATGGGTTGGCATTTTATTTTATTTTTTTGCTTCCTCTCATATAAAAATATCGTTGAGAATCAGCTTTTACATGCTGTTATGATAATAAATCATCACATACTTCTTATAAAGTACAATGTATAATTTGAAAGTTCGATGTATATAAAGTTTTACGAGTCATGTTCGATTTATGAACACTCTATAACTCGTGTAGTACTTCGGGCGTTGTGTCCAGGATCTGAGGTTAGTGTTTTCCTGTTGAAGTTTCCTACAAAAGTCGTTACAATCTTAAGTTGTACCCAAAGTTAAAGAATGACCAAAAACGACGTTTATATATATAAAAAACTGTTGGTTTTACCTCGCCATTACATGAAGTTATGTTTGTAAGCAAATTCATTAGAAAACGTAACAAAAATCCTTGAAGCAAACATAATATTCATCATACTTCTTTCTGGCCACTTTCAACTTCTATATGGTTTTGCACGTCAAGTTAATAAATGATGTAAATTTACACATAGATAAGATATTGCTAAGACGACTATATGGTATTAAACTATTAATTGCCGTGACACTAGTGGCATCATGTACCATATCCTTTGTATAATCAAACTCGGGAGGCCTAGATTCATTAGGGTATTTAGAGAATGATGTAACATTAGAAAAATTTTCTCCATGGAAAGACCAAATCTTATAATTTTCATCGAAACCGTGGGCAAACAGATGATAACGCACAATATCAATCGAGTGGTGAATCAAATTGATACAATTCACACAAGGACATGGAATAGCTTCTAAATTTTTATCATTACTTTGCGCAAACTCTAAAAAGGCTTTCACACCTTCGTCATAGGCCGTTGATAATCTATCAGACGAAATCCATGATTTATCCATGACCTTTGCATTAAAAAAAAAACTGAAATACAAAAATTTAAACCTTCTTGCATTCAATATAGACACAGATAATTAATATATAGACACAGATAATAGATATATAGATATATTTTTGCATTCAATATAGACACAGATACATATATATAGCTATATAGATAATAGATATATAGATATCAAATATATTTTATATCAATATAGATATATATAATTTAACATATATATATATATATATATATATCTAGGTTATATATATATATATATATATATATATATATAATATAATATAATTTTTGGGAGACTTTTAAGTATAATATAATATAATATAATATAATATAATATAATATAATTCCAATTGAAATTGAAATAAATCAATAGAAGCATGTGAGAATAATATAATATAATATAATATAATATAATATAATATAATATAATATAATATAATATAATATAATATAATATAATATAATATAATATAATATAATATAATATAATATAATATAATATAATATAATATAATATAATATAATATAATATAATATAATATAATATAATATAATATAATATAATATAATATAATATAATATAATATAATATAATATAATATAATATAATATAATATAATATAATATAATATAATATAATATAATATAATATAATATAATATAATATAATATAATATAATATAATATAATATAATATAATATAATATAATATAATATAATATAATATAATATAATATAATATAATATAATATAATATAATATAATATAATATAATATAATATAATATAATATAATATAATATAATATAATATAATATAATATAATATAATATAATATAATATAATATAATATAATATAATATAATATAATATAATATAATATAATATAATATAATATAATATAATATAATATAATATAATATAATATAATATAATATAATATAATATAATATAATATAATATAATATAATATAATATAATATAATATAATATAATATAATATAATATAATATAATATAATATAATATAATATAATATAATATAATATAATATAATATAATATAATATAATATAATATAATATAATATAATATAATATAATATAATATAATATAATATAATATAATATAATATAATATAATATAATATAATATAATATAATATAATATAATATAATATAATATAATATAATATAATATAATATAATATAATATAATATAATATAATATAATATTCCTTTATAGTTATATAATATAATATAATATAATATAATATAATATAATATATAGAAATAGTACTGTATTATAATGATAATATATATATATATATATATATATATATATATATATATATATATATATATATATATATATATTATATTATATATCTTATATATATATATAATATATTCATATGTAACTAGGAATTTCTGGCCCGCGTTGTGGGGCATTAATTGTCGTGTTGAAACGATTGTGTTATTTAGTATTACTTGCATTGAATGAACAAACATTCTGTCATGGATAAGTTTGTTTAAAAGTTTATCATATCAAATATATATTTAATATATTTATTTAAAGGCAAAAACACAATAGTTTTCGTCTGCGTGTTGCGTGGTTTCAATTAGTTCGATTGGTTTTGTTATTGATGATTTATGTTTCTAAAAACTTTGACATATAAAATATATACTTATTCAAAGACAATACCATAAAAAAATTAATAAAAGTTTTTAATATATTGTTTGAAAACCTGAAAACGATTATGTTTTGTTATTGATGATGTGTCGCTATATATGTTTGTTAAAATATTTGACATATGAAATGATATTTATTCAAAGCAATAGCACAAAAAAGTAGTTTTGATATATTATTTGAAACCCAAAAAAAAAAAAGTAAGAAACCAAGAAGTAACCCGTAATTTTAAACCTCAAAGGGATCTAATGTGGTAAAATCTGAATATTGTTACAAAAAAAGAATAAACGTTTTCAATATAATTATTTGAAAACCCGAAAGGAAAAACATATGGAAAAAACAGGAAGTAACTCATATTAGAAAACCCGAACCGGATGCGATTTGGCAAAATCCGAATAATAGTGCGGGTTATAACATGGACGAATAGTAACTCGTCACGCTAGTTACTATTCACATGCTATTCAATTATTAGAGTATATAATATAATATAATATAATATAATATAATATAATATTCCTTATGATATACAGTACAAGCTATTAACATATAATAAAGGCATTAAAACTTAACAATATCGGATTTGAGAATCTGAAAATAGATGTACACATGAGGTAGTATATATAGTATACTGTATTGATTAATTTCTTTCATTCACACATTAAAGATAACTTATTGTAAGTTAAATGTAAAGAAATTAGACAATGAACCCTAGATCAACTTGGAGTCATCACTGGTTTAATCTTAAGTCACGGTTTTAATTTCCAGAGTGATGCATCTTGGTGGTTTTTCCTTTGAATCACATGTGGCTGATGATCTACATTCCGTAGTTTAAAGTACGTGGAAGACTTTGTCATTGTATGGTAAAGTGTCTCTTGATATCGGATCGAAGATTGGCTAACTATTAAAAGAAATGTGAATTAAAAATGAATTAAGTTGGGGGCCCTCAATGCGACACTAAGAGGGGGTCCTTTCCCCGTCAACTCTAGTCCAACACTATTGGCCATCGACTGTTTAACACCGACAGTCATCAAAATCATAACTACATTCCTAAACATCTAAGATGGTTTTGCTTCAATCCTGTCGACCATATAGTCTTAATTTGCTTATTTTGGTCAACTTTATCAAATTCCTTTCGCACTCTTGGCGTCATTGATTGATGTCTCTACTCCTATATCTATAACTATTGTAGTTTTCACATGGAAAGATCATCGTAACCCTTCTATCGAAGTCACAAATGGGCCAATGCTAAATGTTGAGTCAAATATAATTTAATAATTATACAGTATCATTTAAAATTAGAATTTCAAAAGTTTTATAGTTTCTAGCAAACGTAATACTTGAGTTCGATCATACCCACATTTATCTTAATTGACTAATGACATGATATTCATGTGACGCATATAATTAATCATTTGAAAGTGTTAATTAACTACTTTAATATGTTATGAAAATCCAAAACTTGAAGCCTTCCACGAACTTCGACTAATTAAGATCCATTCGTTTTATGTGGAATTCTTTCTAATTAGTAGATCCTAATAGATTGGATAATAAAAGAAATAAAAAAAGCAAAGGTGCTCAATTCGTGTCCATTGCTTTGCTAAGGAGACCCACTCGAAATATTAATTATCGTGGTTGCTTTTAACTTGTGTTGTATTTATTTTTCCCCACTACTACCTTTTTCTTTAAGCAAAGCATTGTCAATAATGTTTCATATCAGTCAACAGTAATAATTTATTCAACAACCCCATCATGTGTTCTGAGTAATTTTTCAAGATTTACTCTTATATTAATTACCATCGTTTTAATGGGTGTGCGTACGTTATATAGGATTTTCAAAATCTTGAAGCCCAATTTCTTCGATATATATTGTGTATGTATGTGCATATTAGTGGTTGTACCTATTTAAAATAAATCTCTAATTATCAAAGATTTACTCATACATTGTTTTAATTTCTAAAGCAATTACTTTCTTTTTCTTTGAGAAAAGCTGAGAATACTTGCATCATAATTAAACGATTTTCAGAAGAAAAAAATACAAGCATCCAATATAATATCTCTTGAGAAGTGATATTTAGCTTTACACAATTATTCCACATACTAAGAATGTATGATTATTCGAGCATAAGTATATATATTGTGTATAACTACTGAAGACTGAAATTGTAATATAGGAATCAACTCAACTCCCATATAACTTTATGATATGAAGAAAACATCACGATCGGAATTAGGAAAGCTAAGAAGCTTGTATAACCAATTTTATCCTATATACTAATAATAAGGCATCTTATCTATTTATATGTTAATGAGTACGGTATTTTTTTATCATCATGTTCATTATAATGTGTTCCTACTGTCATGGTCGATAATTGGGCTTAGCTCGATTTATCCCGTGACGCCGGAAAAAGGAAAAAAGGTGACACAAAAGTTTTTAGGCTTTAAATTAGAATTATTGTGATGATAGTGTATACTTGGGTCTACACATGATGAGTCTGCCACTTATTTGCTTGTCAAGTCAATCCAACCTTTTATTTTTCATTTTTTGTTTTTGTAAGTATAGATACGGACATTTTATTTGTACATTAGATTAGATTATTATTAGAAATGAAATCATTTGCACCGTCGGCAAGCAGGGTGAAATGTGCTTGAAGATAAAGAGGGGGTCCGGGGAAATTTAAAATCTTTGGTTGATTAATCTGACCAAAACAAAAGTCTTTAAAAGTCAACGAAATGGACTCTCATAGTCAGCATGACCCAGGCCCCTACTGCCCACTTTTTGAACCTGCTGGATCACTCTGCCAGTACTGCAAGATCCGGGTGTAAATGCACACGGATAGTGTGTGATCAATGAGTGTCTTTAATGTGATCATTTATGAAAAATATAATAATAAAAAGACATGACTGCATAATACCGAAAACGATGTGAACTAATGAAATGAACGCATTTTAAAACATATTCATTTTACGTGATTCGTCTACAATTGTAGTTTCATGATTTAAAAGATGGTCGACGACCGAAAGTTGTAGCATTGTCGGTTCCACGTTTGTAAAGCCTGTCATTTCTCTATGTAATTCGCAGTCGGCATTCTTTGTATATAAAACAAAAGTTACAAAACTAGTAAAATCATTATCGGCAAAAAGTTAGAGGTGAGTATTAGAACCTGGGTTATGTTTTAGCGTAACTAGCTAAATGAGTAAGCAGAAATGATTTAACTGAAAAAGAAACGTGCCAAACGGGTTAAAAGTTATCTATCGAGTATTCATGATTAATGAATAAGCCGGGATTGTGTAAATGGGACGAAGAGTTTGATTAAGAGTAAGGACATTCATACAACTAGCAGGAGTTTAGAAAGTTTAGGGGGGTGTTCGGAATTCGGATTAGCTTGCTTAACAGTTTATGAAATTTCAAAAGCCAACAATCTCAGCTTTCAGGCTTATGAGCTCGTGTTTATAAGCCAAAAAATTGAGCTTAATGGCTATATGAAAATTCAATAAGCAGATAAGCCCTAAAAGTTAGCTCAATTTTTCAATAAGAGTCACTGCCATGGTGTAGCCGCTCCTATGAAACCAAGCGGTTTGTCTAAGGTAGTTACGTCTGCATCCAACAGTCTTGAGCCTGTGGCACAAGGTGATGATAGTAAGCGTATGGCTAGTGTGGACCATGCTACTTCAGATGGATTATCTCTGCAGTTGGATGGAAAGAATGGAAAGGGAGGATACTGCTACTTCTAAGTAAGAGTTTCCCCCTTCCAAAGTATTTTGACTTATGAGTCTGTTCATTATGCTCATTAATGGATGATTGGAATTAGAAGAAAAAGAAGAAATTGCAGAACACTGAAAACAATGTGAACTAACAATACAAATTCATTACATATTTCATCTTCAATTATGGTTTCAACAATTTAAAGATAGATCGATGACGAAAACTCGCAGCTTCAACAGGCTCCACATCTGCAAAGTCCCTAAATTCTCCCCACAATTCCCACTTTTGGCTCTGTAATTCTGCATCATAAGCAACATAAACTTGTGAGTGTATGTTTGGGTTGACTATTCCAAACCAATTTATATATGGATTTGTTTGATCTGGCTAATCTTCTAATTCATCTACATGGCAAAATGGATAAAGCTAAAAGATTCAACTATTAAAAAAAATGGTACAGTTGTTGGGAATAATTTGAACTGTATCTAAATGCAGAAAAGTCAGACTAGCTTTGAAATAACATAGTTTGAAAAGAACTGGACATAAATGTGTTGCGGGCTCGCGGCCTTGCGGATCAGCCCAACCAAACTGGACACATTCAGACCTGCACTAAAAATAACTCAACTGTCACAGACTCACAGTTACACAACCCAGCCCATTTATGCAACCTACAAGTCCACAATTGTTGTATTGTAACAAGAATGAAGACCCATTTCACCAGAAAAGTGCAGTAGGGAACAAGTTATGCCACTACCTCTGCCTTTGGAGGTCAAACTTGTCAATTCATATTCAAAATGAAGAAAGGAAGGCTTTACATACTTAAACCAGCATACATTTCGGTACATTACATTTCTCGGCCTTACAGAATGCTTATTAAGTCTGACATTTATCCAGGTTCGTGTCAAATCTGGTGTCAATGTATTCATTACTCATAACTGCTATTTTCATAGAAAGTTAGAAGTTGGTATAAACCCTCAAACCTATTTAGGACAAAATGGGTGGGATACATAATATGTAAAAATGCTGAGTACCTCGAACCATGTCTATTATTTCAACCTTCATAACTGTCTAATCATGAAACGTGAGTAGTCGCCATCAAACCTTTTTAGGACAAAATGGGTAGGTCGCGTAATATGTAAAAAATGCTCAGTAGCTTGAACCATGTCTATTCTTTCAGCCTATCTGACTGTCTAACCATGAAACGTGAATAGTTGGGGTGTAAAGCCATCAATCCTTTTTGAGATAAAACAGGTGGGTTGTATAACATGTGAAAAACTGAAAATATTGAGCAGCTCCAAGTCTCTAACCATGTCTATTGGGTTGACCCATTAATTCTTTCAACATATTTGACTATCTAACCATTTGAGTAGCATCAGCATTAGTGAACATACATCGTGAATCAGGAACCAAGATAATCAAGTACTCATGGTGATTACTAGAGCCTTTCAAGCAGAGCTTGACTTCGGGGAAACAATAACCTATCCACGTGTCTCTAAATTCTTTATCCTAATTTTTTTTTTGGACTAGAATGATTATTGTTACTTATCCTGAAGAATATACTCCCTATTTATATCTTGCAGCGTTAAACCATGTTTGTGGATAAATAGTCAATGTCACATCTCCACACTTAATGGCCGAATCATTAAAACAGTCGAACACAAGGGTATTACAACTTGCTTCCATTTTTACATATCCCTCGCTTTCTCTATCAATACCAGTCTCATAAGTGAGCAATACAACCTATTCAAAGAATTGATACCAAATAAACTAATCAAGGTCGATCACTGATGCCTCTTAGAGCAAGGTGACAAGACTTACCAGTACCACTAGTCGCTTCTGGATACCAAATACGTCTACTTACTCTGATCTCATCAACATATTTACATATATGTGTGGTATGTTAACAAAAGATGAGATTAATCTTAATTCAAACACAAGCATCGATTTAAATGTCATCCATCTGAATTTATATTACTTGAACTAATCTTCACCAATATGAAAAGAAAAAAACATGCAATAGGCAAATACATAATGCTTTATGTGTTCAGATTTCACTGTGGCCCATCATTAACTCACGCTACTCAATTATTATAGAATTTAAGCATTTGTAAAGCGATAGGTTTTAAGCAAGTCTCAAATGATGCGAATAATGAAATCAGCTAAACAAAACAAAGTAATAATTTCACCTTATATGCAAGTCGATCAGGTCCCTCCCTTAGGAAGTAGCAGATTAGTTATGGATGCACCCAAAGCTTTTAATGCGCTCATCCATTTTTGATAGTTTACACTATTAGAATACATATAACCATCAGATTGATCAACCAGAAGTAGCGTTTCCATATACGGACACATATGGAAAGTATACCTCTTCCCCACAATCCCAAGATTATCGATGCACTCACTGTTCGGGTTGTACACTTCAACTTTGGCACTTTTACATCCGTCGTCGTGTTTCGTTACCAGTATAAGTTCACCCGTCTTCCTAAACCCTAGCAGTTGGTAGATTGTGACATCTGGCAGCAAGTTGATGTTGTATAGCTTTGTGAAGGACCTATTAACGCCGCCCTGGTGCTCATCTATCATCATCCATAAAGAACAAAGGGATACGCCTTCGCCAACCTCTCCATGGTATGTAAGCAAAACAAGAGACTCGTGTAGCTTAGAAATACACTCAATTTCCGAAAGCCGATTTGCTAAACTATCTGTCAAACTTATCTCTACAAATTGTTTGGCAGTCAAATCAAATGACATGATCAGAAACTTTGGTTGAGATAGAGCATCTTCAGCATCAAGCATATCATGAGCAACCCAATATATAAACCTATCGATTACAACCTGAAACCCTACAAGTTTAAGTGATTCACGGGGAAGATTGGCAGAAGACAGAATACTCCAAGTCCCGGTGCTCAACGTAAAAACTCCAACTTTCCAAGGGACTTCAATGCTAAACCCATCGTTCATTATACGTTCAATCCTGATAACAGTAGGATCAAACGTGACAGGACAAACCCCAAAACCAGTCAACGGATCAACCCTAATGGTGGAATCATAAAAAGATGGCTGTTGAATACCGACGTATTTCCTTATCAACGGATTCCAGAGAATCGCCATATTACCTAGATCACGACAAAAAGGATGTCCTTTTGGATAAGGGTGATACAGTATGTTGAAGCACAACAAACCCTTACAGCTACCAACTACATTGTGTACATGGGATCAAATTTCCTAACTAGGTCAGGAAGGGTGGGGACATAAATGAAATCTTGTTGGACAAAACTACCATCGACATCATTATCTACAAAAGTTATAAACTTGTCCTCGACATTATCATAAGCAGGATTTCTATACCTTAAAAACAGGCGGTCGGGCTGATGACGGTGACGACCAACACCGTAAGAAACAATGAAATCGGGGCTGTCGATCAAACACTTCCATGGTTTTGAAACTGAACGAAATTGGATTAGCGGCTTCAAAGGAAGCCTCTTCAAGATTTCGGCCTGAATTTCAAAAGGGATATACTCCGACATTACTGTATTATTTTGATTTTATTATGTGATTATTTAGGGGTTTTTTTTAGGGTTTTTGTTGGGGAGAAATACGTCCTAGAAGAGGGTTTTTGTGACTAGTGAGAACCAACAAACTGTGTAATCTCTTTTTTCACATCCACGCCATTAAATTGATCGGATATTTTTATTTTTAATACCATAAAGCATTGTCCATAATTCAATATTTAAAAGTTTTGTTGGGTTTTTTTTAGCCATTCAACATGAAATTTGAGTGAATGAGTAAGTTCTTAATTATTAAGTTTATTAAGTAAAAAAAAAAAAGAACGGGACCTTAATGAATTAAGAGTTTAAACTCTAATTCCAAAAAACAGGCATTTTTTAAACCAAAAAAAAAAATGGATACGGAATTGATATAAAAGCTCTAATTCCAAAAAACTTTGTAAAAGCCTTTAAATGTTCAAATATGAGCTTATGTAAGAGTAAGAAAAGTCGAAAAAAACACCCTAACTATTAGTTTTAGCCCCAAATTCCAAATCGAGCAGTCCAAAGCTACAAACCCAACCTTTTTTTTTTGTAAAGTTAGTTTCGATTCAGACGTGTTGGAGGCAATTTTAACCAGCGATTTGCTGGACCTCCAACCCCCTCCTCATGGAAAATACCTTGAGATGAGAAACCCAAGACTCGAATCTAAGACCTTGGGGAAAACTCACCTCCGAGGCCCACATAGTGAATTTAGAAGCTACAAACCCTACTGACAGAGTTTTTTTTTTCCTTCCAAATATACTCGTAGTCTCCACACAAATAATCCCTCTAAATTGAATCATATTGTGTTTTTTCTTGTATTGCTTAGTTTCCGACTAACATTGTTTTTATTAAATTTTAATGTCGTTAAAAAAAACCTCTAATATATTGGTCAGCCAGTCTAAGAGGTTGAGGTGAAACATCCATTGACTTTAATAATGAGAATATCATGAATTCAAGTCTCACAAAGAACAAAATCTTTTGCCAGCATAATCTCGACAAGTGACAATCGACGCCTTGATTTTATTAGGATACTTGCAAGAGAATTACAATAAAAGAGCACAATTGATCGAATATTTTGTGTTTAGTTTGTGTATATTCTATGTCTGAAGTAGAGAAAAGGTGAGAAAGGAGAGTGTGAGTGCAAGTGAGATTCGCTGTCCTATGTTCGGCCAATTTCCTCGTTATATACATAAAAGTAAAATAATTTGCACCACCAGGTAATCCAAGGGAAACGTGTAAAGATGGTTGAACGGAAAGGGGGGTCTGGGGGAATTTACAACCTATGGTTAGTGGGCGAAAAAACTGACCAAAACAAGTTTTCAAGAGCCATGAAATTGGCTCCATAGTCAGCATGACCAAACACCAAACCCAAGCCGCTACCACTCACTTTTTGAACTTTGGTTATTTATCAGTACTGCATGATATGAATGTAAATGTACATGGATAGTGTGTGATTATGATCAAGAAAGAAAAAGAAAAAAATGGAAGAAATGATTGCAGATTACTGAAACATTGTGAACTAATGATACAAATTCATTATACATGTCTCATCTTCAATTATGGTTTCAAGATTTTGAAAATGGATCGATGACTATATTCTTCTCACTACAATTCCCAGTTCTGTAATATAACAACATAAAATTGTGAGTATATGAAGAGTTTAATTGAGTATAAACCCGGGTTGTCTGTTCATCCAAAGTGGAGTTTAGGCCCGATCTAAGTTTATGGGGAGTCTGAATTAGCTTGCTTATCTACTTATTCACATTTCAAAACAATAATAAGCTCGTTTTTCAGGCATACGAGTTTATCAATCTGAGCTTATGTACTTGGAATAAGCTCAATTGGATAATCTTGTAGGCTAGCAAAAACTAAATAATTTTTGACTTTATTAAAAATCATAAGTCCCCCCCGTCATAAAAAGCAAGCTCATGTTCTATGAAACCAAGCGGTTTGTCTAAGGTAGTTATGCCCCTGCATCCAACAGTCTTGAGCCTCTGGCCCAAGGTAATAGATAGCAAGTGTATGACTAGTGTGGACCATGCTACTTCAGATGGATGATCTCTGCAGTTGGAGGGAAAGAATGGAAGGGAGGATACTGCTACTTCTAAGTAAGAGTCTCCCCCATCACATTCCGATCGCCAAAGTATTTTGACTTATGAGTCTCTTTATTATGATCATTAATGGATGATTGGAAAAAAAAAAGAAGCAACAAGATATGATTGCAAAATACTGAAAATAATGTGAACTAACAATACAAATTCATTACATGTCTCGTCTTCGATTATGGTTTCAAAAGTTTAAAGATGGATCGATGACGATAACTTGCACTTCATCAGGCTCCACATCTGCAAAGTCCCTCAATTCTCCCCACAATTCCCACTTTTGGCTCTGTAATTCTGCATCATAAGCAACATAAACTTGTGAGTGTATGTTTGGGTTGACTATTCCAAACCAATTTATATATGAATTTGTTTGATCTGGCTAATGTTCTAATTCATCTACATGGCAAAATGGATTAAGCTAAAAGATTCAACTATTGAAAAAAATGGTACAACTGTTAGGAATCATTTGAACTGTATCTAAATGCAGAAAAGTCTCTAATACCCCGTTACCAAAAAATCAGAGTGAAAAAGAAGTTAGATTAGCTTTGAAATAACATAGTTTGAAAAGAACTGGACATAAATGTCTTGCGGCCTTGCGGGTCAGCCCAACCAAACTGGACACATTCAAACCTGCACTAAAAATAACTCAACTGTCACAGACTCACAGTTACACAACCCAGCCCATTTATGCAACCTACAAGTCCACAATTATTTGTATTGTAACAAAAATGAAGACCCATTTCACCAGAAAAGTGCAGTGAGGAACAAGGACCTCTGCCTTTAGAGGTCAAACTTGTCAATTCATATTGAAAATGAAAAAAAAGGAAGGCTCAACATACGTCTCGGTACATTACATTTCTCGGCCTTACAGACTGCTTATTAAGTCTGCCATTTATCCAGGTTCTTGTGTCAACTCTGGGGTCAGTGTGTTCATTACGCATTACTGTTACTTTCATTAAACGTCACTACGTCAGTAGTTGGTATAAACCATCAAACCTACTTAAAACAACATGGGTGAGACGCATAATATGTAAAAATGCTGAGTAGCTTGAACCATGTCTATTCTTTCAACCTTCATGACTGTCTAACCATGAAACGTGAATACTTGGGGTGTAAAGCCATCAAGCGTTTTTAAGACAAAACGGGTGGGTTGCATACATGTGAAAATGTTGAGCAGCACTAAGCATGTCTATTGGGTTGACCCCAATAATTCTTTCAAGCTATTTGACTATCTAACCATTTGAGTGGCATCAGTATTGGTGAACATACATCGTGAATCAGGAACCAAGATACTCAAGTACTCATGGTGATTACTAGAGCCTTTCTAGCAGAGCTTGACTTCGGGGAAACAATGACCTAGCAGAACACAAGCGTATTATAACTTGCTTTCATTTTTACATATCCTTCGCATTCTCTATCAATACCAGTCTCATAAGCGAGCAATACAACATATTCAAAGAATTGATACTAGATAAACTAATCAAGGTCAATCACTGACGCCTCTTAGATCAAGGTAACAACACTTACCACTAGTCGCTTCTGGATACCAGATAGTCTACTCTGATTTCATCAACATATTTACATATATGTGTGATATGTTAACCAAACATGAGATTAATCTCAATTCAAACAAAAGCATCGATTTAAATGTCATCCATCTGAATTTCTATTACTTGAACTAATCTGCACCAATATGAAAAGAAGAAAAAAACAATACAATAGGCTGACATGATGCTTTATGTGATTATGTTTCGCTGTGGCCCATCATTAACATCACCTTACACAATTATTACAGAACTTAAGCATTTGCAAGCGACAGGTTTTAAGCAAGTCTCAAATGATGCGAATAAGAAATCAGTTAAACGAAACAAAGTAATAGTTCCACCTTATAAACAAGTCGATCAGGTCCCTCCCTTATGAAGTAGTAGATTAGTTGATAGATGCACCCACAGCTTTTTATGCGACCATTCATTTGTGATCGTTTACATACTATTGGAATATATATAACCATCAGACTGATCAACCAGAAGTAGCGTTTCCATATACGAACACATATGGAACATATACTTTATCCCATTGATCCCAAGATTAGTGTTGCGTTTACTGTTCGGGTTGTACAATTCAACTTTGGCATAATTACATCGTTCGTCGTTTTTCGTTACCAGTATAAGTTCACCGGTCTTCCTAAATCCTAGTAGTTGGTATATTGTGACATCTGGCAGCAAGTCGATGTTGTATAGTTTTGTAAACGACCTATTAACGCCGCCCTGCTCATTTGTCATCATCCATAAAGAAC
This sequence comes from Erigeron breviscapus, assembly GCA_034093135.1. Lineage (NCBI taxonomy): Eukaryota > Viridiplantae > Streptophyta > Magnoliopsida > Asterales > Asteraceae > Erigeron > Erigeron breviscapus. The sequence continues at coordinate 34,287,894 of CM067170.1, read as the reverse complement.
AAAGTGATCCGTCTTGGCCAAACTCTCCATGGTATGTAATGTAAGCAAAACAAGAGCTCCTGTAGCTTAGAAATACAACTAATTTCCGAAAGCCCGTTTGCTAAACTATCTGTTAAAGTTATCTCTATAAATTCTTTGGCAATCAAATCAAATGACATGATCAGATCTGAAGAGAATGTTAGACCATCAAACATCATATAAGAAGCATCCCAATATATAAACCTATCGATAACAACCTGAGACATTCCAAGTATAACTGATCCACGGGGAAGATTGGCAGAAGGTAGAATATTCCAAGTCCCGTTGCTCAATGTAAAAACTCCAACTTTCCAAGGGACATTATCAACATGTTCAATCCTGATAACAGTAGGATCAAAAGTGACAGGACAAACCCCAAAACCATTAAACCTGTCAGCCGTAATGCTAGAATCAAACAAAGACGGCTGTTGAATACCAACGTATTTCCATATCGGCTAGATTACGGCCAGACGGAGGACCTTCTGGATAAGGGTGATACCGCATATTAAAGCACAACAAACCCTTACAGCTACCAATTGCTCTTGTAATAACGGGGTTAAATTTCCTAACTAGGTCAGGAAGGGTGGGAACAAAAACGAAATCTTGTTGGACAAAACTACCCTCGACATCATTATCAACAAAACTTACCAATTTGTCTCCCGTATAATCAGGATCTTTGTACCTTTTAAAAAGACGGTCGGGCTGAGGAGGGTGACGACGGACACCGTAGGAAGCAATGAAATTGGGGCTGACGATCAAACACTTCCATGGTTTTGAAACTGATCGGAATTGGATTAACGGCTTCAAAGGAATATGATTATTTAGGGATTTTTTTTTTTTGGGGGGGGGAATATGTCGAAAGGGTTTACACCTACAACAACCATTCAAAACTATCCGTATCCGAATCCGAACCCGAAATCCGAAAATCCGATCCGATTTATCCGAAAAATCGGATATCCGATTTCGGATATCCGAAATTTCGGATATCCGAAATTTCGGATATTGAAATCTACTATCCGAAATTTCGGATATTTCAATATCCGAAAATTATATTTTTAATTTTTTTTATAAAGTTTTTAAATACCTTTTAGCTAAAGTGGACTCTAATATAAGACACAAACCTAATAATATGCAGCCGCCACTTTCAAATCTATTTCACAAACTCCATGTAAGTTCACTGTATCTTGTTCGTCATACAAGTCTTTATATATTTTTGTACTTTTTCATATCTTAAATTTTTTTGAAAGGAAACTGTTCTTCGTATTTTCATTGTTTCTTCATCTTACAGTTCACTAATTTTTGTTCTTTATCAACATAAGCTCACTGATTTTAAATTTTAATTGGCTAATGGCTATGGAGAATTTTAACAATACAGTGAAGAAAAAAACAGAGCTTCATGTTTATAGCTGTTGTCTTTACTTTCTGGACTGCCAAGTAATCGTTTTATTTAAAGGTTTCCGTTATCTATTTCTTTTTGAATTTTATTGGTTTTAGTAGAATGCTTTCATTGGTTAAAAAAAAATACACAGCGGAAGATCATGAAAGTATGAAACACTATGGATTTAGTAGAGTGCTTTATTTTCTTAAGTTTTATGTTCTTACATGGATACTTCGGATATCCGATTTCGGATATCAATTTCGGATATTGAAATCTACTATCCGAAATTTCGGATATCCGAAATTCGGATATCCGAAACTTCGGATATCCGAAAACACCCCTACCTACAACTATCGAGAGGGTTTTTGTGAGCAAGTGAAAACTGAGGAGATAACCAAACAAATTGTGTAACCTCTTTTATTACCATAAAACATTATCCATAATTCCATACTTAAAGGTAGGGCTGTAAACGAACCGAACGAACACGAACGAGACCTTGTTCATGTTCGTTCGTTTAACTTAACGAACGGTTCACGAACAGATAAACGAACATAATGGCTTGTTCATGTTCGTTCGTTTGTGTTCATGAACGAATGTTCACGAACACATGAACAAATGTTCACGAACACAAACGAACGAACACTAATGAACGAACACAAACGAACAAAATATTTATAAAATAAGTATTTTTATTTAAACTTTTTTCTTAAAATACAGATAACTATCTATTAATAATATATATATTATATGATATAAAAAATATTTATTTTTAAACTATTTTTTAAAGTATAATTGATTAGGTATTAATATATGTAATCGAACGTAAACGAACAAATGTTCACGAACATAATCGAACTATTGTTCACGAACATAAACGAACGAACGTTCACGAACAGATTATCGAACGTTCATGAACATAAATGAACGAACGAGATCTTTGTTCATGTTCATTCATTTAACTAAACGAACGAACATGAACGAACTTCCCGTCGAACGGTTCATGAACTGTTCAGTTCGTTTACAGCCCTACTTAAAGGGAGCTGATAATCGTACCAATGTTTTTAATACTTTTACCACAATACACAAGTATCACAGCATACTGTACAAGTATTCACTGCACAGATGTGGTGAAATAATTAAAAACATTGGTACGAATATCAATTCCCATACTTAAAAGTTGGGTTTTGCTAAACGAAGCTGATGGGTACCAACTAGTTAATTGGATAAATAAACCCGAAAAAAATAAATAACAAACAACGTTTCCTCTGAGATACAGAATTCACCACCCAAAGGCCTCGCTGGGCAAATCCAATTTGAAAACTCTCGTTACAGTCACACCACGAGGTCTCAAATCAGGTTCCAAGATCACCTCCTAATTCTGCCAAAAATTAGGATAGCATTGGAAATCACTCTCTAACAAAGAGTTATAATTTTAGGGAATTCAAAAACTGATTTTCTCATTCATGGTTTTCTCAATACATACAGGAAAAAAGGAAAATAACCACCCACTTAGCTACATTTAGGAAAAATAAAAAACTGTTGTAGAAAGTCAAAATAAACAAAAATCAATAAAGAAAATAAAATGACATGGAACTAAAATAAATTAACTCATGACTGGTATGTAGAAAACGTGGGTGTTGTTTGCAATCAGGTGCTGACTGGATTTATCTTAACCAAGCTGACCCAAGAGTTGCCCACATGATTCAGTTCTGGTGGCGGACACGGGTCGGGTAAGACTAACGGGTCTTCATCTTCAGGGTCTGCCTATCAGAAGCCCTAAGGGCTTTCGTTAAGTTGCATTAATTAGTTGTACACTTACCATAAAATTCAGGGGTGAGCTTTTGATATGGAAATGTACAACCTATTTATGCACGTTAAGTGAAGCCCTAAGGGCTTCATTTAATATTTTCTTAAAAGTTTTGTTAAGGGTTTTTATGAATTAAAGCTTCAAATTTTTAAAGCTCTGATTCCAAAAAACTTTGTAAAAGTATTTAGATGTCTGGAGCTTTTGTAAAAGATATCGAAAAAAAACCCCTAACTATATTAGCTCCATCCCCAAATTCCCAATCGAGCAGTTGAAAGCTACAACCCCAACTTAGAGTTTTTTTATTTTATTTTTCCAAACATAGTCGTAGTCTCCACGCAAATAATCTCTCTAAATTGAATCATATTGTGTTTTTATTAAAATTTTGATGTCGTTAAAAAAAACCTCTAATACATTGGCTGGTCAGTTTAAGGGGTTGAGATGAAGCACCCATTGACTTTAATAATGAGAAATTATGGGTTCAAGTCAAGAACAAAATCTTTTGCCAACATAAAACCCGATAAGGTGACAATCAACGTCTGCCTTGATGATTTTATTAGGATATTTGCAAGATAATTACAATAAAAGAGCACAATTGATCGAATAGTTTGTGTTTACTATGTGTATATTCTGTCTAAAGTAGAGAAAAGGTGAGAAAAGAGAGTGTGTGACTGTGTGAGTACTAGTGAGATTCACCCTCCTATGTTCGGCCAATTTCCTCGTTTATATACATTAAAGTAAAATCATTTGTACCACCAGGTAACCCAAGGGACACGTGTAAAGATGGTTGAACGGGAAGGGGGGTCTGGGGGGATTTACAACCTCTGGTTAGTGGGCGAAAAAACTGACCAAAACAAGTTTTCAAGAGCCATGAAATTGGCTCCATAGTCAGCATGACCAAACACCAAACCCAGGCCGCTACCACTCACTTTTTGAACCTTGGTTACCTATCAGTACCGCATGATATGAATGTAAATGTACATGGATAGTCTGTGATTATGATCATTAATGGAAAGAAAGGAAAAAAAAAAGGAAGAAATGATTGCAGATTACTGAAACAGTGTGAACTAATGATACAAATTCATTATACATGTCTCATCTTCAATTATGGTTTCAAGATTTTGAATGAATCTATGACCAACACTTGCAGCTTCATCAGGTTCCACGTCTGCAAAGCCTCTAAATTCTCACCACAATTCCAAGTTCTGTAATATAACAACATAAACTTGTGAGTATATGTTTCTATATATGAATTTGTCGATCTGGCTAATGTTTTATTTTATCTAATTGGCCAAACGGATAAAGTAAAAGATTTAACTATAAAGGAAATGGGTCAATTGTTGGGAATTATCTGAACTGTATCCAAATGCAGAGAAGTCTCAAATACCCCGTTACCAAAAATATATGATAGAAGTTAGAGCTTTGAAATAACATAGTTTACAAAGAATTGGACATAAATGTGTTGCGGGTCAGCCCAACCCAACTGGACCCATTCAAACCTGCACTAAAAATTACTCAATTTGTCCTGTTACACAAACCTGCCCATTTATGCAAACCTACAAGTCCATAATTGTTGTACCAAACTTGTATTGTAACAAGAATGAAAACCCTACGTTTATGCTTGACTTATCCTTGCAAACAAACTATTGTGTTTTGCAAAAACACCAAAAATGGATAAATTATGAACAAAAGTTTCAGGTCTAATGGTTGCTTTTTACAATTAAGTTTCCACACAAGGTTTGAAATAGCATATTTTGAAAAAATAATGTTTATTGTCGTTGTTAAAGCAAATACATCTATAGCTTATGATTATAAGGAAAAGAAGCCAATATGATGCATTAAAAAGTAGTAAATTGTAAATAGACAAGAAGCTTCTTGATACCACTAACTTGTTACCATAAATGCTTACCAACATATCAGTGCTTATAAAGACCCAGTGAAGATTTCTCTCGCTCCTCGACTCTCTTTCTTGCCGCCTCCCTTGCCTTGAGTGCAGCTGCTTCCTCATCAGACACAGCCTTTGGCTTGGTATCTTGTCGTTTTCTTTTGTTTATAGCAATAGATGATGGCTTGTTAACAGATCGAGTGGGATTTACAGCTGACTTTTTAGTAGTAGAGTCAGCTTGACCTTTTGAAGTCAAAGACGCTGTAGCAAAAATGGGTTTCTTTTGTATTGGCCCAGAAGGAACTTTGGCTGCAGCAGCAAACGCCTCTTCCTGTGTCACCCACTTACCTGTTTCAATCTCGGTAATCAGAAAATAAATAGAAAAGAAATCTTGATAAACAATTAATATAATGGTGATACTGTACCTAATGCATCAGTGTAGTAGAATCCAGAGTTTGGATCATGGTAACAACCGTTACTCTTATTATAGTAATAACCTGACGCAGTGTCATGCTCCCATTCTGTCATAAATATAATAGTTTATCAATTTGATAAGATAAGATAATCATACTAGCAAAAACAACGATCACATGGGTATAAAGACTACATACTAGACCTGCCGATTTCACCTTATTAACATATTGAATGGGTCGATTCAAGTATGTTTTATCTGTATCTATTCAATTGGGTAAAATTGAAAGATAAACTAAAACAGAACAGGTCGAAAGCTGCTATTGTATAGAGTAATTCTGAACAGGTCGAAAGCTGCTATTGTATAGAGTAATTCTAATGCATCAAATGGCATATTTTCATACGAAAACAACATTATTCTTGTTACTCGTAGTCATATTTGACACACTAATTGTTTATAATAGATAAAAGATTTAGAGAAGTGTTTTGGGCCAACCCGGATCGACGCATTTCAACCATACCAAAAAAATCCCTAATTCTATTTTTCCAGAATCTCGCCCAATGAGATTGAATTATTGTATGGACTATATTTGCGACATTAGGCGGTACAAAAACTCCTTTTTGAGAGGCATCAAGAGGTCAACATTGATAATAACTATAACCATCACAAGAGCAACACAGCTAGCTGTAACCGGTACAGTCCCTACATTCTCCCAGATATCAGTCTTTTCTATTGTAGTCTCCTCACACATCCACTTCATTATTGAAATTTCTGATAAACTCAATTTACATACACTATCTTTTGATGGGTTGACATTACAATCCACTAACTGTAACAAGTTCAGGCATCCACTTAGAACTTAGATTTTACATTCAACAATGTAAATTTTATTTCCACCCTGCTATTGATGTTTATATGTATAAATGTGTATTTCATAAACACTGTTGTCCTATGTATCTATAATCACTATCAGCTTCTGAATCAGCACTTGGCTAATATCACAAACCAAAACCATATCATAGGCAAAAAACATACAACCTGGTGTCATTTTGTCCCTCGTCCATAATCAATACAAAGGGATGATGACTTAGTGTTAGCATTTGATGCAATTTTATAGTTACAGCATAACATATGTCACGTTTCCACACACGTTCCTATGCGATTACATTATATCCTAATCACATTATCATTGTTTTTCTCAAAACCTCACAGGCCTCTCCTTGGTACCCCATCACATGCCGTCTTACCTAATCACCATCCATTTACACAAAATGGTCCGTTCAGTTACTTGTATGATCTTTAAAGTTCATATTTGAATGTAGAAAAGAAGTACATTGTCAGTTAGTGTACCATGAGATCGGGTTCTTGATGAAAGCAATGACCCGCTCCTTCAACTTTGAGTTTTCGTACAGGTATAAAAAGTTTATTCCCAATACATGCACTAAACGATTAAGAACAGATTATGATTAATATGCATTTAAGATGTTATATATGAAAAGAAGTTAAAGCTTAGGAGAGAAATAATGGTTTGCTAACTATTCTGCAAAAGACTGCATGCAAGTTATATTATGAAAAGAATTTTCTACACAAGAGAAAATTCACTTCTTAACTAACTGCATGCAATTTGATCCGCCACCAGGATATTATGTGACACTGTAAGCCCGCACATGCAATGATCACCAAAGAATGAAACTGGGGATACCATACCCACAGCCACAGGTTTATAAATGGCAACACATTTCTAATAACAATATGAAGAGATAAGATATCTACTAACCTCCTGATGTGGAGCCATCACCTATCCCTTCCCCATTTGCATTGGAATCCCTAGTCTTCTGAAAAGTTGATACGTCCTTCTGATAACTACGACTTGCTTTCTGCCACCAGTTTGGAAAGGAACTATATAAGAGTAATGACATTGTAATTAACACACTGCTTCAAAAGTATAATGAAAGAGAATTTTGTAACACGAGAAACAAATGGTTTAAGGTTAATGACAGTATTAAGTTATCTTAACGGATAAAGATATCAAAATAAGACATTTTTCACTCTGTTTTGATAAAGTAGCTACATAGAATATCGGAAGATTCAAAAGAAATCTGAATGAACATTAGTGAAAATGGCTGTGTGGGTGATAAAGATACTGAAATTTGAAATTTATAAATGAAGTATATTCTTAAGAATAATCCGAAAAACATCAACATAAGAAGGCAAACTAAAATGATAAAAATAGAGAATAACTACTCAACTACCTCTTCGATTTGTAATAAAACACGGGTTGTTTCCTTTTCCTTTTTATCTTTGGCAAGTTTTTCTTCTCTCATGTTAGAGAGTCTCTTGGTAACATTATCTTTGTGCTTTTGGCCAAGCTCATGGTTCTTGACACTGGAAGGATTACTCGATATGTAGATTTTGCACAAGTCACACCATTTTTTAGCCTGACTAACCCAATACTGAAAAAAAAAGAAAAAAAAAAAGTATGTCAGTGAGATAGTACAGACTTGGTTTTATCAAAGTTCGTATGTATATAGTATCCATAGAAAAACTAGTGATCACTGAAACTCCTACGTGAAATCAATATAGAAAGGGATCAAAAAACATAAGTGAACACGTGCAAATCATAAATAGTTCAGAAAATAGAAACTGAACTAAAGTAGGGCAACAAGAAATGCGTAGAAACCCAAATTGTACACGATGGGATGAATAGGAGGTTGTCTAATGGTCTGATATGCAGAAGGACGCAAGAGTATGTGTATGCAAATCATGCGATGAAGATTTTAATTAAGTATAAAGCCGGGATGTCTGTTCATCCAATTAGCGTTGTTCACGCCCGAACTAAGTTTATGGGGTGCTTGAATTAGCTTGCTTATCTACTTATTCAAATTTCAAAACGCTAATAAGCTCGTTTTTCAGGCATATGAGCTTACAATTTCAGCTTATGTATTTGGAATAAGCTCAATTGGATAATCTTGTAGACTGGCAAAAAAAAATGATTTTTGACTTCATGCAAATTCATAAGGCCCCCGTCATAAAAAAGCAAGCTCGTGTTCGATAAACGTCACTACAATGGCATATCCAGGATTCATTAAATAATCTATCAAACATTAGGTACACGGGAAAAAAAAACTCGAAAGACAATAAAGTTTGACAACAATGAACTGCTAAACACAATTAAACATGGTAACTAATATATAGATACAGATACATACAATTATACTTCTAATTGAGTGTAGTTTCGAGAAAGACACAACACATAAATAGGGTTATGATGGATACCTCAGTCATAGTTGCAGGATCAATTTAGAGATGTCGTCCGTACAGAAAGAAATAATTTTTCAGATTATAAAATTGGCCCTTGATTTTCTCCACGATTTGCGTTGATTTTGATTGGGAGATTGGGAATTTAGGGCTTGGAATTTGGGTCAAAAGGAAACCAGATTCCTCTTTCAATCAAGATTCAATAAACAGAGTCGCAGTTGAAGATTATGGTAATGTTATATATGTGGCCCTCTAACTTTTTATTTATGTATCATTCTTTCCTTTCTTTACATAGTCATCGACTTGTTGAAGCAAAGAGAGGGTTAGGGATGAACTTGCATGCCAAAGTATTGAACCAAAATTATTGGGGTGAAAAGTGTGGTCGGTAAAGGATTAACGCTAAAAGATGTTGGCTAACATCGGCTGGGTGGTTCCTCACCCTCGAAAAGTCTTGGTTTGCGGCAAAAACTAACCACATCGGTCCAGTTGTGCCGATGCTTTCAACCGTTGGGAGTTTTTATTTCTTGCTCTCTCATCTCTTTCTCTTGACTCTCTATATTACTGTATATCTTTTCATTAGTATGATAATTTCACCGACCCCTTTGATTTAACAAGTTTTGGTAAGCTATATTTTCGGCAGACAAAATTTCATTGATTTTCGCATGCTAGTAATCACACTTTTCACTCTTAACATCAATTTTAGTGTGTACCTAATTTTATAGGTGATGTTCTATGGTTTAGCTTTTACTTTGTATATTTTTTAAAAGGAAAATGATTCACAGGATGGTGACAAGTGGATTTCATTTAACCTCTTTCCTAATCTTGCCCTTTGAATTTTCACATGTCATCATCCTATTAATTAGGAGGATTTTTAGGCTAACGAATTAAGAGAATTAATCATTTGCCTTTTTAAAATGAAAAAGTTGATATTTGTTACTATCTAAATGAGACCGGTATTTTCTCAAATAGTATACTAAAACTAAACTTGAATTGTATAAAAACATTATGGAGTATCAAGGTAAAACTAAGAAAGTATGTGACAATGCAAGAAATTTAATGTTAGTGAAGATAATGATAATTGAACCAAAACCAATTACCATTGATATGGATTTGATAGCCACACTCGACCCAAAAAAGTATTGTGCTAATAAAACATAACTCTTGATAATTCCACCTTTTTTTAATATCTCAATCTAATAATCACACTTTAAAAAGACATCCTGATTGGCTGATTCCTAAACACCCCCTTAACATTATTACCATACCAAACCAAAATTAGACATAACTCTTGATAGTTAAAGCACAATCCATAATTCCCATGGACCAAAAACAAAAACCCACAAAACCTACAGGACTTGATCGTCACACGCACTACTTCACTAAACAAACTTCCCATCCATCACCATTCTCAACCACCGTCGCCATCTTTCTCCGACCAAATTAGGGTTTCAGATCAAATTCAATGGACCAATCATTCTTAATCATGCTTTCCAACCTTCTCCACCTCCAAAACCAGCTAGACCCAACCACCACAACCACCACCACCACCACCTCACCGTCCTCTCTCCTAACCACCACCACCTCCGCCGCCCCACTCTTATTCTTCACCATCGCCTCCGTCTTATCCTACATTTCCACTCGCCGGAAACCACCATCATCTCCCCCTCTTTCCCCTTCCACCACTTCCCAATTCTCCGTCTCCGCTTTTCGCGCTTTATCCACTGAACGCATTTGGGCCATGGAAGCCCCTCTCCGCGACGCCCAATGGCGGTCCCTTTACGGCCTGTCTTACCCCGTTTTCACCACCGTTGTCGATAAACTTAAACCGTTTATCGCCTTATCGAATTTGTCGTTACCGTCTGACTATGCGGTCGCCATGGTTTTGTCGCGCCTTTCGTTAGGTTTGTCTGCGAAAACCGTTGCTAAAAGGTATGCCTTGGAGCCTTACCTTGTTTCTAAAATAACTAATATGGTTACTAGGTTGTTAGCTACTAAGTTGTATCCTGAGTTTATTAAGATTCCTGCTGGACGTCGTCGTCTGCAAGAGACTACGGCGTCTTTTGCAGAGATTACGTCGTTGCCTAATATATGTGGGGCCATTGATAATACTCATGTTAGGTTGCATAGTTTGCCTGATCATTTGTTGAATCCCAGTGTTTATGTGAATCGGTTTGGGTATAAGTCGGTGGAGTTACAAGTAGTGGCGGATCATAAGAAGATATTTTGGGATGTTTGTGTGAAAGCGCCGGGTGCGTTTGATGATGCTAGTCATTTTAGGGAGAGTTTGTTGTATAATAGGTTGATTTCCGGGGATATCGTTTGGGAAAAAGTTGTCAATGTGAAAGGGCATGCGGTTAGGCCGTTTATTGTTGGAGATTGGTGTTATCCGTTGTTGTCGTTTTTGTTGACGCCTTTTTCGGGGAACAGGACGGGGAATCCTGCGCAGAATACGTTTGACGAAGGGTTGATGAAAGGACGGAAAGTAGTTATGGATGCGATTGGGTTGTTGAAAGGAAGATGGAGGATATTGCAGGATATGAATGTGGGATTGAATCACGCACCACAGACGATTGTGGCTTGTTGTGTTTTGCATAATTTGTGTCAGATTGCTAGGGAGCCGGAACCCGAGACGTGGAAGGAGCCGGAGGAGAATGGGGTGGTTCCGAGGTTATTGGAGAGTGAGAAGTCTTATTATTATTTTGGTGAAAGTTTGAGACAGGTGTTGGCTGATGATCTTTATCAAAGACTTTCTTCAAGATGATTTACGGGTTCTTCTGTAAGGTTTTCTTCTTGTATTTTGGTTTTACGCTTGTTGTAAGTTTGGTCTAGGATCAATGAGTTTAATAACTATGTTTAACCTTTTGCGAATAAGTAGTGTGTAATCTTGTATGTAAACAGGTACTAGTTCATGTAGTTAATTGAGACAAGCTAACTCAAGCATGGGAAAATTAATACCATGAAGTAGATTTCCATTCTGTTAAAAGTTTGGTTTTTATGCATATGTATTTGTAGCTTATTTAAAGTTATGCTTGCATGCTATTAATTGAGTATACGATTTTATATAACGTGTTATATCATGGCCTACCCTATGGCATCCCATAATATACAACTTGGGCATCTATTATAGTGTTATGTTATTGGATTATATTTAATTATGACTAATTTAGTGAAATTGCTTTAATATGATATATGATGCCTTTTCACTGCTTTCACTAAAAGAAATAGATGAGTGAATATGTTCAAGGTGTTTTCATGGCCTTAATGGGTTCTTCGTGTGTTTATGTTTGTGTTAAATATGTTCTAAAACTCTGAATTTTATTCACTGTGCCTCGGACAAGGTTTTCCAGTAATAGTGTGCAAGTGAAAATTAATTTAAGCATTTGATTATTTGTTTGTTACTGAGTGAGGGGATGAACGCAAAGTCGCAGACCATATGAACTTTTGCCAAAGGTCAGATACTAATGTTTAGTTGCATTTTTAGGAAAAAGACATGATACCTGGGTTACCAAGAAGCCACTAGCAAACCTTTAATCTAGCTATACTAAGTTTGTTGTTTCAGAATCTTTTTGTTAATTGCATATTTGTATATTTATAACACTGGTGACCATTGTCTCTGTCTGTTCCTAGCCTGTTCATTTTTGTAGGTTCACTTCGTGTTATTTTTTCTATACATAAATTACTTTTTTTTAATAATCTTTTAAGATTATTTTCGTCTTTTACCATTGTTAAAACTTTGTTCTAAAATCATTACTCTGTTATAGCGTTTCGGTAATAAGCAATGTGTAATTGAGTAGGTAACTGTTGGTTCTTGACTCTTTTAGTATATTAAGACGAGCCTTCTGAAAGATTTTAAAAGTCAGATAGGTTCCCTGCATAAGGTCTATTAAGTATTAACTGTTTATATTGCCTTGAAGATTGAATCGGTAAACAAATGAGCCTGTCGAAGGAGTTTTCTCAACCTTAAATTGATTCCCTTTCTGTTTGTATTAAGTATGCTTTCAAACACCCTGCTTTTATTTTTTTCCTGCGTCAGAAGGCAGTTGTGAAAAGTCTTTCCCTTGCTCGAGTACAATGATAGTGCATGCATGAGAAGGAAATTAAGTTGAAAGGGGAACGTATATCATATTTGCTTGTATCCGAGTGCATACGTCAGTGGGACTAGATGACATATGAACTTACGTGGTCAAATGTCGATTCCATTGTTACCAAGAAAAACAGTTTTAAACTAGCAGTATCAAATTCTGTTGATTCACCCTTTTAATTTGGAGGGCATTTACTCATCACAAAAATATTACATATACCACAATGTACAACTTTTAAAGCAACGGTTTTGGTATATGAAATAACTTATGTAGTGTACACATTACCTCCTTTTTTAATATAGCATCAAGATGACAATACTTGACCAAAGAATGTGCAATATCGTCTTGGATTTTGTTATAGTCAAGGCGGGCCAAATCCATCCTCTTGATTTTGCTATAGTAAACATCTTTGCTGTTTGTTGGATGGGGTGATTAAACAGTTAATTAAATAACTGCAATAAGGGTATCCTTTTTTTTTTGGAATGCAAAGCTTTTCGTTAAGTAGAACACGTATACAAACAAAAGAGTGTGCAAGGCTACACATTGAAGCACTGGCAGCAAAATAAAAGCAAATATGAGTTCTAAACAGAGTCTATGCTATTGGATTCTGAATCCAAGCACCCACAATTTAGTGACACATTGTGGCTTCTATATGATACATATAACAAAGAGGTTTGAATTCAAGGTCGCCTCCCATTTTGCATCCTCCGCGTAGTTGCGCCATCTCCATAACATCAAGATAGTCACAAGTTTGACCCCATAAAAAGTACCAACTTGATTTATTCTCCATATATTGTTCCTTAAATTGGTCTACCAGGTTGCTGAATTAACCGAGTGTTTCCTCCCACCAAGCACGCATAAACTTTCCTCCATATAGGAGGGAATTTGTATTTAAGTATGTGACGTCCCATACAATCAGACCAGAAACTTTTTTTTTAAAAGAAAAAAGAGGCTGCTACCTCAATTTTATTAATTAGATCAAAATCATTACATCTTTTGAATTCCAACAAAAATGGACATGCCCATTCTTTTCAACCTTTATACATCTCAATATCAATTGATTCTAACTAAAATGACCTCCTATCTATACTCAAACAATACAACTATACAAGCACAGACTATACATACACAACCAAATCAACAATATATATCAAATACAAAAACATGTTCCTTGAGGCTGCATGTCAACTGCCATCATTGGCATCCTTCACTAAATCCATCCATAATCATCAATAATCACCTGCAAAGCTTCCTGCACTAATATCGGACAATATGCAAGACCTGCATAAGCCTTTCTTCCTGCTCAACCCAAACATAGAGTCATAGACACGATCATCTATTCTAAAAAATATCAGACCTGTCTGTCCCCACAATCCACATATTTATAGATGGCCTCATGATGTCGGATTTCAAACTTTTCAAGTGACTTGCAGGCTTTGATTATTGAGGCCCAAATACCTGAGCCTTAAGAAAACAATTGCTGGTCCTGAGCCCACCTTCTTGCCCATACAACTGTTTTAAATGTGATAAATCTGTACTATGTTCTTACCATTCTTTAATGTTAGTTTCGTTTCATCTATATCATGTGATTTTCAAATTCACATTCTTGTCATCTTCTTACAAAAAGATTCATTAGTTTCATCCATATCATGTGAGAGATGTTTTGTCGGTCATTGACGATTGGGAGGTGATATGTACGCAACAAAAAATCTTTAGACCCAACAGGTACAAGTCAATGATCTTTGGTTGATTGTTTCAGCATCGTTTTAGTCTAAGGCAAATCTTTTCTTTCACAAGACTAATATGACCAAACGTGAAGAAAAAAAATGTGAAAGTGACTGACTGACTGACTGGTGACTTGCATTGGTGCAAAAAAGTTGTAGATGAATCTGAATTTCATATTAGTTGTTTATTAAGCACTGAAAACGAGTGTTTTGAAACAACTTTCATAGAATGACCAGATATTGGTTCCAATCATGTGAATATGTGATATTGAATACCGAAAATAATGGGTTAGAAGGTGAAAAGGGCTGATGGTCAGATGTTAAAATGGCTAGCTGATCATAGATATCACAAGCTAAGGTTACCCATACTTTGAACCGGACATGAAAAAGATGCCCAGAGACTTAACTCAAAAGCATATAATAGGGGACAATTTTTATAGCCAATGATGATATCGTAAACTGCAATACATATATAAAAAAACTAATCAACAAATCATTCATAGCAAGAAATTAAAAACGAGCTAGTGACCAACCCAAATGTTTAATTCTTTGTTACATCTATTTGCCAATTGGAACCTATATTTTGCCACTGTAAATAGAAAAGTACAAAAGGGAATATACCCTAAATAAAAAGAGAATACTTCAAAGTTCAAACTACATTTTCTGCATTCCAGTCACCCACTACATTAAGGCTTAATAGCGATCCACTTCCGATATAAGCAGCTAAAGTTTAGAAAACATAGGTATTCAAATTAGTATGTTTCTCCTTGTCACAAAATTATTTAGTTAGTGTAACTAATCTGATTACAATTGGATGAAATAGCACCATTGATAGAAAAAGTTGTTAAGATTTGTAACTGAAAAGAGATGTCAAACATATAGTGATAAATTTTCCTAAAATAACCAAAACTTTCTAAAATAGGTGTTATCTTTCAGATCTTCAAACTGAGGATATGCATTTCGTTAAACGACTTTGTCTAACTTCTCACCCACTCTCATTTTAACCATGCCTCTATGGTAAGTGGTAAGACACCAACATATAAACTCACACTCTAAATCTTTTTATAGACCTTTTCCTTTAGTATCATTAAACAACACAGCATATTGCAATTCCAGATAAACGTGACCAACAAAATAAACACAGATATTAAAAGGTAAACTTAGATATATAAACAAAAATTAATGGCTATACATAGATGCTCAATATTTTGTATATCCTAACATAAGAAAACCTTACATGTAACTGTATATTCACATACATAAGCGAGTTGCAGGTCCTACAATGGGAAAAACTAGGACTTAAAATGCATTAAAGATCTTACCTTGCATTCTGTATTAGAAAAGATAGTCCACGATCATTGAGCGTAAGCAGTTCTCCCACTATTTGGAAGAAGCCCATCCTTGGCCATTTCCGAAAGAATCTTGAACACTGCATCCATATTTCCCTGTTTATGGTTTATCTCAACAAGAGCTTTTGCAAGCTCAGCATCAGTAAGCTTACAACTTCTTAATACATTTTCTATTACTTCACTCGACTCTGCGGTCATTTCACCTCTTATAAGTTCTTTTACTAGAGCAATAATTGTTGCAGTGTGAGGAATAAATCCATGATTTACCATCTTTTTATAAAGGTCAAAAGATTTTGTCAAGTTCCCACCTTTACAATGGCCATGAATCATAACGTTATAAACAGCTTCAGTAGGAGCTTGCCTTCGTTGAAACATTTTATCAAAAACTTTATCGGCTTCGTTCATTAAACCTTTCATACAGAAGCCTTTTATAAGAGCTACCACACTTTTCATTTCCATGTTGCTACAGTTCTCTATTAACGTATTATAAGTGACGTCATCCGGAACCGCATTGTCATAATACAACTTGAAAAGAATCTGTTTTGCTTCATTGGTTCGTGCTTGCTTGCTAAGCCCATTAATCAATACACTGTATGTGACAACATCAGGGAGCAAGCCTTTATTCAGCATTTCGTCATGCAAATGTAATGCACTTTTTGTATCTCCTTCTACACAATAAGCATTTATCAATGCGGTGTATGTGCATTCATCAGGTGGTAAACCTATTCTTAACATTTCTTGAAAAACATCACAAGCTTCGGTCAGGTTCCTTTGATCACAAAGACCTTTAATCAGTGATGAATATGTAACAGCATCAGGTAAAACGCCTTTTTTGACCATTTGACGTTTCATTTCAAAGGCCTTATCTAGCTCTTGATTTCTACAAAAACCAGTGACGATAGTACTATAACTGACAACATCTGGAGCTAACCCAGCTTCACTAATTTGATCAAAGACTACCAAAGCATTGTCTATATCTCCGTCTACAACGTGTCCATGAATCAAAGCATTATAAGTCACTATAGATGGAGAAAAACCGTTCTCTTTCATTTCATCCAACAACTTATAAGCTTCATCCATGAATCCCTGTTGTGAAAATCCATCAATCAACGTCGTATACGTTCTAGCATTTGGAAACAGCTTTCTTACACGCATTTGGTTTAATAATTCCATGGCTCGGTTTAAATTCCGAGCTTTACACATGCTATTAATCAAAGAAGTATAAGTAATTACATTTGGAGACAACCCATTACTCGTCATCTCATCGTGCAAAACAAGCGCTTGATGAAAGTTCCCTTCTTTACAATACCCATTCACAAGCGTATTATAAGTCACCTCATCCGGAACTATTCTCTTACGTTTCATATCTTCAAGAATCTCACCCGTTTCTTTCATCCTCCCTTCTCGACCCAACCCATTAAGTATAACATTATAAGTAATCACATTCGGTTCCAAAGCCTTCACAGCCATCGTCTTAAACACTTTAAACGCATCATCAAGCCTCCTCGACTTACAATAAGCATCTATTAACGTATTATAAGTAACAACATTCGGCGAGCAACCATTTTTCTGCATCTCATCGAAAAACCCCAACCCCTTATCCAAATCCCCAACCCCGAAAAATCCACGCATCAAAATATTAAAAGTAAACACATTCGGAGAAACCCCACATTTAATCATATCAAAATACATTTCCTCAGCTAATTTCATTGGTTCATTCAACCTAATTATCGCATCAAGAACCGAATTATACGACAATACGCCAGGCATAAAACCATGAGACTGAGCTAAATGAATAGTATTTAAACCCCTTTTAACTAACTTCAAACTAGAATAAGACTTAACCAACAAATCAATAACCGCAGAGCTCGAATGACAACCCGAATACGTATCTTTAACTAACCCGAAAACCAAGATTCCATCTTTATCATCTGGGGTGTTGAGTGCTACATCTTCTGCAACAATTTGAGCATTTTTGTAAAGTTTGAACCTTGTGAGGATATGAATTGATATGCATTTGCATCGGATATCGAAAAAGTGTCGGTTTCGAGCCCAATTGATGAAAGATGTAACAAGGGGTTTATCAAATTGGGAATGTTGGAGTAAATAAGAAGCTGATTGAGGTGTGAATTGGGAAGATAAGGGGTTTAGGTTGTGTAAGTGGTGGCGTTTTAAGATGGCGGTGGCTTTTCCGATGAGGTGGAGATCCGGTGGTGGTAGTGGTGGTAAGGTGGTGAGGGTGGAGAATTTAAGACTTTTCCGGTAGGGTTTGAGGAGGTTCATTTTGGAGAAAAATATGAACAAAGGTTGGTTGTGAACATACACACTATTTACATATCTTTTTTTTTTTTTTTTAAAGGGATCATTTGCTCGCAACAGAGGATCTAGCTTACGTTGTCTTAACCGGGTCCGTGCTAGAGAGCCCCCTCACCCTCAATACCTAGTAGGAGGAGAAACTCCCAACTAAACCGTCCGAAGGCACGACATTTAATTGGGATAAAACTCTGCCCCCTCTGCAGGACTCAAACCTGCTTCACTGGAGGACTTTATTGTGAAATTCCTTCAAATGTCCTTCCCATGTCTCGAACTCGAGACCTCCAGTATGTAAAACTGATGCTCAACCACTGAGCTATGATAAAAACTTAAGAAGCGGTTATGTGTTTATTCTTGACGTTATGCTTATAAAAAGATAAAACAATATCATATATGTATTAAAAAACAAAAAAAAATATATTTTCATTCCAGCAAAAAAAAAATGAAAAAGGAATTGTTGTCTTCTTAATATTTTGGTATTAATTGATTAAAGTTGTGAATAAATATGTGGTGGGACTTTCCTTATTTTGAGAACCATTTTTTTGCAAGAACTATGAGAACTCTCAAATTATATATTGGATCACATGTTTTTTTTTCATTCACATGTGAAATTATATAAAAAAGTATGTTGTGGAAGAAACTTTTTTAAGAAACCTTCAAAATAGCCTTTTATGAATTTGTGGATGAATATGTTCACGTTTTCGTTCACATGTAAACAAACGACTATATATAAGGTTTTCAAAATTATTTTTTTCTGCAACATATATTTTTATAACGTTTCACATGTGAATGAAAAAAAAAACATGTGATCCAATACATAATTTAAGAGTTCTCAAAATTTTTACAAAAAAATGGGTTCCCATAATAAGGGTCCCCTATGTGGTGGTAGGCATGTCACGTTTGAAGAACAACTACTATGGGCTGGCAATAATTAGCAAACATCACCATAGATCAAATGGTAATGACGTATAATTATTCCGCATTGGACGAGGGTTAGAAACTTGGTGTTTACAATTTTTTTTTTCCTTTTAGTATGAGGTGTCAAGCTCTCATCGCAAAACCATATGGATGTGACATGTAGGACAAAAGCTGATGTAGCGAGCTTTGAGAATGAGCGTCGGGAGATAGAGAATTATATATATATACAGAGATTACATATTTTTATAGTTAATAATTATATAGCATGAAAAAAATAGCAAATATTTGAAAAAATTACAACTAAGCAAAAATCATACATGTCAACAAAAAAAAGGTGCCACATAAGATTTTTCATATCCTCTTTTCTTGTCATATAGAGAGATTTTGGCGTAGGAAAAACAATAAGTATATTTTTTAAAGGGTTTTGCTAAACGCAACCCTTAGGGTTACAGTAAAGGTGCATTAAATAGTTGTACACTTACCATAAAACTTAAGGATGTCTCAAAAGTACACACTTTTTATACACACGTATTTTTCTTTTTAAAATGATAATAATAAAATAATATAAAAAAATACCTCTGAAAAGTGAAAAACTAGACACACTTCATTTTTTGGGTGGATTGAGTTGAAGGTCAATCTTTGTTCTCCCTGAACAAAAAAAGAAAGAAGATGTTATCTACAGTCCAAAACCCACGGTTGTTGCTCCACCATTGCCGGCGGTCAAAACCCTTCAACCACCGCCACCTAAAACCCATCCACGCCATCACAAACCATCAACCAACCACCATTTCCACACACCCACCACCACCCACTTCACAAATCCAAACTATCCAAAAATCAATCCTCTCAAAAGAAAAAACCACACGCCAATTCGCCCAAGAATTCCTAACCCGAATCCGAATAACCGAACCCCATCTCAAAAGCTTCCTCCATTTATCAGAAACAGTGTTGGCTGAAGCTGATGAAATTGACAGAAAAATTGAGAGGAATGAAAATGTGGGTCCACTTGCTGGAGTGTTTGTTGCAGTTAAGGATAATATTTGTACAATGGATATTTGTCGGTTCGAGGATTTTGGAAGGGTATAGACCGGCTTTCGATGCGACTGCGGTGAGGAAAGTGAAAGAATGTGGTGGGATTGTTGTTGGAAAGACTAATTTGGATGAGTTTGGTATGGGGAGTACTACTGAAGGCTCTGTTTTTCAGGTTTTCGTTTCGGTTTTTTTGATAATGTGCATGAAATGTAGTAATTAGATTGGTTACTTTTAGTTGAAATGAGCAAGTTTGGTAATTTAGTAGGCAGAACCAAGAATTAAAGTGACCCGTAGCACGACTCGTTAATATAGCATAAAATAAGTTTTAAAAAATGTGTTTTTTTATTAGAAATGGACAAATGGTAAACAAATTAAAAAATAAGTTATTATCTAGAAGATAGGTTCCCAGTAGCACCAACATAGAATGTAACTAGTCTGTGAAAAAAATTGTACTTTGTGAACCAAGCAGACTGTAACTTAAGCTACTCTTACTATCGGGTGGTTCTGCTCCTGGCAACTGACAAGTATGCATGTAAAAAAAAGTTGATGTGGCAAGCCAACTCATCAGAAAAAAGTGCCACATAAGCAAGAAATTGGTCATCGGTGATCAAGTTTCCAAATTAGCCCATTTCAGTAAGATATAATCATGAAGTTGGAACAATATTGAGAATGATTCCCAAAATCCGACCAACAACCTAAGCTTGCTGCTGCTATATTATGATATTATCCCTTTTAACTAGATACAAATTTATGTAACAATGTGAAAGCTCGGTTGCTTATTTTAGTTGAAAAAAGGAAGCTAGGTTTCATTTTTTTCGTGAAACTGGTTTTCGCTTTTTTTTTCTATCTTTTGCATAAATTGGTATCCAGCTGAAACGTGGTAGCATTAAATGGCAATTAATCCACTTAGTTACTTTCATTCGTAAAAAAGATCGAAACTTGGTTGCAGTAATTGCTTAACATGGTGCATTGAATGCATCTTTGTTACTTGTTAGGTTACTGCAAATCCATGGGACCTTGAATGTGTACCAGGAGGGTCATCAGGGGGGTCGGCAGCAGCTGTTTCTGCCAGGCAGTGTGTAGTATCGTTGGGAAGTGATACTGGTGGAAGTGTTAGACAACCAGCATCGTTTTGTGGTGTTGTAGGATTAAAGCCGACTTATGACCGTGTTTCACGATATGGGCTGGTGGCGTATGCATCGTCATTGGATGTTATTGGGTGCTTTGGCTCGACAGTTGCTGATGCTGGAATTCTTTTTCAATCAATTTGTGGTCATGATAAATATGATGCCACCAGTAGCAAACGGGTATGTTTGATTTGTTGTCTCTGTTTACGGTTTCTTGCAGTACATTTGAAAAGCATAGCGTACATTTTGATTATGTCACAAACAAAAATATGCAATTTTTTTATAACATTGGAAGGGAAAGTCTAATACAGAATTTTCATTTTGAACTCGTAAATCTGTTTAGTTTTTAGGGGGTGTTGGGTGTTCTGTCTATTAAGGAGTTAACCATACTGGGCAGCAGAAATTAGTTCTTGGATGTGTTTCTGCTGCTAGAAGCTTTAAGCATTAGATAAGGAGTGTTGGATAAAAGGACCAAAAATGCCATGTTTGTGTAAAAAGAGAGACAATTTGTGAAACCGGGGTAATAAAGTTTAGATTATCAGAAGCAGAACTGCAGAATATCCATATCTGAACTCCAAGCGCAAAAATCCGATTATGTTATTCGAAATCACGATGATTAGATAAGCAGTTCTAAAAAATAAATACAATCACACTTTTTTGTATATTTATCATCATGACCTCTTTACAAGAGTTCTCACGTTTGAATCTCATTAGGTAACATCTTGGGGGTGGCCAGGAAAGGGTTCGGAGATGGTCACAGGATACCTGGTTAGACCATATACATCTGATTCAGAAAGACTTGCCCTTCCTGGGTAACCTGAACAGGGAAAACTTCATCCAAACAAATAGATCCAAATATGCTGTCTAGTCAAATAACTAACTGTTTCGTAGTAGTTTGGTAAACTTCTTTAGTTTAAAGTAGTTTTTATGCTAATAATAGCGCAAAATTTGTCTTCAGGAGGTTAATGACTATACATCGCAGCTCATTGCCAAAGATTATTTCGAATCACAGCCTTTAAAAGGACTACGGGTTGGTGTTATTCGTGAAACTCTTGGGGAAGGAGTTGATCAGGGTGTTGTTTCTTCTATCCAAGGAGCTATTTCTCATATGGAAGAACTAGGATGTATTGTGACAGAGGTTTTCATTCTATTTTAGTGCTATTTTATGTATGTGAGGCTGTCATAAATCTATTAATCTATTTCAGACTTCTAGGATCATTTTTTTCGCATTTGGTAATGGATTGCAGGTCTCATTGCCATCTTTCTCCCTTGGATTACCGGCATACTATGTTCTTGCTTCATCTGAATCTTCTTCAAACTTGTCTCATTATGATGGTATTAGGTGATGTATGAATGCATTGTTTCACCTTTTTAAGTTGAAATATTAGGAACACATGTAGCAAATTTAGGAATTATATATATTTTTACATTGAGTTGCCAACTACGAATACCATAGGTAAAGATCAGGATTTTTTGGAAATTTTTAATAAGGATAAAAACTATCCTGTTGTTTTTAACTCCAATGCAGACCTGATGCTTATAGTTTAAGAAAAAAGTAATGATAGTGGATCTCATATGTTTTTAATTTCCAGGTACGGTAATCAAGTTATTTCTGATGAGCTTAGTTCCCTTTACGGGGGCTCTCGTGCTAATGGCCTCGGTTCAGAGGTATGAAAAGATGACATTGATTAGGTTGCTTATTATGATTTATCAACATTACTGTAACAATAAGTAAATTTTTAGATACGATGCTGCAGGTAAAAAGGAGGATCTTGATGGGGACATATGCCCTTTCAGCAGGTTACTATGATGCTTATTACAAACGAGCACAACAGGTATCCTCTTAATTTTATTTCTAATGATGCCTAATTACTATACTGATCCTGGTGATGTGGCGGTTTAGGTGAGGACAGTAGTCCAGAAAGGCTTTAAGGCAGCACTAGATGAACATGATATTCTAATTTCACCCGCTGCTCCATCTGCAGCATATAAAATTGGTAATTAGCCGCTGTGATCACCTTATAACAATTACGGAGTACTTTTTTGAGTTTTTCCCCTTTTTGTCTGACTTAATGTTTACAGGTGAAAAGAAAGACGATCCATTGGCAATGTATGCTGGTGATATAATGACTGTAAGCCACTTTTATATTGATTTATCTCTTTTGTTGTTTTGAAACAGCATAACTTAAGATACTTATATATAATTTATCACAGGTGAATGTGAACTTGGCTGGATTGCCAGCATTGGTTTTGCCATGTGGGTTTGTTCAAAACGGCACGTCTAGTCTTCCTGTTGGCTTTCAAATGATCGGTGCTGCATTTGATGAGGTGAGACTTGTGTCTTGATACCATATTTATATTCACAGGTTCAATACTATAATAGTATAATTAAAGCTTTGATATAATATTGGTCTGACATAAAACAAGAGTTCATATCTGCAGGAAAAATTGCTTAGAGTGGGACATATCTTTGAGCAAACGCTTCAAGGTTGCAGTTTTATCCCACCGCTGATAGCTGATGAATTCAGATGCTAGCATTAGTGGATTAAAAACCATCCTTGGTTAGGTGGAAGTAGCAGCAACTTATGTATTCTAATTCTAATAGTGGATCAATAGCTAAATTTAAGAGTAGTGAGATGCTCAATGATGCCCAGAAACTTCATGGCTCTTTGAACTAAAATATTTTTGTTTAATAAACTATGTATTCATTCAAAGAAAAGAAAAAATGAAAAACAGAGACTCAAATGCGGTATCTGTGTTGGATATACTATCCGCAGCTTATAGCAGCCCAAACCGTAAGAGGTTTTAACTTTGAGATCAACCATATTTGCTGGCATTAACTTGGTTAATTTCAGGGGGTGTTTGGTACAAGTGAATCGTAGAGAATGGAATGGTAATAGAGAATGGAAATGATATGAATGAGAATGGAGCTTAAGAAAGTATTTGAATTCAATTGTTTGATACATACGAAGAACGAGAATGAGAAATAGCCATTATTTTGGTCAATAATAAATAAATAAAAACTAAATCACAATATTTTTTTTGTTTTGTTATTGATTTTAAATTCAAATTCACATCAGCAATCTATCAAAATATATATGTAAAAAACATAAAATAAAAAATAGTAATAATTAA
>CM067170.1:34243459-34258459 GCA_034093135.1 Erigeron breviscapus | reverse complement strand
GAATCTTGGACGCGAAGTTTGATTGATGTTTATGTAGGACTCGGGTTTGGACTTACGTGGATCACAGATTCATTTGCCCATTGTATTGCATCATGCTTAGGATCGATAGCCATCTTTTGAATGTCTTTTGTAAACGTTGATGGTTACTTGCTCCTTGTGCATTTTGTACTTATATTTGATGTTTGGGATTCACCGGATCCCTTTATTCACTTAGATGTATTCCATGCATACGCTATATCTTTTCAGTTGACATTTCGAGCCTAGCTCGGGGTGTTACAGAATGGTGGCCCATGCTTGGTCGTAGAGAATTAGGCGGTTTGACCTAGACTACGGCTTAAGTAAAAAAAAAAAACTCTTCATATAGCATGCATGGTTAGGAAAAAAAAAAAAAAAAAAAAAAAAAAAAAAAAAAAAAAAAAAAAAAAAAAAAAAAAAAAAAAAAAAAAAAAAAAAAAAAAAAAAAAAAAAAAAAAAAAAAAAAAAAAAAAAAAAAAAAAAAAAAAAAAAAAAAAAAAAAAAAAAAAAAAAAAAAAAAAAAAAAAAAAAAAAAAAAAAAAAAAAAAAAAAAAAAAAAAAAAAAAAAAAAAAAAAAAAAAAAAAAAAAAAAAAAAAAAAAAAAAAAAAAAAAAAAAAAAAAAAAAAAAAAAAAAAAAAAAAAAAAAAAAAAAAAAAAAAAAAAAAAAAAAAAAAAAAAAAAAAAAAAAAAAAAAAAAAAAAAAAAAAAAAAAAAAAAAAAAAAAAAAAAAAAAAAAAAAAAAAAAAAAAAAAAAAAAAAAAAAAAAAAAAAAAAAAAAAAAAAAAAAAAAAAAAAAAAAAAAAAAAAAAAAAAAAAAAAAAAAAAAAAAAAAAAAAAAAAAAAAAAAAAAAAAAAAAAAAAAAAAAAAAAAAAAAAAAAAAAAAAAAAAAAAAAAAAAAAAAAAAAAAAAAAAAAAAAAAAAAAAAAAAAAAAAAAAAAAAAAAAAAAAAAAAAAAAAAAAAAAAAAAAAAAAAAAAAAAAAAAAAAAAAAAAAAAAAAAAAAAAAAAAAAAAAAAAAAAAAAAAAAAAAAAAAAAAAAAAAAAAAAAAAAAAAAAAAAAAAAAAAAAAAAAAAAAAAAAAAAAAAAAAAAAAAAAAAAAAAAAAAAAAAAAAAAAAAAAAAAAAAAAAAAAAAAAAAAAAAAAAAAAAAAAAAAAAAAAAAAAAAAAAAAAAAAAAAAAAAAAAAAAAAAAAAAAAAAAAAAAAAAAAAAAAAAAAAAAAAAAAAAAAAAAAAAAAAAAAAAAAAAAAAAAAAAAAAAAAAAAAAAAAAAAAAAAAAAAAAAAAAAAAAAAAAAAAAAAAAAAAAAAAAAAAAAAAAAAAAAAAAAAAAAAAAAAAAAAAAAAAAAAAAAAAAAAAAAAAAAAAAAAAAAAAAAAAAAAAAAAAAAAAAAAAAAAAAAAAAAAAAAAAAAAAAAAAAAAAAAAAAAAAAAAAAAAAAAAAAAAAAAAAAAAAAAAAAAAAAAAAAAAAAAAAAAAAAAAAAAAAAAAAAAAAAAAAAAAAAAAAAAAAAAAAAAAAAAAAAAAAAAAAAAAAAAAAAAAAAAAAAAAAAAAAAAAAAAATGATGACCTTAAGGTCTCAGGTTCGATCCCCGCTGGGCACAAAAAATAATTCCTTTAAGGTACCCGTTACCAATGAAGCCTAGACCCATATGTGAAGTTTAAATACGCGGGTTCGATTCTTCGGGGTGCCCAGATCATGTGGGGATTAGGATGGAGGTATTTTACCGGCATCATATGGCTCATACGGGGTGGGTCGATGGGTATCCAATTGTGTTACCGGGGCTAGGGTTCCCCCCGTTACCCTTTTAATTTTTTTGTCTCTCATTGGAGTTGGTATAGATATATAACTAAAATCTATCAGGTTTGTCTATCATTATGAAACTTTTGACTTTTTAAAAACTTATAAGTAAGTGAAATATATTTCTAACTTTAGCCTAATAATCCTTTTATTTTCTTTAAAAATTGACATGTGTAATGCATTTATTCTTTTTTATCATCTCGTCCATTGAATTCACATATGTCGTGATCATATGAATTAAAAGATTATTAGGAGAATGAACTAAGAATTTATTATTTTACTTTTATATATAGTAACACCATTCAATTAGATTATCAAATTGTTATAAAGATAATTTTCAATTTGAGAAGTGATAAATAGTTTGATAATTATAAAGAATGTATTGCTCATGAATTATAACTATTTGGAATGAATAATCATTGATGTCATAAAATTCAACAAATAATAATACCGTACATGTTAAGTGGTATCTTTTTTATAACTCGCTAGGTATATTTTTTTTAACTCAATCTTTTCGATACTAGAAAAATAATCATTTATAATATATATAGTCAATCCGTACATCGTACGGGTATTAAGACTAGTATATATATATACTATTCGATCTCTACAATACCTTTACGCACCCAACCACGCTAAAACCCTAAATTCGATTTTTAGATCATCAAAACCCTTTCGTCCGATTTGCAACAAAATGTGGCAAGTTTTGTTGATTTCAGCGGTGTATTTTGCTTATCATCTTCTAAAAAATAATGAGGTATGTTCCGTCTTTTTTTTTTTTCTTTTTTTAATTAGTCTTAATCCAGGCCATAAGGGTTTGGGTTGGGTTATTTGATTAAACGTTCACCGATTTCATGTTATTCGGATGATTAAATGATTGATTTATGATGTAAAGGATTAAAGGATTAATAGGATGGTTAAGTTGATGAAAGTGCAATTAAAAGGATTAATTTTAAGTCCCCAGGTTGGATTTGGGGTATGGGTTCGTATGGAATTCGTTTGATCAAAGAACAAAAATTAGTTTGCTGGTCGGCACCCCAGGTGCGGCGCACCACAGCCAGTTTGGGTTTTTGGTGGACCCCGATATGCGACGCACCAAGGGCTGGTGCGGCGCACCTAGTGTTGATCTGAATTCTCTGGAGGTTTGGTGCGACGCACCACTTGGAAGGTGCGGCGCACCACTTGGTCAGATTTTACAAAAGGTGTCGTTTAGCTTATATTTTGATCTTATACTTGTTCTAGGTTATTGGAGACACCTAGTCATCGTTGTATTGTGCTTGTAGCTTGTTGTTAAGCTGTATCAAGGTAAGATACACTACTTTTGTCACGCTGAGGGTTCAACAAGCAAAGGTTTCATACTTATAACTTCCTTAACGGTAACATATGATATATGTGGGTATCTCGGGTTACACGGGAGGTACTATGGGATATGTAGTTGACCATGAGACCTGAAATGCAGACCCTAATGTAGTGATATGAAGTGTTGTTTAATGTAGTTTATGTAGAATTACGAAGTATCTTATTATGTGTGAAATGTAGAAATGGAGTTAATGTGTGACATATGCATACTACATGGCTTGTACACCTAGCTCACTAGACTTGGTAGGTTATCATGTCACTTGCACGTTTAAGGGCCCAAACGAAATGAAGGTAATGTGTGATTATGTTTAGGTTATGTGTGTTGCCTAAACTATTATGTGTGAAATCGAGCTCGTAAATATAATGCAGGGAAAGTGTTAAGCTTAACCCGTACAAGTCTTAGCCGGACGAGTACGTTGACGTAGTTGTTGCTTGGGTGGCTCCTTGCAACATGGTCTTTATAATGCAGGGCGAGTAATACGAGGGGTTTGACCAACCTCCACATACGGATTACTCTTGGATTGGCTTGCCATTCCTTAACGACATACGATGATTAGCCTTTGGTTGATCATCCAGTCGGGTGTGATGCAGGGCACACTTATATGCAGTAAACGAAGATATGTGTGACAATGTGTGAACTAATGCAGGATAGGCACATTTAGGATGATTATCCTAATTGATATGAAGTGTTATGCAGATATGTGTGTTGTGTGTTGTGCCTAATGAGTTTGTCTATTAACGAAGAAATGTTTTAAATGGACAATTGCTTTTAAATTAAGTGTGATCTTACTTAGCTATTCTTATAGCTAACACTTGTTTCTTTAATGTGGTTGTTCCCTCAGGTTTAGCCTGAAGGACTTGTAGGTGCAGGACGTGAGAGCGTGGGTAGAAAGCATGCAGATTCCTTAGCTACCCCTAGTTGCTAATTATGGAGACTTTTGATTACATTTCATTTGATGTCGAATATATGTAATAATGTGTGAACGGTTGTTTAATGTTGGGCAACCGTTGGGTTTTCATTTGAACTATTGTTTGATATGGCATGTAACACCAACTAAATGCAAAAACCGAAATGTTTTTATCGGTTTTGACTTTTACAGTCTTTACTTCCGCAATTTAACACCGTTAGGTGAAAGATTTTTGAAAACCCATATTTTTAAACGTCGGGTGTTACAAGTTGGTATCAAAGCATTGGTTTAAGTGAACCAAAATTCGACTTATGCCGTAGGATTTTGGACTTAGACCAACGAGAAGTAGGTTAGGCTTAAGTAGGATGCCTAGCTAATGAAGTGGAATGCTCTAAGACGGGTTGGGGAGTGAGTGAGAGTGTGATTTAAGGCTTGTTTATTGTGTGTGATAATGTAGTTATATGTAGTAGAGCCTTAACATATGTAGTCACTCTTTAACTCTTGCTAACCGTCGTCGTTGCTTTGTAGAGTTAATGGCAAACACTAGAGCTAGTAACCAGAGAGCAGGAGGAAATGGTGGTGGTGTTCCTCCTAACGGAAACGGGGCTGGAAATGAAGTAGAACAAAGGCTACCCTGTGTACAAAATCGCCGTCTTGGTGATCCACCAACCGCCTCTGAAGTAGATAGAGCAAACCCGGTAATAGAGCAGGTTCCCAATCAAGCCCAATTACATGAAGAATTGAGAGCTATCCGAGCTCTCTTAATGAGAAATGAAGAGGAATTAGCTCAATTGAGGGCTGAAAGAAATGCAGAAAGGATTGGAGTGAACAAAGGGGTGAGCGTTCGGAAGGGAATTACTCTAATCCCTCCCAAAGTGCTGAACCATCCATGGCAGCCGTGGGTGTTAATGAAGTTAATGGAGGAGGACTTGGAGTTGTTAATGCACCTCGTGTTAATAACTTCAAATATGAAAGTTTTCAGAAATGTGGTGCCAAGGAGTTTGATGGTACCCAAAATGCAGTGGGTGCTATGGAGTGGATCGAGGACATTGAGGTAGTTTTTTGCATCTTGCTATTGTCCGGATGATATGAAGGTTTTGTGTGCTAGTAGGATGTTGAAGAAGAATGCCCGTAATTGGTGGAGGGCTACTACAGTGTCTATGGCTCCTGAGGTACTTGCAGTTATGCCTTGGGGAACATTTAAGGAGAAGTTTTTAGAGGAGTATGTGGGAACGCGTGAGTTAAGGTTGATTGAAAAGGAGTTTAGATCGTTGGTTGCTAAACCCGGTGCAATTTCTGATTATGCACACTCTTTTATGGAGAAGTTGAAGTTTGTTGGACACTTGGTTCGAAGGCAGGAGGACCAAATTGAGGCTTATTGTGATGGTCTCCCCGTTAGTTATCGTGGATTATGTAGACAACATGTGACTTTATCGGCGGCTATTAAGGAGTCAAAGAGGTTGGATGATGACTTCAAAAGTGAGAAAGTTGTGGTGAAGGTTGATGACAAGAAAGCAGGGTTCAAAGGAGGGTCAAATTGGTCATCTAATAACAATAATAAGAAGTTTCGTGGGAATTCTAGCTCAAGTGGTGACAAAGATAAAAAGAAGAATGGGTCTTGGTGTGCTTTTTGCAAGAATGTTCATGAAGGTCAATGTTTCGACAAGACAAGAAGGTGTCATAAGTGCGGGAAGTCGGGACATCTTGCAACGGAATGTAGGGACAAGACTCGTTGTTACAAGTGTCAGGAAACGGGTCATCTTATTGCCGATTGCCCACAAATGAAGAATGACGGGAAGAAAGCAGCCACTTCAGCAACAAAAGTGAGAGCCTTGCAGATGACTGTTGATGATGCTAAGAACAACGACGAGGTGGTAAGTGGTACTTTCCTTGTTAATTCAAAACCTGCTTCTGTTTTATTTGATTCGGGTGTAAATAGGTCGTTTGTGTCTACTTTATTTGCTCCTAAGCTAGGAAGAGTCACTACCCCTTTAGATTGCTCGATAGAGGTGGAAATTGCTAATGGTACGGTTAGTGATATACGTGTGGGTTATGATGATTGTGACATTGAGATTGAAGGTCGTTTGTTTCCGGTCCAGTTATTGCCTACTACTTTAGCCGGTTTTGACGTAGTGATTGGTATGGATTGGTTGTCTAGAAATGAAGCTAATATTTTGTGTTCCCAAAAGATTATTCGGTTTCCTACATCCGATGGTAATGTGGTAACGGTTTATGGAGATAAGAAGAGAGGGGGGATAAAGATCATTAGTATGATGAAGGCTATTAAATGTATAAGGAAGAATAAGAGTCATTTCTTGGCCTATGTTATTGATGTGAGAAAGGAGAAGCCTTCTATTGCTAGTGTTGATGTAGTATCCGATTTTCCCGATGTGTTTCCTGAAGATCTTCCCGGTATCCCTCCTGACCGTGAAGTTACTTTTCAGATAGATCTTATTCCCGGTGCTACACCTGTTGCTAAAGCACCTTACCGATTAGCTTCTACAGAAATGAAAGAGTTAATGTCCCAACTTCAGGAGTTACTTGACAAAGGTTTCATTCAACCTAGTTCCTCGCCTTGGGGAGCTCCGGTTCTCTTTGTTAAAAAGAAGGATGGATCTATGCGTATGTGCATAGACTACCGTGAGTTGAATAAGCGAACGGTTAAGAATAAATATCCTCTCCCGCGGATTGATGATCTCTTTGATCAACTACATGGTGCTTCATATTTTTCAAAGATAGATTTACGGTCCGGTTATCATCAATTGAAGGTTAAGAAGGAGGATGTAGCAAAGACAGCTTTCCGGACTAGATATGGTCATTATGAGTTCTTGGTCATGCCATTTGGGTTGACTAATGCTCCAGCCGCGTTTATGGATTTAATGAATCGGGTATGCCGTCCCTTTCTAGATCATTTTGTTATTGTGTTTATCGACGATATTTTGATCTATTCTAAGTCAGAAGATGAGCACCGTGAGCACTTGAAAGCAGTTTTGGAGGTGTTGAGGGAGAAGAAGTTGTATGCCAAGTTTTCTAAATGCGAGTTTTGGCTTCGAGAGGTGCAGTTTCTTGGTCATGTTATTTCGTCGGAAGGTATTAAAGTAGATCCTTCAAAGATTGAAGCTGTTTCAAAGTGGGAGCAGCCAAAGACTCCTACTGAGATTAAAAGTTTTCTTGGTTTGGCTGGATATTATAGAAGGTTCATTCAGGATTTCTCCCGAATAGCCAAGCCTATAACTGAACTAACGAAGAAAGGAGTAAAGTTTGAGTGGACCGATAAGCAGGAAAATGCATTTCAAACGTTGAAGAAGAAGTTGTGTGAAGCTCCTATACTTGCCTTACCTGAAGGTACCGATGATTTGGTTGTGTATAGTGATGCATCTATCACGGGTTTGGGTTGTGTACTGATGCAGAGGACAAGGTGATCGCCTATGCTTCCCGCCAGTTGAAACCACATGAGAAGAATTACCCTACCCATGATCTTGAACTGGCCGCAGTTGTATTTGCATTGAAATTGTGGAGACATTACCTTTATGGTACAAAATGCACTTTGTTTACCGATCATAAAAGTTTACAGTATGTCTTTAATCAAAAGGAAATGAACGTGAGACAAAGGAGGTGGATGGAATTACTTAGGATTATGATTGTGAAATCAAATACCATCCGGGTAAAGCCAATGTAGTGGCGGATGCACTAAGTAGGAAAGTGCAAAGTTCTTCTTGTAAGTTGATGAGTATGCAAGTTCAAGCCAAGTCGGGGCTACTTTATCGAATTAAAGAAGCACAAGTGAGGGCATTGATGAAGGATAACATTGACAATGAAAGCATTGGGAAGAAGAAACGTCTTGTGATGGAGACTAATAGCCGTGGGTTCAAAACATACAAGGTCGAATTTGGGTGCCATTGCTTGGTGATAACCGAGAATTGATCCTTGAGGAAGCCCATAGAAGTAGATATTCGGTTCATCGAGACTCGAGGTTTGTGTCAAACTTTTGGAAGGGTCTTCAACGGGAGTTGGGTAGTAGAATAAATTTGAGTACCGCCTATCATCCTCAAACCGATGGGTAAAGTGAGAGAACCATTCAAACCTTGGAGGATATGTTGAGAACGTGTGTACTTGAATACGGTGGAGCATGGGATGATCATTTGAGGATGATTGAGTTTGCTTACAACAATAGTCACCATGCAAGCATTGGAATGCCACCATTTGAGATGTTATATGGTAGAAGGTGTAGGACTCCAAGTTGTTGAATGGAGCCCGGTGAAAAGCAGTTGACCGGTCCCGAAATTATTGAAATTACCTCTGAAAAGGTTAATGTAGCTAAAGAAGCCTTACGTGTGGCAAGAGAAAGGCAGAAAAACATATGCAGATAAGAAAAGGAGACCGATTGAGTTTAATGTTGGTGATTTAGTGATGCTGAAAGTATCACCTTGGAAAGGAGTTATTCGATTTAGAAAGAAGGGAAAGTTGAGTCCACGTTTCATTGGACCTTTTAAAGTTGTGAAGCGCATTAAAGACGTGGCATATCAGTTGGAATTACCTCCAGAATTGGATGGAATTCACAACACCTTCCATGTATCCTACTTGAGGAAATGTTTAGCTGAGGAGTCAAGTGTGATTCCTATTAAAGACGTGAGTATTGACCCAATGAAGAGAATAGTAGACGAACCGGTAGCGATACTTGGAAGAAAGCAAAAGAAGTTACGCCGAAAAGTGATTGACCTTGTGTTGATAAAGTGGAAGCATAATCATGGAGTAAGCTTAACGTGGGAAACTGAAGCAGTAATGAAGGAAAAGTATCCCGAGTTGTTCCTTACTGATGAGATTCCGGGGACGGAATCCTCTTAAGGGGGAGGTAATTGTAACATCCCAAACTTTTCTTTACTAGTTGACTAGTGCCGTTAAGTCAATATTGTGTGTGTCGTTAAGTCTATTTTAGATTTAATGCTTATATGTGGTTAATGTGTGTTATGTGTGAGGCTTGTAAGCCTAAATGTTAATGTAGTATAAATGTGTGTAATATGAAGATTAATGTCTATGTAGTGACATTTAATGAAGGATTAATGATGTATATGGTCAATAAAGTAGTTTGTGACTAATAATGAAGGATTAGGAAGCTTAGGGGCTAGTTTTGACATGTGTGCAAAGTCAAAAACGGGTTTAGAGGCTTAGGGGTTGTCATTAGAGAGCCATTATGCAGATTTTCTTCCTCCTAAACAAGCCCTAGCCGATCCCCTTCCTTCCCTCTCGAGTTTCTCTCTAGATCTATTCGTTTTGGAGCCAAATCGATCGTGTATTGCTTAGATCTTGGATCTTTATCACCGAATACAGGTAATATAGGTATTCCTCATCTGAGATCTGATTGTGTGAGTCTTATATTAGTCTTAATCCAGGCCATAAGGGTTTGGGTTGGGTTATTTGATTAAACGTTCACCGATTTCATGTTATTCGGATGATTAAATGATTGATTTATGATGTAAAGGATTAAAGGATTAATAGGATGGTTAAAGTTGATGAAAGTGCAATTAAAAGGATTAATTTTAAGTCCCCAGGTTGGATTTGGGGTATGGATTCGTATGGAATTCGTTTGATCAAAGAACAAAAATTAGTTTGCTGGTCGGCACCCCAGGTGCGGCGCACCAAAGGAGTGGTGCGGCGCACCACAGCCAGTTTGGGTTTTTGGTGGACCCCGATATGCGATGCACCAAGGGCTGGTGCGGCGCACCTAGTGTTGATCTGAATTCTCTGGAGGTTTGGTGCGACGCACCACTTGGAAGGTGCGGCGCACCACTTGGTCAGATTTTACAAAAGGTGTCGTTTAGCTTATATTTTGATCTTATACTTGTTCTAGGTTATTGGAGACACCTAGTCATCGTTGTATTGTGCTTGTAGCTTGTTGTTAAGCTGTATCAAGGTAAGATACACTACTTTTGTCACGCTGAGGGTTCAACAGCAAAGGTTTCATACTTATAACTTCCTTAACGGTAACATATGATATATGTGGGTATCTCGGGTTACACGGGAGGTACTATGGGATATGTAGTTGACCATGAGACCTGAAATGCAGACCCTAATGTAGTGAAATGAAGTGTTGTTTAATGTAGTTTATGTAGAATTACGAAGTATTTTATTATGTGTGAAATGTAGAAATGGAGTTAATGTGTGACATATGCATACTACATGGCTTGTACACCTAGCTCACTAGACTTGGTAGGTTGCCATGTCACTTGCACGTTTAAGGGCCCAAACGAAATGAAGGTAATGTGTGATTATGTTTAGGTTATGTGTGTTGCCTAAACTATTATGTGTGAAATCGAGCTCGTAAATATAATGCAGGGAAAGTGTTAAGCTTAACCCGTACAAGTCTTAGCCGGACGAGTACGTTGACGTAGTTGTTGCTTGGGTGCTCCTTGCAACATGGTCTTTATAATGCAGGGCGAGTAATACGAGGGGTTTGACCAACCTCCACATACGGATTACTCTTGGATTGGCTTGCCATTCCTTAATGACATACGATGATTAGCCTTTGGTTGATCATCCAGTCGGGTGTGATGCAGGGCACACTTATATGCAGTAAACAAAGATATGTGTGACAATGTGTGAACTAATGCAGGATAGGCACATTTAGGATGATTATCCTAATTGATATGAAGTTGTTATGCAGATATGTGTGTTGTGTGTTGTACCTAATGAGTTTGTCTATTAACGAAGAAATGTTTTAAATGGACAATTGCTTTTAAATTAAGTGTGATCTTACTTAGCTATTCTTATAGCTAACACTTGTTTCTTTAATGTGGTTGTTCCCTCAGGTTTAGCTTGAAGGACTTGTAGGGGCAGGACGTGAGAGCGTGGGTAGAAAGCATGCAGATTCCTTAGCTACCCCTAGTTGCTTATTATGGAGACTTTTGATTACATTTCATTTTGATAGAGGCCATGGTGGAAGGCCAAGGTAGGGGCCGAGGTAGAGGTCGTGGTGAGGCTCCCGGGCCGAACTTGGCGGAGGTGATCGCTCAAACGGTCACCAATATCATGCCAACTATAGTTGCCCAAGTTACGGCAACTCTTGAAGGAAATGTTGGGGCACCACGCAATATGCCTCAAAATGTTGAAGCTCGGGAAATGTGAATGACGAGGGTGCTCAACCTCATGTGGTAGTGGGAGGAGAGGAGGAACCGGTGGTGCAAGATAACTATATCCCCATGTTTAATCAACATGGAGTGTATCGGCAAGGTTGTTTGTTTAAAGATTTCAAAAATTGTGGGGCACCGGAGTTTGATGGAAGAGGTGGTCCCACGGAATGTATAAGGTGGTTTGAGAGGATCGAGGCGGTGATTGAAAGAAGTCATTGCACGTATGATGACCGGATTTCTTATGCGTCTGGTATGTTTAAAGACGATGCTTTAAGTTGGTGGAACCAAGAGATAACCTTGGGCCGAACCTATAACTTGTCATGGGCCGATTTCAAGAACAAAGTGAAGGAGAAGTTTTGCCCTCCTTATGAACTCCAAAATTTGACCATCGAATTTGTCCATCTTAAAATGGACGGAGCCGATTACAAGGGCTATATTAGGCGTTTTCAAGACTTGTCTACTCTTGTCCCTCATTTGGTGGACCCCGAACAACGGGCAATTGAAAAATTCGTCTTGGGTTTAACTCCACAAGTCCGTTCCCTAGTAAATTCGGTCATGCCTACTTCAATGACCGAAGCTATAAACCGTGCCGGTAGTGTTACCAAGGACTTGTTGAGAAGTGGGGTATTGAGTAAAGCCTCGTCGAGAAGAAAGGATAGTGGAGAGTCGAGTTAGACAAGAAAGGTGGGTAGATTTGACCCCGGGCATGCTAACAAGGGTAGAGTTATGGCGATAGAACCGGGGAGGAAAGCTTATTTGGGACCTCACCCCTTGTGTGAAAAATGTAATCGTCATCATCCTCCCGCCATTCAATGTGGGGCGTGTTTCTATTGTAATCGACCCGGGCACGTGTCAAGAGATTGTAGGGCGCCGAGAGCGGCCCCGATGAACGTGGCTCCACTTCAAGCCGTTCCCCCGGGTGGCAACTTTCAAAAGGGCACATATTTCGGGTGCGGTAGCCCCAATCACTACCAATATAATTGTCCTCAATGGGTCGGACAACGAGTACAAGTGGCGGTCCACCCTAATCAACTTCAAATTGCCGGTCCGAGTCAAAATCGTGGCCAACAAGGTCACCAAGTTCAACCCCGAGGACGAGCATTCGCGGTTAATGCAAGCGAGGTCCACAACGATCCCAATGTTGTTGAAGGTACATTTCTTCTAAACGATCATTACGCCATAGTATTACTTGATTCCAAGACCGATTTTGACTCCGATTTCTCTAACCTTACTCCTTTGGTTTATGTTCTATCGTGTGCCTTGAATTATGTGTTTGATATTGAAGTGGTCAATGATTCACTAACTAAACTTAGTCAAATGCCCATGATTGTATTTCGACTCTAAACGACGACAAAATTCTTCATGTACTCTATGCTTCGTGAGATCTAGGACCTTGATGTTAAAGTAAGTACGCTTTGGATGCCATTGGTTAATATGGTCATTGATCTTAGTAGTAAAGTTATTTATATATATATCATTGTCTAACGGTGGGATTCTTAGGATCAATGTGAAATTTACAATTCTTCTAGCTCTAAAGTCTTAGTGCTACCGTCTTAAAAGTAGAGTTAAACGTCGTCCCAATGTGAGTGATTTCTTTCCTAAGTCCCGGATGTTTACTAAGTATGCCCCCTCATCTTGACAAATTGGCTTTCGTATCAACTTGATTTCTTCTAACGTCGCGCCTATAGCTAACGCCTTTATAGACTCGCCATAACCAAGATACAAGAGTTAGAGACACGCCTTAAAGAGCTTCGAGAGAAGAGATTCATTCATCCTAACGGGTCGCCATGGGAGAGCTTTCATCTTGTTATGGAGACGGAAAATGGGTCGTTACGAATGAGTATTGATTTTCGGGGATTGAACGAGCACGTTATGAAGGACCGGTAACCGTTTCCCCGAATTGATGATTTTCTTGACCAACTATGAGGTGACAAGTATTTCCCAAGAATGACATAATCACTTACTCGCCTAATTCAAAGGAAAGAAGTTCCGAAAGAAAACGAATTGTAATGGACTTCACTACGAAGTCACCGAAGACAAGAAATAACCGTGATACGATTGGGGTGATTATTTACACTAAAGAGGTGGTGTCTAAACATGCAAATTCAATCACTACCACCCCCGATAGAGACACCCGACTTAACTCAACTTTTGACGAGCTAGGATACACCACTCGATACGAGGACGACGTTTCACCCCAATGGATGGACAAGGTGAGAGATCGACATCGACGTTTGGAGACATGATGAGAACTAGTGTTATTGATTTTTGGTAGCAGTCGAGGAGATCACTTACGGTTGGTTGAGTTCTTATATGATGATAACTACCATGCAAACTTATAAATGACACTAATTAGGGCACTTTGCGTTAGAAAGCGTCGTTTTTCCTTAGCTTGAAGTTTGGAGTTGGTGATCATGTACTTTTAAAGTATTTCCTTGGGAAAGCATTGCACATTTTGAGAAGCAAGACAAACCAACTCGGGCCAAGCAATTGCACGTTTTTTGGGGGAAGAACAAGACAACCCGAGCCAAGATTCATAAGACCTCTTTAAAATTCTTGAACGGGTTGGAAAGTGGCATACCAATTAGAACTTTTACAAGAACTTAATGGTGTATACTATGAGCCTCACATTTGTAATTTATGAAAGCGCTTGGAGGATCCTACTCTTCGAGTGTGTAACACCCGACGTTTAAAAATATGGGTTTTCAAAAATCTTTCACCTAACGGTGTTAAATTGCGGAAGTAAAGACCGTAAAAGTCAAAACCGATAAAAACATTTCGGTTTCTGCATTTAGTTGGTGTTACATGCCATATCAAACAATAGTTCAAATGAAAACCCAACGGTTGCCCAACATTAAACAACCGTTCACACATTATTACATATATTCGACATCAAATGAAATGTAATCAAAAGTCTCCATAATAAGCAACTAGGGGTAGCTAAGGAATCTGCATGCTTTCTACCCACGCTCTCACGTCCTGCACCTACAGTCCTTCAAGCTAAACCTGAGGGAACAACCACATTAAAGAAACAAGTGTTAGCTATAAGAATAGCTTAGTAAGATCACACTTAATTTAAAAGCATTTGTCCAATTAAAACATTTCTTCATTAATAGACAAACTCATTAGGCACAACACACAACACACATAACTGCATATCAACTTCAATTCAATTAGGATAATCATCCTAAATGTGCCTATCCTGCATTAGTTCACACATTGTCACACATATCTTCGTTATCTGCATATAAGTGTGCCTGCATCACACCCGACTAGATGATCAACCAAAAGGCTAATCATCGTACGTCGTTAAGGAATGGCAAGCCAATCCAAGAGTAATCCGTATGTGGAGGTTGGTCAAACCCCTCGTATTACTCGCCCTGCATTATAAGACCATGTTGCAAGGAGCCACCCAAGCAACAACTACGTCAACGTACTCGTCCGGCTAAGACTTGTACGGGTTAAGCTTAACACTTTCCCTGCATTATATTTACGAGCTCGATTTCACACATAATAGTTTAGGCAACACACATAACCTAAACATAATCACACATTACCCTCATTTCGTTTGGGCCCTTAAACGTGCAAGTGACATGGCAACCTACCAAGTCTAGTGAGCTAGGTGTACAAGCCATGTAGTATGCATATGTCACACATTACTCCATTTCTACATTTCACACATAATAAGATACTTCGTAATTCTACATAAACTAC
This sequence comes from Erigeron breviscapus, assembly GCA_034093135.1. NCBI lineage: Eukaryota > Viridiplantae > Streptophyta > Magnoliopsida > Asterales > Asteraceae > Erigeron > Erigeron breviscapus. The sequence continues at coordinate 34,243,537 of CM067170.1, read as the reverse complement.
ATAACAATACACTACATTAAACAACACTTCATTTCACTACATTAGGGTCTGCATTTCAGGTCTCATGGTCAACTACAT
>CM067170.1:34200904-34242459 GCA_034093135.1 Erigeron breviscapus | reverse complement strand
GTATCTAGTTTATAGGAGTTATTTGATTTCATTCCCTTATGGGGAGGTTTGTGTCCGAGTTTGTCGGGCTTTAATTATGTTATTTCGCTCGGATAATCATAGAAAGAATCTAAATCCGATTTCTTTGACATATCTTCCCTCGGAGCTGGGTATTTATTACCTCAAGAGCTCCGGAATGATTGTACTAAACGGAGATCGAGCTCCGTTCTGGGTATATGGATAAGTAGTTTTACCTGTACGAAGGTGTCTTCGTATTCTGCTTCGGGTACGGAGCTAGGGCTCCGTATAGGGTATATCATCAAAAACCATCTATCGATTCACTAAAATCTCATTTTAGGTGAATATCACTTGTGACCATTTCCACAAGATTATTTCATATTATCAACCAAAATCATCATTTTCTTCTTTGCCCATAAGAGTCACTAGCAATATTTCCCTTATCATCCAACTCAATAATAAACCACTAAAATTGAAATGGAAGGAACAACAACAACTTGCATGTTTGCTTAAATGACCAGCAAAATAAGATTTCAATAAAATCCCATTTCCACCAAAAATCCCCAAATTGGGTTCTCCAAAGAACCCTAATTTCAATAATAATTAATTTAGGTTAACTTCTTACCTCAATGAAGGAATTGACTAGCAAGCAAATGGAAATCACAATCTTCCTTCTTTCTTTCTTATAAGGCTCCATACACACACTCCCTTTAAACCCTCAATTCAATTTGCTAGAATAACTTAGAATGTTATTATTATTATTGTTTTTCTCTTGAGGGATTTCTTTGATTTAAGATGATGAGAATCACACACACATAAAAGAAAGAATAGAAAAGGAAGAAGAAGAATTAGTAGTAGTAAAATAGGTATGAATTATGAGTCACCAAGAAAGGAGATGGTTGGCATCTCCACATGATGCCACGCCTTTTTAGATTTTAGTTGGGTATTATACCCACTATCTACTAAAGTTCCAACTAATTTAACCCCATATCTCAAATTTAAATACTAGGAAATCATTTTAAAGGTAAAACTATAATAAATTACTAAATTTATATTTTAAAATATTTGGGGTGTTACACCGTATCCCAAACATCTATGTAAGAGTGACGAGGATTCGGATGCTCCTGGATAGTCAAAAATATGCCCATGTTAAAAACGATGGAGGGATACAAGTGATCGAACAAGAAAAACTCTGACTTTCGATTTGATCAAAGAATAAAATAACAAATGATTATGTTCTGAATTCTGATTGAGTGACATTTAGATATCCAAGGTAAGCGTAATATTAGTGGCGTAATTTCTATTTAACATATAATGGGCAACAATTCAAAAAACTGATACTCGTATTAATCAAATGGACCACAAACTTAAAACATGTATGAAATTATACAATGCGGAATTATTGATAGAATTTCAAGAGAGAATTTTTACAAATTATCATTTTTTATTAATTAGCAATAATGAAGAAAATACATTTATATATACAAGATTTCGGTAACCGCTTCCTAACTAAGCTCTCCCTATATTTACAACTTAGATCCCTAAAGTTTCAACTTGTAACAAAACTGTACAAACTTATATATTTCATATACCCCCCTCAAGTTGGAACTTCTTTCAAACCTATCTTCTCACTCAAAATAGAATGCTGTGCAGAACCTAAAGCTTTAGTCATGACATCTGCTAACTGCAAATTAGTAGGTATATAAGCTGTTTGTAGAAAACCTTCTTGAACCTTGTCTCTAGTGAAATGGCAATCTATGTCCAGATGCTTTGTGCGATCATGGTAACATGGATTTGCTGCAATCTGCTGAGCTGCTTTGTTATCACAAAATAGAGTTAAGGGAATCTGCACATTAATATGCAAATCCTTAAGAAGATAAGACAACCATATTAGCTCACAAGTGGTTGTTGCCATGCTTCTATACTCAGCTTCAGTGGAGGATCTTGAGACTGTAGCTTGCTTCTTTGTCTTCCAAGACACTAATGAATGTCCCAAAAATATACAATATCCAGTGAGAGATTTCCTTGTCATTATACAAGATGCCCAATCTGCATTACTAAACCATGTCACCTTCAAATTAGACTGAATAGGATAGAATAAACCCTTTGAAATAGATCCCTTTAGATATCTCAACAAATGAATTGTAGCCTGCATATGTGGTTTCTTTGGACTGGACACAAACTGGCTAAGATGCTGAACAGCATAGGATATATTTGGTCTAGTCATAGAGAGATATAGGAGTCTACCTACTAATCTTCAGTAGGATTCTGGATCAGAAAGACTCTCTCCCTTGTCAGGTGACAATTTAAGATGGGTAGGCAAAGGAAAAGAAACAGGCTTGACTACTGTCAATCCTGCATCTTTCAGTAAATCCAAAGTGTATTTTCTTTTATTCAAATAATTCCTTCATTAGTTCTACATAATTCAATGCCTAGGAAATATCTTGCCAGCCCCAGATCTTTAATGGTGAATTTTCTATCCAACTCTGTTTTTGTATTAATAATTTCTTTTTCACAATTTCCTGTGACTAGTATATCATCAACATATACCAAAGCCACTGTGAATTCTTCTCCCCTGATCTTGACAAATAATGAGTAATCATGCTTGGACTGAATAAAACCCAAAGAAACAAGAAACTTTGATAATTCTTGGTTCCATTGTCTGGATACCTATTTCAGGCCATATAAGGACTTGTTCAGTTTACATACTTGATTAGGGAGAGCCCTTTTATAACCTTCTGGTGGCAACATATATATCTCCTCTTCAACAAAACCATACAAGAAAGCATTATTAATGTCCAATTGATGCAAAGGCCATTCCTTTGCAGTTGCAATGGCAATTAGAACTCTGACAGTAGCAGCCTTTGCAACAGGTGAAAAGGTATGCTTATAGTCTACCCCTTCTTTCTGATCAAAACCTCTAATCACCAACCTGGCCTTATGCCTTTCTATTGTACCATCAGATTTATATTTTGTCTTGTACACCCACTTAGAAGTGATGGCTTTATGACCTGGAGGTAAATTAGTCATGATCCATGTATCATTTTGTTCTAAGGCTGCAAGTTCCTTTTCCATAGCATCTACCCATTCAGACATCTGAGAAGCTTGAGAATAATTTGATGGTTCTTGTTGAGACAACACATGAGCTAAAGAAGCCACATAGTCAGGTGGATAAGATTCAAAATCAGAATTCCTGAAAATAGGGTAAGTAGGTTGTTTGACAGTGCAAGAAGCCTTTGCTCCTTTTTGCTGTAGGTACCACAAAGTCTTTCAGCCAAGTGGGAGCACTAGTATTCCTGGCAGATCTTCTTAATGATTGAATATTATCAGCAGGCACATTAATTTCCATGGAAATTGCAGGATCATCATGATTTGATTCCAAAGATTGAACAGGGGCCTCATTGTTGCCAGAAATAGAAGTAGACAAAATTTCTTCATCAGGCAATGGTATATCAACCATTGGAGTTTTATGGATTTTCTCAGGAGAAGCAGCTTGGGGTTCCTTAAAAGGAAACACTGTTTCATTGAATATAACATCTCTACTGGAAAATACCTCTTTGGAATTCAAATTGTACAAAAGATATCCCTTCTGTCCAGGTGGATAACCCAACATGATGCATCTATCTCCTCTTGGTTCAAATTTATCTTTGTGCGGTTTATTATTTACAGCATAGCACAAACAACCAATAACTCTCAAATGAGCATATGAGGGAGGTTTTCTATGAAGTACCTCAAAAGGACTTTTCCAATCCAAAACTCTCATAGGCATTTTGTTGATCAAATAGGTTGCTGCTAAGATACAGTGTCCCCAAAACTTCTTGGGCAACCCTGCATTAATCTTTATTGCTCTAGCAGTATCTAACAAATGTCTATGTTTCCTTTCCACCCTACCATTTTGTTGGGGTGTATACACCATAGATCTTTGATGTACAATCCCTTTTGACTTAAAAATAGATAACACCTCACTATTAATTATTTCAGTGCCATTATCAGATCTAATATATTTGGGGTTTTTATTGAAATGATTATGAATAAAGGAAATGAAACTGGACAAAACAGAATAGACTTGATCTTTTGTGTGTAACAAATATGTCCAAGTACTTCTACTATGATCATCAACAATAGTATAGAAGTATTGAGCACCATTTAGTGCAGGAGTGTTATATGGACCCCACAGATCAATATGAAGTAACTCAAAAGGTATTGAACTCCTAGAATTACTTCTCAGAAAAGGTTATCTATGATGTTTAGATAACAAACATGTATCACGTAAAAGATGAGAAACATCAACATGTTTATAAGCATCCACATGAATTATTTTTGACATAGAAGTATGACCAAGTCTAGCATGAAACAACTCAACAGGAATAGTAGAACTACTAGTTACTTGATTAACAAAACTAGTAATAACTGGAAACAAAGAAGTAGTGAAGTTGGCTTGAGGTTGACTCTTTGAAGGCTTGCAAAGATAGAGTTTCTTGTGACCTTTCCCAACTGTGATCAGTTGACTAGTTGAAAGGTCCTGAAAAGCAAACCAGGTTGGACCAAAAATAGCAATGAGAGGCTGAGAATTCAATAACTGACCAACAGATAAAAGATTGACCTTAAAATCTGGCATATAAAAGACATTTGTGAGAGTTAAAGAAGGGTTAATTTGAACCTTGCCAATTTTGGTGACCAATTTAATAGTACCATCTGGCAAACTGACTTTTATGGCTGTTTTAAGGATTTTAATGGACTGCAATAATCTCAAGTGAGGTGTCATATTATCTGTAGCTCCAGAATCAGTGACCCAATCATTTTCTATATCAATATCCACAATGCAAGATAAAGCATGCAATCTTTCATAAAAATCAGTACTAATAGTACTAATATCTGCATGTGGCCTAGAGGGACCAGCCATGTCCACATTGGAAGTCATCACCATGTTCTTTTCTTGCATCAATTTCATCATTTCAGAACAAACAACAACCACTAAATTCTGATCAAATTCACTTTTCTTCTCACTATGCAGTTCATTTTCATAGTTGAAATCAAAAGGAGAGTCCTTAAAACCCAAATCGGTATTCACTTGAGCAGCCATTCTTCCCTTCTTACTTTTCTTTCCTTTATACCAGTCTGGATACCCCAATCTCTCAAAGCATTGATCAAACACATGACCTTCTTGTTTGCAGTATGTGCAATTTTAACTCTTATCAATTCTAGAATCCTTTCTTTGCCCTTGAGTAAATTTGGCATGAAGATGATTTGCAAAGTAAGCAGAAGGATCTGGATTGATTGTAGTAACTTGTTTTTGTTTTTCAACTGGTTGCACTATATAATAAGCCTTGTTGATATTTGGTAAAGGATCCATTGACAAGATCTGATTCCTCACTGACTCAAAACCATCATTCAGTTTCATCAAAAATTGCATGAGTCTAGTCCTGTTCTCAATTTCCTGATATTTCTTAGTTATTCCACAACTGCATTCTTGCATTTTTCTACAAGTACAAACAGGAATCCCATGTAAACTTGTCAGTTCATCCCAAAACCTTTTCATCTTATTATAGTAAGCAGCCACTGAGAGATCACCCTGACTAACCTTACTCAATTCTCTTTCAACATGATAGATGAGTGGTCCATTGCTTTGACCATATCTTTCATTCAATTTAGTCCACAATTCCTTTGCAGACTTAGCATAAAGAAAGGCCTCAGCTATTTCTGCTGTCATAGAGTTCAGAATCCAACAAATTACCATGTAATCACACGTAATCCATCTTCCAGAATCAACATGAGAATCTGCTGGTTTTGCAGTTGATCCATCTAAGAATCCTAATTTCAATTTAGCACCAAGTGCCATTTGAATAGTACGGCTCCACCCAAAGAAATTACCACCATTGAAAGGTGTATTAGTTAACATCATTCGAGGATGATCAGAACTGGCCAAAAACGAGGGATCATTGACTTGATTATTATTGTTCTGATTGTTATTGTTTTGAGTGTTCAAACCTACCAAAGGATCTGGAATAGCCATAGTTTCACTAATTGAAACCCTAATTAATCAAAAATATAGTAATCAAATTAATCAAAATTATGACATCAGCAATCAATTGACCAGAATCAAAACCCTAATTTGATAACAAGTATCAAAATTTGAAGTAATTGAACCAAGGAGAGTGATAAGAATGATCACCGTAAGCGAAAACCACCAAAAATGACCGGAAAAAACTCCAGAATCAAAACCCTAAAAGCTTGATTACACAACAATGGCGGGTTCCGGCGACTATATAACCGGAATAATCACTGAACACGATGAAATCATCTCAAACCTTGCGCTCTGATACCATATGAAATTATACAATGCGGAATTATTGATAAAATTTCAAGAGAGAATTTTTACAAATTATCATTTTTTATTAATTAGCAATAATGAAGAAAATACATTTATATATACAAGATTTCGGTAACCGCTTCCTAACTAAGCTCTCCCTATATTTACAACTTAGATCCCTAAAGTTTCAACTTGTAACAAAACTGTACAAACTTATATATTTCATAACATGAAATAGAAAAAACTGGACCTAATGTATACTCTAACATGGACCTAAAGCCCGTTGCCCCTTATAAATCTGCTCCTATGGGTTGTCGCCCTTTTGGCCCAGCAGCAGGGCCGGCACTAGGAATTGAATAGGAGTATGATCATTTTGTGTTAAAATTAAAAATCTACCAAAAATATTATACAAGATTAAATGCATGACATGAGCTCTTTAAAAATTTTATTTCCTTATCATCGAGGATTTTTATAGTATATTTCTAAATAGAGCTTGCCTTTAACATAATCGAAATGCTAGTAAGGTGAAAATGATAGCATGGGAAACTACCAAATTTTTCTGCATTATATACATAACCCCGTCCAAATTCATTCTCTTCAACACAAACAAATTCAATTGCATGTGCATCACCACCACCACCCTTTCAATTCATTGATCTATCCTTGATCATAATATTAATCCATCTATAATCACCCATGGGGGAAGAATTAGTCGATCCAACTTTCATCCAAGAGCTTGAACATAGACCTAAACTCACCATAATAGAAGCCCAAGGCATCCCACAAATTGATCTCGCGCCTTTCATAAACTCGTCTCCAGTTGACTATACTTCTGCCTCGATGCAAAGTTTGGTGAGTGAGGTCCGGGAAGCATGCAAAAACTGGGGATTTTTTCAAGTGTTCAACCACGGGGTTCCCTTGGAGAGCCGTGAAAAGATAATGTTGGCTGCAAAGAGGTTTTTTGATCAGCCGTTGGAAGAGAAGAGGAAGGTGAGAAGAGATGAAGCGAATCCTCAAGGTTATTATGATACTGAACATACGAAAAATGTTAGGGACTGGAAAGAAGTGTTTGATATAACGGTTGACAATCCTACCAAGATGTTTGCTTCTCATGAAGCTGATGATCAAACTATTACGGAGTATATTAATAGATGGCCTGAACATCCTCTAGAATTAAGGTGAATAACGTTTTTAATTCAAACTCATTCATATATGTAATGATTTGATCAACTGTTTCTAACTTATTTTGATCGTGTAAACGTAAATATATATTTAGGGAGGCATGTGAAGCATATGTTAAAGATGTTCAACAACTATCATACAAGTTGTTGGAACTTATCTCCTTGAGCTTGAATCTACCTGCAAAACGGTTTGAACCCTTTTTCTCTACGGACCAAACTAGTTTCATTCGACTTAACCACTATCCACCTTGCCCTGTTCCCAACTTGGCCCTTGGTGTTGGCCGACACAAGGATGCCATTGCTTTGACTATCTTAGCTCAAGACGATGTAGGAGGTCTAGAAGTTAAGCGAAAAACTGATGGAGAGTGGATCTTTGTCAAGCCTACACAAAATACTTTCATTATTAATGTTGGGGACATAATTCAGGTAATATTTACATCCTCTACCATTAATTGTTAGGTCGTCTCCATTTCTTAGGACTTAGATGGTGGTGATATCTACACAACAATGTTTAGTCATTAAGCCATACATAAAAATTACTCTTTCTAACCCAATTCAGATGTTTTAAAGTTTAGTCATACAAATAAAAATATTTATGGTCAAAGTTGAAAGAAAACTCAAAAAATCAACTGAAGACATTTAAATTGGACGAGTGAGTATACATTTTTCATGGATACTATATATACAATCTGTTATTTGTACTTACTAATTGTATCTTCTTTTTCTTATATGTGATTGTTGGTTGTTGTTGTATAGGTTTGGAGCAATGATAGGTACGAGAGTGTGGAGCATAGGGTGATGGTGAATTCGTCAAAAGAAAGGTTCTCGATACCATTTTTCTTAAGCCCTTCATACTACACTATGGTGGAACCGCTAAAAGAGTTGATAGATGAGCAAAACCCTGCAAAATACAAGGGTTACAATTGGGGGAAATTTTTTGCTACTCGCAAACGCAGTAATTTTCAGAAACTTAAAGTTGAAAACATACAAATCTATCATTTCAAAATACCAAACGAGCAAAAAGTTGATGACGTTGTTTCTAGCATCGAAAATGTCGTTCTCAATGAATAAGAAGATCGAGATGAATATTGTGTCATCTTTTCATGTAAAGGGAAAAACGTACAATTATACAGCCGAACTTGGTATCGTTTGGTATCCATTATTGATGTGAGATGTATTATTTGTCTCGTACGAATAATATGCTGTTTGCTTGTTTGTTTGTAAAATACTGTTTAATATATAGAAGCAAAAATGTATTTGCTCTCCAAGTCAAACTTTATATAAGGTCATAAATGTCTACCTAAGGTTTGTTCGAGGTCCCAAATTTCAAAAGTAAGTTTGGGTAAGCAGTATTGGACTATTGGGTATGGGCTTATTGGGCCTGAATGGTATCTTGTGTAAACACCATTATATTCTACAGTTTATCTATGTGGGGTAATATTTTAGCGTATCCTTTTCAAATAACACAACTTACATAAGTTTTTATTATTATGAAGTTTATGATTCAAAGCGATTTCCCATCAAGAAAAAACTAATTGTTTTATTTGTTACTAGATTAAACCCCGTACGTTGTACCCTAAAAGATTTGATATAATCAACGTATTCTTTTTTATATATAAAGTAGTCTTCAGGCCCGTCCGATGGACGTATAGTCTCAAAATATATATCAAAGGTAAATATCAAAATAATAAATAACAAAACAGATGAAAAATAACAAAACATGAACAAAACAAATTTAAAAGAATAAACCCTTTTGTAGTAGAAGAGACATAATCAAACTACAATTGATAACAACTAAATTAAAAGAGATAAAAAATAACAATAACATAACACTTATTTATTTAATAAGCAAATAAAAAATAGAAAAAATCTAGAAAAAAGGAGAGAGCTCTAGGAGAGAGTTTTAGGCCTAAAAAAAGCTTTAAGGGGTGTCAATTGTACCCCCAACCTCTTCTTTTAGTTATAACATAGATTATTTGTTTATTTAGTAAAGATCTAAAAGTCACCATAAAAATTATTTATTTATTCAAATTTGTCAACTAAACAAGCCATATAAGTTTAGATGAGATGAGTGTGCATACTTAAATAATGACTATTTATCTAACTATTGACAAATAAGCAAAAGTCCTAATTGTAAGCTAGATAAAGGTATGACATAGGATTTTTCATATCATCTCTTAGTTATATATAAAGATTCAAACCAAAATAGACCGATAAGGTTTATTTTTTTGAAAGGTAAATTTCGCTGGAAACTTCGTGTCGCGATTCGACAGCGGGAGGTCTAGCATACGTTGTCTAAACCGGGTCCGCGCTAGAGAGCTCCCTCGAAGTAAAATGCCTATTTCAAATACCCGATGGGGGGAAAACCCCTACTAATCCGCCCGAATGCACGACGATTAATAGGGGTAAACTCTGCCCCCTCAGACTTGAACCTGGTATACCCGAGCTAAGTCCTCATAAAGGGACTTAATTCCTATGTCCTCCACAAGGCTTGAACACAAGACCTCATGCAAAGCTCAAGACGAATAATCCGATAAGGTGATGTAAAATTTTCAGTGAACGTTAACGGTAAAAACGGTAGATTTAAGGATATGAACGTATTATGAACAAAAAGACGTCCAGATTCATAACAAGAGAAAAAGTTGTATAACATCAATCATGTTCCAATGAATCTCTAAACATTAAAATCCACACACGCATCTTCACTACCACCTATTATATTCATCACTTAATCTTCCGGCGGCCGGATCTTAACTATACTAAAAGATTAATGGGGGAAGTTGATCCAACTTTTATTCAAGAAGTAGAACACAGACCAAAACCTACGGTAATCCAAGCACATGGAATCCCACAAATCGATCTTTCACCTTACATAAACAACTCGTCTCAAGCCGACGTCATAAATGTGAGCGCTATACGAGATTTGGTTGATGAGGTACGCGGCGCGTGCAAAAACTGGGGATTCTTTCAAGTCATCAACCACGGGGTTCGCATTGAGAGCCGTGAAAGGCTATTTGATGCGGCTAAGAGGTTTTTCGATCAAAAGGTGGAAGATAAGAGAAAGGTGAAGAGAAATGAAGAATATCCTTTAGGTTATTATGATACCGAACATACAAAAAATGTTAGGGATTGGAAAGAAGTTTTTGATTTCACTGTGGAGGTTCCTTATATGATGCCGGCTTCTTGTGAGCCGGATGATGATGAGACTACTGAGTATCCTAACCAGTGGCCTCATCATCCTCCCGAATTAAGGTAACTTAGTTATTATAATCGTAATATTCAAACTATTTATTTGTATCGCAAATAATCAGATAAACAGTTTAGATGAGTAAACGTATCTAAAAGTTATTATCTACTAGTGCATAATAAATAGTACTAATCATTGACTTATAATTTGATTATGTTCAAATATATGGTCATGACAACCAAAATAGTACTTTATAAACTTAAAATTTTTTGATGTGTGTTTTGTGCTACAAATGAACCGAAAGTTGTTCAATAACAAGATGTGTATGTTTGGATGGTATGTGCAGGGAGGCTTGTGAAGAATATGTTAAAGAGGTACAAAAACTATCCAACAAATTGTTGGAATTGATCTCTCTAAGCTTAAACCTCCCAGCACACCGATTGGAGCCCTTTTTCAAGGACCAAACCACTTTCGTTCGACTCAACCACTACCCACCTTGCAACGCACCTGACTTGGCCCTTGGTGTTGGTCGCCACAAGGATGCAGGTGCCATGACTATCTTGGCTCAAGATGATGTTGGAGGTCTAGAAGTTAAGCGAAAAACAGATGGAGAGTGGATCTTTGTTAAGCCTACGCCTAACGCCTTTATTATCAATGTTGGAGACATTATCCAGGTACAATATATGTTCTCGTTTTTAGTTAAAAAATATTTGTGTTACGGGTCACTTTTAATTCTGGTTAATTAAAGCCCATGTTAATGTCATTTTATAGGTATGGAGCAATGATGCCTATGAGAGTGTAGAGCATAGAGTGAGAGTGAACTCCTCAAGAGAAAGATTTTCGATCCCATTTTTTGTGAACCCTGCCCATTATACTATCGTGGAGCCGCTAGTCGAGTTGACAAATGAACAAAATCCTGCCAAGTACAAAGCTTACAATTGGGGCAAATTCTTCGCCACCAGAAAACGCAGCAATTTCAAGAAACTTGATGTTGAAAACATACAGATTTATCATTTCAAAAAACCGAATGAGCAAAAGATTGATGATGTTGTTTCCCGTATTGAGAATGTTGTTATATAATAAGTAACAAAAAAAAAAAAAAGAAAAAAAAAAGAGATGATCTTAATCATCTTTTCATGTGAAGAGAAGTGACGAAACTTGGAAGTTGGCCCATGTGTAGTTGTATTGTACCAATGACGACCCGTGAGCCAAGATTTTGGCACTTATGAATAAATAACTGTTTGTTTGTTTACTTGTAACATTCTATATAATTAAATATATATGATATGATTATGTTTGATTTACTATACAACTTTGGAGAACATTTCTGGCTTCCGATTTCCTATTCTTTATATAGCTAGGAACACGGGCATCATTTTTGGTCACGACACAATGGACTTTGAGTCGAAAATCAAACTCTATATTGATGACTATATCGAAATCTTTTGGAAATTACATGAGTTAAACAAGGAATTACCATTATGTACAAAACTTATAATCATTGAATTCTCAAGAGAAACAAAAAAAAAAAAAATTGAAAAAATCTACTACATGACACAAAGAGGTATGATATGGTATGATAGTTAGCTACGGAAGAAGACCAATGTATAGGTTGGAAGGAGAAGAAGAGTAAATATTTGGTAGTGACTGATTGGATTGATAAAGAACCAAATCCACTGCCTCAATCAACACCATCATGAACTCATATGCCAACTTCAATAACTGCATACACATATCAAATTTCTGGATAATCATCATCATCTTCTTTCTACATACTAATCATGAACATGATTATATGTCACTAGATCACTTGAATTATTTCTCTTTCGATTCTTTCTACCTCACGAGATATAATGATCTCTTTTTTTGGTTGGTGAATGTTCACATAACATATGTATGCTTCAATTAATATATATAGTGTGTGCTATGGTCGCATATAAAATGTGCTCAATTTAATATGGCTTTTGAATCTCATGAATGGCCGGACATTTTACATATGTCTATATCTATACATACACATGAATTAACTTTGTGTACAAGCTAATGGATAAACTTGAAATGCAAATTGTAATGGATAAAGTATATTCATATATACTCTTCGATCTTATAATATATATTATAATATAATTTAATTATTATATTTATTAAATGGAAATGATTAATCCTCCTAACTAGATTGCCTAAAAATCATACTAACCATAAGATGATGACATGTGAAAAAATCACGAGGCAAGATTAGGAAAGAAAATTAGTTGATATTGTGATGTGAATTGTTCTTAATATTATTGATACAATGAAAGGCTTTATATAGCCAAATACAATTGTTAAACAAGGAAACAAATAACTTAATGAACAAGAATCCTAATTAACTTTATGAACAAGAAATATAATTTACTTATATACATAGTTTCCTTAATACACCCCCGCAAGATGGCTGACCCATCAGGAAAGCTCATCTTGGACTTGAAATTGTAGACAACTTCCTTAATACGCCCCCGCAAGATGATTGACCGTATCTTGGACTTGAACTTAAAACATTGATCTTTGGCTACCGATTTTGTTTTTGAGGTAGCGAAGAATCCGATTGAGGTACTAAAAATTTGATGAAAAAAAAATAGGTTGCTCGTTGGAGAAAAAAGAAAAAAAAATTGTACGAACTCAAACCGGCCACTACGGTATGGACAGAGAGAGACTGTTGCGCATTGTTTGAAGGCAACAAGTCAAATAAATCGGCCACTACGGTATGGGCTGAGATGAAATTGCTCGTTGGAGCTTTTGATTAATGAAACCGGCCACTACGGTATGGGCTGTGAGAGGCTACTGCGCATTATTGGAAGACAGTAAGCTGAAGAAACCGGTCACTACGGTATGGGCTATGAGAGGCTACTGCGCATTACTGGAAGACAGTAAGCTGAAGAAACCGGCCACTACGGTATGGGCAGAGAGAGGTTAGTGCGCACTATTGGAAGGCGGTAAGTTGAGGATACCGACCACTACGGTATGTGCAGAGAATTGAAGATGTGAAACTCTTGCTTTTCTTTTTGAAGAGTTAGAAAACTGATGATGTTGTTGGTTTATCTAGTTTTTGATCGAACTAGAGTAAAAAGAAAAGTAGCTTGAAGAAAATTTGTTTTTGTAGGCCGAATATTATTGATGACTGTTGGTGATGGTATATGTCACCCTCCGTGACGAAACCGAACCATCGTGACGGAACCTGACCTCCGTGACGAAGGTACCCGCTGTAAGCCTTATCTAAATATGGAAGAGATTATCTCAATCTCTTCCTCCTAAATTAAAGAGATTTGCTCTTATCTCGTCCTAAATGCCCAGATCTGGCATATTATTAGGAATATTCTCCAAACCCTAAACTTATTCTCCAAGATAAACATCCCTATATATATAGATGAGTTCTAACCCTAATTCATCATCTCCTCCTCTCCAGAAAACACACACACGTACTGGACATCCTCTTCTCTCTATAAGAGATGCTCCAGCGACCTACAACAATATACTCACATATCAACAACATATCAATATGCTGCGGGACAGTGACTCTCCGTCCCGAAGCCTCTCACAGCCTACAGTGATCAGGCAGAAGCATCCCTAAATATCGGGACATGATAATATCCCTCCATGAACATTCTAAACACGATCGAACAGATCTGAAACACATACATATATTTGATTGGCGTAAAGAGGCACGAACCCTACCTTCGGGGAATCGCCAACAAATAACCAAAAACACCCATTAATCCCCAACACAAACACATTCACATTACATGGCGTTAAGCACCACCATGCTTTATACCTTCGGGGAATCGCCAACAAATCCTTCAATCAACCATTCATCCCCTCGGGATGATAACCCATGTTTGATGAACAAACAGTTGGTTTGATAAGTTTTCTCGGATGATGGGCAAAAAGAAAGTATTACTTTGACTTTGGGTTTAATTTTGTTCGACGGTGGCATGAAAGGTATACGGAGAACAAACAAAAAAGGTTTCGGCTTTTTTTATTGAAAACTTTGTTCTTATGAATTAGAGGATACTAGCAATAGTTCTCGTGAAAACAAAAACAAAGGAACAAATTCGATTAAAACGAAAAGACAGAGGAACAAATTTGATTTTGACGGCAGCGAATATAAAACGAACACAGACAAAAGACTAATTTTGACTCAAAAAGTGGTAGGATCATTGTGGTTTACGGATGATGAGATTGATGAAGAATTGATGAGGAATAAATTTTATTTTTTTTTTGAAGAACAATTTGCTCGTTGGAGCGGATTTGGCTCTGATACCATATTGTGATGTGAATTGTTCTTAGTATTATTGATACAATGAAAGGCTTTATATAGCCAAATACAATTGTTAAACAAGGAAACAAATAACTTAATGAACAAGAATCCTAATTAACTTTATGAACAAGAAATATAATTTACTTATATACATAGTTTCCTTAATAGTGGATACCACATGTCAGCTTCTTATAATTTTAAGAGGATATTTAGGCTAATCTTTAAGATGATTTATCATTTTCCTAACTCATAATGTTAAGGTATTAATCCATGTGATCAAATGTTGGTTTTTATTATTTGTCTTTTATATGTGTGATGTGTAATAACTTATGAACTTATTTGTTGGTAATTTAAGTTATATGATTGATATTTTTAGATATGTGTGAAATTTGTGACGATTTGTATATTGCCTATTAAAGAAATTATCCCATTTGATCAATTGTATGGACATATGGTGTGTAACACTGTGTTAGCTAGCACGTCTTTGGTATTACCGAACTTAATTTTGGTCGGATTATTTATAAAAATAACTCAAGTACGAGTATAAAATTCTGTTATTCTGTTTCTAGCTAACTTATTTTGTAATATGCGTGGTACCAACACTATTAATAAACGGAAATATTCCTTAATCGGTAGGTAAAACAGAAATCATAGGTGTGTACAAGTTATAAAGAAGCATGGAATCAAGTTTTGGTAACAAACTAACAATAATTGCATGTGTATTGTCAATAATACACGGATTAATAGGAGGTTTTCCTCTCTCTGTGGTTCCCTGAAATTCGAATGACATCCTGACCGAAGGACGTAGGGGCCGATAAGTGGGACGAACAGGCTCTGACCATTCGAACGTTCAAAAAAAAAATTATTTTCATCATTAAAAAAGTAATGTTTAAACTAGCTTCATAAAGACTCACGTGTTCAGATAAGCCGAAAGGGAAAAAAAAATCCATAACTATAATAAATTTGAATTTATAAACAAATTATTTTATACATAATAACTAATCTCATAATAAAAGTTCTAAGATTATATTCGTATATATATATGGTCACCACAACTAAGAGAAAATAATATTGTTAACTTTTGATCTAGACCATTTAAATTCATTAAACAAAACAATCCTAACCCTTAAAACTCAAAGTCAAACTATAATTAATACAAAAGTCAAAGTAGAACTAATAAAGGACGTATATATTTCGAAAGTTACATATTGCCATAAATTTGTAATAAGAATGACAATGGTGTCATAACTAAAAAAAAGCAATATCTTGCATTCAAACACACTTTTATATATACATGGAAAGGTTTTACAATTCTTAAAATCTGAAATGCTCCATCTAACACAATTTTCACTCCTAATTTTATGATACATATGTAAATCCTATACTAATCACATTTAGTTCGGCAATCACATTTCACAAAAGTCAAAATTCATAACTAATATGATATCTTTATAAATGTGAAAAAGATTTATCCTATATCATTATCATCATAAAAGCCACAAACATTTTTTTTCATTTCAATCCATCACAATTTTCAAACAACAAAATAAAATAGGTAATGTGTTTTTACATTCTCCATAACTTGTAAAGAGGATGTTATTGTATTATTGTACCTTCTCAAAGAATGATGATTCCAAAAACAAAAACGATGGTTCATTGACATGAAAGGCGTGAGGCAAACTTCGAAGGAATGAAATCGCATAAGGTTATTGATGTTAAGGATTCGGGTGATGAAAAGGTAACGTTGTGTTAACTAATAACTTAGTAAAAAGATAAATTTGTAACTCTCTTTTCTCTCATCATTTTCTTTTGTAGGATGAGGTTGATTATAATAGGCTTTTGGATGATATTAAGCTGGTAGAAAATGACATTTTTAAGATAAAAGATCAAGTATGTATTCAAAAGCCTTATATACATCTTATATTGTAAAATTTTACTTATTAATACGTTTATTTATCTAACTTTCTATTATCTCATTTTCTTTAGTAAGATGATTTTGATGAGATTTGCTTTTAGATGATAATGACATCCATTCATTAAAACCTAAGAAAATGAAGCTCAAGAGAAAGAATGTGTTTCGCCTAATAGATGAAAACCTAACAAATGAAAATTAATCTATCATTGTTATTTAATCAAGTTTATTGCTCTTTTATTTCACATTGTTGAAGGTTTAAATGTTATTTTCATTGTCAATGGATCGATATTTTTATGTTTTAAGATCTTAATTTGTTGTATTTTAATGTTTTTTGTTTCTTTTATTTTACATATACAAGGACACATTTAATTAAAATTTGAATTTATTAAACATTTAGTAAAAGATAAATGGTGAGAATAAAAGTATTTGAATGACACGTGAGTTAGAATGGTACGCCTGGACATTTATATGAACTCATACGAATTACATATAAACATTTCACAGTAGACTATTAGTTCTTTTTTTTTAGTATTATGACAAGGGAGATACTAAATTATCATGTAAAACATAAAAACAAGTTCAATGTCACATAAATCTAAATAATCTAATAAATTTTATAATTCTTACTACACGGCAATTGCATGAATCTAAACTACTATTGTAAATATGTGTTCTTAATATCACTCTTAAAAGTTACGACTATATATTAATTCACTTTCATTGCGATTTGATTTATGTAATAATCACACAATTTTTTATGGTTTTATAAGAATTGAATGCTTCCAAAATTTGATAAACTTTGATCTAATAAATATTTTTAACAAAAACATATGCTTATTAACTTTAAAAAACTAAATATAATCAGTACTTTTTTAGTCATGTGGGTTGACAAGTTAATGTGTTGGCGGATCAAATTGGTATTGGTTGTTTTAGGGTCAAGTGGGAGGGCGGTCAAATGAAATATTTTTGGGTCAAATAAGTTGTTTTTTGGTTATGTGCGTTGGTGGGTTGCTAGGTCAAATGGGTCAACATTAATTTAAGAAAAAAAATTCTAAAAACTTATTGGGTTGGCGGTCAAATGAAATATTTTTGGGTCAAATAAGTTGTTTTTTGGTATGTCGTTGGTGGGTTGCTAGGTCAAAGGGTTAGTTTTGGGTCAACTGAGTTATTTAGGGTCAAGTGGGTTGGCGGTCAAATGAAATATTTTTGGGTCAAATAAGTTGTTTTTTGGTTATGTGCGTTGGTGGGTTGCTAGGTCAAATGGGTTAATTTGAGGTCAAATGGGTCAACATTAATTCTAAGAAAAAAAATTCTAAAAAACTTATTCGGGTTGGCGGATCAACCGAATAACCCAAGAAGTCAACTCGGACCCGTTTAGAAAAAATCTGGTTAAAGGTAAAGTTAAATATGTTTCATGCACTTTTATGTATATATATTTATTGTTTCCAACCCGGTCAATGACCGGGTATTGATCTAGTTTCAAAAGAGTCCAGTTTTGATTAATTTTAAGATAAATTGTATAGATATTTTTTTTTTGAAAAGTAAAATTTTTATTCACACATACCCCGACGAATCGCCGGCGGTAATTATACAACAATTTACATCAGTTTAAATTTACACCACGAGATATTCTTATTTTTTGTTCGACTCCTAAACCACAAAAAACCAAGACATTTGATGTTTTGAATAATTCCTGTGGCGTTCCCGATAACATTATCAAACCTCGTCTCGTTCCTAGCTTTCCAGTGCTCCAGCAGCTCGTCATAATAAATCCTTTTTGTATAGATTTACATAAATCTAGACATTTGAAGAAACCTAAACTACAACAAGGACCTAAAATTAAAAAGCAGAAGACAACAAAACCTTGAGGACTAAATTAGTAAAGATTTACACATTTATCCTTCTTCTTCTTCTTTGTCTTTCCATAGAACCAAAAACCCTTGAAACAAAAAACATGGCGTCTGTTGTTTGTTCCTTAAATCAACTCTCATCTCGTATCATCTTCAATTCTCCTTCCGTAACATCTTTCAAGGTAATTTCTTTTCCTTTTTATCAATTATTTACCCATATGTATATTCTGTTAAAATTTAACTTTTTACTGAGGTTTTACTTTCTTAAGTACTGTAAGTAGTATAATTTTGACTTTCAATTCTAGCCCTTGAAAAATTGATTATAATTAGTATATCACCTGATTCCATGTTTGTATATTATTATTGGTATTAACTATTTAGAGATTAATTTTATGGGTCGGGTCGTCTCGGCATTGCTATACTCTATAGTGTTGTTGAATTCGTCACAGGGTTTATTTATATAGCCTGCACCATTGCCAATTAGCTAATACAATTCGACACGAACAAGTTTGAAATCGCATTATAATGTCACATTTCCGCAACTTGTAAAAGCGTTGTATTTGCCCAACTTCTAAGATGCGTTTTATCAAATGTCGTAGTTTCATTAAGCTCAATTACGTTTAAAGTGTAACTGGTATGCTGAGATAAGTACATAATAATATGTGTGGAGAGTTTATGAACGGAATATAGGGACAGTGAAAGAAATAAGGAATGGTCTGTTCTCAGCTACGGGATCATATATACGATTCGATATAAATTTAGGGAAATTAGTCATCTGGCACATGTTCTATCTTCAAACATTCAAATTACATGTGAACGACTCTTTTGTATGGGAACCAAGATGAAACAGATTGCTTAGGCTTACCAAGTAAGTCATCACCAGTCAACGAATGTACGTTGTTTTTTTCTGTTGGATGGGATGCATGTGTCTTTCTTCCGTTTTCTGACCTCAGGAAAGTTTCTTACACATTATCGAAAATTTCATAATTGTGGTTTTGTGTATCCAGACGAAGACATAAAGCTCGTTCATGATCTTCGTCTTGTCCTTCATACTTAGGTAGCAAATAGATGGGTTACTCCATGTAATAAGTGATTACGTGGTCTCAAGAGGATTGGCCATTTACTCCAATCTGAAGGAAAAGATAATAACGTGCAGAGTGGAAGTATTTGCTCACAAAAGCGGAGAGCCATCCTACCAAAATTTAAAACTTCACCTTAGATAGGCGATCAGATGGGTTTGTAATTTTGTGTATTTTCTGATTCAGGTTCAATAGGTTGACCTACTTCTATTAAAATCCATTTTGATATACTCCTTGTCACAGTCAGTGAATTTTGTCTGCTAATGTTCTAAATATTGCATTCTGAGTCCAATGGGTGCTAAGTAAGTATTTGATCCATGTTTCTTGTAATCTTGTATGCTCGGAAATTTGAGTATTATAGGAGCACGCAAAACTAGATTATTGTAGGATTTTGGTTCAATTGTAAGCTACACCATCTTTGTGCTCATCACTTGATTGCCGATCCTGCAACAGTTTTGTACTTGATAAATTCAATCATAAGAAGTCCCTTTCGCCACATTAAAAAAGTTTATGATTATTTCTTTCGTTTTTTGAGTTATTTGCTAACAAATCTCATTTTATGGCACAGGGTTCGTCACATCAATCTAAAGCGTTAAGTTCTAAACCAAATGGGTTATCTTATGGAAAAAATTGTTCAAGAATCTTGTGTACGATTAACGTGAATTCATCACAACCAGATGAACGTGGAAAGTCAAATATGGACCTTGTAATAGACAAGGCAAGAAACTTGTGGGATAGTTCTCCCCAAGAAGTCAAGAGCTTCCCCTGGACCAGAGCCTTGGAGAACTTTACCCAACTTATTATTGACATTATATTGGTCATCACCCAATACTTATATGTTCCTGTAATGGCAATTACTTGTGTTAGCGAGATGTCATATTGTGCTCATGAAAGGAAGCTCGTTTTAATTCCTCTTCCGATACTTACTGGTATTGCTGTAGCTGAGGTGTTGAAGAACAGAGCATTGAAATTATCTCCATATCTCAAGGTGAGTCAAAAGCTTAAGAATTTTCCTTAATAAAATCTTTTTTGATAACTTTTCTTTAAGATGGTTCTGATCCTTGTTTTATCTGTTCATGTCCCAGGATGCAAAAGTTCCATGGCATTTGTATGCCAGGTATGCTATTTTTTCACGTTAATCAAATTGCCAGGCCCATATTTTCCATATCGGGGACGCATTTTCATTCCACACGTTGCGAATTGAGGGTTATTTAGGACTTTATGGTTTCTGTTCTTATGGTACAGGAGGCCTAGGAAGGATTTGCACACTGTTGAACATAAGGCGTAACTTTATGGTGTCAGTCATTTCAAGCAGGTAAATTTTTACATCCATTTAGATATATATAAAATAGACTCATGTATTGAACGTTATATAATCCGATAAACTTGTCTACCTTTCTTTCAGCTGGTGAAAATTTGGTGCCATTTTCTTTAGTTTTATCTCTTGAGTTATTGTTATTATGGAACATGGTTGCTGTGTAAATTTTGAATGCTTAGAATTTAGAAAAGCACGCTAATCTTGGACCCTTGTTGAGACAACATGAATCTGCATTATCAGTCCCGCACCACATTCCTTGTCCTACTGTATAGAAATGAATAGCCTTGGTGTAAGTAAACACGTGTTAGCAGTCTTATATTTTATAATGGTCAGTTGTTGAAGAGGATCAATGTGCATGCTAATAAAAGTAACGTATGAGAATATGCTCAATCATATTTCCTTGTAACTGAAAGCTATATCCATACTCAACAACTATACAATCAAAATAGATTCTATGATTGTAAGCTTATCAAGGTAGTAAAGGCGAAAGTGAAACTGAGGCGAGCACCTCTGCATCTCACCTTAGGCGAGAGGCACTAAAAGGTGAGGGTCCGAGTGAAATTAGGCTAGTAATTAGTTTATGGATTGCGTATAAGACACAATTAATCAAAAAGGGAATTATATATTAAGATATAGAAGCATGGATACCTTTTATTTCAGCAGGGAAATAGTTTATGATGATTAACTACCAAGAAGCTAGTATACTCTTATCATACCCTTTGCTAAGCTATTCTTCTCCTAATCATAAGGTATCCTCAAGAGTCCAGATGTTATTGGTTGTTGTGGGAGCAAAGGCTGTTTGCACAACAATGTAGGGCATAAATTAGGCATATGGTAGAGGGGGGAGGAGAGGAGACAAGATTTTGCCATTCTATATTCTAAGTGGACCCAAATCCGACTCTTACATGAGATGACTATCTACTTATCTTACTCAAGTTGTGTTTCAAAATAAAAGTGAAAAACTTGAACTGGTTCAACCTAGTGATCGTATTACACCTCACAGCCAAAGGGCCTTGTCAAAAAGGCAAGGCCCGATCATGATAAGCGACATGGAGTTCAGGTCCTGGCTTAAGGAGCTAGGTAAACGTGGCACTTGCCATTACCTGCACTGATGCTTGTATAGACGTCGTTGGGTATCCAGGTTGGATAATGACTCTGAAATTTGTTTATCTTCATTATATTTTGTGAAAAAAGTGTTTAAATAATAAATACTTGGAAAAAATGCCATAAAAAATTATGATGGAAGTTTAGGACATGTATCTAATTGGAAATTGTCTGTCTTTCAATCGTCTACATTTCTTTTTGTGCTTTGTTTGTATCTTGGTTATCTGTAACTAGAGTCCATCGGTTGTGATAATTAAATATATGGCTTTTCTGGGATTCTTTGAGTATTTTTTATTTTGTTTTTAAGTGTATATTCAGTGACTATCTGTTTTTGTTTTCCAGCAACATAAATTCCTTATCTTTGATAGTTATTAATTCTCAAGCTGTTTCATTGGTACAGATCTTCTTATCATCTGAATCATCATCCATCAGCTGGGCACTTCAACAATAGAACAAACTTGCAGTTTAGGCCTCCAAATCTTCAACGCTGAAATTATGTACTGGCTAACCGGAGGTCTTCTCAGATGAAACATACCTACCGGTACCATCACATTTTTGTTACATTGGTAGGTTAGTGTAGGGTAGCAGCATACATTGTTATCAGGTATATGATTTCTTAAACAGTTGGTGATTACGTGCACCTTTGTTATGTATGTGATTTGCGGCAGGATCTTTAGTAAAGACACATTTTTGTTAGATTTACAAGATGAGAAATTATCGTAAAAATATTATTCATTTACTACACAATTTAAGAATGATGTTAGGCAAACAAACCTTTAACGTGTCAATTATTACAAAACACAAACGAAATTGAACACTCATGGATATTTGTTTGATGAACTAGCTGCTAGTTGTATAATATTACTTGAATTCACATAGTTTGAGAACCTTATGGTATGCCGGTTAAAATAGGCTTCCCTCTTCCCATTGTAAAACCCCTGGTTCCATCTGGCATTCGTGGTCCTTTAGGACTCTGTTTTGTTGGGGATGCTTCACTCGATTGTGGAGACTGCACTAGTAGTCCACGGTTGCTGTGAGTCGGGGTTCGTGACTTGGATTTCCCACGTCCTCTAGCCCATCCCTTATTTGAAGTCTCCCCACCCTGCCAGAAATGTTGCTAGATCAATAGCAAAGTTCAAGATAGTGTAACAACTTGTCCCACATAATTAAAAGAAAAAAAAAACTTCTTGTCCCACATTAAGTCGTTGATATAGACATTGCATTACATTCTATATCCCACATGATAGGAAAGTGATCAATTTGAGAACATTATAAGCCTTGAATGTGGGCCATTACTTTATAGGCTACCTATTGCCTTAGGCTTGTGGTGTTAAAACTTAAAAGTAGGATCAGCTTTGTGTTTGAGATTGCTCATAGATTGATAAAGTCAAGATGATGTAATAGGACTAACATATCACTTGCTGAAGGGTGTTGGTTCATGTATGCCCGAGATTGCTCACAAAATGACGAAATTTAAAACTTATCACACACAAAGACAAAATAAAAACTTAGGCATTGTGAGATGTAGGATATTATGTACTTACATTATTCTCAAGACCTGGATCTGAAGTTGCACTATTAGGCTGAGAAGACTCTTCGGACAAGTCAAAGTCGTCATCGTCATCAAGAAGACCATCAAAATCCGATTTTCTGGTCTTCAGAATTGACTTTGGCTGGATTTTTGAGTTGTACATGATGCATAATCGTTATTAGTTAGTTATATTTTTCTAATAAGTAAGAAAATAAACATTGGTGATCACATACTGAACGTCGAAGCAGCAACCTAACACGAAATCCTTTTCTCCAGTTTCTTTCATCATTTAATTTGTCAACCTGAGTGCAAAATTTGTTATCAAGAAATTCTAGAGGTAGTTACATAAGCAAAACTTCAGTTCTTAGAGTTCAATAATAAAAACATACTGCTGTCTCTGCTATTTCAGTAGTTTCATACTCTACAAGAGCATGCAGCTTCAAAACAAAACCAAAAAACCATAAAGACAATATTAATAAACATGACCGAGATAATGAACCGAATAACTAAACAGTGAGTTTGTTATACCTTATTACTGAAAACATAATCCCCTTTCGAATGAGATGAACTGGGCTCCGGGGGATGACAGATACGGATGGCTTTAACACTGTTTACCATTTTTTCCGAATCAACCACTGCTCAAATAAATTCAAGTCTAAAATATTTCAAAGCATGAATCTTTACCTTCCAACCACGTTAAAAATTTTCTCAAGATTTTGATGGGAATGATCTTCGGGAAGATTCTCAGCAACAACAGTACGCGACTTCACAACAATTAAGTCGAATCAAGTTGTAGTTAATATTCAAGATGTAAACAAGTTCAACTAACCTGCAATTCTTCTTTATCTTTCTCTGTAAAGGGGTATTTACGCCTAACTTTTTTCCCATCGCTGCTTACAACCTACATACAAAACGAACGGAGTATACATTATTGGCTTGAGAACCATAAAACCAGTCCTCGGAAACATGTAGTTCAAAAAAGACGAACCAACTTTGAAGAGGAACGGAGAGCTTGAGCGAGTAAATGGTTATTATTGATGCAGGATTTGATTTTCTTCATAGATGCAATAACAGATATCGGAACTGTAACAATACAATATTATTAACGAAACTGCTTACTTACAACAACAACAACATAAATGATGTAATTTATATCTGTCTAATGTGATCTCACTCACCGTAGCCTTCTGGCTCCTTACTAATGTGTTTCACTAAGGTCTCATTTGCAAGTAGGCTCAGGCCACTAAACTGATATTCCACCTGTTACATTAATCATGAACAAAAACTATATGAATATATATGATATATATACACAACACTTTTTCCATCACTCAAAAAAAGTATTACTCCGTATATCAACAAAACAATCACATTAAACTCACTCAAACCAAAATTATCAAAAGGGACCTGTTTGATGATTTTTTGTTGAAGATCGTCAGTGAGGACATTCACATTCTTGGCGTAGTTGGTGACCAGAACATTCGGGCTTGTAAAAATGTGCATTTGCTGATCTTGATCACTTGCACTCGCGTATATCCAATCACCCGGTCCACTTCCATCACTCCCACCCATTCCCACATAATTGAAATACGGATAAAAGTAACCCGAAACTGGAGATTGTGTACGTGAACTTGGCACAAATTCGGGTGCCTGTGCATTGAATTTAAAAGAAGTTGGGTTCGAAACTTCCCTCTTTTCATCCCTTCTCGTTGTCTCGATTTTTTCCTGTAATTTTTCTTCAGGGCGTGCCTGTGCCATTATAGTTTTTTTTTCCTCTTATTGAATTTTTTCTTTTTATTTTCTAAGAGTGGATTTAATCTAAACAATCACTTCCCATTACAAAAATATGGATTTTTATTGTTATTCTTTTCTTCTTGTTGGAAAACAAGAAGTGTTATTCTTTTTCTTTTTAGTTTTTTGGTTTGATGTTGAGGTGAAGTTGTGTAGGAGCGAAGAAGTGGGCATGAATTACTAAAGTTGGTGATGGTAAATAACCAAATATGACATAAGATCCACATTTGGTGCCGAAAGACAGAATCTGTTATGCATGAAAAGAATGTTTGTAAAAGATCTACCATCACATTTCTTTGAATAATTAGTATCTTATTTTTACTTGGATTTCTAAGTAAATGTAATTTCAACAAATGTAACCTTTTATACTGGTATAGAATTGTTTTAATAGTTGGTAATATGTAATTTGGTTAAAATATATCTTAGGAATTACAAAGTACGAGTACATGCTATCAAGTTCAAAACATTCTCAGATAAATATATTGAGAGTGACACACTCATCATCCCCGGATAATATGTATGGGGAAATTCAAAAATTATCATCCATCCAACATCCCAACCGATAACTGATTGTCCGTTTTGTTGATCTAAAACTAAATAATTGAAGGGGTTACTCAGATATGAATCCAACTTCTAGTGTCTTGGATGCGCTTAACACAGAACTTGTAGTCTGGCCCAAAATACAAAGTTAAGGGTACAAAGAGCAAGACCCGCAAAAACAAGGTTGGGCCAAACCGGGTTTGAATACCCGAAATTAATTGTGTTGAAAGCAAAAGTGATAATCTGTTGGTAGGTGTTACTGAATATAAAAAACTAATAGGTGTAGCTAATTTATTATTTTACTATGACTAGACCAGATATTTCTTTTTGTTGTGAATTGTTTTAGTCAATATATGCATGTATCTCTTCAATCTCATCTTAAACTTGCTTTTCATGTTCTAAGATATCTTAAATTATCTCCCGACAAAGGTGCACATATTGATAAATGTAATTCTAAATCTTTATGCCTATGTGGATGCAGATTGGGGAAAATGTCTCACATCTAAAAGATCTATAATTGGTTATTGTGTTTATCTTGGTAATAGTCTGATTTCTTGGTAAAGTAAGAAGCGGTGTACTGTATTCAGATCCTCTGCAGAGTCTGAATACAGAGTTATGGCTTCTATAAATAGTGAAATTATGTGGATTGTAAGATGTTGGATGATTTGAAAGTCAACTATTGTTTGCCTGCCTGTGTATTGTAACATATACAAATAGATGCTAATCTCATGAAAGAATAAAGCATTTGGAGATTGATTTACACTTTGTTAGAGATAAGATTGTTACTTGTGTCATTAAAACTAATAAACTTATTTCTGATATTTTTACTAAAAGGACTTGACTCTTTTCAACATAACATGTTTTGTGAGAAACTTAGATTGATTGATCTATTCAAAAGTAAATTAATTTGAGGGGGAAAAGTTTATGTATCAAGATTGATGGGAATGTCAAAATTATATTAAGGTATGACAATCTTGATACAAGTTTATCTCAATTTGTCTAACAAGTGTGATTAGTTGTGCAGATTATGATGTATATTCCATTCAAGAAGGACTGGAACTGCACTTATTAAGAAAATAAAAATATGAAGGGCTGGTATTGACAATGTGAGGAGTTGGAGGTCTGAAAGGGTCAACTGGCAGTTTGTCTCTTGTATAAATGTGTTTATCCCAAATTTAGGGATCCTAACACACATACATATCATATATTCTGTTATCTCTGTATTTTCGTATAAGAGTTTCATCCCCTGTCTTGATTCATATGTCTAGTTTCTCTATAGATTTCATATTCCTGAAATCTGTGTCTATTCTTGTAGATTATATCATCTATCTTGATATAATCATTATTGTAATCAACATAATAATAATCATATAATCTAATAGTTAATAATAATATTGTGTTGATCCATAAAAGTTTTTACAAAAGCTTTGAGAGTTTTATTTTTTCGTAACAATCAATATAAAAGCCCACTAAGCCTATTTAAGACAGACATTATGAGAAAAATAAAAATACTTGGAGAGTTAGGGGTGTTCATAATGCGGTATAAACCGGCAAAATCGAGGGACCGACCCGACAGTGGACCGAAACCGAATAGAACCGAATAGTTCAGTCCGGACCACGATTCTACAAAATTTTGAAATTTGGTACTCGGTTCGGTCCATGTTCAACCCGAGAAAACTCATGTCTAAAACCGGACCTAGAAAGAAGATATATTTTAACTTTCTATTCTTTTATTTGGCATACAAGATATGGACAGATTTCTTTTAAATGGGATTATTCTTCTTTTATATAGCATATGAAAGTCATGTATGTAATTCACATAAATCTTTTCTCAACTTCGAAACTTTTTTTTTTTTATTTTACCCACCAAGTCTAAGGATGACACCCGCGGGTAACGGGTGCGGATACCCTTTTTCCATTACCATGTCCGCGGGTTTTTCTTGATCCGTCAATTCACGGGTATCCACCAACGGGTTAAGTATTTTATTCATGTCAATCATCCGCGGTTATACAAGCTTACTGGTATATCCACAGGTTATCATATTAGATGAAATTTGGGTATGTTTGAATATGAAAATATGGATGAAATGAAGTTGTTATTCATATTTTGAAAGTTATTACAATATATGTCAATTCGAGTCATTGATACATTTTATAGTCTTACAAACAAAAATAACTGTTAGTGAGTTTATGATTTCATAGATTATGTATTTGAATAGTCTACACATTTAAGGTTGATGCTTGAATCTGTGAACTAAATATAAAACATGAAATAAATCTGATACTAAAGATAATGAGCAGCTAATATGTAGGCTTCAAAGTTGTTCAAGTCAATACACAATTATGTGTAGTATTCTCAAATCAGTGAGTTGTAAATCAAGATTTGGTTCATGAATAAAATATTTATTGTGATTTATATTATTAGTTGTCAACCAACTAGTAAGCTGTTTAATATATATAAATATAAATATTTTTAAAAAATCAAAGGTTGTTACAGATTAAAAATAAATTTAAAATTCTATTAATACATATCATATAAAAATAAGAAATAATATGCGGGTTTGACGGTATTTTATGGATATATCCACGGGTATCTCAACGGATATTCACGGGTTCGTGGTACGGATTTATCCATGACGGATATGGTACACCCATTACCCATCCGCGACCCGTGAACGGGTACATATTTATACCCGTACCGTACCCACGGGTAAAATTTATTGAAATTACCCGTTCATGACGGATGGGTATCCACGGATCACGGGTTTTTTCTCGCCCGTTGCCATCCCTAACCAAGTCGTTTGCTTGGAAATTGTTTAATCGTTTTTTTTCTTACACGTTGTCCGACCGACCGACCCAACTTTATATCCCCGATGGGGATGGTCTAAAAGTATCCGGATTGAAAAATCAGGTTCGGTAAAATCTTCTAACTCGTATACATCCACAATTTACAAGGGGGGGTTTCGATTGATTTTTTAGGTCTGCGAATTCTCGCCCACTTCTCCATTCCAACTGAGAATTTTGGTCTCTAAAAGGTACCCCTCTCTCTTTCTCTTTCTCTATATCCATATATATATACATATAATTTTTTCTTTCAATATTCGACTGCATTCCACACACACAGCGTTTACTCCGTCCGGAGGCGACTGTCTACAGGAATCATAAATTTTTGTAATATGTAGTTTTTTTATTATTATAATCGTTATATAGCTTTTTCCGGTATATAATCAACTAGTTATAGGTTGTGGGTGTTTTTCCCCCTCTTTTGGATTAGCTTATCAACTTAGAATAAGCTCAATTTGATACGCTCGATAGCCGGAAATAATGAGCCAGCGTTTTTATAAAATTAGAATAAGCCGATAAGACCAGAAAAGCTAATCTAATCACCCCAACTCACTTTTTCCGGGGGTGTTTAAGTAAGCTTATGTGAAGGGTTTATGCCTTGTAGCTTAATCCTTTGTAAAAAAGTTCAAAAGCCACCCAAACACATCAATAAACTTTTTAGAGGATGTTTAGGATTACGTTTTAAAATGATTATTAGGTCTGTAAAACACAAATAATCTAAAAAAGTGTTTGGGTGGAAAAAGTTATTCTTTGCTATGAAAACGTAGTTTTGGAGAAGCATGTACACACATACATGCTTGTTCAAAACGCAGTTTTGAAAATGTAGAATCTATTTTGTAAACACAAAATCTGTTTTCAAAACGCAACACCAAACACCCCCTTACAAGTTTAATAAGGTAAGTTTAAGGAGTAAGATTTTTTAAAGAAAGTTAGTCAAACATGCCCTTTTTCCCCAGAAAGCTGACTCCACTGGGTAAACTGGTTTCTATACGAGATACGACTACACGAGTACAATGTTGATAAATAATTTTTTTTAGTGTTTTGGAAAGAGGCGAGACAAATGTTTTTGGTTAGGATATAACGCTTAGTATAAGAAATACATCTCTTGGTATTTTGATAAACCTGGTTAAAAAGCTTCTGTTGTGATAGTTTTTCCCCAATAAATATTTGCAGCCAAATTTTCTGTGGGTGTATGGCTAGGATTAGTTTGAAAATAACACAATTAAGATGGTTTTATGGATCTTCTTTGACAACAGCCTTTACAGGGAAGTCCCTTGTTCCTTTTCGTAAAAGTGTCATTGAATTAAAGAACCCACTATTTCGTTTTCCAAGAACTCAGTTATTGTACCGGTGTTCCAGAGCAATGTCAATGACTAATGGAGCATTGTCAGCAATTCCACCTGTTATGGTGAAGGAAAACATCGATCTAACGGAAAAGGAAAAACAGATATTTGATCGGTTGCTTCAAGTTGTCTATCATTTTAAACTTGAAACCAAGCTCCGAGTTGCTGGCGGGTGGGTGCGTGATAAGCTTTTAGGGAAAGAGTGTTATGATATTGATATTGCTCTTGATGATATGTTGGGGAGAGAGTTTTGTGAAAAGGTGAATGAGTATTTAGTATCGACAGGAGAAGAAACACAAGGGATTGGTGTTATTCAAAGCAATCCCGACCAATCCAAGCATTTGGAAACAGCAAGGATGCGACTTTTTGATGTGTGGATCGATTTTGTGAACCTAAGATCTGAAGATTATGCCGAGAACAGCAGAATTCCAACTATGCAATTTGGTACTGCAGAACAAGATGCATTTAGAAGGGATTTGACTATTAACAGTTTGTTTTATAACATCAATACATGCTCAGTTGAAGATCTTACAGGGAGGGGTTTAGATGATCTGCGATCTGGAAAAGTTGTGACCCCTTTACCACCAAAAGAGACGTTCTTGGACGACCCGTTGAGAGTCTTAAGAGCGATTCGTTTTAGTGCCAGGTTCGAGTTTGAAATGGCAGAAGAGTTAAAAATTGCCGCTGCAGACAATGAAGTGAAATCTGCAATTGCTGATAAGATTAGCAGAGAACGGATCGGCCATGAGGTAGATCTTATGGTAAGTGGGAACCAACCGGTCAAGGCAATGGCTCACATATCTGAGTTGGGTTTGCTTTGGGTTGTCTTCACGCCACCGCCAAATTGTGAACCCATAATCTCAGATGACCATGATAAGGTTTGTGTAGGATTTATGGATGTGGCATGGAGACACATGCTTGAAGTAGGATGTACCTTTAGTGATGAACAACGGAGGCTGTATTTGTATGCATCGTTGTTCCTTCCACTTAGGAAAACTGTTTACACAGATAGCAAAATGAAAAAGGTACCTGTAGTGAACTACATCTTTAGAAATTCCCTTAAGTTGAAAGCCAGTGATGCCGATGATGTTATGAGGCTGCACAATGCAGTTGAGAAGTTTTTGTCTTTGATTCCTTTCGTGTTGTCTAGTGAAGATTTGCAAATTAGTCAACTTGATTGGGAAAAAGAGATTATTGATGTTCCACCGTCACTGAAATTAAGAATCTTGCTGGGCTTACTTGTCAAGGATATCAAAGATTTCTGGAGGGCTGCATTGATGCTGTCCACTCTTTTATATAAGGACAGTTCTTCTGTTGAGGTTATTGTCGGGGAATTAGAGAAAAGAAGAGAAGTCTTTAAAGAGGTTGAGCAAGAAATATTGAAACTTGGTCTAGATAAAGTGTGGGAAGTTAAGCCTTTGATTAATGGGAAGGATATAATAAGGCTTTTGGAGCTACAGAAAGGAGGACCTGTTGTTAGTGAATGGCAAAGAAAGCTGCTACAATGGCAGCTTGCTTATCCTTCTGGAAGTGTAGATGAATGTGTTGACTGGATGACAAGGCAAACACAATTGAAGCGTGCTAAAACAGAATCAGATAAATAAACTATCTTGTAGCTGAATCTGCTGGTGGGTTTATATATCCTTACAGGCTATTTAGATTTCAATATCTACCACTAAGATGCTTAGAATCATAGATCAGTTTAGTGTTCATTCTTGTTTTTCAATCTTTTCGATGGAGGGCTTTTTTGATTAGTTTGACTGAATCAATATTATTGCTGAAAAAAAAAAAAACTTCCAAACTTTCAGTAACCATATTAGTAAGCTTTTTATCAGTTATCATAGTAATAAGTAATAACAGTAAGCGTTTTTTTATACCTAGCATGTGTTCGTGTCTTTGTGCATAACTATCTGATCATCAAATTTTATAGAATTTGATAATCGTAGATAGATATATAGTTATTACGGTTATTAGCTTATTATTATATACGTATGTTATAGCAGAACATACATATGGTTGGTTTCATAGTTTGTTGATATAAGATAGTAAAGAAAGAATGAAAAAAAGTTAAATAAAAAGCTTTCTTTGTTTGAGTATGTAAATGTGTAATACATTAATAGTGTAGCTGTTTGTGGAAAAATTATTTTCTTTCAAATTATTATATATATTTATCACAAACAACTAATTATAATAATCATAATAGTTATGTAGGAAAGATATATATACAATACATATACAAGCTAATTATTTCAAAAAATATATTTTTTGGGTTTCTTGCATTATAATTGAATACATTTTCATTTAATAAGACCTTTTCCAACACATGTGGTCTTTATTTATTAAAGAAAACAAGTAATTTTAAATATGAGTGTTACACCCGGTGTAGGAAACGAAATTCTTTCGAGGGTCCATTTTTTATTCTCGAGCTAAGGCCTAACTTTTTTACATTCTCAGATACAACTCTTATAAGTATGACAAACAATTTTTAAAATTGACCCCTCGTAAAAAAATTTTTTGGCTCCGTCTCTGCCAAAAGGTGTGCCTACGGATGCCTGCAAGAATGTGTTGGAATATCTTTGAAAAAAATACCCAAATTGAATTGTCCTGTATTGGGATTTACGCCTATCGTGATTTGACCAATGTTTCATCACAATTAATTAAAGATTGCGAGAAGACCGGTATAAAGTTGAGACATACTCCAAGTGAAGACAAAGAGGCTGCCGACAACGCCATCATTGCTTCCTTGTTTGAGTATGCCGAAGATCATCCACCACCTCTTCGATAATGGTAATAACTGGAGAAAAGGATTTTGCACTGATACTTCAGACATTATTGCAGAGCGGCTATGATGTTCTTCTCGCCTTTCCAAATGGGCGCCTTCCCCGTGCTTTAGAACGCCGCAAACCATGTTTTTGATTGGGAGAGAGTTGCTAGAGGTTAAGTTGATCTTCAAGATATAGGGCATAAAGATTATTGTTTTATTATTATCTTTGTTAAAAAGATGTTTGTTTTAAGGCTTACTTTTCTATCTCTATGTGTTTTGTGAACGTATGTGTGTATGTATTTAAGAATTTGTACTGGAGTGTTAATATTTATGTTGTTTGGATGATGCTGGAAATTTGATTACTTGTATGTCCTATTTAGCTCATTTTGGATTATCAAATTTCCAGCATCATCCAAACAACATAAGAATTAACATTGTAGATACAAATTCTTATACACACATATACGTTCGACACATAGAGATAGAAAAGTAAGTCTTAACACAAACATCTTTTTAAGCAAAATAATACTAAAAAAATAACCTTTACGTCCTATATCTTGAAAATCAACTTAACCTCTAGCAACTCTCTCTGAGTCAAAAAACATGGTTTGCGGTGTTCTTTAAAGCGTGGGAACGGACCCATTTGGAAAGGCGAGAAAGACATCATGGCCGCTCTGGGTGTAGTGTATGGAGTATAAGTGCAAAATCTGCATCTCCGGATATTACCATTATCGAAGAGGGTGGTGGATGATATTCGGAATACTCAAAACAAGGCACCAATGATGGTGTTGTCGGCAACCTCTTTAAAGAACACCGCAAACCATGTTTACCTCATTTTTGTTTTTTGAATAACCATGGTATCTTACTCATTTGACCAAAGTAGTATATGGCACCGTGCAATTTGCCCCTCCGATCAATGGCTATAACCCCTAAGAATCAAAATTGACATCGCCTATATGATTCAAGTTGAAGACCTTATGAACCAATGTAGCAAGCCTTATCGACTAGGCAAACCTATTGGTGTTACTATGCTGTCAACTTGTTGGGAAAGAGGTGGCTGGAACCAGAATGGGATATTGTTTATATAAGTTAATCATGTTGTGAAAACATATTACTATGGATTGAGGCTTAAGAATTGTTTCTTAAAAAGGATCCGAGTTTACTGTTTCTGCATAATGGTGTGAGGGGTCTGATGCTCGATATGTATGACTTTGAGGATGATATCTGGTTATGTCACGCCTTTCATGAAAAGTGCTTCAAGTATGCAGCATTTGTAAGTATTTCTTAGTTTGGTATACTGACGTATATTAACTAGTTCATAACTTCAGTTCATTCAAGTCTTATCAGATTTTGAGAGATTTGTACTTGATTTGTGGTTTCACAACATTATTTGGTTATAGATGCACTATAAAGAGTGAAAAAGTTCTCTGGTCTTGACCGAGTGAGTACACTCTGGCCCTTGAGTTGATTCCTCATGACCCGTCTTTAAAGGCCAGATATGGGATATCAGTAATTCTGAAACTTAGGTCACTTAAAATATAATGAACTTTGAGAGAGAATTAGGGGAATTTTCCCTTTCTGATTAAAGCTCATATCATTGTAATATCTATACATGTATATACATAATACTAGCAAGCAATTGGTTTACAGCTTTCATCTCTAAATAACTTATACTGTAACTGTCTTGAGGGTATGATTCGCATAGGGTAGCAGTACTGGGACTGTAGGAGAGATGGCTTTGATGTAGTAGATAGGCCGGGGAGAGTGATTATGCTTTTGAGCGTTAGTGCATTGTATATGACATGTTGAGATGTAGTTGCTGCTGATGTATTAGGTGTTACACAATTATGAACCTCAAAAGTGAATATCTGTGACTATTCTCTTTGTCCATGTTAATGACTTATGGTTTTTATAAAGGAAGGCTGTTAAGTATTAATGATTACCCTGATGCAACTAAGCTGTGGGATCCGAAAATAATATGTTAATTTCATCAGCAAACCTGCTATAAATGTTCTGAAAGAGGTTCAAGTGTTTCTAGAAAAAAAACCCTACAGAAATCATCACCGTAATCATTCAAGACTATGTTACCTCTCAAAGCGGTTTAACCAAGATCATTAAAGCTTCTGGCCTGGGCAAGTTTTGGTTTCCAGTATCTCGAATGCCAAATAATGGTAGTGATTGACCCACTACTGACTCTATGATTCATGAGAACCAGCGGTTGGTAGTATTCACCTCTAAATCTTCCAAAGAGGCTTCAGAAGGTATTGCATATCTATGGAGAAACGTGGCTGAAATTCAATCTGAGTTCCATTGTTTACTTTGCTATAGTTTTTTGTGAAATCAGATACTTGCATATTTCTTGAGGGTCTCTGAAAATTATAGATGGAACTTGGAAGTGATGGGATGAAAAATGGTTCTTGCCCCAACCGTGCTGAGTCAGCTCCTATGAACACCACATCAAGATCACTGGTTTTGTTGAATCACTTCCCAGACACCCCAGATTTTATCGAAGATTTTCTATCAAGTAAACCCTTCTAGCTGTTTTTATACATTCTGGAACAATCTCATATTTCTTTCCCTTTATGCCTAATATACCCCTGCAGCCATAATCAGGCTTCTTATCACACTTCATATACTACTGTTTCGCTTGAGATTGATAAAAATGGTCAAGAACTGTACAATATAGCCACGAGTATCTGGTATCATTGTTATGTTCGCCAGCTCCATCGACTTGACTCATAATTTCTTTTGATATTCACATTTGTGAGTGTCTCATATTTTTGCAGAATGAACATGCAGTTGTCGTATTTGGATACTTGCCTTTATTGCTATCCACAAGAAACAGGGAACTAGGTATGTATTGTGTATAGCAAACCAGCTTAGCCCGTTGAACCTTCTGAGCATCCTTTCTTAAAACCTTCCATTCTTCAATACTTCATGAACTAGAATGTGGACCAGATTCTTAGACTTTACCTCCCATGCACTAGGCCACTTGCATTGCATCTTCCCACTTCTATCATCTCTGCCACTGTCGAATTATCTGCCAACCTTGTGTATATGTGTGTGTGTGTGTGTGCGCGCGCGCATGTGTGTGTCTCTTTTAGTTGTAAATTTGCCAAGTGGACCTAATTCACGCTAGAAGCTGTACTACATGGAATTTGATGACCCATTACCTACCTTGCTAAGTAGTCTTTTGTGGTAGTGTTGATAAGTTATCTTGAAACAACCCAAATTCCAAATTCTGCTGTGATAGCTCACTGGCATCTCTGAACTCAATACAAATATGTGGCACCCATAGTTTTTACATGAACCCTTTTCACCGGGCTTTGTGTTAGCTGTTTTTGAGCATTTCTTTTAGTAATGCAGGTTTCTTCTGTTGGCAGTTGTTGTCATTCAGTCCACTCAAAGGGCTGCTATGTTCAGAGACTAAAAGGCAGCATGCCTTATTTAGTTGAGCTTAGTAAAACCGGCCCAGTAGGGAATTAGGGCAGCAGGCCTTAATTCTATTAGGTCCAGTTTTAGCTTTCTTGGGGAACAAGCATTTTAACCCTAATCAGTAGCCTATAAATACACATATCTCTTGTACATGTAATTTTGGGTTTTGGTGGAATCAATAAAGAAAAACCCAGTTGCCCCCGTGGATTAGTTCACACAGTTTAGTGTGAGATACCACGTTAAATCTCTCGTGTCCTTCCTTCTTGTTATTTTCTGGTTCTTGTGTTTGTATGTGTGTGCAGTTTATTTCTAACAAGTGGTATCAGAGCTAGGTTTCACACAGATCACACAGCCGTCACCTACCCAGCCGTCACCCAGATTAGGGTTCCGGCCAAAACCAGCCACCACAGCCTTCGCCGTCACCTAGAACAGCCTCAATTAGGTCTGATTTACGCAGAATTAGGTCTGATCAGGTCTGATTTTGGCAGATTAGGGTTCAATTGGGCGAATCAGGGTTCAGTTGAGCAGATAAGGGCTTGATTTGGCAGATTGGGGTTTTTTGGGGGTTCTTGAATTATCAGAAGGAAGAACTAGGTTCCGGGTCAGGAGGGGATGTTTTGGGAGTGTGTTTACAGCAGAAAAACGGAGACTTTGAGGGTGTTCAAGTCTGTTTGCGGTTGTTTTTGCGGGACTGTTTTGATCAAGTATCTTCAAACCAAGTTCCATTCTTTCTTTTGTGCCTAGTATAAGAACAGAAGACGGCTTGTTCTTGAGGCATAAGTTATTCCAACCAGAAGAAGCGGACGGGAAAAATTCATCAAGCAGGAGGCTTTCAACCAGGTCACGCTTAGCTAGAAAAAAGAAGGGACGTAGAAGCAGGAGGCTCAGTTCTTGTTCTTTTTTATTTGGTTGGTGGTTGTTGAGAAAGAAGTAACTGGGTAGTGAATATCAGATCAAAATTTTCAGCACACCCCTTGATTGGCTTGTTCATGATAAGAGGAGACCGGCGTGTTGCATGAAAAACAGACAGTAAGGATCCATCAAACCAGGTGGCTTTGGATTCGTCTCGTTTAGCAAGGTGAAAGAAAACGTTAGAAGCAAGTGGCTTGTTTTCCAGGTCGGTGGAGATACCTCTTTGAACAAGCATAATCAGAATAGGTGGGACATTTACATTTTAGGAATCAATGTCCGGAAAATAACAAAGAACAAAACAAGCAAAGTAGAGAGTAGTGTGGATTCTTGGGTCATGAATTTTGATGCTTCATTTCATGCTACCCACAGCAGTGATGCAATGCGGAATCTGAAAGTTGGGGATTTTGAAATGGTAAGACCGGCGAACATGAATTTCTTGATGTGTAGGGCATGGTTGACATAGATTTGAAGACTCCAGCCGGTTCATGGACTTTGAAAGTCCTGGTTATTCCAAGTCTGGAGAAGCTGTTGATTCTGTCGGGCAGTTGGATGAACATGGCATGAGGTAAGTTCGGGAACGGGCAGTGGAGAGTTATCAAGGGAATTCTAGTCGTGGCTCGAGCTAAGAAATGGGGTTCGCGTTATATGGTCAGTTTACCGTCTGAGGGAGTGACCATCCCAGTTCAGAAGAAAAACAAAATCCGGTTCATAGAATCTCGTGGGCAGAAGAAGGTTTGCTTTGCAGATGGCAAACCCAGAGCTACAGGTCAAATTCAGGTTGAACGTGCTAGGAAAGGTTCAGAGAAACCAGTCAAGGATTTTTGTGACAGTGGGAGCATCGGTGTTGTGCTTCAGTCAGAGCTTCCAGTGGGTTAAGTGAACCAGTATTCCAGCTGTTAAAGTCTCTCTATTTATTATCTGCTTTAAAGGAGAGTGTTTGTTCTCAGGATTTCTCAGGATCTGGCAGTTCGTTTCAGTGGGAGCCGATAGAGACAGAGAACGAGGCAGAGGCAGAGATAGCCGTGACTGATGGGTTGAAGCTCACTGGGAGCTTTAACGGGCCTTCAGGTTATTTGATGAGAAGGTCGGGGGTAACTAGGGCGCATTGAAGAACAAGTGGAGTTCTTATTACAGATATACAGAAGAGATTGAAGATGGTGCATTTCGAGGTCCGAAGACACCAAGTGGGAGATTGTTGGCAGTTGTTGTCATTCGGTCCACTCAAAGGGCTGTGTTCAGAGACTAAAAGGGCAGCATGCCTTATTTAGTTGACCTTAGTAAAACCGGCCCAGTAGGGAATTAGGGCAGCAGGCCTTAATTCTATTAGGTCCAGTTTTAGCTTTCTTGGGGAACAAGCATTTTAACCCTAATCAGTAGCCTATAAATACACATATCTCTTGTACATGTAATTTTGGGTTTTGGTGGAATCAATAAAGAAAAACCCAGTTGCCCCCGTGGATTAGTTCACACAGTTTAGTGGGCCCACAGATGAAGGCTGCAAGTCACAGGTTCAAATCTTGCCAAAGGCAAGAGGAGAAACTATATTTAGTGACCCATGTGTGAGAATGGTGAGTCACCGGGCATGAGTTCTATGCGGTGTGCGCTCTGGGTACCAAAACGGTACATGGGACCAGAGGGTTCCCACCCATTTACCCTTTTTTCTAAATCTCTCATGTCCTTCCTTCTTGTTATTTTCTAGTTCTTGTGTTTGTGTGTGTGTGCAGTTTATTCCTAACAAGTGGTTCTAGCCACTATATATATATCACATTCCTCATCTCTTTTAAATACTGTGACGAACAGTTGAATCTGGCCCATCTTTTCATAGGATCTCCCGATGCAATTTTAAAACATAATCCAAATTAATACAAACAGTTGAACCACGTCTTTGAAAATCTGTTTCCTATGGTCCAGGCGCCGGAAGAGTAGAAGATCAGAGAACAGTTTCCCACCACCACCAGCACTATCATGCGGCTCTAGTGGATTAGCCGATTAGGTATATTCGACATACCCAAGGTCATCACAAACATGATCCAAATGCAACCAATCGTTGACAATTTCAAAAATGAACATAAAACATCAAAAGGCTCAAAGGCTGAGACCTGTCGAAGAAACAATATCAATATCATCCATTGATCATCACACACGCCATTCTGTACTTCTACTTAGTTCGCAGAAGTGAATATCTGTGACCAATCTAGTTGTCCATATTAATGGTGTATTGCCTTTACAAAGAAAGGCAATGTAAGTAAGTTTTGGGATCTGAAATTATGATTTTTATCTCATCAGCAACCTGCTATGAATGTTCTAAAACAGGTTCAAGCATTTTTAGAAGAAAAACCTACAGAAGTAGTCAGTTGTCACCATACTCTTTGAAGACTATGTTACCTCTCAAAGCGGTTTAACCAAGACCTTTAAAGCTTCTGGCCTGGGCAAGTTTTGGTTTTCAGTATCTTGAATGCCAAATAATGGTAGTGATTGGCTCATTGTTGACTCTATGATCCATGAGAACCAGCGGTTGGTATTATTCACTTTCTAAAGAGGCTTCTGAAGGTATTGCATATCTATAGAGATACGTGGTTGAAAATCATGTGAGTTTCATTGTCTACTTTGGTATAGTTTTTTTTGTGAAATCGGATAGTTGCATATTTCTTGATGGTCTGAGAAAATTGCAGATGGAAGTGATGGGATGAAAAATGGTTCTTGCCCCAACCGTGCTGAGTCAGCTCCTATGAACACCACATCAAGATCACTGGTTTTGTTGAATCACTTCCCAGACAGGATGAACACTTACCATAAAGCAACAGGTGATCGATGGCCTAATTTCATTGCTGTTGATTATTACAAGGTATTTTCAAGTCTTTTAGTAAATCTAAACTAGTCTTTAGCCGAAGCATATATGAAATGATCAAGATACTAAACTCTCGCGTTTTATGGAATTTCGTAGAGGAGTGGCGGTGGAAATGCAGCAGCTGCTGTATTGCTAATGGGCAGCTAGTTTGTGGTTGTGACAGCATTGACTCATGCAGGGTATGCATCATATATGTAACGCTAATTCATTTGGATAAACGAAGCTAGCCAAAGATGGCATTAATAAACTCTACTGCACCAGAGGCTAGTGCTCCATCAGAGTATAGCAGCGCCGTTAACTGCATCAGCAAGAGGAACTTGAGGAGGATTCAAGAGGAGCTTTGCCAATTCAAGTGGTCAGGTGGTCGATCAGCAGCTTCAGTTTGGATGGTTTTGTTGGGGATAAGTTTGATAGCTGCTACCATCTTTTGTTTCTTAATAATGTAGTTTAGATGTTCAAATTACCAACCCAGCCTTAATTCTCATCATAATCCTGGTTTTGGTTTTTCGGAAATTTTGTGATACCAATAACCATGAATTCTTAATCTAGTCTATAGGCGTCATAAGATGCGCTCAACACAAGACTTGTAAACTGACCTAACGTTAACAAATATACAATACAAAGTTAAGGATATTAAGAGCAGGAACCCAAGCTTCATCTCACTTTAAATTGCAAAAATTGTTTCTACGGTTTTACGTACAAGTGCAAATAAAATTCATAAACTTTGCGCATTACGAGAAATCCATGAGCATATATATATTTGAGAAAATGTGAGCAAATCCTTTCGAAGAATTGAGGGTCGATCACTTAATGTATACTCGGTAGCGACAAGACTATGTTTATCATTCTCCTTAATTTATAACTTAGTGTTTGCATATCCCTTTTTTTTAACATGTAATTATTAGTACATTAAATATAATTTAAGCACATGATATTATAAACCAATAAACTTTCGATCTACATAGATATAATATTGATAAACAATAAAAACTTAGGCATTTTTATCTATTTTGACCAACTTTAATAGGAGGAATATTGGTAAACCAAATAATACAAACAAGTCTTTGATAGCAAATATATTATTATCTATTTCGTTGAATTGAACTAACTCAAAGATTCTTGCATTCATCAAATCTTTGAACAATATTTTCTTATACATTTTTAAGGCATAGATTCCGCGATTAGGACATAAGGATAAGGTTTTCCTTATTTTACATATACTTTAACTATTTTTATATTCAGTTTTTTATTAAGTTGTGTCCTCAAATGTTATTTGCACAACTAATGAACACATTGTTTTATAAAATATATG
>CM067170.1:34145904-34193404 GCA_034093135.1 Erigeron breviscapus | reverse complement strand
ATAGCTATTTTCGCCATAACATTGACATAAGTAATTGTGGGGGAAAAAGTGGTATATACAAGAAAACGTATAAAGACAAATGTTTGAAGCAAAGACAGGACTACAGGAGTACATTAATTATGGTGCATGTGAAAGGTAGATGGACACTTAGACCATTCGTAACCGTTCATCTTTTCACCTACATTTTTTCATGCAATTTCAGTATCACATTCTCACCTATCATTTGGTCTGCACTTTTATTTATTTAAAAACACAATACATATAAACTAAAATTATATTATATCATCCTCTACCCATAAATCAATATAAAAGAGTTCACTGACAATTCACATGGCTCCACAATGTATAAAATGAGTCGGTGAATGAAATCACTGGTATGCTATCACCCTATTTACTTCACCAACATGGATTAACAGTTCACCGATTACATTGCTTTTATCAGTGATTCATTTAACCGACCTTTACAATTGGTCTTGTGACTAAGGAACGTGCCCAAATAATTTTGGATAGGGTAAATTTGGAATCTTTGTGCATGGGAATTAAGTTTTCATTAATTTGTGTATGGCTATGGGCTATCGGAGTTTAAATTTTGATGTGAACAAATTAAAATTCTTTTAAAAGATAAAGAGCTTTTTATATGGGTTTACTATGAAATTTAAGCTGGTTATATGAAAAGACATATTGATAAGACAAAATTTACCGTTAAACAAAAAAAGTTATTTAAATTGATATTGTGTATAATGAACTTGATAAAATTGTAATAAAACCAGGAAGAAACATTGTGTATAATGAACTTGATAAAATTGTAATAAAACCAGGAAGAAACCCATAAGTGTTGATCATGTTCCTTCGCTTCGATTAAAAGGAAGTAGAACAAGTAGAAGAAATATAGAGAATATTAATATTGAAATGGTTAATCAATGTAAAGGTTGTAGATTTAAGTTTTAAATAAAACAATTCATGTAAATCTTATGTGTTTTCTTTTAGAATGTACTTTTTTTAAATTTCTTTAAAGGAAAAAATTATCTATAATACTTAACACTCCGTAATAATTTAAGCATCCTGTTAAAAGACATAATTTTTGGATATGCAAAATAATTATTGGGAGTTACTTTTTTTATCAATAATTTACACACTTACTCCGATGTCGCCACCACCAGTCGTTTGCTACTATCGTTGCATTGCGAGGTATCCTTAGTTTTTATTACAATATATATTGAGTGGTTGCCTTTAGATTCCGTTACAAGAGAATAACATAAGATCTTTTAATTTTGGGAAGTGATACGTACCACATGTTGTGATAAATCTACCACACATGTGTTTTAGTAACTTGTACAGTGTGTTCAGAAAGTTGTACTGTGTGGTAGATTTATCAAAATATGTGGTACGATTATCATTACCCTTTAATTTTAAAGAATCTGTTAGATTAATGGGTTCCCGTTCTAGATTCGTTTTTAGCTACTGGTACCTGTTGTTTTTGTCGGGAATGAGAATCTCGTATTTATTTTCCAGCATACCCCCTCATCATCATCATCATCATCTTGTTAATTTGTTTATACTTTCCTTTCTCGGTGACTAAACTATTTAGAAACGAGTTTATGATTCCTTAATTAGGTTTTAGGTAAAATAAAACAAGTATTAAAGTAAAACAAATAAAACAATAAGTTTCTCTTCACTGAAAATCACCGTGCATCATGAAAATTATCGTGCATCAATTTAACCATGATCTAAGGGTCAAGATCTTGTCTTATTTGTTTTACTTTAATACTTGTTTTACAATACCTAACCCCTCCTTAATTATTCTAATTGACCTACAGTATACACACAAGATTTTTAAATTTCCATCGTCTAAATAAATTTGTCATAAAAGATTTTTAAATTATCGAAATATTATGTGGGTTAGTAGTTAATTATATATATTTATATAAAACATAAGGTATAGTACTCCGAGGTTATAATTATCGTTGGATTGTCGCAACTTCAGTGACAAAGATATGTTTTTTACAAAGCTTTTATTAATATCCTGGGTTGACCCCGATTAATTAGCTAGTAACTTAAAAAGAATGAAAGAGGGAGACAAAATGCTTTATGAAATAAAGATAGTCGTATATGTCATTTACATACATATTTATATAAGGAAAATGTTATATTAAGAACCTTAAAAATTACAGGAACCTTCTTTAAATTTAAATTATTTCTTGTATGATTGCTTACATATGTTCATATAACTATATAATTGCTTACAAATGTTCATATAACTATCTATATATATTTGATCACCACCTATCTCATGAAAACATTTATTTACAAAATAGTTACGTACATATGATCTATGCTAATAGCACTACTCATGTACATATAATCATAGAATTGATGTCTCCACATAAATGTATAACGGATGATAGTTCATGTCTTTACATAATTGTAAAATCCAAAATTGCAC
This sequence comes from Erigeron breviscapus, assembly GCA_034093135.1. Taxonomy (NCBI): domain Eukaryota; kingdom Viridiplantae; phylum Streptophyta; class Magnoliopsida; order Asterales; family Asteraceae; genus Erigeron; species Erigeron breviscapus. The sequence goes on along the minus strand of CM067170.1, from coordinate 34,190,961 downwards.
CTAAATAACTCAAAAATAATAAAAAAAACAATCAACATATAAAAATTAATCATTGATTAAACTTGATTTTAAAAGTCCTAAAGTTTCCTTGCATTTTCAAGGTTCCTAAAAAAACTTTTTAATATATATGTGTATGTATGTATTCCAGTGAGAATACTTTTAAAATAATAACACTTGCATTTTCAAGGTTCCTAAAAAAACTTTTTAATATATATGTGTATGTATGTATTCCAGTGAGAATACTTTTAAAATAATAACACGGTGAGAACACTTAAAAACATCATTTTTATGCATTAAAAGTCCATAAAACTAGCATAGTGTATAACTAATTATCACTTTAAGTGTTTAACAACACATTGATCTGTCAAAATCGAAAAAATCACGTTTTTTATTGGATGCATCCATTTTGATAAATATGCATCCAAGATGTATTCACAAAACAAAAAACATGGTTTTCTCGATTTTGACAGATCAAATGTGTTGTTAAACACTTAAATAATGATAATTAGTTATAACTATGTTAGTTTTATGGACTTTTAATGCATCAAAATGAAGTTTTTAAGTGTTCTCACCGTGTTCTCATTTTAAGGGTGTTCTTATTTGATTGACCCCATATATATATATATTTTTATCTATATATATCATATAACTATATAATTGCTTACAAATGTTCATATAACTATCTATATATATTTGATCACCACCTATCTCATGAAAACATTTATTTACAAAATAGTTACGTACATATGATCTATGCTAATAGCACTACTCATGTACATATAATCATAGAATTGATGTCTCCACATAAATGTATAACGGATGATAGTTCATGTCTTTACATAATTGTAAAATCCAAAATTGCACCTAAATAACTCAAAAATAATAAAAAAAACAATCAACATATAAAAATTAATCATTGATTAAACTTGATTTTAAAAGTCCTAAAGTTTCCTTGCATTTTCAAGGTTCCTAAAAAAACTTTTTAATATATATGTGTATGTATGTATTCCAGTGAGAATACTTTTAAAATAATAACACGTATATTAATATATATATATATATATATATATATATATATATATATATATATATATATATATATATATATATATATATATATATATATATATATATATATATATATATATATATATATATATATATATATATATATATATATATATATATATATATATATATATATATATATATATATATATATATATATATATATATATATATATATATATATATATATATATATATATATATATATATATATATATATATATATATATATATATATATATATATATATATAAACTATTATAAATTAGATGTCTTTTGGTTCATATTTCGCCGTGTATTTTTTATATATTAAAAAAAGGCAAAGTTAGGTATTTTATATAAAATGATGATAAGATTTTTCTTAAATTATATGTACACCTACGTACACTATAAAAATGTACACATATGTACCTATGTAAATTATATGTACACATATGTACTATGAAAATACACATATGTACCTATGCATATTATATGTACATCTATGTACATTTTGAAGATGTAATAATGTCGTTATGAAAAAGTAAATGAGAACAAATTATTAAATCACATGTGCATATCTGATAGTCACCAGAAATAATTTATTAGGAAAAGTGATATATTTATTTCAAAAATATAGTAAAGACGTTACATGTGAACATGATAAAATAACATCATTTTATATGTAGACACACTTGATATTCATAGAAAAAAGAAATTTTCCACGAAATTTACTAATTTAATGTTCACATAAAATTGTAATTGTTGATTAAAAAAATAATATCCCAAAACTAAACTATATACTAAACTAATACACTCACGAGTTTTTTTTTTAACATGTATACGTACACACTCAACTATATACGCTAGCTATAAAGAAATTATTGCTGATTGAAAAAAAAAAACAAAGCTAAATTTTTTAAATATGATATAAGCGGCATGTTGTAAAAGATCGTAAAGAATCGTGTTCCTGTATTACTACAACTTTAAATAACATGGAATTTCTGTTAACAAAATTAATAAATAAACTAAAAAAGAATTTAAAATATAGTCAAACCACTATGTACGAGCCTTTGAAAACGGAGTTACAATCTTTCGAATTCAAGACTTCCGTTTTAAAAATTATATTCCAATTATACCCTCCTTTTAATTTTTAATTTAAAAGAATTCACAATAATTACATATGCCATCAAATTATTTTAGCCCTTGATTTAACTAATTCAATGGGTTCTCGTAGTTCTCGACATTTTTTATGGTTCTCATTTTAACTTTTTACTATATATATATATATGAGGTTAGGTATTACGTATAAAACAACTATTATTGTAAAATAAATAGGATAACATTACAACCGTTGGATATGCTGCCAAATGAGATCTTACTATTAAAAGTTTAGGAGTGGTACTATTGTAATATTGATGAACTAAGGTGGTAAAGTCAAAAGACAAATATAATAGTGGAAGTTTGAAACTGTTCGGAAAAATGGGTGGAAATCTAAATTGTGCGGGCTTTTCGTTTTTCTCTTTAATTTCAACTCTTTAAATTTATTCAAAATATAAATATATATATAAATCTTTAATGTATCTAACCGAATTACTCGTAATATGTAGATACAACTAAAATTAAAAATAGTTTAGCATTATATTACTCTTTTTTCTACTTGACATAACATTATCATTTATTAACCATTTCTCTTTCGATACACCTAAATGCACAATTTAGTTTAATTTTATATATTCTTTATTACAATTGATATATCTAACAAGTTTTAGTGCATCATAATGTAAATAGACGAATCAATATATATAAGATTGTGCATCAATTTATAGCAAGATGAAATTAAAAGTAAAAAAATATTAAAATAAAAAATATACATATATATTCATGTGTTTAGAGATTAATTAAGATGTAAAATGATGCACTTTGATATTTTTAGTTCACAAAATTAATTCTCTAATATGATTCACAACTAAAAACAATTGAATATCTAAAATAGACATATTTATGTGTCTAGAGATTCATTAGGATGTAAAATGATGCACATGATATTCTTAGTTCACAAAACTAATCCTTAATATGATGCACAACAAACAATATTGAATATCTAAAATAAACATATATATGTGTCTATAGATTCATTAAGATGTAAAATGATGCATCATGATATTTTCAATTCACATAATTAATTCTTAATATGATGCACAACTAACAATATTGAATATCTAAAAAAAAAGCATATTTATGTATTTAGAGGTTCATTAATATAGAAAATGATGCACCGTGATATTTTAAGTTCACAAAATTAATTCTTAATATAATGCACAACTAAAAATAAACATTATCTCGATGCATGAGTTGAAATTTATGTCAGAAGAAGAGGAAGACAAATAATTAAAAAAAATCATGATAATTGATTGAGAATAATAATGTATTAAAAAAAGGAACATAAATTTTTCCTTTAAAAAAAACTTATATGTAGATTAGATATACGTTTATGGGGAAAAAAGGGAAGGGAGATTTTGAAGTTTTTGTTGGAACCACGTTAGTGTGACCGTCACTGATCATCTATCCTTCCTGATATGATAATTGACGATAACTGAAATCCCTATGTCTAGTAAATATTCGATGGACGTATTTACTCTTAAAGACGTATTATAGGGTTTCCCATTAGGTGATTGGAACTAAGAGGACTAATGAGGCACGAATTAAACACCAGATGGACTAAATGTGAAAATACTCTCCTTATATATATAGAGAGTAATTAACCTAATTTAAGGTTAATCACTCATAATTTCACAGCCTCCCCAAAAAAAAATTCGTCCATCATCCTCTGATGAATTCCTTAATCATGAATTCATCAATCCATCCTAAATCAATCTTCTTGTTATGGGAACCCGAAATCAATAGCAATCATGCTTTATGCTGTTACAGGTTCCACAGGACGATCTGGATTCCCCGGTACGTGTTTATTACGAATTGAATCATGTTATATTCCAACATGTGGTATCAGAGCCTCGTTACGAAGTTAACCCTTGATTTGATTCGTTTTCGTACCCTAAATCGCGAACTGAAGAATGCAGAAACTTAAGTTCGTACGCTTCTTACGAACTTAAAGTTCGTTTGAACTCTAAATTCGTTTGAACTCTAAGTTCGTTTGAACTCTAACTTCGTTTGAACTCTAAATTCGTTTGAACTCTAAGTTCGTAAGGAATTTCTAAGTTCGTAAGGCTTAACTGTGTACGAAACTTCTGCTCATCTTCGCACTTACTTCCTCACGAACTTTATCTTCGTAAGCTATTTTCGTAAGCTATTTTCGTAAGCTATCTTCGTAAGCTATCTTCGTTACTTATGTTCGTAAGCTATCTTCGTAAGTTACTTACGAAGATAGTTAACTACTTACGAATTTACTTTTATTACGAAGATAATTAACTTCTTACGAAGTTAATAACTTCTTACGAAGTTAATAACTTCTTACGAAGATAATCACTACTTACGAAGATAATCACTACTTACGAAGTTAATACTTATTACGAAGTTAATACTACTTACGAAGTTAATCACTACTTACGAAGTTAATCACTTCTTACGAACTTAAAGTTCGTTTGAACTCTAAATTCGTTTGAACTCTAAGTTCGTTTGAACTCTAAATTCGTTTGAACTCTAAATTCGTTTGAACTCTAAATTCGTTTGAACTCTAAGTTCGTTTGAACTCTAAATTCGTTTGAACTCTAAATTCGTTTGAACTCTAAATTCGTTTGAACTCTAAATTCGTTTGAACTCTAAATTCGTTTGAACTCTAAATTCGTTTGAACTCTAAATTCGTTTGAACTCTAAATTCGTTTGAACTCTAATTCGTTTGAACTCTAAGTTCGTTTGAACTCTAAGTTCGTTTGAACTCTAAATTCGTTTGAACTCTAAATTCGTTTGAACTCTAAGTTCGTTTGAACTCTAAGTTCGTTTGAACTCTAACTTCGTTTGAACTCTAAGTTCGTTTGAACTCTAACTTCGTTTGAACTCTAAATTCGTTTGAACTCTAAGTTCGTTTGAACTCTAAGTTCGTTTGAACTCTAAGTTCGTTTGAACTCTAACTTCGTTTGAACTCTAAATTCGTTTGAACTCTAAGTTCGTTTGAACTCTAAATTCGTTTGAACTCTAAATTCGTTTGAACTCTAAATTCGTTTGAACTCTAAGTTCGTTTGAACTCTAAATTCGTTTGAACTCTAATTCGTTTGAACTCTAATTCGTTTGAACTCTAAGTTCGTTTGAACTCTAAATTCGTTTGAACTCTAAATTCGTTTGAACTCTAAGTTCGTTTGAACTCTAAGTTCGTTTGAACTCTAACTTCGTTTGAACTCTAAACTTCGTTTGAACTCTAACTTCGTTTGAACTCTAAGTTCGTTTGAACTCTAAATTCGTTTGAACTCTAAGTTCGTTTGAACTCTAAGTTCGTTTGAACTCTAAGTTCGTTTGAACTCTAAATTCGTTTGAACTCTAAATTCGTTTGAACTCTAAGTTCGTTTGAACTCTAAGTTCGTTTGAACTCTAAATTCGTTTGAACTCTAAATTCGTTTGAACTCTAAGTTCGTTTGAACTCTAAGTTCGTTTGAACTCTAAATTCGTTTGAACTCTAAGTTCGTTTGAACTCTAAATTCGTTTGAACTCTAAATTCGTTTGAACTCTAAGTTCGTAAGGCTTATTTGTGTACGAAACTTCTGCTCATCTTCGCACTTACTTCCTCACGAACTTTATCTTCGTAAGCTATTTTCGTAAGCTATTTTCGTAAGCTATCTTCGTAAGCTATCTTCGTTGCTTATGTTCGTAAGCTATCTTCGTAAGCTATCTTCGTAAGTTACTTACGAAGATAGTTAACTACTTACGAATTTACTTTTATTACGAAGATAATTAACTTCTTACGAAGTTAATAACTTCTTACGAAGTTAATAACTTCTTACGAAGATAATCACTACTTACGAAGATAATCACTACTTACGAAGTTAATCACTACTTACGAAGTTAATCCTTATTACGAACTTAACTATCTTCGTACCATGCTTATTTTTTCATGGATTACTGATTAACTTAGTTGATTATCAAGTTCGTGCTTATGTTTTACCTTAAAGTTTAAATGAAAAAAAATGACCCTTATTTTCAGAAAATAATTTTTTCTGAGGCGTTTTTACCACAGCTCGACCCCAGCCAGGGGCTCTGCCCCTTGGACCCCGCCAGGGGCTGCCGCCCCTTGGACCCCGCTTTCCAGGGGCGCTGCCCCGGACCCCCGTAATGTGTGGGGGCTTCGCACTAATGTACATGGTTTCATCATTTGCGCCCAAAGGTCAAATGTGATTCTCATGTTGCGCTCTTTTCTCTTTTGCATAATTAACACTTAGTATATTAATTCTGCCCAAAGGTGATTTAATATGTTTTGTGTAGCAAAGGGATTCTTTTCATGCCTAAAATACACGATTCTTAATTTTGTGCCCAAAGGTCAAAAGATAAGCGTTGTGTTGCATGACCTAATGCTCATGTTTGCTTAGATCTTAGTTACTTCTGCCCAAAGGTGATGTAACATCTAAGAGCCTTACTTTAGCTTATTGTTTTGGTGTTTACAATAGGCTTACTTATCACTAGCTTCATTACTATAATGGTCATAGTCTTATTACTCTAAGGAACAGTACTAATAGGCCTACTTTAGTTCCATTACTCTAGAGACATTACTTAGGCTGCCTTATATAACTTATCATCTCTCTATTATTATTGAGCCTACTTATTTTAGGCATTACTTTAGGAGAGATTACCTTGTCTGCATAACACGGCTGATAATGTCACTATTACTATTGGGCCTACTTATTTTAGGCATTACTATTATAATCTTCTATTGCTTGTATCATAAATTAATATCCTCCTTATTTCCACTGAGGTACCTAACTTAGGCATTGAGCCACTTACTGATGCAAACTTTGCTTTATGAAAGGATTAATTACCTCTAATTCTGTAGATGATAGACCTTGACTATGTCATTCACCATAATGAACCCACTGCTTTACTGCTAACTCTTCCGCAGCTCAGAAAGCGAATTTTAATAAAGTGGGATAGGGCGAATCACTTGTCAATAATGATGGTCAGAAACTTCATCAATCATAGTTTCCGAGGGAATGTATAAGGCGTTTGCAAGTAGCTTAAATACAAAGGAAATAGCAGTGCTTGTGAACACATAATGTAAATGACTGACATGACTCATAAGCTTAAGAGTCCAAAAAATGGAAGTCTATGACAATTTTCTTTTGCATTTTAATGACCTCATTGCTTGCTCATTTCGACTCCTTCAAAATTAATTTTAGCGCTATGAAGGATAAATGGTTGATGAGTGAACTAATAGCAATGTGTGTGCAAGAAAATGGTCGCCTTAAGTTGGGCCAACCTTAAGTTGTTCATCTTAGTACCACTGCTAATTCCATTAAGAGGAAAGATAAAAACAGTAATAAAAACTGCAAATAAAGTTCAAAGGCTAATCATGGTGCTACTACCTCTAGCATTAAGTCCTTGACAAGCAATCCTAACTGCAAATTATGATTGTGCCTAGATTGCCCTAAAATCAAGGAGTAGCTAGCTAAGAAAGGTAACTTAATTTTTGTAATATTTGATTCTTTTATGCTTGATGTACTTATCAATACATGTGTGAGTGATTCTAGTTTTATACAAGGATTCCATGCAATCTAGAAACTATCAAATGACCAGAAAAAGCCTAGAGTTGGAAGGGTTGATCTCTTATATGTCGAAACCATGGAGACTTATGATTTACATATAAACAATGGAAAGTGTATTAGACTAGTAGATACCTTATGTGTATCGAGAATTTCTCGAAACCTTGTATCTGTTTTTTTAGTCTAAGACCTTGAAGGTTATGTAATAATTCATGGTTATGACGAGATTGCCATTACTCATAATAATGCATTACGTGGTCCTAGTTTCTTGAATGGAATGTTGTATAAGTTAGAACTAGATCATAATTTCTCACAGTCTTTGTTGTCTCCTGATATTGATGACATAACTAAAACAAAGACAAGATCACCTAAATAATTAGAGAATTCCTCCATAATGTGGCATAAATATCTTAGCCACATATCACGAGTTCGCGTGATACAACTCATAAAGGATGAAATATTACATTCTCTTGACTTTAGTGATTTTGAAACATGTATTTACTGCCTCTAAGGTGAGATGGCTAAAGGGAATAAGAAAGGAGATACTAAAAGTTCCAACTTGTTGGAAATAATTCACTCTGACGTTAAGTGGCCCCTATCCCGCATTCATTTCAGGACATGCATCATTTATTACATTCATTAACGATTATTCACGTTATATGCACCTAAATCTGATCTGAACCCTTAGAGACTTTTATTGATCTTAAACCTTTGGTTTAAAACAAACTTGATCGTAAAATAAAAGTTGTGAGATCAGATAAAGAAGGTAAGTATTATGGTAGACATACTGATATTGGTGAAGCTCATGGTCTTTTTACATAACTTTTGAAAGGAACAAGACATAAGTAACCAATACACCATGTCAGGTTCTCCTCAACAAAATGTTATGTTGCTAAAAGGAGAAATAGAACCTTAATGAACATGGTGAGTATGCCTTTTCAACACTAACTTACCAACTTTCCTTTGGACTAAGGCCTTAAAACAGCTTTTCATATACTCAATAAAAGTTCCATTAGAATCTGTCCCTAAGAGTCCTGGACAGAAAGGAATCTGAGTCTAAAATATATGAAAGTATGAGGCTGTCATGCCGAAGCATAAGTCTGTAACCCTAACTTAAAGAAACTGGATCCTAAATCCCTTACATGTTTCTTTATCGGTTATTAGTTTTACTGTCTTTTCTAAACTACTAGCATTATTGACACGCATCATGCCACGTTTCTCAAAGACTAAGAGATCAGTGGGAGCACGACAAATCATAACTTAAGATTTGCTATAAGTACAAGAAGCGGGGGGAACCACTCGTCGGTTATTATTACTCCTCCGATAACTCCTCTTGTACTCAACGCTGCTCCTAAAATCACTGATCCACCTTCTCCAAATCAGAATCCTAATCCTCCTAATTATGATACTACTAATGATAAAGCATCTTATTAAATAATGCTAAAGCAAAGCATCTTCCTTACTCAACCTGAAAATCAACTCAGGAGATCATCTAGGTCACGCAAGGCCATAACTTTTGATGATTTCATAACTTATTTAACTGAAGTTGAGGACATTGGAAAGCTTACTGATCCTACCTCTTATTAAGAAGTCATTATTAGCGATCAGGCCACATAGTGGAATGAAGCTGTAATTTGAAAGCTCAATTCCATATAGCATAATGACGTTTGGGACTTGGTTGAATTTCTTGAACAATCCAAACCTATAAGTTGTAAATGGATCTTCAAAACCAAATTAGACCCGAAAGGAAACGTCAAACGCTATAAGGCCATAACTAGTTGCGAAAGGGTTTTACTCAAAAGGAAGGAATCGATTATCAAGAGACCTTATCTCCTGTCTCATAAAGATTCCTTAAGGATTGTCATGACATTAGTAGCTCATTATGATTTAGAGTTACATCAGATGGATGTCAAAACCACTTTCCTGAATGGAAACTTGCAATAAGACGTATACATGTGAACCTATAATTCCAGAAGGTAAATGGCACATGGTCTGGGGGGGGGGGGGGGGGGGGGGGGGGGGGGGGGGGGGGGGGGGGGGGGGGGGGGGGGGGGGGGGGGGGGAAGGTAAATGGCACATGGTCTGCAAGTTGAATAAGTCCATATACGGGTTGAAGCAAGCATCACTTAAAATGGTACCTTAAGTTTAATAAAGTCATAAAAGGACAAGACTTCCTAAAGAATCAAGTGGATCTTTGCACCTATCTCAAGATCAGTGGGAGTAAATTTACAATCCTTGTTTTGCACATGGATGATATTCTTGCAAGTAACAACTTGGATAAGTTGCATGAGTCGAAGCGTTTACTTTTTCGCAGAATGTCGACATAAAAGATCTCGTGATGCCTCTTATGTTATAGGTATCGAAATACATCGAGATAGGCGTAATGATGTTCTGGCTCTTTCTCAAAAGACTTATATTGAACACATCTTAGAACGCCATAACATGCAGCACTACACACCCACTATAACTCTAGTAGTAAAAGGAGACGTATGTGATTGTTTCCAAAGTCCAAACATTGAGATAAAATAGGAGCAAATGAGGATGATACCTTACTTATAAGTAGTTGGGAGCATTATGTACGCTCAGGTCTGTACTCATCAAGATATCGCTTATATCGCCGGTATGCTTGGGAGTTACTTATCTAATCCTGAATTAGCACACTGGAAAGCGGCTAAAAGGTTTTACGATATCTGCTAAGGACCAAAGACTACACATTAACTTATAGAAGAGGTGACAACTTAGAAGTAGCAGGATGTTTTAATTCCAATAAGAAATCTACTTCTGAATGTATATATTTATGGTTAGTTGGCAAACCTATCTTTTGACGGAGTCATAAGTAGAAACTGACTGCAACGTCTACCATGATGTCTGAACGTTCATAATTTCATGACATGGGATGTTGTTAAAGAACTTAGTCAGTGGACTCGAAAATCGTCAACTTTATTTATAGACCATTGAAGCTTTACTGTGATAACTCAGCTACCGTAACTTGCTTGAACAGTAACAGTTCAACTGGCGCTGAGATGTATCTTGATACAAAGTTTCTGTTTGTATGTAAACAGATTGAGGAAAATGTTCTTTGTATTGAGTACATAAGTACACATAAGATGCTACTGGATCCAATGACCGAAGGTCTCCTCCTAAAAATCTTCGTAGGATACGTATCGAAGATGAGGCTTACTAAAGGACCTATTATGATAGCATGTTGTACTTTTACTGGTCATTATTATTATTATTATGTTAATGAAAATTTTCCTCCTTATTCAGATTTTGTTTGTCTATTAGTTACACTTCGAGCTCATAACAGTGTAAAGACATTATGCAACAAAATTTGTCTCAGTCAATTGATCATTGCTTATTGGTTTTAAATTTGAGTCATAGTTTGACTAGTGGGGGTCCTGAGTTGATGTTCTTCTCTACGACTGTACTTATTGGCTATGATTTCGGTTTAAAACGAAATGAGTATTATCCCGGCCGGACTTATTAAATACTCATAGATAAATGATCGCTCGGTCAAGTGGGAGAATGTTGGAACCACGTTAGTGTGACCGTCACTGATCATCTATCCTTCCTGATATGATAATTGACGATAACTGAAATCCCTATGTCTAGTAAATATTCGATGGACGTATTTACTCTTAGAAACGTATTATAGGGTTTCCCATTAGGTGATTGGAACTAAGAGGACTAATGAGGCACGAATTAAACACCAGAGGGACTAAATGTGAAAATACTCTCCTTATATATATAGAGAGTAATTAACCTAATTTAAGGTTAATCACTCATAATTTCACAGCCTCCCCAAAAAACAAATTCGTCCATCATCCTCTGATGAATTCCTTAATCATGAATTCATCAATCCATCCTAAATCAATCATCTTGTTATGGGAACCCGAAATCAATAGCAATCATGCTTTATGCTGTTACAGGTTCCACAGGACGATCTGGATTCCCCGGTACGTGTTTATTACGAATTGAATCATGTTATATTCTCAATTTCTTTTTCTATTAGAGTGAAAGTGAGTTTTAATATGTATATTTTACTTCGACATGGAATTAAAGAAAAGTGATACTAATAAAGTTTAGCCGTGAGAAGAAAATATAAATGAGCTGATGAAATTTTTAAATTTTATTTTGATGTAATTTTATATTCTCATAATAATAAATTAATAATAATAGGATAGAGAAAAACACTATTAGTTAATGTCTAAACTACCCTTATGATATTATATTTAATATTAAACCTAATTGACACATGTCACTCTCTAATTCTATCCTACTTATTTTATGTTAATATGTTAATAGTTGTTTTATTTTACCCTTAACCTATATATATATATATATATATATAGATTAAGATAAAGATAATATAAAAATGCATTTCATTTATATATATATATATATATATATATATATATATATATTATATTTTCATGCATACAAAGTTTTATATATTATACATTTGTATATATATATATATATATATATATATATATATATATATATATATATATATATATATATATATATATATATATATATATATATATATATATATATATATATATATATATATATATATATATATATATATATATATATATATATATATATATATATATATATATATATATATATATATATATATATATATATATATATATATATATATATATATATATATATATATATATATATATATATATATATATATATATATATATATATATATATATATATATATATATATATATATATATATATATGTAATCAAATATATATATATATATATATATATATATATATATTTATGCACTGTTTTAATATTAATATATATTATATATTATTATTTATATAGATATATATTTTTTATTTTTTTTTTTATAGTTTTTTGATGTTTTTGGTAGGATATATTATGAAGTGCTAAAGGGATTTAAGGGAATAAGGGATTTAAACTAAGAGACTTGGATAAGAACTTAAGCTGCCATAAAAACTTGAAATTATTATTGATATGAAATTCTAGTGTGTGTTTACAACTGAAATCTAAGGTGCCTTATATAGGCATTACAATGCAATAGCTATCTTAATCTAATTATTATGAATTGACGTGCACGATAAAAAGAAAAGTTAGTGATTACAAAAAGACAAACTTTAAAAAAGAATGTGTCTTCCACTATGTCTTCCACTGACTCTTGAAATTATTGAGATTGAAACGTCATTGCTTACGTTATCTTCTAGAAGTCTCTGTGTGTACTGTCGATGGATACGGGTGAATGTACATCTTCATTGTTTCCATAATTTTCTTCTTCTGTATTGAAGATGTCTTCAATGTTAATCTGTTCACTTTCTCCTACAAATGGCAAGGTCATTTGCCAATGGCTATGTCCCCATATTTGGATATAATGTCCTTCTGCTAATAATTTGTATGGAGAAATTCTTGGACGAGGGATTTTACTTCTATCAACTAACGGTGTTTTTTGTCCTTCTGTTATCCATTTTGTTGCTAACCTTATTTGTTCTTGTGGATTTGAAGTTATAATATCATCAGGATGATATTGCCACCATTCTACTTCTATGTTGGAACTGCAGTTTGCTTGTTTTAATCTTTGTCTATTTTCTGGTATTTCACTAACAAATATTCTTTTTCTTGCAGGTCTATAGGTGTGATTATCCATTTCAGGGAAAGAAGAAAGGATTTTACACCCAACTGTTTCCATACTTTGGGTTGCTATGTTTCCTGCTGTTAGAAGTATCTTTTCGCCTAATTTATTAAGCAAATTTTCTACTCTTCTGCTGTATTTGAATTCAAAATAGTCTATCATTCCATGATGATAGAATGTAGCTATTTGATCATCTGTCATGCTTGTTTGATCATAATTAATTTGTAATAGCATGAATGAGAATCCTTCATCTCTGTAACTTTGTACCACCTTTACACCATTGTAATGTTTTTCTTTGAAGGCTATATCCAGTATTTCCAATTGTAAATCAAAGAGAATTAAAGGAAATTCTCTTCGAACTTTATCTGCTATAATTTGCTTGGCTTCTGGAAATTCTTCTATGAGTGGCTTTAAAGTTTCTTGAAAAGGAATGTCTAAGAGCCTTGCTTTGAAACTGTCGAGATTTCTGTAGATGAATGTGTTTGTTTCTCTTTCTTTTTCTTCAAGTTTTCTTTGAAGAACTTCTAGTTTTTCTAAAAGAATTTTTTCTTTTTCTTTTAAAACTTTATTTTCTATTTTGTACTGTGAAGATTCTTCATCTGTTTTTTGTTCTAAAAGTTGTTTTTGTAAATTGGCAATCATTTCTTCTTGAGCTTTGATAATTTGCTCAGGATGAGTTTTTGCCATTTCTGCAAAAGATTTAACTTCCTCTGGTTCTATAAAATAATTTGTTAAACCAAACTGGTTTCTAGCTGCTGTTAAAGCATCTGTAAAACTGTAAAAACCTTTATACAAAGGTTTTGGAACCTGTATATACTGTATAACTGTTTCCCATTTGTTAAAAATTCCAAGTTTTGATCCTCGAAATATAACATAATGAGTAAACTTTTTCTGTTTCTGTTCAGACTGTTTAATAGTTTGTTCACTAAAATAAATGCTTAAAGCATTTAAAATCTGTACTTTAAAGGGTGCTGCATTTGGCATAGTTTGGACATGCCAAAGATTGTCTACTAAACACTGTTGTTTTTCTGTAAGTTCAACTCCTACAAGAGGTCTGAACTTTCTGTTTATATCTGTACACTTTTGAAGTGCATAATTTCCAAAAAATATGGAATCTGTAGACTGTTTAGACTGTGACACATATGAAGGAGTTGCTTTTTCAAACTGCCTTCCTTGTGTGTTTTTATACTGTTGAAACTGTGGTCTAGTTCTTAAATAAGAACTAGGATAAACTGTAGGAATTTGTGATTGGAAGATTTTTATATCTTCTAATCCTGTATTCTGTTGACTGTTTATCATTTCTGTCTGTAGAGAGTTTAATGCCTTCATGCTTGATTGCATTAATCTATCTTCTCTGTTGATTTCTGTACAAGTTTCCATAGATGATGAAACTCTTTTTATCTGTCTAGGCTGTATAAGTTTTCTTTTTCCTTTATCCTTTGGATCCATCTGCATCAAATAATCTGTTAATGTTTCTAGATAACATATCTGCTATCCCATTATTTTTTCCTTTAATATGTTCAAAATTTATTTTGTAACCACATCCCTGTATAATATTTTGTAGATTTACCCATCTTGTTCTATTAACTTTTTTACTTTGATCATTTTTAATAAACTTTACTATTGCTTCACAATCTGTTCTAACTGTAAATTCTTTATGTAAAAATATTTTAAATTTTTCTATTGCATTTATTAATGCTTGTATTTCAAAATCTAAGCTTGTCCAATTTGTTCCTGCTTTATTAAAATTTCCACTTGTATATGAACAAATTTTTTCTGTATTTTTAGAGCTATATTGATCTGGTTTACTAAGAAGAACTGCTCCCCATCCTTCTTTACATCCGTCTACTTCTACTATTATGTAATCTGTTACTAATGGTAATTCTAAAGGTTTTATCTTTTTTACTTCTTCTTTAATTGTTTTAACTAATTTTATATCTTCTGTGTTAAAATGTCTTTGACCATTTTTTGTTGTTTTACTATATAGTGGTCCTACTAATTTTGAAAGGTTTGGTATAAATTTTCTAGCATAATTAACTAATCCCAAAAATGCTTGAATTTGTTTAAGATTTTCGCATTTTTCTGGAAATTCTAAGATTTTTGTGGAAATATGTGGTTGTAATTCTATTTTACCATTACCTATTTCTAATCCTAAAAACGATATTTTTCTTTTAAATAATTCCATTTTTCTTTTTGAAACTACTATACCATTCTTTTTAATCTCTTCGAAGATCTGTTGTAAATGTCTTTCATGTTCCTGCACTGTTTCGCTGGCAACTAAAATATCATCAATATAAACTAAACAAAAATTATATTTAAGAAATATACTGTCCATAAATCTTTGAAAGATTGATGGTGCATTCTTTAGACCAAAACTAAGAACATTCCATTCAAATTGGCCTTCAGAACATGTAAAAGCTGTCCATGGTTTAAAACTTTCTTCTAACTGTAATTGATTATATCCTGATTTTAAATCAAATTTTGAAAATACTTTCTTTTTCTGTATTAAATTAATTAAACTGTCTTTATTTGGAATATTATATCCATCATCTTCTGTATTATCATTTAATCTTTTATAATTTTTAACTAATTTTATATCTTCTGTGTTAAAATGTCTTTGACCATTTTTTGTTGTTTTACTATATAGTGGTCCTACTAATTTTGAAAGGTTTGGTATAAATTTTCTAGCATAATTAACTAATCCCAAAAATGCTTGAATTTGTTTAAGATTTTCGCATTTTTCTGGAAATTCTAAGATTTTTGTAGAAATATGTGGTTGTAATTCTATTTTACCATTACCTATTTCTAATCCTAAAAACGATATTTTTCTTTTAAATAATTCCATTTTTCTTTTTGAAACTATGATTTCTTACTACAAAAGCTGCTGATCTATGAGGACTTTCAGATTTTCTAATCAACTTTTGTTCTAACATTTCTGGTATTTGTTTTCTAAATTCTTCCTTATCTAAAGGACTATATTCTATATTTGCTGTTCTAATTATAATGTCTGAGTTTTTTAGTTTAAATTTACAAATATATTTTACTGTTGATTTTTTAATATCTTCTCCTATTAATCCTCTTTTTTCTAAATGTAATATCATAGGATAATTTATACTTTTACTAACATCTTTGCCTTTTTCTAATTCGTGTGACATGAATTCTGTTAATAGTTTTATGGCTTCATTTTCTATATTTAATGAATAATTTTGATTTTGTTGATTTTGTGTTTGTTGATTTTGTGTTTTTAAAAATTCTAAATTTCCTTGTCCACCACGCTTCTGTGCAAACTCTGATGTCTGTGTATATCTAAGTGTAGGATAACTATATGTATTTTTACTAAGTGTAATCATATTTTTTAAATTGTATATATATATATATATATATATATATATATATATATATATATATATATATATATATATATATATATATATATATATATATATATATATATATATATATATATATATATATATATATATATATATATATATATATATATATATATATATATATATATATATATATATATATATATATATATATATATATATATATATATATATATATATATATATATATATATATATATATATATATATATATATATATATATATATATATATATATATATATATATATATATATATATATATATATATATATATATATATATATATATATATATATATATATATATATATATATATATATATATATATATATATATATATATATATATATATATATATATATATATATATATATATATATATATATATATATATATATATATATATATATATATATATATATATATATATATATATATATATATATATATATATATATATATATATATATATATATATATATATATATATATATATATATATATATATATATATATATATATATATATATATATATATATATATATATATATATATATATATATATATATATATATATATATATATATATATATATATATATATATATATATATATATATATATATATATATATATATATATATATATATATATATATATATATATATATATATATATATATATATATATATATATATATATATATATATATATATATATATATATATATATATATATATATATATATATATATATATATATATATATATATATATATATATATATATATATATATATATATATATATATATATATATATATATATATATATATATATATATATATATATATATATATATATATATATATATATATATATATATATATATATATATATATATATATATATATATATATATATATATATATATATATATATATATATATATATATATATATATATATATATATATATATATATATATATATATATATATATATATATATATATATATATATATATATATATATATATATATATATATATATATATATATATATATATATATATATATATATATATATATATATATATATATATATATATATATATATATATATATATATATATATATATATATATATATATATATATATATATATATATATATATATATATATATATATATATATATATATATATATATATATATATATATATATATATATATATATATATATATATATATATATATATATATATATATATATATATATATATATATATATATATATATATATATATATATATATATATATATATATATATATATATATATATATATATATATATATATATATATATATATATATATATATATATATATATATATATATATATATATATATATATATATATATATATATATATATATATATATATATATATATATATATATATATATATATATATATATATATATATATATATATATATATATATATATATATATATATATATATATATATATATATATATATATATATATATATATATATATATATATATATATATATATATATATATATATATATATATATATATATATATATATATATATATATATATATATATATATATATATATATATATATATATATATATATATATATATATATATATATATATATATATATATATATATATATATATATATATATATATATATATATATATATATATATATATATATATATATATATATATATATATATATATATATATATATATATATATATATATATATATATATATATATATATATATATATATATATATATATATATATATATATATATATATATATATATATATATATATATATATATATATATATATATATATATATATATATATATATATATATATATATATATATATATATATATATATATATATATATATATATATATATATATATATATATATATATATATATATATATATATATATATATATATATATATATATATATATATATATATATATATATATATATATATATATATATATATATATATATATATATATATATATATATATATATATATATATATATATATATATATATATATATATATATATATATATATATATATATATATATATATATATATATATATATATATATATATATATATATATATATATATATATATATATATATATATATATATATATATATCATCAGGTTTTATATTTTTATATAACAATTTTAATTTCCAGCTACAATTGACTCAGAAAAACTTGACGGTTACAATTTTCCGGTGAGTAAGTTTTTCTGGCGAAGTCTAGTTCGAATTTATTTTGGCTGGGGTTGGAAAAAGATTCTACAGTTTAGGGATGTTATAAGGGATTTCATTGTTGTTGAAATTGGTAATGGTGAGGATACATCTGTTTGGTTTGATAACTGGCACCCTCTTGGACCTTTATGCAATTTTGTGACAAATAGGGATATTTATGAGGCTGGTTTGAATTCTAGTCTCAAGGTGTCTGATATTATTTGTGATGGTATGTAAATGTGGCCATTGTGTTTCTTGGAGAAGTTTCCTATGCTTGGTATGTACCCTCCTCCTGTTTTAATTCCTAATAAAAGGGATACTGTGCTATGGAAGTCTAAGAATGGTGTAATAAACCCTTTTGCTGTTAAGACTGTGTTAAATGATTTGAGGGTTGAGGGTTTTGAAGTTCCATGGGCTAAGCTAGTTTGGTATAGCCAGTGTATTCCTAGGTATTTTTTTATTCTATGGCTGGCTTTGCATCATAAATTGAAGACCCAAGATAAGTTGAGTGTTTTTGTTAGGGATACTGACTTGAAGTGTGTGTTTTGTAAGATGCAGCCTGATAACCACAATCACATTTTCTTTAGTTGTGGGTATCCTAAAAAGGTGTGGGAATGTTTGAAAGCTGCTGCTAGGCTTGATAGTGCTCCTAATTCTTGGGAGAAGATTGTGGAGTTTTTTTTTATTAAGAGGCCTATTAATAAAACAATCTGGAATATATTTCAGAGGCTGGTCCTGGGTGCCATGGTTTATTTTATATGGCAGGAGAGAAATCTAAGGTGTTTTCAGAATAAATGTAGGCCTGCAAATGTATTGTGTGATATTATAAAGTCTGAGATTAGATTTAGGCTGATGGGGTTAAGGATTAAAGCTACCAAGAATGCTGAGATGGCTGCCAAAGATTGGGGTTTGCATTTGAATAAGGGATTCTTTTCTGACACTTTTAATTTTAATTGTAATGGAGATGGGTCAGAAAGGTGAGTATAATGGTGATTTTCTTGTTGTTGGTTTCATAGTTGGGGGTGATTCATTGGTTACTGTATTCAAGGATTATAATTCGGCTATTGGTTGTAATGATATTACTTTTATGTATAGACTGGGAGATATAAGGGGGTGTTTAGATTTAGAGCCAGTTGTGGATATTTGGTTAGTTTTGCATTGGCATGATCTTGGTAGTTGGGGGTTGATCTATGCTTTTTTCTGTTCTGGCCTTATATATTTTGCTGGCCTTTATTTTTTCTTTTTTTCAAAACACTTCTTTTTGATTCAAACTGGCAATAGGTTAGCGGTGATTAAGAGTCTTAGATGGCATGGGATGTGCCTTTCCTGGGTTTTTCTAGGAGACATAAGGTGGAAATCTGTTGTTTGTGAGTCATATTTTAACCCCTCATGGGTTTCTATGTTCTATATGATTTCATTTCAGCTTCTGATTAGCTCAATGGATTTGTCTTCCCATTGGGTTCTATTTGGTTGTTCTAGGTGCAGGATCTGGTGTGTGTGGTGTTTTAGATCCTGCTCTTTTATGTGTGTGTCTGTGGGTCTTGGTTTTAGTTTTATTGTTTTGAGTCTGGTCAGTCTAATGTCTGTTTGTGGGAGGATTCTGGGTGTGTTAGGATGGGTTGTTGTTATAAGGGGGGTCTGGTTTGTAGTGCTTATTGTGGATAATTGTTCAATTGTTATTTGGCAAGGCATTTGGGGATGGAGGTTTGCTCTTGGCCTTTGTGAGTCACATCCTTTCACTATTTGGGGTGTTCAGTTATTGAGTCAAAAAGCTTATTTGGTCCAGACAAGCATAGGATTAGAGGTGAGTATGATAGGAGTCAAGCATGGAGTATGCTCTTATTTTTTCCTTTTTGGAGATATAAGGTGGAATATCCTGAAAAAAAGAGTCATACTTTAGTCCCTCGTGGACTTCAGTATTCTGTTTATTCATTTCAGCTGGGTCAATCAGTCATCACGGCTGGTTTCTGGTAGGTTTAGGTTGGGTTTTTAGACCTGATTGCTTTTTATCTGGTTTATATTTAATCTGTTGCTGTTGTGAGGACAGGTTAGTGTGTCTTATTTCTTGTTTGTATGTCTGGTTTGTGATTTTGATTAGGGTTAGGGTTAGAGAGATAAGGGGTTGTTTAGTCATAGTACCAGTTGTGGACAATTGCTTAAATTTACATTGGCATGAGCTTTGGAGATGGTGGTTTGCTCATGTTATTTTATTTTCTGGCTTCTTATGTAATTTGGGCCTTTTATTTTTTATTTTGTCAAAATACTTACTCTTGGTCCAAACTGGCATAGGAATAGTGGTGTTTAGGGTTTATAGTTGGCATGGAGTATGCCATTCCTGGGTATTCTTTGGAGATATAAGGGAGATATTTGATGTCTTTTTGTCACATTGTAACCCCTCATGGGTTATAATGTTCTGTTTAGCTTTATTTATGCTGTATATTGACTCAGCAGGATTGTTACCCTGCTGGAACTCTTTTGGGGTTATGTGGTCTGAATTCTGGTATAGTAGAAGAGCCAGATTTGTGTTGTTCAATTATATTGTGTCAGTCTGTCTTGGTTTATGGTCTTTTTCTCTGTGCCAGTCTTGTTTGGTTGAGTCTTGGTCTGTTTTGATTGCTGATGATGGTTGGAGGACTGTTTGGTTTCTTGTAATGCTGGTTATTATTATTGTTATAAGGCAGGTTTAATGTTATTCAACGAATTAATATTTGACTTTTAGTTGACACACCAGACCAGACCTCAATCAATCCAATAAATTAGTTTTGTTGCAACACTTTGTTAAAAAGTCAATCATCATAATAATTCAAGAATACTATGTTCATATATAACATATATGCATATACTTATTTTTATTTTTCAAGCACCTTTTTATAGAAAAAAATTTCACCAATAACATATCTATATCTACTCTATAAAGCAAACTATTCTCTTCCTCTTAAGTAATTAAGATTTTGAAATGACCATATTACCCCTCTTCTTTATTCACTAATTTAAACATATTCACCTATTTACCTATAATACTCTTAATGAAATAAATTATAACATAGATCCTTCAACCCTTAAAGAAGCATATTAACCCTTCTTAAATCAATTAATTTACATCCACCACTGTTACCGCCGCACATCGCCGCCACCACTGCCGCCGTCACACACCTTCGTCGCTACCACCATCACCGTTGCGTCGTGCGGGCATCCATCTAGTAGACATCTAGAGATAACCATAACCATATGTCCATACGGAATAAAGCGAGTAATAGTTATGACGTGTAGAAAATCTAAAGTTACCATTATCAATTTGTGCACATACAATCAAACTTTGCAAATGAATACATCTCTTAGAACTTTGTTATTATTATTATTTTTTGTTATCAAGATATTTATTTTGAAAGGAAAGAATATTAATTTTTTTATCTTTATAAAGAGGAGGAGGAGGAGACAAAACAATCCTTATCGATCTTCTCATGTAGCATGTGAATGGAATGGATAATATGGGGGTGTTATCATTCATGACCTCTACTAGTATCTTTTGTCCCATATCCCATATTCCTCTTTTCTTTCTCCCGGGAATCTTCTTTAAAATTATTAATCCCCCCGTTCTAATTTAGGATTTGTAGTAGTATGTTTTATTTTGACTTTTTTTGATTCAATTTTTATTTAAGTTTTAATTATAAATATTTTTGTTTGTGTATATAAAATTTGATGAGAGTTATATCAATGAAAAGTATATTTGAATCTAATTAATTAATATATTTTATACCAAGTATTATATAAGACAATTAAAATTATTTACGATCAAAACTGAAAATAAAAAGGGGTGAGGATTCTCTCTTGATTCTCCAACTTGAGTCAAGTTGGGGAGATCTTGACTCTTGAGTGAATATCAATGGCCAGATCTTGACCCTTGAGTGAAAATCAATGGCCAAGATTCAAAGATCATCTTCAAATCTTGACATTTAGTTTTCATCCAAAGCCAAGATTACCCTAGTCATGTTAGGGTTAACTTGAGGGAATCTCCTCCCAAATAAAAGACTCAACAAATAAAACTAGTAGATTTAAAGCGTGATGAAGGGAATACATTATTTGATAGGCATGCTATCAAAGTTACAAATAGTGAAATAGACTAATTAAAAGGTAATTAAGCATAAAACTATTAAATATCGTTTCTGATTTTTTTTTAAGGGAAAAGATGAGTTAATTTACCAACAAAATTCAAATTCATAGACAAAGATGGTACAATACCATCTTCTAAATTTTTTGAAGGTTTCAGTTATATGGTGATGTCTTTCAAAATGTAGAGACATTAGACTACTGTTGAGTTAGTCTAAAAAATGCTACTATGGGTAACAGGGGCATATATATAGTAGTTAAAGACTCTCGTGTCTACCTCATAGTATTTATTGTTCGAATGCGCATTTCCTAAAACGTCTAAACAATGCTATCATAAGGTTGTCAAGTGTGTCAAGCATGATCATAACTTCCTGATGGATGTGTTGTTGATCTTATATGGTGAAATATATATCGATCAAGCGGTAATAAAATGATGTTTGTTTTCTTTTTGTTTGTTTAAGCAACAATTAATTGAAGGTTATCACGAACATTGGAAAACGACAACATAAGATCGTAAGGGGATTTTACACGGGACCATGAATACTTGGAATTATCGAAGAATTCCAATGCATCAAGAGAATATATATAAAACCTTTTATTCGTGAAAAAAGAACATGTATATAGATCCATTGAATCATCTCATATTGCATATGCGTGCTATTTTTATCCGAATCTATTGATTAATTTTGAGATTAGAAGCACGTAATATACAATGTTATAAAATCAAGTCACTAGCTAGCTAGAGTAGACAATTGCATGTCTCCTAATTAATTCCTAGACAAATTGATCATGAGAGTTGGTCACTTAAATATATGTCATTTCACAGTTTTGTTAATCATTGTGTTATTTATTTTAGAAGTATATATTTTTGTCTAATTCAATTTTTCTTTTTCGATCATTCAATCGGGATACGACATCAGAAAAACCTTACACTACAACTCTAGACAACGAATGTTGACTAATAAGGTCCGCTGTCGGCCATTCCACACGCTGTCTAGCAGAGGCGCGTGATAGTGGAATTGAAGGATAGAAGTAAAGGTACATGGGCCGTTACAAGTATTTGGAAAGAAAATCACAAGGCTTGTCTCAAGATCGAACTCAAAATATTTAGTAAAACCGAGAATGCTTCTGATCGATCAGTTGGGTTGTCCATCATTGGCTAATTCAAATGTACTACTTATATGTATATGCTTCAAAATTTAAGTCCTTTGGAAACCAGATACTTGCTCCTTGATTACATATGTTTTATGTGTTCAGGGTTCTCTCGGTACCAAATACTCATATGTGACTGATCTATATATGCAACATTCTAAGAGTATAGTGATTGATATCTGCGCGCTAATGTAACAAATAGTAAAGTAATTCTTATTTTTTAGAGTTAATTACTTAAATGGTACCTAACGTTTGCGCGATATTGCTAGTTTGATACCTTTCCTTTCGAAATTACGCGGATCATACTAACGTTTCCAAAACTCCACTCGGACCATACTGGAACCAAACGCCGTTTGATGGCCGTTAAAAACCTCCCACGTGACTTGCACGTGAGGGGTAAAAATGTAATATCGCGTTTCTTAATTACTTAAATGGTACCTAACGTTTGCACGATATTGCTGGTTTCATACCTAATGTTTAGTTATTAATTTTATTTTATTTTTTGAAAGGTGAATTTCGCTTGAAACTTTTTGTTGTGATAGGTCTAACATATGTTGTCTTTTTTTTTCCTAACGATAACGTATGCTAGATCTCCTGCTGTCGAATCGCGACACGAAGCTTAAAGCAATGTTTTAAATACCGGTAAATACCGGCCGATATTTAAGGTATTCCTGGTATTTTCCGGTATTACCGTTGCGGTATTTCTGATATTTTCAAAAAAGAAAACTTGAAATTTTTTTAAAATTATTTTTATGATACTTTATTGCTATTTTTGGTTATTTGTGAACTTTAAAACTTATATTTTGTTATAAAATACCTATTTGGTATTATTTTTGAGTGGATTATAAGTGCATTTTGACTATTTTCGTTAAATTGTAACAAGTTTTGGAGAGTTTTTATAAAAAAAATAAAACAAATTAAAAATAGTCGTACCAGCCGGTATTTTCGGTAATACCGATAATACCGGAAATTTTCCACACCGGTATGACTAAAATACCGGTTTTTAAAACATTGGCTTAAAGCGAAATTTACCTTTCAAAATACAAAAAAATACAAAAAAATTAACAACTAAACATTAGGTATGAAACCAACAATATCGTGCAAACGTTAGGTACCATTTAAGTAAATAAGAAACGTGATATTACATCTTTACCCCTCACGTGCAAGTCACGTGGGGGGGTTTAACGGCCATCAAACGGCGTTTGGTTCCAGTATGGTCCGAGTGGACTTTTGGAAACGTTAGGTATGATCCGCGTAATTTCGAAAGGAAAGGTATCAAACCAGAAATATCGTGCAAACGTTAGGTACCATTTAAGTAATTAACTCTGTTTTTTATTGTAATGTAATTGTGTTTTGGATAATGTAGTGTAGGTAAGGTAGGTTGTTAGCGTGTGCATTTTTGTCAGAGACTTATTCCATAATTGGGTGGCACAAATCATGGTGTAGTTTGAGTCTAATGAACTCCACTCACTTGTTACCTTTCATGCTTTCTGATCTTTGTAGATTCCGTATTTCCGTATGACATTAACACAGCTACTATATGTTAACCCAATCACATGTTGATTTTAGTAAAATTCGATTACATCGTATACCATAAGGGTTTTTTCCGATCGAGTATCAATCGATCCATCACACAACTCTCTCATACATATCTTTTGTCTTCAGAATTTCGATCTTAATTAGTAATGTTTTCGATCACTCTCATATATAAGTTTATATCATGTTATCCTTGGAAGAAAATTATCTTATCTAGATGGTTTAATTTACCTGGTTAATGTGAACTAAGTAGTACAGAAAATCTTTATATTATCACTGTTAATTGGTGTGAAATTAAAGGTTTACTTGAATTTAGAGAACTTTAGTAACACATCATGTGTTACGTGTGATTTAGTGATTATATCCATTAATATCATGAGTAACAGAGGTTTATGAGAAAATAAATAAAAGCCCAAAACATTTAAAAACACATGTTGTTATTTTCATAAATGAGTAGTCTAAAAAGTCCATATGTAAACAACTTCAAAAAGTCTATACTACCTGGGGAAATTCGTGAATAACGAACAGATAACCGGATACAATCAATCTTTGAAGGCACGTAATCGCTTTCAGATTGAATCAATTTGGCGGTTCACCCAAACTATTCAATCGGATACAATCAAAAATTAAGAACGTTTTGTGTGTATGTGTTTGAGAGAACAGAACCAGAGAAAGAAAAGATATATCACGATCAATCATCAAAAACGGGATTTAATTAGGGCCTAATAACTGCCTTTAGGCAGTTAATCAACATGTTTCGAATTTGGCAAAAATAGTCCCTCAAATTCCGAAAATAAAATTTTTGGAAGGATTTTTACCATAACAATTCAATGGAAATAAAAAATTTCCAAGCTCGACCCCAGCCAGGGGCTGCCGCCCCTTGGACCCCGCTCCCAGGGGCGCTGCCCCCGGACCCCCGTACCTTAGGTCATAATAAATTCAGATAAGCGTGCACTCCGCACCTCCAAGCCTATATGATGTATTATTATGACGTTATCGATCAAACAAATTAATCCAATTACACTAAAATATACAACAATCCTCCCCTATTTTAGTGTAATCCATGATTAACTATAAACCATCTCAAACATTCAAACTTTTGCATAAATGAAATGTCGTAACGATTGAATTTCACATTAGTACATTACACATTCCGAATATTCGAATTTCAGGGTGTCGTAACGATTGAACCCTGGGAACTCTATTGAATACACGAAGATAATGTACACAAAAGTTTACACACATAGTAGTTCTATCTTGACATATGTTTTACTAGCCAATGTCCCTATCCTTCATAAGCATGTCAAAGCCAAGTCCCAGCTTCTTGAAGCGGCTAAACTTCATGCTCACATAGGTAGCTCCTTTAATCTTGCACCTGCATATGCAATTTGTCAAAAGAGCTATTAAGAATATAAACATTCAACCTCCTTATCTTGCAGGTCCGAACACATACCTTGGGATGAATCTTTAAATGTGTTCCAATCTCTAAACATTAAGCCTTCCACATTGAATTCAGCATCTAGCGTCATACTAGATGGGAATTGGGTATCTCAATGATCAGAGATTTCTGACGGACTTTAATCCCACCCCTATAGCCGACTTATTCACGAGATCTCTATTCAACCCTTTGGTTAAATGGTCGGCTAGATTGTGTTGTGTTTTCACATACACCACAGATATCACACCATCAGTGATTAACTCACGTACCATGCTGTGTCTAACACCTAAGTGTCTAGACTTCCCATTATATACTTGACTATATGCCTTAGCCAACGTGGCTGCACTATCACATCTGATAGATATGGGTGATATCGGTTTAGGCCACAATGGAATTTCATATATCAAATTCCTTAGCCATTCAGCTTATTTACCAGCTGCTGCTAATGCCACAAACTCAGATTCCATTGTCGAATTAGTGATGCAAGTTTGTTTCTTCGATGCCCAACATATGGCACCACCTCCAAGAAGGAATACCCAGCCACTTGTGGAAGAATGATCTTCCAAATTGGTAATCCAACTTGCATCTGAATAACCCTCAAGAACAGAAGGAAATCCAGTATAAGTCAAACCATAATCCTTGGTTCCTTTCAAGTATCTAAATACTCGATTAATCGCTTGCCAATGAATCAAACCAGGATTGTGAGTGTACCTACTCAGCTTTCCAACAGCAAAGGCTATATCAGGCCTAGTACTAACCATGGCATACATGAGAGATCCAATAGCCTTTGAATATTCAAGTGGATTCACTGCAACTCCCTTGTTAGGCACGAGTTTTAGAGTAGGATCCATAGGAGTACTCATTGGAGAACTATCTTTGTGATTGAATTTATCCAATATCTTCTCAATATAATGAGATTGAGAGATAGTAATTCCATGTTTTCCACGTATGATCTTTATTCCAAGAATCACATCAGCCTCCCCCATGTCTTTCATATCAAACTTTGATGACAAGAATTCCTTAGTTTTATCAACTTGATCTTGGTGAGTACCAAAAATCAACATGTCATCAACATACAAGCAAATGATCACTCCTTTACCAGAAGTGTCAAATTTGCTATAGACACACTTGTCTGCTTGGTTTAATGCAAAACCATGAGACAACATCACCTCATCAAACTTCTGATGCCATTGCTTAGGGGCAACTCGAACCCAGCCAGGGGCTCTGCCCCTTGGACCCCGCCAGGGCTGCCGCCCCTTGGACCCCGCTCCCAGGGGCGCTGCCCCCGGACCCCCGTACCTTAGGGGAAGGTCATAATAAATTCAGATAAGCGTGCACTCCGCACCTCCAAGCCTATATGATGTATTATTATGACGTTATCGATCAAACAAATTAATCCAATTACACTAAAATATACAACACTACCTCGTAAAAATTATTCCACCTCAGGTTGAAAATTTTAAAAAGATGAAACTTAATTGACAAAATTACCTTTAATGAATTAAGTTATACCGTCAATTCTTAATGATTAAATTACATAATCAGTATCTTATAGTCTAAAATATCTCTTAACCCTTTAGATCAAATACCTTTATATCTATTACCTACATCACTTGACGTCGCCGTCGTCACCAACAGTCGTCCATTGTCATCCGTCACTGACGGCGTCATTGCCGCCGCATTGTGCGAGTACCCTTTTTGTGTTATTTAAATATTTTAAGTTTTTCACAAACAAACTTAGTGGCATGTGGTAATGAAGAATAAGGACTCTTAAATGAAGTTAACCCATTGATTCGATTAACCATTAGTACTACTGATAAACTAATTAAATCCACCAATTTTATTTTTTTTACAAAAAAGAAACTCTAAAATGCAATTGAAATATTACAAGTAAACCAAAAGTTATTTTGTGATAAACATAGACTCTAATCAACTTATATATTTGTACGATATATTGTTTAAGGTATATTGGCCTGTTAAAGTCACACAAAAATATCAAAGTGGCCATTCATAAAAATAGAATGTATATCAAAACATAAAAGCGTGTGTATTGTCAATAAAAAGGATTATGTCCGAAAAAGGTTACATTATGTAGTCAAACAACTTTTTATTGCTCCATTCATCTAATCTATAAAAAGATCATCTTTCACTATACAAATAATGCACGTCATATTTACCACCAGCATTATCTAAAAAGTTATCTTTGTGTAGTTATAAAAGTTTTCCCACTAGTGACTTGCAGTTACGGGTTCGAAGTCTAATTCAGACAGAACTAGTGTTAATTTTTTGACGTCTTATGAACCAACTTAATCATTTCTCTGGCTCTGTCCATCATTATAATATGATCAATTCAATAAAGTTTATTATATAATTTATGAAAGAACATATACTATTATGTTATACAGGGGCGTGCCTAAAAAGGGGGGAGGGGCTAATGCCCCCTTCAAAATTTATTTTTTGTTATGTATTTTTAAATTTTTCATGGATTTTAAAAAATTTTCTGTAGGTTTTTAACATTTTGCCCCCTTTTAAATTTATATTTCATGAATTTTTTAATTTTGGCCCCTCTGAAATTTTTTCCTGGTACTGTCTCTAATGTTATACATTTTTCTTATATATAATAGAGTAACATATCTCATATGGTACTAGTGTGTGTATTGTGGTGTGTTTTACCAAAAGAAAATTAGGTAGAAAAAAAAAGAAAGAAAGAAAGTGGTAAGAAAAAAGAGGGAATCTTGGAGTGTGTCGGCCGGGGAATCGGTTCGCCACATACCAACGGTTGTGGTTTCCCTTCCCTTGTTATATTGGTGAGGTGAGGTCCCACTTTTACAGATTCCATTTTCTATATATGCAAAAGGGCAAAATTAAAAAGCCACCAAGCCCTCTTTTCCAAACTTTTATCCAACCGTCCACTCTCTGTCACTTATATCCATCAATTATCTACGGTTGTAAACGAACTATGCAGATACAAAATACGAATACAGATGAAATCTTGTTTATTTTATTCATCTACCTAATTAGCGGTTTACCAACAAATAATCAAAAGTAGTATTGTGTTCTCTTTCATTCGTTTGTGTTTTTAAACGAACAAAAACAAACCTCAATTATCTAATGAGTACTATATAACTAGAACCTTATCTGAATAAACGAATAAGTTATAAACAAATAAATTTTCTATTCATGTTTATTCATCAAACATTCCGTTCATTTACAACCCTAACTCTACCCATTATACCCTCACTAAAATAACATGATTACAGTTGTACAGATTAGAAGCTGTGGGTCAAGTAAATGTCATTAATGTAATTTACTAGCTTAATTATACTACCTTTGAGTCTATATTATCTGACCTTGCCATAAATTTTGATAGATATATTACATACATATACTTGGATACTCTGTTATCATAAATTTTCATATAAATTGTTGTTTGGTTAGTGATATCAATAGACTAATACATACTTGTATAATCGTTACCAACCAAAAAACATTATACATGAAACTTGCAATTTTAACCACACACTTTTATGTTTTCTAAACCTATGTTAGAGGATATCAGAGAAGACTCAATCTGATCCGTTATGTAACCTATTAGAACAAGTTACCTAGAGGACCAATATGCTTTTGAATCAAGATAACTAGAAGGACCGATACGCTTTTGAATCTTGGATTTGCATAGAAGGAATCGTAAAAGAAATGGTTCCTCGTGAATAATCCAAATTGCAATTTGGTCACTTCACACAAAATTGGACCATCAGAATCGCACGTCTTAAAATACATTCCCACAGGCTAGAATCTATTCACAAGCCTAATAAAAAACGCAGCCCGTAGCCCGACCATTGTTTTTTGGTATCTCGACCACACCTACTATTTGCAGCGATAGTCGCTGCAAATAGTGCGGGCCCCATGCCAGTAATGACAAATCTGGCAGAATAATAACGGGCCCCCTGTCAGTAATCGCTGCAAATAGTTGGATATGGACAAAACACCACTATTTGCAGCGATAATCGCTGCAAATAGTCTGGTCGAAATACCAGATTACTGGTCGTGTCACCAGGCGCCATAAAAAAACGCACACAATGTTCAGAAAACAGAAAAAGTAAGAAAATGATTATGCAACAGGAGGATGACTAAAGCATGGACTCTTTTCTACATGCTTTCCAGAAATCATGAAGGGCAAGAAAAGGCCAAACCCCTCTTGATCAGAAGCCCAAATGGGAGTCATGCTTCTAGAGACTTGTACATCATGCAATGGAAGTTGTTCCTTACTTCCTTGCCAATATTTGACCATTTCTTTGACTGGAAGAAAGCATACCCAGAAAAAGTCTAATGACTCTCATGCTTGAAGGGCACAACCATGCTCCAAATTACAAGATAAAGGCAGTCTCCTTTCGGTTCTTTAACCACTCATTATCTAATGTGTAGCCAAAAACCGTAATATGTGTTTGATGGTGTGTGTGTGTGTGTGTGTGACGTAGAATACGAGTAAAGTATAATCATGATTCCGTGACATGCCAAAACACGCAGGAACCAAGAATCTTGAAGTAATGGTTTTGATAGCAAGTGAAAGTGGTAACTTTTGTCAATGATGTAAACAAAAAAGTAGAATACACCATTTGACCAACTGCTTAGCATTCTTTGATCACATCTATACACTTTTTGAAACATAATGAGCACAAATCCTGCTAAACTTGACTTACCCTGTCAATTAACCATACCACTATTCTTTTTCTTCTTTGATGAAATGAGCTGTCAAAAGCTTTGGAACCGTGAAACCAACAAACGTGTCAACTTTAAATAGCTCTCTTAGCTTATCATCACATATAATCCTTCGTTTATCGGATGGATCCTGTGTAAATATTAACAAACAAAAAACAACTTATGGAACTTGTTCAAAACACAATGGTTGTACCAACAATATGATTTTTAATCTCATGCCTTTTTATTGAACTTACATTTTTGACAGTAAAACAAGTTACAAAAAAGTGATCAAACTATAACATTAGAAATATGTGTATATGGTGTATACCCGAAATCAACAATTTAGTCAACCCTTTGAATATATGTTCAGGTTTATCGCTGAAAACGTAGTGAACTTTAAACAAATTTTCATTGTATGTAATGAGCTTTAAATTTTTAATGTTACAGACTTTTAGTTACTATTTTCTGTAACAATTAACTACATACTACCTGATGTGTAAATGATTAGTCGGTTTTTACCATAGACTACGGTCTAACATGGGCACAGCTATGGTGGTGGTCGATCCAGTGTTTGATATAATTGATGATTATTACTTTGTTTATAAAGGTAATGTTAAGAATCTTTCATAAACAAAATGGTTCTTTAGGTTTAATACCAATTGAAACTAAAAGACATTTAATATTTTAAATTCCATGGGAAAAATGATATGGAAGAATTTATATAGCCTCAGACTATGATAAAAATCCAAAGGTGCACAAATCGGAAAATTTTAATATTTTAAATTCCATGGCCCCAGATAGTTTCAACTTTTCAAGTGGACTTTTACTATAAACGGCAATGATTTATAGTTTGCTAAATTTTATTAAAAGGTAAGTATTGAAGTTCATAACACGCAGAGATAATTGGTGTAAACCTCATTACATTTTCATGCAATATAACCATCTGTATACCCAAAACAAATAAACTAAACTTGGAAGAAAAGTAAAAAAACACCTGAAGATTATTCTGCCTGATATATTGCCAAATTCTTTTCGAAACTTCTGCACGAGACAGTTCATTTTCATCGGTACCAAAGAAATGCATCAACTCATCTGATATTGGATGTGGAGCAACAAATCCCGAACCCTTTGCTTTTTGCCGTTTAGCCTTTGGCTCTGGCTCATCTGAAAAAAAGAAAAGTCTATAAAGGTTACTAACATTAATAAAAAGCTGACTTAGATTCTTGGAAAAACAACCAAAATTGCATTACATTTAACAGTTTACTATACCTTCTTCGTCTTGCTTATTCTGCTGCTTCTTTTTTAAAGGCTTGACCCTAGCTGCAGTTTGAGAAAAAATAACTTTTGTTCATCTTACCAGAATATGCTTTTGCATTCAACATACATACTGCAAGTTAATTACAATAAGTATAGTTTCCGCAAACTTGAGTTTCTAATGTAATTTTCTGATAAGAGTATAATCACAGTCTTCAAAGTTGCTGCTATAATCACGTGACTAAGCTTTTAATACTTGTTAGTATGCAGGGGAATTTAGCTGATATAACTACATGTGGGAATATTGACCTATTCACTTTTGACTGGATAATTGCGGATTCTGCTTGTTTCTAATGGGTCTAGACAAAACCTTGGCTTGATGCGAAACGAGTCAAATGGGTTGAAAGCCTCTCAAAGTGTCATTTTTCCAGCACAAAATAAAACCCTAATCAGTTTATGTTTCAAATGATAACTTCTGACCTAAAACCCTTTGGATTCAAGTTGTATGAATATTTTTATATACATTTAACAGTTTACTATACCTTCTTCGTCTTGCTTATTCTGCTGCTTCTTTTTTAAAGGCTTGACCCTAGCTGCAGTTTGAGAAAAAATAACTTTTGTTCATCTTACCAGAATATGCTTTTGCATTCAACATACATACATACTGCAAGTTAATTACAATAAGTAAGGTTTCCGCAAACTTAAGTTTCTAATGTAATTTTCTGATAAGAGTATAATCACAGTCTTCAAAGTTGCTGCTATAATCACGTGACTAAGCTTTTAATACTTGTTAGTATGCAGGGGAATTTAGCTGATATAACTACATGTGGGAATATTGACCTATTCACTTTTGACTGGATAATTGCGGATTCTTCTTGTTTCTAATGGGTCTAGACAAAACCTTGGCTTGATGCGAAACGAGTCAAAAGGGTTGAAAGCCTCTCAAAGTGTCATTTTTCCAGCACAAAATAAAACCCTAATCAGTTTATGTTTCAAATGATAACTTCTGAGCACTTATCAAGTAATTATATATAAAAATATTCATACAATTTGAATCCAAAGGTTTTTAGGTCAGCCCAACGCCCAAAACTAATCCGAACCCATAAAAGAATCAATGATTATGACCCAACCCTCTCTTGGCCCATTACTGAGTCTGTCCATTTTGCCACTTCTACACTTTGGCATATAACCATAAAGAAAACAAATAAGGGTAGTACCATATTCTTCATCTGACGACCATATATGTTTGTTAAGTGCTTTATTCATTTGAAACATATCAATGGACTTGACACGGAAAACTTCATGTAGCATTTCGTCACATAGAATCTTTCGCTTGTTCTGTGGATTTTGCAAATCTTTCTCTTTGATATAAGCCCATAATTTCTTGACAACCTGAACCACCAAACAAGAAGGACCTGAGTTGAAGTCATAATAAGACTATATACTTACACAGGCATATTGTAATATACCTCTGTTCGGGCCATTTGCGGCTCTCCAACAAGCTTTTGAAGTTGGGGAGAAAGTGCACATGGTTTGCTAAAACCCCCTCCCTTTTTCTTTTTATTTGTAGCTGTCTTGTCGTCCTTACTTGATAACACAGTTAAGCTGAATTAGGACTATTTATCAAAAACATGTGAATATTAACTTCACTCGATCAATTGAGTTACTATAATAAAAAAGACCGTCTTAGCGGTGATTGTTTGATACATACTCTAATAAGTGCACTTATTTCCATGTTCCGGAATTTATTATTAATCCTCTTCAGTTAATTATGGTCTAATATTAATGAGTACCACAAAAAAAAAAAAAAGTGTAACTGCACAACTTGAACATGATCCAAAGGGGCAGCTAGTTCTAACTGTACTAATATTTGAAACTAGCCAAGACAAAAATAACCATTGGCAATAAAGTAATAAGAATAGATTAGCAAAAGGTAGAACATGCTCTCAACCATCAGCCATTTTGATGAACAAAGATGACGGTACACGAGTATTTTTTTTATAAAAAAAATAGCATAAATTAAATTAGGCAGGCATCGAGCTTACTTATCAATCCATAAGGCTGAGGTATTTTAGCCTCTGATATTAGATATCCAGCTGTGGGTTTTATTTTATTATTTTTCTATCATAACTTATTATTGGAAAGCAATGCTGAACATATTTACCGAAGTATCTAAATATAATGCTGAATTGGCATATAATTGTAGTACACGTGTCTTGCAAATCTGATATTCCTCTCGAATAGACATAATCTTTCCACATAGATTAGGTAACTAACTTAAATGAAACTTTCCAATGATAAATAACATAAGTATCTAAAATAGTTTTCTATTTAAGTAACATTGCCTCAAGTATGAGCTATGAAACAATAATATGACATCATGATCATCAAAGTTATTCTCTATTGCGTATTCATATTTCTACTTCTTCTTTCCAAACATAGGCATGTACTGAAGATTTGTTATCAGTGCATTTCCCTCGAAATTAATGGGCAACACATGATTCATTGATTCATATGTGTATGTGTATACTGTATCTGTATAAAAGTGACCATTAATGCACGATACGGTTTTTGTCAGGCATAGCGTCATGATTTGAGAAGATAGGTGACAACCAGGTGAAACTTGGTCAGACAAAGGAACCTCCAGAAATGCTACACATCGGATCAGTTTTTTTTTGACACAATATTGAAATCAATGGGCTTAGCATTTAGCTGGAATATGAGCAAAAAGATATATTTTTGTGAATTAGATAGATATCTAAGAGAACTATGAGCCTTGTATCGCACTCGACTATCTCTGTATGCTTAAATGACCTATTTTTATTACTCGATGATCGAACCTTATATTGCTTAAAGTCCACCTATCTTATAAGAATGATAGAGTTCAATATTAACATAAATTCGATATAACTCTACTAAAATCCTAATAACATATTCAAGCTTTAAAAATACGGCTAAAAGCTCATCGCTTGATTAGTTTCTCAGCATTTCATCTGCTCATGAACAAGAAGAAGATGATATCCTAGACAACAGGTTAGATTCGTTTTCTAGCAACCCCAACAGGCCGTGTCAGACCACCCTAAGAGCTCATCACGCAGGACCCAATGAAAGGCAAATCAAGCTCACCCAACCACCCACTCAAATGGCCGCCAAACTAATCAGTCCATCTTCAACAATTTTTTTTTTTTTTGATAAATCAGGTTCCTTGGTGACTTTATTGAGGGTTGAACACAGGATACATCAAAATGCCCCATTTC
The DNA here is from genome assembly GCA_034093135.1 of Erigeron breviscapus. NCBI lineage: Eukaryota > Viridiplantae > Streptophyta > Magnoliopsida > Asterales > Asteraceae > Erigeron > Erigeron breviscapus. Next base: position 34,154,371 of record CM067170.1, on the reverse strand, counting down.
GAAAACCAATGAAGGCTACACTACACATTATTATCAAAACACAATCAACATTTTTACCTATTGCACAATATCTCTAATAAGACACTCTAATCATATTCGAATCAAACAAATGCATAACTATCAACGCTCTATAATAAACAAGCTTGGACAATAACACACACATGCATATAAATATATATATATATACTCACGTATTCGACTTCTGGGTATCATTATCTTCTTCTTGTTGTTCTTGACCCTCATCAGCATCTCCATCACCACTCCCACCATTCTCACTGCCATTCTCAACATCCCCATTACCAGGATTATAATGTGACTGCAAATACAAATCAATTTGTTTACGAATAAAGGACTTTCTGTCAGATAAAACGACACCCAAATCTTGTTCAAGTTTCTGGCGAACACTGGCAGGAGTTGTAGTATCAAGGTCAGATGTTTTCAAAACATCATGAAGATGTTCCAAAAGCTCAGAATCTGTCAACATTTTGGATTACAAATTGTAGGTCTATTTATTAAATTATAATAATTGTGGGTTTGTTTTTAGGGCATATATGCATATGAAGGAGGAGGAGGTAAGGAATGGATGGATTGGGGCGTTTTGGTTGTGTGTAAGTATGAATTGGAAACTTAGGTTAAGTGGGGACATGTATTCTTTTCACCCATAAGAAAGAATTTTGTTTTTGAAAGGCGTGGATTACAAATTGTAGGTCTATTTATTAAATTATAATAATTGTGGGTTTGTTTTTAGGGCATATATGCATATGAAGGAGGAGGAGGTAAGGAATGGATGGATTGGGGCGTTTTGGTTGTGTGTAAGTATGAATTGGAAACTTAGGTTAAGTGGGGACATGTATTCTTTTCACCCATAAGAAAGAATTTTGTTTTTGAAAGGCGTGGATTACAAATTGTAGGTCTATTTATTAAATTATAATAATTGTGGGTTTGTTTTTAGGGCATATATGCATATGAAGGAGGAGGAGGTAAGGAATGGATGGATTGGGGCGTTTTGGTTGTGTGTAAGTATGAATTGGAAACTTAGGTTAAGTGGGGACATGTATTCTTTTCACCCATAAGAAAGAATTTTGTTTTTGAAAGGCGTGGATTACAAATTGTAGGTCTATTTATTAAATTATAATAATTGTGGGTTTGTTTTTAGGGCATATATGCATATGAAGGAGGAGGAGGTAAGGAATGGATGGATTGGGGCGTTTTGGTTGTGTGTAAGTATGAATTGGAAACTTAGGTTAAGTGGGGACATGTATTCTTTTCACCCATAAGAAAGAATTTTGTTTTTGAAAGGCGTGGATTACAAATTGTAGGTGCGTGCTAGAGAGCTCTCTCACCATCAATACCTAACAATACCTAACAGAAGAAGAAACCCCAACTAAATCGTTTAAAGACACGACATTTAATTGGGATAAAACTTTGGCCCCTCTACAATATTCAAACATGTTTCACTTGAGGATTTTTTGTAAAGATGACACCTCTTAGCGTCATTATTAACATGTATAGATTATTTATATTTTCACAATAAATCCAGGGAGAGGTTTTTTATATAAAATATATAAATATTTTATATAGTTTATTGTCAAGAAATGTGTATAAAACATGTAATGTTACCTATGATTAAAAATTGTTATAGATTTTGTTAAATAGTGATCAATGATGTACTGTACATGAATTATTTGTTTGTACTTTAGAATTTTTTTTTCCATCAAATGTTCTAACACATACTTAAAGATAAGATATGTTGTTAGGAACGATATAATTTTTGTTTTCTATCTTTTGTGGATTATATACAAACATTATAGATTTCTTTTAGTTACTTTATAAATATTTTAAAAAGTTCCATATCAACACACACAAAGCTCCACATTGTAACCAACACACACAGAAAGCTCCACATAGTGACCACGGTCACGCTGCTTTTATCACAATAATAAACATCCCACATCTCTGATGGCTCACGAGTTACAACTAAAAATCTAAAGTGATAGCCGGCTCATGATAAATAAAAAAAAAACTCTCCCTTTGGGGATGCTTTAATAGGAAAGAACTTATGTTTCTCTTACCATTATGCATTAGAGCAAACTAAGTGGGCTCGGCACCTGACATAGAGCCTAGGTGCGCTCAGCGTCAGGTGTTGGGAATGCGATGACATCATACATCGTTCAACGTGGAGAGTTTTTTCCTCACACACATATATGAAATTAAGGAGATCTAAAATTGTTAGATAAAGATGAATGATAACAGGAGTTAAGTTGGCTGTCCAGGTAAGATAAACGATGATATGGCGTTCGTGTTCGTAAAAAATATGCAGATGTGGCGTTCGTGATTGTTGTAGTACTTTAATGCATGCATTGTTCAACAACAAATGCATCTATTTATAAATAGTATAGTAGTGTAAAAAGAAGAAACAAAAAGGGTTCTGTCATAAATAAATTAGATTTGTAATTCTATGGACCTATTTGCATACATTACAAAAAACATCATAACGTACCCTGGGTTTTAGTGTGATAATGCAAAATGGTGATGGGCAAAGATTCTTAAAAATCTTTCCCAACTCATCCGAAGTCCTAGCTTTGATGCATTTACCAATGATAACAAACAAGTTGCCACCCACAAGCGACTGAGACCTACAGAAATACATCAATAAACCTAGTACGCCTTCCTTGAACTCTACCGGAGCCAAGTTCTTGGGAAATTTAAGGACAGTCTTGTATCTAATGGTAACGTCTACCATCATAATAAGATTGAAAGAAGTCTTGGGTAACTATGGTAGAACTCACTCATTCCAAGATCCAAGTCACAAAGATCTACAAGATACAGATATCATAAGAGGAGCAGAATAAGTTAAGGAACAAGCAAACAAGCTTGTATTTCAAAGATAGACCCTAGATGCTCACTCATATAATTTTCATCGATAATAATAATTAGCATATACAAGACATTTCCTTAACCCTCTATTCAAAAACTAGTTAAATCTTAATCATATCTTTCACTTTCTAATTTAGGACCAACACAAAATGCTTCTTAGCAAGTAATGGATTTTACACATGCCAAATCTCAAATGTTGGTTAGATATACCAAGTAAATCCAACTGTAAAGTGTGTGTCCTGGTGGTCACGTTTTCAACCTGCATCCAGAATAAAAGAATAACATAGATTAAGGTTCAAAACTCCAAGTAAAGAATGACATAGATCCAACTATTTCATAGATAAAAGAACCAAAGTGCAAACATGAACTTAGAATGCCTTAAAAATATATGTGTTACAACAATATTTTTTCAATGGTACAAACATATACATACCTTAGTTTCAGTGCAGCAAGAAAAGAAAAGAAACCTTCTTGCCTATTTTGCAGTTGAGGCATAACATCACAAAGATGACAAAAGGAAGTCCTATGATGCATCATCCTCACTATAATCAGAATCACTTCTATTGAAGTCAACAGTTTGGGACTCTTCCTTTAGATCAGAGGATACATGTCCTGGCTTTAAAAGATCTTTTAAATCCATTACAATGTACGGGTCCACCAGTTTCCAAAACCAAGTCGAGTTGCTTCCAAGTAAACCTATCCAATACACTCTCCCCTTACGTTTGACTTTACAAGTCAATGACTTTTTCTGTAACGTTTTGACAATTCTGTCAACCCCGTCTTCACTTCCCCTAATCTTTAACAAAATATCCCCTGATGATGTTTTATGTCCCCCATACATATACCAATATGCAAGAACCCGTGGCGATAACCATCGATGGACTAACTTTGGAATAACGGGCTGACCTTGTGGCCAAAATTGGTCTGCATAAAAGCCAAAATAAGAGTGTGAAATTGTAGTAAATTGGTCATCTTGTTTATTAGATGGATCCAACCACTCATTATATTCATTGCATATATGTCTCTTCAGAACCTTATGTACACCTGAGTTCTCATTAAACTTGAAAATGAGCATATGACTCGTTCTTTTTTCATCTGATTCAATCTGTAAACCACCTAACAGTAACCCCACAAGAGCTTCTCGTTGTTCTTTGCTAAGCTTTAAACGTGAGGGGTTCTTTAGGACTTCTTCATTTGACCTCAAAACACGTTCAAGATTTTCATACAGTTCAGATTCAATATGATACTTTTTCTCATTCATTAAAGCATACATCTTCTCTGCCTTAAAATACTCTCTATTATCTAAATACCCTCTTAAAATAGTGTTGCAAGATTCGGTATCAATACCAACAGCTTCAAGATTCTGCATTTGGCGTAATATATCTTCGCCCTTTTCAAGTTTGCAAGTACGTACAAGTGATTTCAGATATAAATTGTAAATTGTACGATTGGGAGAACATTTCTCGAGGGACTGGAGAAAGGTATACTCCAGCTTGTTATGCATGCCTAGTGTAAAATACATGTCCATTAAATCAATAAATGAGGGCATTAGTGGCTTCTTACCACTTTCTATAAATTCTTTCATGATAGACTCCGCGAGTTCTGCAGCTTGTGCTTTACACAATACTTCAATCATTTTATGAAATCCCGCAGCGCTCGCTGAACCTAGTTGTTCCTGCATACTCTTAAATACCTCCAACGATCTCATATGTTTTCCAATTCTGGCATAAGCTTCCATTTTATATACAAAAGCTTGTGAAGGAATGTTATGAGTTGAGCTAAGATAAACGATGATATGGCGTTCGTGTTCGTAAAAAATATGCAGATGTGGCGTTCGTGATTGTTGTAGTACTTTAATGCATGCATTGTTCAACAACAAATGCATCTATTTATAAATAGTATAGTAGTGTAAAAAGAAGAAACAAAAAGGGTTCTGTCATAAATAAATTAGATTTGTAATTCTATGGACCTATTTGCATACATTACAAAAAACATCATAACGTACCCTGGGTTTTAGTGTGATAATGCAAAATGGTGATGGGCAAAGATTCTTAAAAATCTTTCCCAACTCATCCGAAGTCCTAGCTTTGATGCATTTACCAATGATAACAAACAAGTTGCCACCCACAAGCGACTGAGACCTACAGAAATACATCAATAAACCTAGTACGCCTTCCTTGAACTCTACCGGAGCCAAGTTCTTGGGAAATTTAAGGACAGTCTTGTATCTAATGGTAACGTCTACCATCATAATAAGATTGAAAGAAGTCTTGGGTAACTATGGTAGAACTCACTCATTCCAAGATCCAAGTCACAAAGATCTACAAGATACAGATATCATAAGAGGAGCAGAATAAGTTAAGGAACAAGCAAACAAGCTTGTATTTCAAAGATAGACCCTAGATGCTCACTCATATAATTTTCATCGATAATAATAATTAGCATATACAAGACATTTCCTTAACCCTCTATTCAAAAACTAGTTAAATCTTAATCATATCTTTCACTTTCTAATTTAGGACCAACACAAAATGCTTCTTAGCAAGTAATGGATTTTACACATGCCAAATCTCAAATGTTGGTTAGATATACCAAGTAAATCCAACTGTAAAGTGTGTGTCCTGGTGGTCACGTTTTCAACCTGCATCCAGAATAAAAGAATAACATAGATTAAGGTTCAAAACTCCAAGTAAAGAATGACATAGATCCAACTATTTCATAGATAAAAGAACCAAAGTGCAAACATGAACTTAGAATGCCTTAAAAATATATGTGTTACAACAATATTTTTTCAATGGTACAAACATATACATACCTTAGTTTCAGTGCAGCAAGAAAAGAAAAGAAACCTTCTTGCCTATTTTGCAGTTGAGGCATAACATCACAAAGATGACAAAAGGAAGTCCTATGATGCATCATCCTCACTATAATCAGAATCACTTCTATTGAAGTCAACAGTTTGGGACTCTTCCTTTAGATCAGAGGATACATGTCCTGGCTTTAAAAGATCTTTTAAATCCATTACAATGTACGGGTCCACCAGTTTCCAAAACCAAGTCGAGTTGCTTCCAAGTAAACCTATCCAATACACTCTCCCCTTACGTTTGACTTTACAAGTCAATGACTTTTTCTGTAACGTTTTGACAATTCTGTCAACCCCGTCTTCACTTCCCCTAATCTTTAACAAAATATCCCCTGATGATGTTTTATGTCCCCCATACATATACCAATATGCAAGAACCCGTGGCGATAACCATCGATGGACTAACTTTGGAATAACGGGCTGACCTTGTGGCCAAAATTGGTCTGCATAAAAGCCAAAATAAGAGTGTGAAATTGTAGTAAATTGGTCATCTTGTTTATTAGATGGATCCAACCACTCATTATATTCATTGCATATATGTCTCTTCAGAACCTTATGTACACCTGAGTTCTCATTAAACTTGAAAATGAGCATATGACTCGTTCTTTTTTCATCTGATTCAATCTGTAAACCACCTAACAGTAACCCCACAAGAGCTTCTCGTTGTTCTTTGCTAAGCTTTAAACGTGAGGGGTTCTTTAGGACTTCTTCATTTGACCTCAAAACACGTTCAAGATTTTCATACAGTTCAGATTCAATATGATACTTTTTCTCATTCATTAAAGCATACATCTTCTCTGCCTTAAAATACTCTCTATTATCTAAATACCCTCTTAAAATAGTGTTGCAAGATTCGGTATCAATACCAACAGCTTCAAGATTCTGCATTTGGCGTAATATATCTTCGCCCTTTTCAAGTTTGCAAGTACGTACAAGTGATTTCAGATATAAATTGTAAATTGTACGATTGGGAGAACATTTCTCGAGGGACTGGAGAAAGGTATACTCCAGCTTGTTATGCATGCCTAGTGTAAAATACATGTCCATTAAATCAATAAATGAGGGCATTAGTGGCTTCTTACCACTTTCTATAAATTCTTTCATGATAGACTCCGCGAGTTCTGCAGCTTGTGCTTTACACAATACTTCAATCATTTTATGAAATCCCGCAGCGCTCGCTGAACCTAGTTGTTCCTGCATACTCTTAAATACCTCCAACGATCTCATATGTTTTCCAATTCTGGCATAAGCTTCCATTTTATATACAAAAGCTTGTGAAGGAATGTTATGAGTTGAGCTAAGAAGCCTTTTCCATATCTCTTCGGCTTCTTCTATATCCCCTTCTTTTGAGCAAGCTCTCAAAACAGACACAAGCACATCTTTATTCTCTTCAAATCCGGATAATTGCATTTCAGCTCTTAATGATTCAATTCTTTCTTTATCTATGTTATCTTGATGGCTATGAAGCCATATAAGACCACTGTAAATATCCTTATGAACCTTGAATCCAGATGTTACCATTTGATGAAATATGAACTCCGCTTGATTAACATATCGTTTTGAAGTGTCATTGGGTGCAGTCAGAATAGCTTTGAACAGAGAACTATGTAGGCTAAGACGGGGACTATAATTTCCTAACTGAATCATTTGATTGTAGATAGCACACGCTTCATCTAAACAACCACGGTTTGATGAACTAAGGTAGGAAACTATCAAAACATGAAAAGTATATTCTGTAGGGACTAAACCATGATTAATTATGTCATCAAATATCTCCCTACATTTTAAATACTTTCTCTCCTTCCCCATGTAATCCGCTAGCCTAGTAGCAAGAGCAAAATCAAACCGAAACCAATGTTGCTGCATCATCCATTTGTAAACCTAAAATTAACAAACAACTAAACATCACACTCGAAGCAAAATAATTCAGCTAAACAAACACAAAATACAAACATAACCGATTAAAAAAAGGTTCTTTAAAGGGAAAATAGTGTAAACAAGCATTCTGGTGGGTGTCATGATGCACAACTTTTTACAAACTATGCACGCACACACACACACACAAAAACTTGTGCATCAAAGCACCTGAATTTTTAAGCAAAAAAGATGAAATTTTTACCCGAACTCCAGTTTCATTTTCGCGAATTCGCATACAATGTACAGCAAGATAAGTCATGTCATCTTGATTAACCCATTTTCGTTGCGCGTTCAATATTCTAACAAGAGTAGGCGCCTTATGCGAAGGAAGCTCTTTACACAGCCAAGCCAATTTAGACCTTCTCCACTGTTCAGGCAGCTCATCAAGTTCCTTAACATCTAAAGCAGGCGAATTTAAGTTCTTGGAGTCATCAAGATTCGACCCAAAACAAGGTTCAAACTTAAAACTCTCATTATCTTTATCAAAATCCAAATTTTCATCTTGGCTCACCAAATGTTCGACGAAATTACTGACTGAAGATTGGGAGCAAAAAAGGCTAATTCGAATTGGGTTTTGTGGTTGGAAGATGGGGGTCAGGAGACCTGGAAAGTGAGTCAGAAAGACAATTGGGCGGGCCTCAAAATAATGAGGGACCCTCCAGTTCGTCTCAAGTTGTGGTTGAGGATAGAGCAACCATAACTGAAGCAACTCCAATCACGTCTATCCCTGGTGAAGATATTTCGGTATCTGATCCTCCAACAGATGCACCCATCCAGGAAACTGGGGAAGGTCATCTGGAGACTGACCCT
>CM067170.1:34006499-34144904 GCA_034093135.1 Erigeron breviscapus | reverse complement strand
TCTAACGTTTTCTTTCACCTTGCTAAACGAGACGAATCCAAAGCCACCTGGTTTGATGGATCCTTACTGTCTGTTTTTCATGCAACACGCCGGTCTCCTCTTATCATGAACAAGCCAATCAAGGGGTGTGCTGAAAATTTTGATCTGATATTCACTACCCAGTTACTTCTTTCTCAACAACCACCAACCAAATAAAAAAGAACAAGAACTGAGCCTCCTGCTTCTACGTCCCTTCTTTTTTCTAGCTAAGCGTGACCTGGTTGAAAGCCTCCTGCTTGATGAATTTTTCCCGTCCGCTTCTTCTGGTTGGAATAACTTATGCCTCAAGAACAAGCCGTCTTCTGTTCTTATACTAGGCACAAAAGAAAGAATGGAACTTGGTTTGAAGATACTTGATCAAAACAGTCCCGCAAAAACAACCGCAAACAGACTTGAACACCCTCAAAGTCTCCGTTTTTCTGCTGTAAACACACTCCCAAAACATCCCCTCCTGACCCGGAACCTAGTTCTTCCTTCTGATAATTCAAGAACCCCCAAAAAACCCCAATCTGCCAAATCAAGCCCTTATCTGCTCAACTGAACCCTGATTCGCCCAATTGAACCCTAATCTGCCAAAATCAGACCTGATCAGACCTAATTCTGCCTAAATCAGACCTAATTGAGGCTGTTCTGGGTGACGGCGACGGCTGTGGTGGCTGGTTTTGGCCGGAACCCTAATCTGGGTGACGGCTGGGTAGGTGACGGCTGTGTGATCTGTGTGAAACCTAGCTCTGATACCACTTGTTAGAAATAAACTGCACACACATACAAACACAAGAACCAGAAAATAACAAGAAGGAAGGACACGAGAGATTTAACGTGGTATCTCACACTAAACTGTGTGAACTAATCCACGGGGGCAACTGGGTTTTTCTTTATTGATTCCACCAAAACCCAAAATTACATGTACAAGAGATATGTGTATTTATAGGCTACTGATTAGGGTTAAAATGCTTGTTCCCCAAGAAAGCTAAAACTGGACCTAATAGAATTAAGGCCTGCTGCCCTAATTCCCTACTGGGCCGGTTTTACTAAGCTCAACTAAATAAGGCATGCTGCCTTTTAGTCTCTGAACATAGCAGCCCTTTGAGTGGACTGAATGACAACAACTGCCAACAGAAGAAACCTGCATTACTAAAAGAAATGCTCAAAAACAGCTAACACAAAGCCCGGTGAAAAGGGTTCATGTAAAAACTATGGGTGCCACATATTTGTATTGAGTTCAGAGATGCCAGTGAGCTATCACAGCAGAATTTGGAATTTGGGTTGTTTCAAGATAACTTATCAACACTACCACAAAAGACTACTTAGCAAGGTAGGTAATGGGTCATCAAATTCCATGTAGTACAGCTTCTAGCGTGAATTAGGTCCACTTGGCAAATTTACAACTAAAAGAGACACACACATGCGCGCGCGCACACACACACACACACATATACACAAGGTTGGCAGATAATTCGACAGTGGCAGAGATGATAGAAGTGGGAAGATGCAATGCAAGTGGCCTAGTGCATGGGAGGTAAAGTCTAAGAATCTGGTCCACATTCTAGTTCATGAAGTATTGAAGAATGGAAGGTTTTAAGAAAGGATGCTCAGAAGGTTCAACGGGCTAAGCTGGTTTGCTATACACAATACATACCTAGTTCCCTGTTTCTTGTGGATAGCAATAAAGGCAAGTATCCAAATACGACAACTGCATGTTCATTCTGCAAAAATATGAGACACTCACAAATGTGAATATCAAAAGAAATTATGAGTCAAGTCGATGGAGCTGGCGAACATAACAATGATACCAGATACTCGTGGCTATATTGTACAGTTTTGACCAAACTAAGAAATACTTACAAATGCTGCATACTTGAAGCACTTTTCATGAAAGGCGTGACATAACCAGATATCATCCTCAAAGTCATACATATCGAGCATCAGACCCCTCACACCATTATGCAGAAACAGTAAACTCGGATCCTTTTTAAGAAACAATTCTTAAGCCTCAATCCATAGTAATATGTTTTCACAACATGATTAACTTATATAAACAATATCCCATTCTGGTTCCAGCCACCTCTTTCCCAACAAGTTGACAGCATAGTAACACCAATAGGTTTGCCTAGTCGATAAGGCTTGCTACATTGGTTCATAAGGTCTTCAACTTGAATCATATAGGCGATGTCAATTTTGATTCTTAGGGGTTATAGCCATTGATCGGAGGGGCAAATTGCACGGTGCCATATACTACTTTGGTCAAATGAGTAAGATACCATGGTTATTCAAAAAACAAAAATGAGGTAAACATGGTTTGCGGTGTTCTTTAAAGAGGTTGCCGACAACACCATCATTGGTGCCTTGTTTTGAGTATTCCGAATATCATCCACCACCCTCTTCGATAATGGTAATATCCGGAGATGCAGATTTTGCACTTATACTCCATACACTACACCCAGAGCGGCCATGATGTCTTTCTCGCCTTTCCAAATGGGTCCGTTCCCACGCTTTAAAGAACACCGCAAACCATGTGTTCTTTAAAGCGTGGGAACGGACCCATTTGGAAAGGCGAGAAAGACATCATGGCCGCTCTGGGTGTAGTGTATGGAGTATAAGTGCAAAATCTGCATCTCCGGATATTACCATTATCGAAGAGGGTGGTGGATGATATTCGGAATACTCAAAACAAGGCACCAATGATGGTGTTGTCGGCAACCTCTTTAAAGAACACCGCAAACCATGTTTACCTCATTTTTGTTTTTTGAATAACCATGGTATCTTACTCATTTGACCAAAGTAGTATATGGCACCGTGCAATTTGCCCCTCCGATCAATGGCTATAACCCCTAAGAATCAAAATTGACATCGCCTATATGATTCAAGTTGAAGACCTTATGAACCAATGTAGCAAGCCTTATCGACTAGGCAAACCTATTGGTGTTACTATGCTGTCAACTTGTTGGGAAAGAGGTGGCTGGAACCAGAATGGGATATTGTTTATATAAGTTAATCATGTTGTGAAAACATATTACTATGGATTGAGGCTTAAGAATTGTTTCTTAAAAAGGATCCGAGTTTACTGTTTCTGCATAATGGTGTGAGGGGTCTGATGCTCGATATGTATGACTTTGAGGATGATATCTGGTTATGTCACGCCTTTCATGAAAAGTGCTTCAAGTATGCAGCATTTGTAAGTATTTCTTAGTTTGGTATACTGACGTATATTAACTAGTTCATAACTTCAGTTCATTCAAGTCTTATCAGATTTTGAGAGATTTGTACTTGATTTGTGGTTTCACAACATTATTTGGTTATAGATGCACTATAAAGAGTGAAAAAGTTCTCTGGTCTTGACCGAGTGAGTACACTCTGGCCCTTGAGTTGATTCCTCATGACCCGTCTTTAAAGGCCAGATATGGGATATCAGTAATTCTGAAACTTAGGTCACTTAAAATATAATGAACTTTGAGAGAGAATTAGGGGAATTTTCCCTTTCTGATTAAAGCTCATATCATTGTAATATCTATACATGTATATACATAATACTAGCAAGCAATTGGTTTACAGCTTTCATCTCTAAATAACTTATTGGAAGATTTAGAGGTGAATACTACCAACCGCTGGTTCTCATGAATCATAGAGTCAGTAGTGGGTCAATCACTACCATTATTTGGCATTCGAGATACTGGAAACCAAAACTTGCCCAGGCCAGAAGCTTTAATGATCTTGGTTAAACCGCTTTGAGAGGTAACATAGTCTTGAATGATTACGGTGATGATTTCTGTAGGGTTTTTTTTCTAGAAACACTTGAACCTCTTTCAGAACATTTATAGCAGGTTTGCTGATGAAATTAACATATTATTTTCGGATCCCACAGCTTAGTTGCATCAGGGTAATCATTAATACTTAACAGCCTTCCTTTATAAAAACCATAAGTCATTAACATGGACAAAGAGAATAGTCACAGATATTCACTTTTGAGGTTCATAATTGTGTAACACCTAATACATCAGCAGCAACTACATCTCAACATGTCATATACAATGCACTAACGCTCAAAAGCATAATCACTCTCCCCGGCCTATCTACTACATCAAAGCCATCTCTCCTACAGTCCCAGTACTGCTACCCTATGCGAATCATACCCTCAAGACAGTTACAGTATAAGTTATTTAGAGATGAAAGCTGTAAACCAATTGCTTGCTAGTATTATGTATATACATGTATAGATATTACAATGATATGAGCTTTAATCAGAAAGGGAAAATTCCCCTAATTCTCTCTCAAAGTTCATTATATTTTAAGTGACCTAAGTTTCAGAATTACTGATATCCCATATCTGGCCTTTAAAGACGGGTCATGAGGAATCAACTCAAGGGCCAGAGTGTACTCACTCGGTCAAGACCAGAGAACTTTTTCACTCTTTATAGTGCATCTATAACCAAATAATGTTGTGAAACCACAAATCAAGTACAAATCTCTCAAAATCTGATAAGACTTGAATGAACTGAAGTTATGAACTAGTTAATATACGTCAGTATACCAAACTAAGAAATACTTACAAATGCTGCATACTTGAAGCACTTTTCATGAAAGGCGTGACATAACCAGATATCATCCTCAAAGTCATACATATCGAGCATCAGACCCCTCACACCATTATGCAGAAACAGTAAACTCGGATCCTTTTTAAGAAACAATTCTTAAGCCTCAATCCATAGTAATATGTTTTCACAACATGATTAACTTATATAAACAATATCCCATTCTGGTTCCAGCCACCTCTTTCCCAACAAGTTGACAGCATAGTAACACCAATAGGTTTGCCTAGTCGATAAGGCTTGCTACATTGGTTCATAAGGTCTTCAACTTGAATCATATAGGCGATGTCAATTTTGATTCTTAGGGGTTATAGCCATTGATCGGAGGGGCAAATTGCACGGTGCCATATACTACTTTGGTCAAATGAGTAAGATACCATGGTTATTCAAAAAACAAAAATGAGGTAAACATGGTTTGCGGTGTTCTTTAAAGAGGTTGCCGACAACACCATCATTGGTGCCTTGTTTTGAGTATTCCGAATATCATCCACCACCCTCTTCGATAATGGTAATATCCGGAGATGCAGATTTTGCACTTATACTCCATACACTACACCCAGAGCGGCCATGATGTCTTTCTCGCCTTTCCAAATGGGTCCGTTCCCACGCTTTAAAGAACACCGCAAACCATGTTTTTTGACTCAGAGAGAGTTGCTAGAGGTTAAGTTGATTTTCAAGATATAGGACGTAAAGGTTATTTTTTTAGTATTATTTTGCTTAAAAAGATTGTATTTTTTAGTATTATTTTGCTTAAAAAGATGTTTGTGTTAAGACTTACTTTTCTATCTCTATGTGTCGAACGTATATGTGTGTATAAGAATTTGTATCTACAATGTTAATTCTTATGTTGTTTGGATGATGCTGGAAATTTGATAATCCAAAATGAGCTAAATAGGACATACAAGTAATCAAATTTCCAGCATCATCCAAACAACATAAATATTAACACTCCAGTACAAATTCTTAAATACATACACACATACGTTCACAAAACACATAGAGATAGAAAAGTAAGCCTTAAAACAAACATCTTTTTAACAAAGATAATAATAAAACAATAATCTTTATGCCCTATATCTTGAAGATCAACTTAACCTCTAGCAACTCTCTCCCAATCAAAAACATGGTTTGCGGCGTTCTAAAGCACGGGGAAGGCGCCCATTTGGAAAGGCGAGAAGAACATCATAGCCGCTCTGCAATAATGTCTGAAGTATCAGTGCAAAATCCTTTTCTCCAGTTATTACCATTATCGAAGAGGTGGTGGATGATCTTCGGCATACTCAAACAAGGAAGCAATGATGGCGTTGTCGGCAGCCTCTTTGTCTTCACTTGGAGTATGTCTCAACTTTATACCGGTCTTCTCGCAATCTTTAATTAATTGTGATGAAACATTGGTCAAATCACGATAGGCGTAAATCCCAATACAGGACAATTCAATTTGGGTATTTTTTTCAAAGATATTCCAACACATTCTTGCAGGCATCCGTAGGCACACCTTTTGGCAGAGACGGAGCCAAAAAATTTTTTTACGAGGGGCAATTTTAAAAAGTTTGTCATACTTATAAGAGTCGTATCCTGAGAATGTAAAAAAATTGGACCTTAGCTCGAGAATAAAAAATGGACCCTCGAAAGAATTTCGTTTCCTACACCGGGTGTAACACTCATATTTAAAATTACTTGTTTTCTTTAATAAATAAAGACCACATGTGTTGGAAAAGGTCTTATTAAATGAAAATGTATTCAATTATAATGCAAGAAACCCAAAAAATATTTTTTTTGAAATAATTAGCTTGTAATATATATCTTTCCTACATAACTATGATATTATAATTAGTTGTTTGTGATAAAATATATATATATTAATTTGAAAATAATTTTTCACAAATACACTATTAATGTACTACAATTTACATAAAAAAGAAAAGCTTTTTCTTTAACCTTTCTTTTCGCAAACAATTAACACAACCTATTACTATCATTATAATATATCAACAAACTATGAAACCAACCATATGTATGTTCTGCTATAACATACGTATATAATAATAAGCTAATAACCGTAATAACTATATATCTATCTACGATTATCAAATTCTATAAAATTTGATGATCAGATAGTTATGCAGGCAGACACGAACACATGCTAAGTATAAAATACGCTTACTGTTATTACTTATTATATGATACTGCATGAAAAACAGACAGTAAGGATCCATCAAACCAGGTGGCTTTGGATTCGTCTCGTTTAGCAAGGTGAAAGAAAACGTTAGAAGCAGGTGGCTCGTTTTCAGGTCATGGAGATACTTCTTTGAACAAGCATAATCAG
Source organism: Erigeron breviscapus (assembly GCA_034093135.1). Lineage (NCBI taxonomy): Eukaryota > Viridiplantae > Streptophyta > Magnoliopsida > Asterales > Asteraceae > Erigeron > Erigeron breviscapus. The sequence continues at coordinate 34,137,953 of CM067170.1, read as the reverse complement.
AAGAGGTGGGACATTTACATTTTAGGAATCAATGTCCGGAAAATAACAAAGAACAAAACAAGCAAAGTAGAGAGTAGTGTGGATTCTTGGGTCATGAATTTTGATGCTTCATTTCATGCTACCCACAGCAGTGATGCAATGCGGAATCTGAAAGTTGGGGATTTTGAAATGGTAAGACCGGCGAACATGAATTTCTTGATGTGTAGGGCATGGTTGACATAGATTTGAAGACTCCAGCCGGTTCATGGACTTTGAAAGTCCTGGTTATTCCAAGTCTGGAAAAACTGTTGATTTTGTCAGGCAGATGAACATGGCATGAGGTAAGTTCGGGAACGGGCAGTGGAGAGTTATCAAGGGAATTCTAGTCGTGGCTCGAGCTAAGAAATGGGGTTCGCGTTATATGGTCAGTTTACCGTCTGAGGGAGTGACCATCCCAGTTCAGAAGAAAAACAAAATCCGGTTCACAGAATCTCGTGGGCAGAAGAAGGTTTGCTTTGCAGATGGCAAACCCAGAGCTACAGGTCAGATTCAGGTTGAACGTGCTAGGAAAGGTTCAGAGAAACCAGTCAAGGATTTTTGTGACAGTGGGAGCATCGGTGTTGTGCTTCAGTCAGAGCTTCCAGTGGGTTAAGTGAACCAGTATTCCAGCTGTTAAAGTCTCTCTATTTATTATCTGCTTTAAAGGAGAGTGTTTGTTCTCAGGATTTCTCAGGATCTGGCAGTTCGTTTCAGTGGGAGCCGATAGAGACAGAGAACGAGGCAGAGGCAGAGATAGCCGTGACTGATGGGTTGAAGCTCACTGGGAGCTTTAACGGGCCTTCAGGTTATTTGATGAGAAGGTCGGGGGTAACTAGGGCGCATTGAAGAACAAGTGGAGTTCTTATTACAGATATACAGAAGAGATTGAAGATGGTGCATTTCGAGGTCCGAAGACACCAAGTGGGAGATTGTTGGCAGTTGTTGTCATTCGGTCCACTCAAAGGGCTGTGTTCAGAGACTAAAAGGGCAGCATGCCTTATTTAGTTGACCTTAGTAAAACCGGCCCAGTAGGGAATTAGGGCAGCAGGCCTTAATTCTATTAGGTCCAGTTTTAGCTTTCTTGGGGAACAAGCATTTTAACCCTAATCAGTAGCCTATAAATACACATATCTCTTGTACATGTAATTTTGGTTTTGGTGGAATCAATAAAGAAAAACCCAGTTGCCCCCGTGGATTAGTTCACACAGTTTAGTGGGCCCACAGATGAAGGCTGCAAGTCGCAGGTTCAAATCTTGCCAAAGGCAAGAGTGGAGAAACTATATTTAGTGACCCATGTGTGAGAATGGTGAGTCACCGGGCATGAGTTCTATGCGGTGTGCGCTCTGGGTACCAAAACGGTACATGGGACCAGAGGGTTCCCACCCATTTACCCTTTTTTCTAAATCTCGTGTCCTTCCTTCTTGTTATTTTTCTAGTTCTTGTGTTTGTGTGTGTGCAGTTTATTCCTAACAAGTGGTATCAGGGCTCACAGATATATCACATTCCTCATCTCTTTTAAATACTGTGACGAACAGTTGAATCTGGCCCATCTTTTCATAGGATCTCCCGATGCAATTTTAAAACATAATCCAAATTAATACAAACAGTTGAACCACGTCTTTGAAAATCTGTTTCCTATGGTCCAGGCGCCGGAAGAGTAGAAGATCAGAGAACAGTTTCCCACCACCACCAGCACTATCATGCGGCTCTAGTGGATTAGCCGATTAGGTATATTCGACATACCCAAGGTCATCACAAACATGATCCAAATGCAACCAATCGTTGACAATTTCAAAAATGAACATAAAACATCAAAAGGCTCAAAGGCTGAGACCTGTCGAAGAAACAATATCAATATCATCCATTGATCATCACACACGCCATTCTGTACTTCTACTTAGTTCGCAGAAGTGAATATCTGTGACCAATCTAGTTGTCCATATTAATGGTGTATTGCCTTTACAAAGAAAGGCAATGTAAGTAAGTTTTGGGATCTGAAATTATGATTTTTATCTCATCAGCAACCTGCTATGAATGTTCTAAAACAGGTTCAAGCATTTTTAGAAGAAAAACCTACAGAAGTAGTCAGTTGTCACCATACTCTTTGAAGACTATGTTACCTCTCAAAGCGGTTTAACCAAGACCTTTAAAGCTTCTGGCCTGGGCAAGTTTTGGTTTTCAGTATCTTGAATGCCAAATAATGGTAGTGATTGGCTCATTGTTGACTCTATGATCCATGAGAACCAGCGGTTGGTATTATTCACTTTCTAAAGAGGCTTCTGAAGGTATTGCATATCTATAGAGATACGTGGTTGAAAATCATGTGAGTTTCATTGTCTACTTTGGTATAGTTTTTTTTGTGAAATCGGATAGTTGCATATTTCTTGATGGTCTGAGAAAATTGCAGATGGAAGTGATGGGATGAAAAATGGTTCTTGCCCCAACCGTGCTGAGTCAGCTCCTATGAACACCACATCAAGATCACTGGTTTTGTTGAATCACTTCCCAGACAGGATGAACACTTACCATAAAGCAACAGGTGATCGATGGCCTAATTTCATTGCTGTTGATTATTACAAGGTATTTTCAAGTCTTTTAGTAAATCTAAACTAGTCTTTAGCCGAAGCATATATGAAATGATCAAGATACTAAACTCTCGCGTTTTATGGAATTTCGTAGAGGAGTGGCGGTGGAAATGCAGCAGCTGCTGTATTGCTAATGGGCAGCTAGTTTGTGGTTGTGACAGCATTGACTCATGCAGGGTATGCATCATATATGTAACGCTAATTCATTTGGATAAACGAAGCTAGCCAAAGATGGCATTAATAAACTCTACTGCACCAGAGGCTAGTGCTCCATCAGAGTATAGCAGCGCCGTTAACTGCATCAGCAAGAGGAACTTGAGGAGGATTCAAGAGGAGCTTTGCCAATTCAAGTGGTCAGGTGGTCGATCAGCAGCTTCAGTTTGGATGGTTTTGTTGGGGATAAGTTTGATAGCTGCTACCATCTTTTGTTTCTTAATAATGTAGTTTAGATGTTCAAATTACCAACCCAGCCTTAATTCTCATCATAATCCTGGTTTTGGTTTTTCGGAAATTTTGTGATACCAATAACCATGAATTCTTAATCTAGTCTATAGGCGTCATAAGATGCGCTCAACACAAGACTTGTAAACTGACCTAACGTTAAGGGCCCAGAAGGGTATATACAAATATACAATACAAAGTTAAGGATATTAAGAGCAGGAACCCAAGCTTCATCTCACTTTAAATTGCAAAAATTGTTTCTACGGTTTTACGTACAAGTGCAAATAAAATTCATAAACTTTGCGCATTACGAGAAATCCATGAGCATATATATATTTGAGAAAATGTGAGCAAATCCTTTCGAAGAATTGAGGGTCGATCACTTAATGTATACTCGGTAGCGACAAGACTATGTTTATCATTCTCCTTAATTTATAACTTAGTGTTTGCATATCCCTTTTTTTTAACATGTAATTATTAGTACATTAAATATAATTTAAGCACATGATATTATAAACCAATAAACTTTCGATCTACATAGATATAATATTGATAAACAATAAAAACTTAGGCATTTTTATCTATTTTGACCAACTTTAATAGGAGGAATATTGGTAAACCAAATAATACAAACAAGTCTTTGATAGCAAATATATTATTATCTATTTCGTTGAATTGAACTAACTCAAAGATTCTTGCATTCATCAAATCTTTGAACAATATTTTCTTATACATTTTTAAGGCATAGATTCCGCGATTAGGACATAAGGATAAGGTTTTCCTTATTTTACATATACTTTAACTATTTTTATATTCAGTTTTTTATTAAGTTGTGTCCTCAAATGTTATTTGCACAACTAATGAACACATTGTTTTATAAAATATATGGAAAATCTATTTAATATACATTAACTCAACTAAATTTTTTTTTTATCATATGACAATACATATTTTTAATATTTTGGTTAAACACATATTAACATGTGTCTGGAAAGTATAAGTTATAAAAAAAACCTTTTATATTTTCGGTTTTTTTTTAAATATTATTATATAGATAACGTGAACAATTAAATATTCATTCTTTAGAAATATTTTATAGATATCGTGAACAATTAAATACTACATATGAGATTTCTCGGGGTGACTATTTGTGTGATGTTGATGTTATGTTTATCTCTTAAAAACTTATCTTCAACAAATATATATACTTTATAAATTATAACTTTTGCATAGAATTTTAATATGAGTTATTTAGTGATGTATGAATTACCTAAAATATATGATAAAGATAAAATTACAAAATATATAGTGACATTAGAACAGTTTTTATTCATACGGTTGTCAGTATTTAGATATTTATTCTTGATGATGTATAGTGAAACATGCCGACAAATATCACATTTTGTCACAAAAAGGAAGAAAAAAAAATGTTCCTTCGAGCTAAGGTGATTACAACTTTATCCACTTGTTTATTAGTTATGGAGGAAATTCCCTTAAGTTATTTCCCTAATTTGAAGAAATCTTGACCCTTGCATAAAAATCAAGGGCCAAGATTCAAAGATTATATTTGAATCTTGGCCCCTTAATTTTTATCTAAGGGTCAAGATTATCCTAACATGACTAGGATAGGAAATCCCTTCCCTATTAGTTACCACTATGTCCACCACCTTTTTCTCTTATAAAAACAATATGATTTTTCTAACTTGTGCCCTAAGGGCACACATAAGGGTGTCTCGGGAATTGAAAAAGGTAAGAATATTCTTCTCGGGAATTGAAAAAGGTAATAATATTCTTCTCGGGATTTGAAAAATGCATTTTTCAAGAAGAATATTCTTACCTTTTTCAATTCCCGAGACACCCTTATGTGTGCCCTTAGGGCACAAGTTAGAAAAACCCAAAACAATAATATACTTATAAATCTTATGTCAAGTTATAATAATTATGATCTAACTAAGATAACAAAGTTGTCTCTTTATTGAAATTATAAATTTGTCTCCTTATTGAAATTAGTTGTGGACGAAAAATGAATAACTTTTCAAAGAAAACAACAAAGACTGTCACATACTTTAGGAACGACCCGGAATAAAATATAAAAAGGTAGTGCATTGGTTTTTTGACAAAGTATAACTGTATAAGATATTAAAATAACAAATTTTGGTTCAGAAAGAATATATATTTTATGTTATTGTTATATTGATTTTTAAATAAGGAACTTTTGCCGGTTCTTTTTCTATAAATAAAAAGAAAATTTTAATTGAATATCTTACTTTGAACGAGGTAATACTATATAAGGTGGTGGTTTGAGATTCCTACTTAATAATAATCGTTCTTAGTGATAAGATAAAAAGGCATCTTGAAAAGTACAGCAAATAGTATGGTTTTCAAATTATGGAGATTTTAACAAAACGAAAAATAGGTTTGTATTGTTGTTTGTGTTTGGCACATGGAATCTTATAAATGTATACGGAGTACATTGTATTTTAGTTATATGAATGAATCACATATGTATTAACAACCATATATCCTTTTGCATCCCATGGAAGAGAGCAAAATACTTCATAAACATCAATAAGATCATCCTTGACTTATCAATGAAATGAAACCATAAATATATATTCATCTCATAATAAATAACTATTTTAAAGATGCCCACAATTTTAAGTAAAAAATCATAATCATTGCACCAAATAATAACCGATTGGCATTTTTGCATTTAGTTGGAACTGTTGAAGTTTTATTAATCCAAAAGAAAGGAACTTGATAGATAAAGTAAATCCAAAAGACAAAAAGATTCAAGATTTTTCTTAAAGATGCTATATATCAAGGGGAATAATAATATGTTATAAAATACTCTGCATACTTCAATGATCATGTTTCTCATCACAAAATACAAATGTGCCTCGCATGAAACTAATTGGACAAAGAATCCAAGAATATGGAAACAACTCAAATCTGTAAAAGATTTATATATGTAATTCAAATAAACAAAACTAATCCTGCAAAATTTCATCATTTTTAAATGTATATGTTATTTTTTAGATATATTTCTTATATATAATATATAAACTCAACTATATAACTTAAACCGCTGCATTTTACCGATTATTTGTGAACAAATAAGATTTATACATCATCGTTGCCCGATGTGTGCATAGGACCTTTCCAACAGTAGTTTTCGGACTTGGTATCTTCTCCATCATCCATGCTCTCGCCGCCAGTGGTGGAGGTTCCACCGGCGGTGCCAATAAGGAGTGGGCCATCAGGAGAACCCGACTGAGAAATTCCATGATTTGAGGATTCAACATACTGGTCTTGTGGAGGCATCCACAACCCTCCTCCCAAAACAACACTAGATTGATTTGCAGATGAGTTGTTAGAAGATGGAAGTCTTCGTGTATGAAGCCTGTATTTCTACAATTCAGAAAAAAGTAACATACTTTTAGAATTCATGATATTATCCTCAATTTGGGGAATTAAAATGAAGACATTTTGAAATAGTTAAGATGTATTTGTGAGCTAAAACATAAGAACTCACTTGCAGATGGCTTTTCACTTCGTCATTTGTAAGGCCATCGACTTGCATAAGCTCTCTAATCTGCTTAGGGGTTGCGGCTGCAAAAGATTCAAAGACATTCTGGTTTAGCATAAACTTCAATGACCATGAGTTTTAACATAACTCATTAAACACAAAAAAAATTGAATCTTGAAACATGCATATAACTTCTACTTTGTTAGTTGTTAATTTCAAAGATCCATTGCCTTAAACATAACAATTGTTTTCATATAACTTGCATAAACTTCAATATACTCAAACATTGAAATATACATATATATAGATCATGAACACATGTTATAACCAATCTAATTATCTTATTAGCACAATTCTAAGCAAAAATTCAGTTAAATTTAGGATGGCAAGTACGAAAAAAGGCATCTAAACTAACCTTGTGAACCACCAAGTTGTTGCAGGGCATTAACAAATCGTCTATGCAACTCAGTAGACCAACACCTTCTTTGCTTTCTAGATGCCTGTTGGTGTGGTGGCTGACTCTGAGGTGCACTGGTTTGTACATTTGTTGCAGCACAAGGAACCAACTTGCTATTATCACTGGTTTTGGCGAGTAAAATGTTACCCGTGAAGCAATTCTTGATTCCAGGAGCATTAAGAGAAAGGGCAGGAATCTGTAATTCCTCCCTTTCTACTACCTCTTTACTTGCACCCCTCAATGGGAACTCAAAACATCCCTTAAATGGGATAAAAGCTCTTACAGGGTTCGTAAGCAGTTTATACGAATCATCATTTTCCTCGACTCTCTGCTACAACAATACAACATCAAACATATATATGTATATAAGTACTAAATTCATACATATACAAATACAATTCTCCTATTCTAAAAGACTAAAACAGTTAATAGGACAATATCAACACTATCATTAAAACATTAACTCTTTTCTTTAATTTTTACCTTTTTGGTCACTTGCTCAGCTGAATTCATTTTAATCCCATTTTCGATTCGATTTGTGTCATTTGTATTCCAAAGCTGTGTGGAACTTAGCCAATTTTTCTTATCTCCAACACCACTTTTTTCTTTCTTACTACTAATTTCAACTTCTTCATCACAAGTCCTTTTCAATGGTATAAATTCTTCAAGTACTGGCTCACTTTTTGATGATGATCTTTTCAATACCATTAATTCCTCTTTCAATGCAACAATTGCTGAAAATAAAAAAACAACCCATTAAAACACCTATAATCAAATTCAAATCCAAATTCATTTCACTTAACCATTTCATCAAACACTTGGTAAACATATATACATATATTAAAAATAAAATAAAAAGAACTCAAGTTTCACACTCCATCAGTCATTTACAAAACCATCAAATACCCATATCAAATAAAATTGAAACTAAAAAGACCCTGAAAAAAAAATTAAAAAAAAAAAAAACAAACCATCATTAATAAGAAGCATGCAAAGAGGGAGTTCCCGTTTAAAAGCATCGATTTTGCGCATTTCGGTTTCTAATCTTGAAATAAAATCATCAACTTTGAAAACCTTGTCAGAAAGGCTACCGATTTTGGTTAACTGTGCAAGAAATTGGCTGATTGTTTTTGGGATAAAAGTGGGTTTGAAATCCAAACTTAATTCAGGTGATAGATTTAAGCTACCCATTTTTTTATATATATATATATATATATATCACTCTGAATATAATTATAATATATGAAAATCAGAATGGATACAAAGAGAAAACAGAGAGAAGGGGAGTGATAAGGGATCTATATGTATAGGTGGGATGTGATGATACGTATAAAATTATTGTAAAAAGAAAATGGAATCTAAAGAGAAAGAGATGAAGAATGAAGATGGATTTTTATTTTTATAGATATAGAGACGCACAAGATTCTCTCTATTTGTGTGAGAGAGTGGTGGGTGTCACTCTTTCGGTTCGTCGCGTAAGTAATTTGTCTAAGTTTAGCCCATTGGGCCATTTTATACCCCCTATATTAATTCCAAATTTTATGCTTATCTTTATAAGAAAGATCCATTATTCCCTCTACATCCAGTCAATATGATTATTTTTTTTCTCCTTTCGAATTTAAGATTTTCTTTTATTTTTCATTATTATATTATACTTTAAATAAAAAAAAAGTTAAGCTTTTATTTTCTTTCCTTTCTATCATTTATGTTGAAATATGAGAAAATGTATGAAAAATTAACACAAAGCTTATAAAGGATATGTTATATTCATAGAGACAAAGTACCCGTGCGTTGCGGCGGTGAGATGGTGAGGGTGATAGGTCATAGGGTATGATAGGTCATAAGAGGTGATATTCATAGAGTGTGATAGCCAAATGCCTTATCCGTCCGAGCTCCGCCCTCGGATTTAAAAATTCGTCGAAAGTATATCGAATGACATCTCTAAGGAAAGAGCATGAAATTTTAAGAACACCCATATAATTTTTATAATTTATTGATGTACGGTTTTTGAGATAAAAGATTTTGAATGAATTAGAGAAATAAAATAATTTATGGAGGAGAGAGAAAAATAAGTGGTTGAGATTTGAGAAGAGATAAAAAAAATGAGTGGTTAAGATTTCTTCTATGGGTATTATGATTAAGTGATAGGGTATTTTGGGGTTTTCACTTACTTAAAGTTGAAAAAATAGAGGGAACAAATGTTTTATAATGTAGTAGATACATAGATAGATAGATATAAGATTTGGAATAGCAGCCAACTTGGTTTATTATGTTCACATATAATTTAAAAGTATAAAATTTAGAATATATATTCACATATAATTTAAAAAGTTCTTTTTGTTTTAAATTTTTACGGTTTTTGAAAGAAAAAAATCTTTCCCTATGTATAGATCTCAACCATAGCTCGGAAAAAAAATGGGGAATTCTTAAATAGAACATAAACACAAAAGTTAGTGTAACTATAAAAAGTCGGAAAAGAGAAATGAATCAAGTGAATGGAACCTAATTCTCATCCGGATGTGTAAGAATCTTCTTTCAACATGTTGATTTCCATGTTAAGGAATGCAATGTCATACCGTCAATTTCTAGGGACCAAATATGATATTCTAAAGTGCTTTTTATCGTTAAAGTTGAAGCATTTCCACCATCCCTTTCATTTTGAACTATTTACAAACGACACCTCACAATTCTTTGGTTTATATATTTTATTACTTTCTTTTTGTAAAGTTAGTTTCGATTCAGACGTGCTGGAGACAATTTTAACCAGCGATTTGCTATACCTCCAACCCCCTCCTCATGAAAAATACCTTGAGATGAGAAACCCAAGACTCAAACCCGAGACCTTAGAAAAGTCATGGACCAATAATATATATTTTATTACTCATACGAGTCATACATACACATTAACACTTGCACATCACTTAATTTTATAACACACATTAATTTTTATCGAAAGTTTTCTTGAAAAAAACCTCTTAAAATAGAAATAATTTTTTTTTATTAAAATAGAATATTTTCCTGAAAATTTTTATCGATTGCTCATACAAGTCATACATACACATTAATATTGTTGTAAAATTCAAACTTTACAATAGAAACAAAAAAAAATACTAATAACTACAGCATATTTTCTTTTTGTACTGTAATTAAGAAAGCATACTCATAACTAAAGCATATTATTAACACACATTCATCATTAATCCATGATCATTAGGTTTTCTTGCAAATTGTTATAAAAAAAAAGGTTTCATCAAATTTTATATTTCTTTTAACATTTCATAGGATATAGCAGTAAAATTTATTATTTTTTTCGTATAGCAAATATCACCACAACAGCCTTCTTAGCCTAGTTCCAAGCCAATTAATAAATAATAAGCAAGACAAGTGACGCTACGTCATAGGGGGCTCCAAGATAGAGTACTAATTAAGAAACAAAATATAGAGAAAAACTAGCATAAAATATGAAACAAAGTCGAGGGTTAAGTTGTCAACATTGATTCCCCGATAGTTGTCATTCATATTGATTTGTCGAATATCGTCATGTTACACCTGTTTGATAACGAAGTACGTTATGTCACACCCCGAAAAATGCGGAAAGGTACGGGGCGCGACCTTCATGAGATCACAACACAAGTTCATAATGAACGACCGTTAAATGGTGTCGTTTGAAAATACATTTATAAAATAGCGTTATTTGATAAGTTGAGACGAAGTATTTGGAAGGAAATTGTACTTGAGATATAACAACCACTTAACGTGTCATTTTAAAATATATATTGAAAGATAACGTTGTTTAGAAATTTAGAAACAACCTATGATATGAAATCGTTTGTCAAAAACTTTAAGTTATCATTAGGATAACATAATTAGAAGCATGTCTTTAGCAAATTGACGAAGCATTCCTAAGGCATGATGGGTGGGGCAAGTTCTTCATATAGCATGTAGCGTCAGTCAATCCAACACATAAAGCAATCATCTAGTACCTGAGAATGCATGCTAAAACGGGTCAACAATAATGTTGGTGAATTCATAGGAGAAAATAAGTACTTTGCATGGAACCACAAGATTTAAGTGTGACCATTGCTAACCCGCAATGTCGTGTAGCCATTGTTCAAAAACAATGCTATGAAAAATATAATGTATATATTGTACGAAGCTCATGAATTGAAACTCGACGGTAATAAGTAACATTGTGCCTCGGCAAGTATTTGATCCATAATACTTAGGAATCCAAATATGCATGCATTCGTTCGACCATCATCGGTCAAGTTGGTGCGACCAACCCGAATGGGGGTGTCAACCCAAATAGTACTATTCATCATATTACGTTTAAATCCATAACTAACAATTCATGATGGGAGGACTTTAATGGGGATCAATGCAACTTAGACAATCATCATATACATAGTTTTGGTACTTGTGTTCCACATGTAAAACATAGAGCATGCATCTCACCCAAAATAGTAAGAAAGTGTGGGCTATGAACTCACCTTAGTTTCGAGTAGCAACAATTTGCAAATAGAGAATCTTCTTGAATGTGTTAACCTATAGAAATAAAATATAAACTTGTCTTAACAATCTATGCTATTATGTTCCTAAGGAATTTCCCTCATTCTTCCAAATAATATTGTTATAATACATTTTCTTAAAAAAATGTTTTCTTATGTGATAATCGTTAGGGTTGTCCACGTGCTAGATGGAGTTGGTCTTTCATGGGTTTATATATAGTAATATATATAATATTTATACAATATAATAGTAGTAATTATAATAGCGACATTATGATTATTCTCCCACACAACCCATACACGTGAAATGGCAAAGAAGTATGGTTGCGTGTTGAAATAAACCATAACATGGCATTCGCGATCATTCTCCCTCACAACCCATACGAGTGCACCGGTTTCCATAATAGGAGTTGGGCAATTGTCAATTAAGTATGGTCGTGAGTTGGAATAACCACGAATTAAAATTATAAAAATATAATATGTCGCCGCACAACTTTGCACCAACATTCTAAATAGAAGATGGGCATGGTGGGTCTATATATAAATATAATAAGATCATATAGGTCATGTTTGCACCCGAAGCGTGCTAAGTCACCGCACACTTTGCACCGATGTCCTAAATAGGAGGTGGGCATGGTGGGTCAAGTTATATTAATAGATATATATATACGTATATAACATATATATATATATATATATATATACATTGTTATTTAATGGGCATTTAACTAGCACGTTAAACTTCACTAGCATAGATTATCACAACAATGATTATACTTAAAGCATGCTTTTATATTTCCAAGAAAAAGGCTAATCATTATGCATGTTGGGATTATTGTCATAAAGGTATTACTTGGAAGAGGGAACTATCACCTAGGAACCATACAATCATTTAAATGCATATAATGATTATTAACTTAAACAATTAATTAATTTAATTAATTATGTAACTTTCCAGAAATCATTTTAAAATTCCCAAAAGAAAATCTGTTTTCAAAGTGTGACAATAGCCACAAAACTAGACGTGCATTTGTAGTTGGAATTCGAAAGCTCGTTTTTATTTCGGTTTTACAACTCGGTCGAAGTTCATGGCCAAAAGGAAAACGATTTTAGTTTTGAGCAGCATAAAGGCCGGCATTTCTGTCCCGAAAACAGAGACCAACAATGGTGGTTTATGGTGGTGATATAAGGTGGCAGGGTGGTGGCGGTTCTTGGTGGTTTCGAACCGAATACAAAGAGAAAACACATAAAGCATTGCATAGCCGCGCTTTCTCAATATGGAAACGTAAGAACAGTTAGACAACCTGTATGGTGGGTTCCTGGGCGGTTGACGGCGGCTGGAGGTGGTGGCACACGGTGGTTCACGACTGTGACAGTGAAAAGACAAGGAAAAACGTTTTAGGGTTTTCTAGAGAGAATGAAACATATGGGTTAGCTAAAGAAGCTTTTACCAACGTGGAGTAACCTTTCTTGAGGTCTGGAGGTCGTGTGGAAGTGGCAGAAGGGTGGAGCAACAGTAATGGCGGCGGCAGACGGCGGCACAACTGCAGCAGCGGTGCTACAGTGTGGCAGTAGCAGCGGTACAGCAGCAGCAGTCCGCAGCAGCAGTGCAGTAGCAGTAGTGGCGAGCAACAGCAGTACCTGGTGGCTGAGCAGCGGCGGCGGGCAGCAGTCCAGTGGTGGTGGTGTGGTGTTTTGGGTGGTTTAGTGAGGGAGAAGGTGGTGGGAGTGTGTAGGGTTTTAGATGAGAGTGATGATGGAGTGTGGGGTGGTGGCCGGCGGTGGAGGGGCTGGCCAAGGTGGCCGGCGGTTGAGGGAGAAAGGGGAGTGAAGGTGATGAAGTATTTATTTGTTTGGTTTTGTTTTTGGAAATTGTTTTCTTTTGTTTGTGAGAGAGAGAGTGTCACGTGGGGGGGGAGAGGGTTTGTCAGGGAGTTTGTTTGCTTTGTCTGCTTCTTTGTATCTATTTAGTATATATATATGTATAAGAGCACGTGGAGGAGGGGAGGGCAAAAGGCAGGGGTTTTGTATTAGCTTCATGAACTAGTGTGGGTGGTGGGCTGTTGGGCTTGGGGTCATGGGCTGGGCTACAACCGAAACTTTCATGGGCTAGAGAGGTATGGGCTTATTTTTGGTTTACCAATTATATTAGCCTACTAACATTACTAGTTAGTTGGCCCATATGTTTTTATAATATCATATATATTATTTGTATAAATTTTTAGTTAGGAAACTAAAAATAATATGTCATGTTTTTATAATTCATGTTTTTATAAGTTGTATCAAATATTATTATTGCATAAGTGCGCTATTTAATTATTTAGTAAATATATAGCGACATATATTTCATATGGCACTTTTACTAACGAAAGGGATCTTAACTAGGTACATATTATCACATAAAAATCATCTATCACAAAAGTGCATATTATGGAGGTCCTCCTTGACCGGTTCATCAACCTGATGAATGTGTGTCGGCATCGTTATTTTCTAACGACGTTTGTTCATGGTTGACACATAAGAATTTAAATATCACATATTTAAATTTAACTTTCTATAAATAGCACATGAATAGTAAACTTTCTAAGTTTAGCTAACCTCAAATTTGGCGGTTGTCACATTCTCCCCGTGTTAATGGAAGTTTCTTTAACCTATTTCCATAGGATCCAAAGTCTAAATCATAGCCCTTCATTTTTACACCCATCAATGGTTGAGATCATCTCTCCGTTAATAATCCCCCACCCCCTCCCCGATCTGTATCTCACACGACACACCAACACGCTCTTTCTCTCTCCTCTCCCTCTCTCCGGTCGGCAACTGTCCCTCCTCTCTCTTTCTCCGGCGACTTCACTGCCGCCACCACCACCGTTATCTCTCCGCGACTTCACTGTCCCCCCCCCCCCCCCCCCCCCCCCCCAACCCCCCCCCCCCCACCCCCCCCCCCCCCACCCCCCCGAACCCCCCCCCCCCCCCCCCCCCCCCCCTGCTCCCCCCCCCCCCCCCCCGCCCAAACCGGGGGAGAAAGACCTCCAAAGATCCGACCCACCCTGTTATCTCTAGTCCTCCCCCCCCCCCCTCCCCCCCCCCCCGCTCCGCTTCTCTTCCCTCCGCCCCTCTCCTCCTTCTTCTCCGGCGAGACAACAACCGCTATCATCTCCGGCCACCCCCATCAACACACAAAAACACACCAGTCGCGATCTATCTCTCTCTCCTAGCCACGCTTGGATCGTCGCCCATCAAACCCATACCGTTCCCATATGCGTCCGGTGACAACCCCTTTAGAACGGATGAGGGCAACGCCCGTACCGTATCCACCCGAAAACGACGCCGGAGTAATTCACCGGAGTTTTGTGACGGCGGTGGTGATTACCAATCAATTTGATTGGATACTGGTTCGCCGAGAGATAGTTCGTCCGGAGTATTAGACGGCGGTGGTGACCAAAATAATTCACCGGAATGCCGCCGGAGATGACCGCCAGAGACGAACCTTTTCATGTGTAAGTTTACTTTTAATCTCATCAATTGATGATGGTTGATCTAGTGATTGAGATTAGATCCTTAGATCTCACCAATTTTGATGGTTTCTTGTGAATACAACTCTCGATAACAAATCACTACTCGATCTTGATAGCTATTTTCGCCATAACATTGACATAAGTAATTGTGGGGGAAAAAGTGGTATATACAAGAAAACGTATAAAGACAAATGTTTGAAGCAAAGACAGGACTACAGGAGTACATTAATTATGGTGCATGTGAAAGGTAGATGGACACTTAGACCATTCGTAACCGTTCATCTTTTCACCTACATTTTTTCATGCAATTTCAGTATCACTTCTCACCTCTTTCACTTTTATTTTCCTTTAACCATTCACCTATCATTTGGTCTGCACTTTTATTTATTTAAAAACACAATACATATAAACTAAAATTATATTATATCATCCTCTACCCATAAATCAATATAAAAGAGTTCACTGACAATTCACATGGCTCCACAATGTATAAAATGAGTCGGTGAATGAAATCACTGGTATGCTATCACCAACATGGATTAACAGTTCACCGATTACATTGCTTTTATCAGTGATTCATTTAACCGACCTTTACAATTGGTCTTGTGACTAAGGAACGTGCCCAAATAATTTTGGATAGGGTAAATTTGGAATCTTTGTGCATGGGAATTAAGTTTTCATTAATTTGTGTATGGCTATGGGCTATCGGAGTTTAAATTTTGATGTGAACAAATTAAAATTCTTTTAAAAGATAAAGAGCTTTTTATATGGGTTTACTATGAAATTTAAGCTGGTTATATGAAAAGACATATTGATAAGACAAAATTTACCGTTAAACAAAAAAAGTTATTTAAATTGATATTGTGTATAATGAACTTGATAAAATTGTAATAAAACCAGGAAGAAACATTGTGTATAATGAACTTGATAAAATTGTAATAAAACCAGGAAGAAACCCATAAGTGTTGATCATGTTCCTTCGCTTCGATTAAAAGGAAGTAGAACAAGTAGAAGAAATATAGAGAATATTAATATTGAAATGGTTAATCAATGTAAAGGTTGTAGATTTAAGTTTTAAATAAAACAATTCATGTAAATCTTATGTGTTTTCTTTTAGAATGTACTTTTTTTAAATTTCTTTAAAGGAAAAAATTATCTATAATACTTAACACTCCGTAATAATTTAAGCATCCTGTTAAAAGACATAATTTTTGGATATGCAAAATAATTATTGGGAGTTACTTTTTTTATCAATAATTTACACACTTACTCCGATGTCGCCACCACCAGTCGTTTGCTACTATCGTTGCATTGCGAGGTATCCTTAGTTTTTATTACAATATATATTGAGTGGTTGCCTTTAGATTCCGTTACAAGAGAATAACA
Source organism: Erigeron breviscapus (assembly GCA_034093135.1). Lineage (NCBI taxonomy): Eukaryota > Viridiplantae > Streptophyta > Magnoliopsida > Asterales > Asteraceae > Erigeron > Erigeron breviscapus. Next base: position 34,121,514 of record CM067170.1, on the reverse strand, counting down.
TAAGATCTTTTAATTTTGGGAAGTGATACGTACCACATGTTGTGATAAATCTACCACACATGTGTTTTAGTAACTTGTACAGTGTGTTCAGAAAGTTGTACTGTGTGGTAGATTTATCAAAATATGTGGTACGATTATCATTACCCTTTAATTTTAAAGAATCTGTTAGATTAATGGGTTCCCGTTCTAGATTCGTTTTTAGCTACTGGTACCTGTTGTTTTTGTCGGGAATGAGAATCTCGTATTTATTTTCCAGCATACCCCCTCATCATCATCATCATCATCTTGTTAATTTGTTTATACTTTCCTTTCTCGGTGACTAAACTATTTAGAAACGAGTTTATGATTCCTTAATTAGGTTTTAGGTAAAATAAAACAAGTATTAAAGTAAAACAAATAAAACAATAGGTTTCTCTTCACTGAATCACCGTGCATCATGAAAATCATCGTGCATCAATTTAACCATGATCTAAGGGTCAAGATCTTGTCTTATTTGTTTTACTTTAATACTTGTTTTACAATACCTAACCCCTCCTTAATTATTCTAATTGACCTACAGTATACACACAAGATTTTTAAATTTCCATCGTCTAAATAAATTTGTCATAAAAGATTTTTAAATTATCGAAATATTATGTGGGTTAGTAGTTAATTATATATATTTATATAAAACATAAGGTATAGTACTCCGAGGTTATAATTATCGTTGGATTGTCGCAACTTCAGTGACAAAGATATGTTTTTTACAAAGCTTTTATTAATATCCTGGGTTGACCCCGATTAATTAGCTAGTAACTTAAAAAGAATGAAAGAGGGAGACAAAATGCTTTATGAAATAAAGATAGTCGTATATGTCATTTACATACATATTTATATAAGGAAAAGTTATATTAAGAACCTTAAAAATTACAGGAACCTTCTTTAAATTTAAATTATTTCTTGTATGATTGCTTACATATGTTCATATAACTATATAATTGCTTACAAATGTTCATATAACTATCTATATATATTTGATCACCACCTATCTCATGAAAACATTTATTTACAAAATAGTTACGTACATATGATCTATGCTAATAGCACTACTCATGTACATATAATCATAGAATTGATGTCTCCACATAAATGTATAACGGATGATAGTTCATGTCTTTACATAATTGTAAAATCCAAAATTGCACCTAAATAACTCAAAAATAATAAAAAAAACAATCAACATATAAAAATTAATCATTGATTAAACTTGATTTTAAAAGTCCTAAAGTTTCCTTGCATTTTCAAGGTTCCTAAAAAAACTTTTTAATATATATGTGTATGTATGTATTCCAGTGAGAATACTTTTAAAATAATAACACGGTGAGAACACTATATATATATATATATATTTAATATATATATATATATATATATGTGTATGTATGTATTCCAGTGAGAATACTTTTAAAATAATAACACGGTGAGAACACTTAAAAACATCATTTTTATGCATTAAAAGTCCATAAAACTAGCATAGTGTATAACTAATTATCACTTTAAGTGTTTAACAACACATTGATCTGTCAAAATCGAAAAAATCACGTTTTTTATTGGATGCATCCATTTTGATAAATATGCATCCAAGATGTATTCACAAAACAAAAAACATGGTTTTCTCGATTTTGACAGATCAAATGTGTTGTTAAACACTTAAATAATGATAATTAGTTATAACTATGTTAGTTTTATGGACTTTTAATGCATCAAAATGAAGTTTTTAAGTGTTCTCACCGTGTTCTCATTTTAAGGGTGTTCTTATTTGATTGACCCCATATATATATATATATGGGAAAAGATAAAATGAGTCCAGCTTATTTTGAGTCCATTGATTTTCTTCCATCTCCTCAAATTTCAACCACCTCCTACCACCACCACCATCATCTCCGACCACCACCATGATTTTCTGGCGACGGCGACCACCGCCACCACGACTTACACATGTGTAAGTTACATGGACCCTTTTTGGACTCAAATTAAGCTGGACTCAATTTATCCCACCCCATAGAGAGAGAGTTAAGTTATTGTGAAAACCAAATATTTGTCGAGAACTGTGAGAACTCTTTTATATGAGGGCAGTTTTGTACTTTTGTTATATACTATTTAAATTAGAAATAATTAAATAACAATCCTATAAATCTCTCCACTATATGCTCCAATAAGGTTTAATGCTTAATTAATTTGATGTTTTTAATTTACGCCAACTAAATCATTAGTATTATGTGATCTAACTAGTGAATCTCTAAGTTATTTTCAATTGGTGTTTAATGATTTAATATGATTTTACTGATTAAAAAACCAAAAACACCATAACATGTCCTACATTAATTAACTACGTACTTATGTAGCAATTGACCTGCTTATAATTCCCATAAACTATTATAAATTAGATGTCTTTTGGTTCATATTTCGCCGTGTATTTTTTATATATTAAAAAAAGGCAAAGTTAGGTATTTTATATAAAATGATGATAAGAATTTTTTTAAATCATATGTACACCTATGTACACTATAAAAATGTACACATATGTACCTATGTAAATGTACACATATGTACCTATGTAAATTTATGTAAACATATGTACACTATGAAAATACACATATGTACCTATGCATATTATATGTACATCTATGTACATTTTGAAGATGTAATAATGTCGTTATGAAAAAGTAAATGAGAACAAATTATTAAATCACATGTGCATATCTGATAGTCACCAGATATAATTTATTAGGAAAAGTGATATATTTACATATGTCAAAAATATAGTAAAGACGTTACATGTGAACATGATAAAATAACATCATTTTATATGTAGACACACTTGATATTCATAGAAAAAAGAAATTTTCCACGAAATTTACTAATTTAATGTTCACATAAAATTGTAATTGTTGATTAAAAAAATAATATCCCAAAACTAAACTATATACTAAACTAATACACTCACGAGTTTTTTTTTTAACATGTATACGTACACACTCAACTATATTCGCTAGCTATAAAGAAATTATTGCTGATTGAAAAAAAAAAACAAAGCTAAATTTTTTAAATATGATATAAGCGGCATGTTGTAAAAGATCGTAAAGAATCGTGTTCCTGTATTACTACAACTTTAAATAACATGGAATTTCTGTTAACAAAATTAATAAATAAACTAAAAAAGAATTTAAAATATAGTCAAACCACTATGTACGAGCCTTTGAAAACGGAGTTACAATCTTTCGAATTCAAGACTTCCGTTTTAAAAATTATATTCCAATTATACCCTCCTTTTAATTTTTAATTTAAAAGAATTCACAATAATTACATGAATGCCATCAAATTATTTTAGCCCTTGATTTAATTAATTCAATGAGATTGGTTCTCGTAGTTCTCGACATTTTTTATGGTTCTCATTTTAACTTTTTACTATATATATATATAGAGGTTAGGTATTATAAAACAACTATTATTGTAAAATAAATAGGATAACATTACAACCGTTGGATATGCTGCCAAATGAGATCTTACTATTAAAAGTTTAGGAGTGGTACTATTGTAATATTGATGAACTAAGGTGGTAAAGTCAAAAGACAAATATAATAGTGGAAGTTTGAAACTGTTCGGAAAAATGGGTGGAAATCTAAATTGTGCGGGCTTTTCGTTTTTCTCTTTAATTTCAACTCTTTAAATTTATTCAAAATATAAATATATATATAAATCTTTAATGTATCTAACCGAATTACTCGTAATATGTAGATACAACTAAAATTAAAAATAGTTTAGCATTATATTACTCTTTTTTCTACTTGACATAACATTATCATTTATTAACCATTTCTCTTTCGATACACCTAAATGCACAATTTAGTTTAATTTTATATATTCTTTATTACAATTTGATATATCTAACAAGTTTTAGTGCATCATAATGTAAATAGACGAATCAATATATATAAGATTGTGCATCAATTTATAGCAAGATGAAATTAAAAGTAAAAAAATATTAAAATAAAAAATATACATATATATTCATGTGTTTAGAGATTAATTAAGATGTAAAATGATGCACTTTGATATTTTTAGTTCACAAAATTAATTCTCTAATATGATTCACAACTAAAAACAATTGAATATCTAAAATAGACATATTTATGTGTCTAGAGATTCATTAGGATGTAAAATGATGCACATGATATTCTTAGTTCACAAAACTAATCCTTAATATGATGCACAACAAACAATATTGAATATCTAAAATAAACATATATATGTGTCTATAGATTCATTAAGATGTAAAATGATGCACATGATATTCTTAGTTCACAAAACTAATCCTTAATATGATGCACAACTAACAATATTGAATATCTAAAAAAAAAGCATATTTATGTATTTAGAGGTTCATTAATATAGAAAATGATGCACCGTGATATTTTAAGTTCACAAAATTAATTCTTAATATAATGCACAACTAAAAATAAACATTATCTCGATGCATGAGTTGAAATTTATGTCAGAAGAAGAGGAAGACAAATAATTAAAAAAAATCATGATAATTGATTGAGAATAATAATGTATTAAAAAAAGGAACATAAATTTTTCCTTTAAAAAAAACTTATATGTAGATTAGATATACGTTTATGGGGAAAAAAGGGAAGGGAGATTTTTTAAGATTTTTTGTTGGAACCACGTTAGTGTGACCGTCACTGATCATCTATCCTTCCTGATATGATAATTGACGATAACTGAAATCCCTATGTCTAGTAAATATTCGATGGACGTATTTACTCTTAAAGACGTATTATAGGGTTTCCCATTAGGTGATTGGAACTAAGAGGACTAATGAGCACGAATTAAACACCAGAGGGACTAAATGTGAAAATACTCTCCTTATATATATAGAGAGTAATTAACCTAATTTAAGGTTAATCACTCATAATTTCACAGCCTCCCCAAAAAACAAATTCGTCCATCATCCTCTGATGAATTCCTTAATCATGAATTCATCAATCCATCCTAAATCAATCTTCTTGTTATGGGAACCCGAAATCAATAGCAATCATGCTTTATGCTGTTACAGGTTCCATAGGACGATCTGGATTCCCCGGTACGTGTTTATTACGAATTGAATCATGTTATATTCCAACATGTGGTATCAGAGCCTCGTTACGAAGTTAACCCTTGATTTGATTCGTTTTCGTACCCTAAATCGCGAACTGAAGAATGCAGAAACTTAAGTTCGTACGCTTCTTACGAACTTAAAGTTCGTTTGAACTCTAAATTCGTTTGAACTCTAAGTTCGTTTGAACTCTAAATTCGTTTGAACTCTAAATTCGTTTGAACTCTAAGTTCGTAAGGAATTTCTAAGTTCGTAAGGCTTAACTGTGTACGAAACTTCTGCTCATCTTCGCACTTACTTCCTCACGAACTTTATCTTCGTAAGCTATTTTCGTAAGCTATTTTCGTAAGCTATCTTCGTAAGCTATCTTCGTTGCTTATGTTCGTAAGCTATCTTCGTAAGTTACTTACGAAGATAGTTAACTACTTACGAATTTACTTTTATTACGAAGATATTAACTTCTTACGAAGTTAATAACTTCTTACGAAGATAATCACTACTAACGAAGATAATCACTACTTACGAAGTTAATCCTTATTACGAACTTAACTATCTTCGTACCATGCTTATTTTTTCATGGATTACTGATTAACTTAGTTGATTATCAAGTTCGTGCTTATGTTTTACCTTAAAGTTTAAATGAAAAAAATGACCCTTATTTTCGGAAAATAATTTTTTCTGAGGCGTTTTTACCACAGCACTTTAAGGGAAATAAAAAATTTCCACAGCCAGGGGCTCTGCCCCTTGGACCCCGCCAGGGGCTGCCGCCCCTTGGACCCCGCTTTCCAGGGGCGCTGCCCCCGGACCCCCGTAATGTGTGGGGGCTTCGCACTAATGTACATGGTTTCATCATTTGCGCCCAAAGGTCAAATGTGATTCTCATGTTGCGCTCTTTTCTCTTTTGCATAATTAACACTTAGTATATTAATTCTGCCCAAATCAATAGCAATCATGCTTTATGCTGTTACAGGTTCCACAGGACGATCTGGATTCCCCGGTACGTGTTTATTACGAATTGAATCATGTTATATTCCAACATGTGGTATCAGAGCCTCGTTACGAAGTTAACCCTTGATTTGATTCGTTTTCGTACCCTAAATCGCGAACTGAAGAAGCAGAAACTTAAGTTCGTACGCTTCTTACGAACTTAAAGTTCGTTTGAACTCTAAGTTCGTTTGAACTCTAAATTCGTTTGAACTCTAAATTCGTTTGAACTCTAAATTCGTAAGGAATTTCTAAGTTCGTAAGGCTTAACTGTGTACGAAACTTCTGCTCATCTTCGCACTTACTTCCTCACGAACTTTATCTTCGTAAGCTATTTTCGTAAGCTATTTTCGTAAGCTATCTTCGTAAGCTATCTTCGTTGCTTATGTTCGTAAGCTATCTTCGTAAGTTACTTACGAAGATAGTTAACTACTTACGAATTTACTTTTATTACGAAGATAATTAACTTCTTACGAAGTTAATAACTTCTTACGAAGATAATCACTACTTACGAAGATAATCACTACTTACGAAGTTAATACTACTTACGAAGTTAATCACTACTTACGAAGTTAATCCTTATTACGAACTTAACTATCTTCGTACCGTGCTTATTTTTTCATGGATTACTGATTAACTTAGTTGATTATCAAGTTCGTGCTTATGTTTTACCTTAAAGTTTAAATGGAAAAATGACCCTTATTTTCGGAAAATAATTTTTTCTGAGGCGTTTTTACCACAGCTCGACCCCAGCCAGGGGCTCTGCCCCTTGGACCCCGCCAGGGGCTGCCGCCCCTTGGACCCCGCTTTCCAGGGGCGCTGCCCCCGGACCCCCGTAATGTGTGGGGGCTTCGCACTAATGTACATGGTTTCATCATTTGCGCCCAAAGGTCAAATGTGATTCTCATGTTGCGCTCTTTTCTCTTTTGCATAATTAACACTTAGTATATTAATTCTGCCCGAAATCAATAGCAATCATGCTTTATGCTGTTACAGGTTCCACAGGACGATCTGGATTCCCCGGTACGTGTTATTACGAATTGAATCATGTTATATTCCAACATGTGGTATCAGAGCCTCGTTACGAAGTTAACCCTTGATTTGATTCGTTTTCGTACCCTAAATCGCGAACTGAAGAATGCAGAAACTTAAGTTCGTACGCTTCTTACGAACTTAAAGTTCGTTTGAACTCTAAATTCGTTTGAACTCTAAGTTCGTTTGAACTCTAAATTCGTAAGGAATTACTAAGTTCGTAAGGCTTATTTGTGTACGAAACTTCTGCTCATCTTCGCACTTACTTCCTCACGAACTTTATCTTCGTAAGCTATTTTCGTAAGCTATCTTCGTAAGCTATCTTCGTAAGCTATCTTCGTTGCTTATGTTCGTAAGCTATCTTCGTAAGTTACTTACGAAGATAGTTAACTACTTACGAATTTACTTTTATTACGAAGATAATTAACTTCTTACGAAGTTAATAACTTCTTACGAAGATAATCACTACTTACGAAGATAATCACTACTTACGAAGTTAATCACTACTTACGAAGTTAATCCTTATTACGAACTTAACTATCTTCGTACCATGCTTATTTTTTCATGGATTACTGATTAACTTAGTTGATTATCAAGTTCGTGCTTATGTTTTACCTTAAAGTTTAAATGAAAAAAATGACCCTTATTTTCAGAAAATAATTTTTTCTGAGGCGTTTTTACCACAGCACTTTAAGGGAAATAAAAAATTTCCACCAGGGGCTCTGCCCCTTGGACCCCGCCAGGGGCTGCCGCCCCTTGGACCCCGCTTTCCAGGGGCGCTGCCCCCGGACCCCCGTAATGTGTGGGGGCTTCGCACTAATGTACATGGTTTCATCATTTGCGCCCAAAGGTCAAATGTGATTCTCATGTTGCGCTCTTTTCTCTTTTGCATAATTAACACTTAGTATATTAATTCTGCCCAAAGGTGATTTAATATGTTTTGTGTAGCAAAGGGATTCTTTTCATGCCTAAAATACACGATTCTTAATTTTGTGCCCAAAGGTCAAAAGATAAGCGTTGTGTTGCATGACCTAATGCTCATGTTTGCTTAGATCTTAGTTACTTCTGCCCAAAGGTGATGTAACATCTAAGTAGAGCCTTACTTTAGCTTATTGTTTTGGTGTTTAATAGGCTTACTTATCACTAGCTTCATTACTATAATGGTCATAGTCTTATTACTCTAAGGAACAGTACTAATAGGCCTACTTTAGTTCCATTACTCTAGAGACATTACTTAGGCTGCCTTATATAACTTATCATCTCTCTATTATTATTGAGCCTACTTATTTTAGGCATTACTTTAGGAGAGATTACCTTGTCTGCATAACACGGCTGATAATGTCACTATTACTATTGGGCCTACTTATTTTAGGCATTACTATTATAATCTTCTATTGCTTGTATCATAAATTAATATCCTCCTTATTTCCACTGAAGTACCTAACTTAGGCATTGAGCCACCTACTGATGCAAACTTTGCTTTATGAAAGGATTAATTACCTCTAATTCTGTAGATGATAGACCTTGACTATGTCATTCACCATAATGAACCCACTGCTTTACTGCTAACTCTTCCGCAGCTCAGAAAGCGAATTTTTAATAAAGTGGGATAGGGCGAATCACTTGTCAATAATGATGGTCAGAAACTTCATCAATCATAGTTTCCGAGGGAATGTATAAGGCGTTTGCAAGTAGCTTAAATACAAAGGAAATAGCAGTGCTTGTGAACACATAATGTAAATGACTGACATGACTCATAAGCTTAAGAGTCCAAAAAAATGGAAGTCTATGACAATTTTCTTTTGCATTTTAATGACCTCATTGCTTGCTCATTTCGACTCCTTCAAAATTAATTTTAGCGCTATGAAGGATAAATGGTTGATGAGTGAACTAATAGCAATGTGTGTGCAAGAAAATGGTCGCCTTAAGTTGGGCCAACCTTAAGTTGTTCATCTTAGTACCACTGCTAATTCCATTAAGAGGAAAGATAAAAAAACAGTAATAAAAACTGCAAATAAAGTTCAAAGGCTAATCGTGGTGCTACTACCTCTAGCATTAAGTCCTTGACAAGCAATCCTAACTGCAAATTATGATTGTGCCTAGATTGCCCTAAAATCAAGGAGTAGCTAGCTAAGAAAGGTAACTTAATTTTTGTAATATTTGATTCTTTTATGTTTGATGTACTTATCAATACATGTGTGAGTGATTCTAGTTTTATACAAGGATTCCATGCAATCTAGAAACTATCAAATGACCAGAAAAAGCCTAGAGTTGGAAGGGTTGATCTCTTATATGTCGAAACCATGGAGACTTATGATTTACATATAAACAATGGAAAGTGTATTAGACTAGTAGATACCTTATGTGTATCGAGAATTTCTCGAAACCTTGTATCTGTTTTTTTAGTCTAAGACCTTGAAGGTTATGTAATAATTCATGGTTATGACGAGATTGCCATTACTCATAATAATGCATTACGTGGTCCTAGTTTCTTGAATGGAATGTTGTATAAGTTAGAACTAGATCATAATTTCTCACAGTCTTTGTTGTCTCCTGATATTGATGACATAACTAAAACAAAGACAAAATCACCTAAATAATTAGAGAATTCCTCCATAATGTGGCATAAATATCTTAGCCACATATCACGAGTTCGCGTGATGCGACTCATAAAGGATGAAATATTACATTCTCTTGACTTTAGTGATTTTGAAACATGTATTTACTGCCTCTAAGGTGAGATGGCTAAAGGGAATAAGAAAGGAGCTACTAAAAGTTCCAACTTGTTGGAAATAATTCACTCTGACGTTAAGTGGCCCCTATCCCGCATTCATTTCAGGACATGCATCATTTATTACATTCATTAACGATTATTTACGTTATATGCACCTAAATCTGATCTGAACCCTTAGAGACTTTTATTGATCTTAAACCTTTGGTTTAAAACAAACTTGATCGTAAAAATAAAAGTTGTGAGATCAGATAAAGAAGGTAAGTATTATGGTAGACATACTAATATTGGTGAAGCTCATGGTCTTTTTCCATAACTTTTGAAAGGAACAAGACATAAGTAACCAATACACCATGTCAGGTTCTCCTCAACAAAATGTTATGTTGCTAAAAGGAGAAATAGAACCTTAATGAACATGGTGAAGAGTATGCCTTTTCAACACTAACTTACCAACTTTCCTTTGGACTAAGGCCTTAAAACAGCTTTTCATATACTCAATAAAAGTTCCATTAGAATCTGTCCCTAAGAGTCCTGGACAGAAAGGAATCTGAGTCTAAAATATATGAAAGTATGAGGCTGTCATGCCGAAGCATAAGTCTGTAACCCTAACTTAAAGAAACTGGATCCTAAATCCCTTACATGTTTCTTTATCGGTTATTAGTTTTACTGTCTTTTCTAAACTACTAGCATTATTGACACGCATCATGCCACGTTTCTCAAAGACTAAGAGATCAGTGGGAGCACGACAAATCATAACTTAAGATTTGCTATAAGTACAAGAAGTGGGGGGAACCACTCGTCGGTTATTATTACTCCTCCGATAACTCCTCTTGTACTCAACGCTGCTCCTAAAATCACTGATCCAACTTCTCCAAATCAGAATCCTAATCCTCCTAATTATGATACTACTAATGATAAAGCATCTTATTAAATAATGCTAAAGCAAAGCATCTTACTATTAATGCTATTAATGCTAAAGCATCTTCCTTACTCAACCTGAAAATCAACTCAGGAGATCATCTAGGTCACGCAAGGCCATAACTTTTGATGATTTCATAACTTATTTAACTGAAGTTGAGGACATTGGAAAGCTTGCTGATCCTACCTCTTATTAAGAAGCCATTATTAGCGATCAGGCCACATAGTGGAATGAAGCTGTAATTTGAAAGCTCAATTCCATATAGCATAATGACGTTTGGGACTTGGTTGAATTTCTTGAACAATCCAAACCTATAAGTTGTAAATGGATCTTCAAAACCAAATTAGACCCGAAAGGAAACGTCAAACGCTATAAGGCCATAACTAGTTACGAAAGGGTTTTACTCAAAAGGAAGGAATCGATTATCAAGAGACCTTATCTCCTGTCTCATAAAGATTCCTTAAGGATTGTCATGACATTAGTAGCTCATTATGATTTAGAGTTACATCAGATGGATGTCAAAACCACTTTCCTGAATGGAAACTTGCAATAAGACGTATACATGTGAACCTATAATTCCAGAAGGTAAATGGCACATGTCTGCAAGTTGAATAAGTCCATATACGGGTTGAAGCAAGCATCACTTAAAATGGTACCTTAAGTTTAATAAAGTCATAAAAGGACAAGACTTCCTAAAAGAATCAAGTGGATCTTTGCACCTATCTCAAGATCAGTGGGAGTAAATTTACAATCCTTGTTTTGCACATGGATGATATTCTTGCAAGTAACAACTTGGATATGTTGCATGAGTCGAAGCGTTTACTTTTTCGCAGAATGTCGACATAAAAGATCTCCGTGATGCCTCTTATGTTATAGGTATCGAAATACATCGAGATAGGCGTAATGATGTTTCTGGTTCTTTCTCAAAAGACTTATATTGAACACATCTTAGAACGCCATAACATGCAGCACTACACACCCACTATAACTCTAGTAGTAAAAGGAGACGTATGTGATTGTTTCCAAAGTCTAATCATTGAGATAAAATAGGAGCAAATGAGGATGATACCTTACTTATAAGTAGTTGGGAGCATTATGTACGCTCAGGTCTGTACTCATCAAGATATCGCTTATATCGCCGGTATGCTTGGGAGTTACTTATCTAATCCCGAATTAGCACACTGAAAAGCGGCTAAAAGGTTTTACGATATCTGCTAAGGACCAAAGACTACACATTAACTTATAGAAGAGGTGACAACTTAGAAGTAGTAGGATGTTTTAATTCCAATAAGAAATCTACTTCTGAATGTATATATTTATGGTTAGTTGGCAAACCTATCTTTTGACGGAGTCATAAGTAGAAACTGACTGCAACGTCTACCATGATGTCTGAACGTTCATAATTTCATGTCATGGGATGTTGTTAAAGAACTTAGTCAGTGGACTCGAAAATCGTCAACTTTATTTATAGACCATTGAAGCTTTACTGTGATAACTCAGCTACCGTAACTTGCTTGAACAGTAACAGTTCAACTGGCGCTGAGATGTATCTTGATACAAAGTTTCTGTTTGTATGTAAACAGATTGAGGAAATGTTCTTTGTATTGAGTACATAAGTACACATAAGATGCTACTGGATCCAATGACCGAAGGTCTCCTCCTAAAAATCTTCGTAGGATACGTATCGAAGATGAGGCTTACTAAAGGACCTATTATGATAGCATATTGTACTTTTACTGGTCATTATTATTATTATTATGTTAATGAAAATTTTCCTCCTTATTCAGATTTTGTTTGTCTATTAGTTACACTTCGAGCTCATAACAGTGTAAAGACATTATGCAACAAAATTTGTCTTAGTCAATTGATCATTGCTTATTAGTTTTAAATTTGAGTCATAGTTTGACTAGTGGGGGTCCTGAGTTGATGTTCTTCTCTACGACTGTACTTATTGGCTATGATTTCGGTTTAAAACGAAATGAGTATTATCCCGGCCGGACTTATTAAATACTCATAGATAAATGATCGCTCGGTCAAGTGGGAGAATGTTGGAACCACGTTAGTGTGACCGTCACTGATCATCTATCCTTCCTGATATGATAATTGACGATAACTGAAATCCCTATGTCTAGTAAATATTCGATGGACGTATTTACTCTTAAAGACGTATTATAGGGTTTCCCATTAGGTGATTGGAACTAAGAGGACTAATGAGGCACGAATTAAACACCAGAGGGACTAAATGTGAAAATACTCTCCTTATATATAGAGAGTAATTAACCTAATTTAAGGTTAATCACTCATAATTTCACAGCCTCCCCAAAAAACAAATTCGTCCATCATCCTCTGATGAATTCCTTAATCATGAATTCATCAATCCATCCTAAATCAATCTTCTTGTTATGGGAACCCGAAATCAATAGCAATAATGCTTTATGCTGTTACAGGTTCCACAGGACGATCTGGATTCCCCGGTACGTGTTTATTACGAATTGAATCATGTTATATTCCAACATTTTTTGTATTAGAGTGAAAGTGAGTTTTAATATGTATATTTTACTTCGACATGGAATTAAAGAAAAGTGATACTAATAAAGTTTAGCCGTGAGAAGAAAATATAAATGAGCTGATGAAATTTTTAAATTTTATTTTGATGTAATTTTATATTCTCATAATAATAAATTAATAATAATAGGATAGAGAAAAACACTATTAGTTAATGTCTAAACTACCCTTATGATATTATATTTAATATTAAACCTAATTGACACATGTCACTCTCTAATTCTATCCTACTTTTTATGTTAATAGTTGTTTTATTTTACCCTTAACATATATATATATATATATATATATATATACATATACAACATATTTCTTTAAAACATTCTGCACATTGTGATCTTTTTTCTATACTTGGCCATTTTCCGCATATAAAACATGTTATGTGATTACTTCCTCTTCTATTTATCCATTTATGTGTGCATTCTTGTTCTGTATTAACATATGTATATGTAACTTTAGACACTGCTTTATCTTCTTCGTTATCGCTGTATATACTATAAATTGATTCATTATCTGAATCTCCTGCTTCTACTAATTCTATTTCATATTCTCCTATTTGTTCTACTAAATTATCGGATTTTTTGGGTTTCCGTTAAACCACTAAACATATATATACATGGATTATATATTAAGAGTATTTTTATTTACATATCCTAAAACTATAATAATAGATAAATCTATATGAACAATAATCTTAATATAAACATAAATTTTAAACCATATATATTGTTTAATACATATATACATAGTTTAAGAGAACTTACAATGGGGGTATTCACAACGGAAGACGGAAGGATAGTAAAAAACACAAGAGATATGCACAGCGGATGAAGACTTATGACTATAATTATAGATATTTTTTTTTTTTATAGTTTTTTGATGTTTTTGGTAGGATATATTATGAAGTGCTAAAGGGATTTAAGGGAATAAGGGATTTAAACTAAGAGACTTGGATAAGAACTTAAGCTGCCATAAAAACTTGAAATTATTATTGATATGAAATTCTAGTGTGTGTTTACAACTGAAATCTAAGGTGCCTTATATAGGCATTACAATGCAATAGCTATCTTAATCTAATTATTATGAATTGACGTGCACGATAAAAAGAAAAGTTAGTGATTACAAAAAGACAAACTTTAAAAAAGAATGTGTCTTCCACTATGTCTTCCACTGACTCTTGAAATTATTGAGATTGAAACGTCATTGCTTACGTTATCTTCTAGAAGTCTCTGTGTGTACTGTCGATGGATACGGGTGAATGTACATCTTCATTGTTTCCATAATTTTCTTCTTCTGTATTGAAGATGTCTTCAATGTTAATCTGTTCACTTTCTCCTACAAATGGCAAGGTCATTTGCCAATGGCTATGTCCCCATATTTGGATATAATGTCCTTCTGCTAATAATTTGTATGGAGAAATTCTTGGACGAGGGATTTTACTTCTATCAACTAACGGTGTTTTTTGTCCTTCTGTTATCCATTTTGTTGCTAACCTTATTTGTTCTTGTGGATTTGAAGTTATAATATCATCAGGATGATATTGCCACCATTCTACTTCTATGTTGGAACTGCAGTTTGCTTGTTTTAATCTTTGTCTATTTTCTGGTATTTCACTAACAAATATTCTTTTTCTTGCAGGTCTATAGGTGTGATTATCCATTTCAGGGAAGGAAGAAAGGATTTTACACCCAACTGTTTCCATACTTTGGGTTGCTATGTTTCCTGCTGTTAGAAGTATCTTTTCGCCTAATTTATTAAGCAAATTTTCTACTCTTCTGCTGTATTTGAATTCAAAATAGTCTATCATTCCATGATGATAGAATGTAGCTATTTGATCATCTGTCATGCTTGTTTGATCATAATTAATTTGTAATAGCATGAATGAGAATCCTTCATCTCTGTAACTTTGTACCACCTTTACACCATTGTAATGTTTTTCTTTGAAGGCTATATCCAGTATTTCCAATTGTAAATCAAAGAGAATTAAAGGAAATTCTCTTCGAACTTTATCTGCTATAATTTGCTTGGCTTCTGGAAATTCTTCTATGAGTGGCTTTAAAGTTTCTTGAAAAGGAATGTCTAAGAGCCTTGCTTTGAAACTGTCGAGATTTCTGTAGATGAATGTGTTTGTTTCTCTTTCTTTTTCTTCAAGTTTTCTTTGAAGAACTTCTAGTTTTTCTAAAAGAATTTTTTCTTTTTCTTTTAAAACTTTATTTTCTATTTTGTACTGTGAAGATTCTTCATCTGTTTTTTGTTCCAAAAGTTGTTTTTGTAAATTGGCAATCATTTCTTCTTGAGCTTTGATAATTTGCTCAGGATGAGTTTTTGCCATTTCTGCAAAAGATTTAACTTCCTCTGGTTCTATAAAATAATTTGTTAAACCAAACTGGTTTCTAGCTGCTGTTAAAGCATCTGTAAAACTGTAAAAACCTTTATACAAAGGTTTTGGAACCTGTATATACTGTATAACTGTTTCCCATTTGTTAAAAATTCCAAGTTTTGATCCTCGAAATATAACATAATGAGTAAACTTTTTCTGTTTCTGTTCAGACTGTTTAATAGTTTGTTCACTAAAATAAATGCTTAAAGCATTTAAAATCTGTACTTTAAAGGGTGCTGCATTTGGCATAGTTTGGACATGCCAAAGATTGTCTACTAAACACTGTTGTTTTTCTGTAAGTTCAACTCCTACAAGAGGTCTGAACTTTCTGTTTATATCTGTACACTTTTGAAGTGCATAATTTCCAAAAAATATGGAATCTGTAGACTGTTTAGACTGTGACACATATGAAGGAGTTGCTTTTTCAAACTGCCTTCCTTGTGTGTTTTTATACTGTTGAAACTGTGGTCTAGTTCTTAAATAAGAACTAGGATAAACTGTAGGAATTTGTGATTGGAAGATTTTTATATCTTCTAATCCTGTATTCTGTTGACTGTTTATCATTTCTGTCTGTAGAGAGTTTAATGCCTTCATGCTTGATTGCATTAATCTATCTTCTCTGTTGATTTCTGTACAAGTTTCCATAGATGATGAAACTCTTTTTATCTGTCTAGGCTGTATAAGTTTTCTTTTTCCTTTATCCTTTGGATCCATCTGCATCAAATAATCTGTTAATGTTTCTAGATAACATATCTGCTATCCCATTATTTTTTCCTTTAATATGTTCAAAATTTATTTTGTAACCACATCCCTGTATAATATTTTGTAGATTTACCCATCTTGTTCTATTAACTTTTTTACTTTGATCATTTTTAATAAACTTTACTATTGCTTCACAATCTGTTCTAACTGTAAATTCTTTATGTAAAAATATTTTAAATTTTTCTATTGCATTTATTAATGCTTGTATTTCAAAATCTAAGCTTGTCCAATTTGTTCCTGCTTTATTAAAATTTCCACTTGTATATGAACAAATTTTTTCTGTATTTTTAGAGCTATATTGATCTGGTTTACTAAGAAGAACTGCTCCCCATCCTTCTTTACATCCGTCTACTTCTACTATTATATAATCTGTTACTAATGGTAATTCTAAAGGTTTTATCTTTTTTACTTCTTCTTTAATTGTTTTAACTAATTTTATATCTTCTGTGTTAAAATGTCTTTGACCATTTTTTGTTGTTTTACTATATAGTGGTCCTACTAATTTTGAAAGGTTTGGTATAAATTTTCTAGCATAATTAACTAATCCCAAAAATGCTTGAATTTGTTTAAGATTTTCGCATTTTTCTGGAAATTCTAAGATTTTTGTGGAAATATGTGGTTGTAATTCTATTTTACCATTACCTATTTCTAATCCTAAAAACGATATTTTTCTTTTAAATAATTCCATTTTTCTTTTTGAAACTACTATACCATTCTTTTTAATCTCTTCGAAGATCTGTTGTAAATGTCTTTCATGTTCCTGCACTGTTTCGCTGGCAACTAAAATATCATCAATATAAACTAAACAAAAATTATATTTAAGAAATATACTATCCATAAATCTTTGAAAGATTGATGGTGCATTCTTTAGACCAAAACTAAGAACATTCCATTCAAATTGGCCTTCAGAACATGTAAAAGCTGTCCATGGTTTAAAACTTTCTTCTAACTGTAATTGATTATATCCTGATTTTAAATCAAATTTTGAAAATACTTTCTTTTTCTGTATTAAATTAATTAAACTGTCTTTATTTGGAATATTATATCCATCATCTTCTGTATTATCATTTAATCTTTTATAATTATATACTATTCTAGCTTTTCCTCTTTTAATTTCACTATGATTTCTTACTACAAAAGCTGCTGATCTATGAGGACTTTCAGATTTTCTAATCAACTTTTGTTCTAACATTTCTGGTATTTGTTTTCTAAATTCTTCCTTATCTAAAGGACTATATTCTATATTTGCTGTTCTAATTATAATATCTGAGTTTTTTAGTTTAAATTTACAAATATATTTTACTGTTGATTTTTTAATATCTTCTCCTATTAATCCTCTTTTTTCTAAATGTAATATCATAGGATAATTTATACTTTTACTAACATCTTTGCCTTTTTCTAATTCGTGTGACATGAATTCTGTTAATAGTTTTATGGCTTCATTTTCTATATTTAATGAATAATTTTGATTTTGTTGATTTTGTGTTTTCTTTTGATTTTGTGTTTTTAAAAATTCTAAATTTCCTTGTCCACCACGCTTCTGTGCAAACTCTGATGTCTGTGTATATCTAAGTGTAGGGTAACTATATGTATTTTTACTAAGTGTAATATATTATTTGAAATATGTATAATTGATTATTGTTCGTTTATATCTTTCACTTTCACAACTACACTTATTTACTAAATACCAATTATTGTTGGTTAACAGACTAACTAAAAAAACAACCATGGTTAATGACTAATATAATTGTTAACTAGATTTTTGTTTAGGTTCATGAAATGTTGAACCATTAGTATATTCTGGGGTTAACCTACGATCACCCTTAAAAGTTGTTGTCATATACATATAAGAGTCGTATCCAAAATGAAAAACGGGCCCTACCTCGAAAAAGAAAATGGACCCTCAAAATAATTTGTTATCTACACCGGGTCTAACACTCATATTTAAAATACTAGTTTTTTTTTAATAAATAATGACCACACGTGTCGAACAAGGTCTTATTAAATGAAAACGTATTCAATCATAATGCAAGAAACCCGAAAAATATATTTTTTATGAAATAATTAGCTTGTATATATATATAGGTAAATGTAACACTCCGGTAAGAACACTCTTAAAATAAGAACGGTGAGAACACTTAAAAACATCATTTTGATGCATTAAAAATCCATAAAACTAACATAGTGCATAACTAATTATCATTATTTAAGTGTTTAACAACACATTGATCCGTCAAAATCGAAAAAATCACGTTTTTTGTTTTGTGCATCCATCTTGGATGCATATTCATCAAAATGATGCATCCAACAAAAAACGTGATTTTTTCGATTTTGACGGATCAATGTGTTGTTAAACACTTAAATAATGATAAGAGAAAATTACATTTTTGGTCCTTAGTTGGCATGATTTTCAGTTATTGCCCTTAAGTGAATTAATTACAAAAAAAGCCTTGAAGTTGGTCAATATTTTCACTTTTGACTCCGCGACTAACAGTCGTCTATTAGATCCGTTAAGTGAGGGGCAAATTCGTCACTTCACCATGATCCCTTCTTCTTTTTCTTCCACACTCAAACACAACCCAGATTTATACACGGCGGCCAAAAATTTTGCAGAAAACGAAATGTCAACTGAAATCACGGCGGCTGGAAATTTGAAAATCAAGCCGAAAAAATTAAAAATCTAGATTTATTTCTTGTTTCTTCGAATGTGAACACGAAACATGTTGCAGTCGACTTATAAATCAATCGCGCACAAACCCTAGCCAAAATAGATCCGATCTACACTTCGCCGGAAAAACTTGACTCGCCGGAAAATTGTAACCTTCAAGTTTTTCTGAGTTAATTGTAATCATCAGGTTTTATATTTTTATATAACAATTTTAATTTCCAGCTACAATTGACTCAGAAAAACTTGACGGTTACAATTTTCCGGTGAGTAAGTTTTTCTGGCGAAGTCTAGTTCGAATTTATTTTGGCTGGGGTTGGAAAAAGATTCTACAGTTTAGGGATGTTATAAGGGATTTCATTGTTGTTGAAATTGGTAATGGTGAGGATACATCTGTTTGGTTTGATAACTGGCACCCTCTTGGACCTTTATGCAATTTTGTGACAAATAGGGATATTTATGAGGCTGGTTTGAATTCTAGTCTCAAGGTGTCTGATATTATTTGTGATGGTATGTAAATGTGGCCATTGTGTTTCTTGGAGAAGTTTCCTATGCTTGGTATGTACCCTCCTCCTGTTTTAATTCCTAATAAAAGGGATACTGTGCTATGGAAGTCTAAGAATGGTGTAATAAACCCTTTTGCTGTTAAGACTGTGTTAAATGATTTGAGGGTTGAGGGTTTTGAAGTTCCATGGGCTAAGCTAGTTTGGTATAGCCAGTGTATTCCTAGGTATTTTTTTATTCTATGGCTGGCTTTGCATCATAAATTGAAGACCCAAGATAAGTTGAGTGTTTTTGTTAGGGATACTGACTTGAAGTGTGTGTTTTGTAAGATGCAGCCTGATAACCACAATCACATTTTCTTTAGTTGTGGGTATCCTAAAAAGGTGTGGGAATGTTTGAAAGCTGCTGCTAGGCTTGATAGTGCTCCTAATTCTTGGGAGAAGATTGTGGAGTTTTTTTTATTAAGAGGCCTATTAATAAAACAATCTGGAATATATTTCAGAGGCTGGTCCTGGGTGCCATGGTTTATTTTATATGGCAGGAGAGAAATCTAAGGTGTTTTCAGAATAAATGTAGGCCTGCAAATGTATTGTGTGATATTATAAAGTCTGAGATTAGATTTAGGCTGATGGGGTTAAGGATTAAAGCTACCAAGAATGCTGAGATGGCTGCCAAAGATTGGGGTTTTTGTTTGAATAAGGGATTCTTTTCTGATACTTTTAATTTTAATTGTAATGGAGATGGGTCAGAAAGGTGAGTATAATGGTGATTTTCTTGTTGTTGGTTTCATAGTTGGGGGTGATTCATTGGTTACTGTATTCAAGGATTATAATTCGGCTATTGGTTGTAATGATATTACTTTTATGTATAGACTGGGAGATATAAGGGGGTGTTTAGATTTAGAGCCAGTTGTGGATATTTGGTTAGTTTTGCATTGGCATGATCTTGGTAGTTGGGGGTTGATCTATGCTTTTTTCTGTTCTGGCCTTATATATTTTGCTGGCCTTTATTTTTTCTTTTTTTCAAAACACTTCTTTTTGATTCAAACTGGCAATAGGTTAGCGGTGATTAAGAGTCTTAGATGGCATGGGATGTGCCTTTCCTGGGTTTTTCTAGGAGACATAAGGTGGAAATCTGTTGTTTGTGAGTCATATTTTAACCCCTCATGGGTTTCTATGTTCTATATGATTTCATTTCAGCTTCTGATTAGCTCAATGGATTTGTCTTCCCATTGGGTTCTATTTGGTTGTTCTAGGTGCAGGATCTGGTGTGTGTGGTGTTTTAGATCCTGCTCTTTTATGTGTGTGTCTGTGGGTCTTGGTTTTAGTTTTATTGTTTTGAGTCTGGTCAGTCTAATGTCTGTTTGTGGGAGGATTCTGGGTGTGTTAGGATGGGTTGTTGTTATAAGGGGGGTCTGGTTTGTAGTGCTTATTGTGGATAATTGTTCAATTGTTATTTGGCAAGGCATTTGGGGATGGAGGTTTGCTCTTGGCCTTTGTGAGTCACATCCTTTCACTATTTGGGGTGTTCAGTTATTGAGTCAAAAAGCTTATTTGGTCCAGACAAGCATAGGATTAGAGGTGAGTATGATAGGAGTCAAGCATGGAGTATGCTCTTATTTTTTTCCTTTTTGGAGATATAAGGTGGAATATCCTGAAAAAAAGAGTCATACTTTAGTCCCTCATGGACTTCAGTATTCTTTTATTCATTTCAGCTGGGTCAATCAGTCATCAAGGCTGGTTTCTGATAGGTTTAGGTTGGGTTTTTAGACCTGATTGCTTTTTATCTGGTTTATATTTAATCTGTTGCTGTTGTGAGGACAGGTTAGTGTGTCTTATTTCTTGTTTGTATGTCTGGTTTGTGATTTTGATTAGGGTTAGGGTTAGAGAGATAAGGGGTTGTTTAGTCATAGTACCAGTTGTGGACAATTGCTTAAATTTACATTGGCATGAGCTTTGGAGATGGTGGTTTGCTCATGTTATTTTATTTTCTGGCTTCTTATGTAATTTGGGCCTTTTATTTTTTATTTTGTCAAAATACTTACTCTTGGTCCAAACTGGCATAGGAATAGTGGTGTTTAGGGTTTATAGTTGGCATGGAGTATGCCATTCCTGGGTATTCTTTGGAGATATAAGGGAGATATTTGATGTCTTTTTGTCACATTGTAACCCCTCATGGGTTATAATGTTCTGTTTAGCTTTATTTATGCTGTATATTGACTCAGCAGGATTGTTACCCTGCTGGAACTCTTTTGGGGTTATGTGGTCTGAATTCTGGTATAGTAGAAGAGCCAGATTTGTGTTGTTCAATTATATTGTGTCAGTCTGTCTTGGTTTATGGTCTTTTTCTCTGTGCCAGTCTTGTTTGGTTGAGTCTTGGTCTGTTTTGATTGCTGATGATGGTTGGAGGACTGTTTGGTTTCTTGTAATGCTGGTTATTATTATTGTTATAAGGCAGGTTTAATGTTATTCAACGAATTAATATTTGACTTTTAGTTGACACACCAGACCAGACCTCAATCAATCCAATAAATTAGTTTTGTTGCAACACTTTGTTAAAAAGTCAATCATCATAATAATTCAAGAATACTATGTTCATATATAACATATATGCATATACTTATTTTTATTTTTCAAGCACCTTTTTATAGAAAAAAATTTCACCAATAACATATCTATATCTACTCTATAAAGCAAACTATTCTCTTCCTCTTAAGTAATTAAGATTTTGAAATGACCATATTACCCCTCTTCTTTATTCACTAATTTAAACATATTCACCTATTTACCTATAATACTCTTAATGAAATAAATTATAACATAGATCCTTCAACCCTTAAAGAAGCATATTAACCCTTCTTAAATCAATTAATTTACATCCACCACTGTTACCGCCGCACATCGCCGCCACCACTGCCGCCGTCACACACCTTCGTCGCTACCACCATCACCGTTGCGTCGTGCGGGCATCCATCTAGTAGACATCTAGAGATAACCATAACCATATGTCCATACGGAATAAAGCGAGTAATAGTTATGACGTGTAGAAAATCTAAAGTTACCATTATCAATTTGTGCACATACAATCAAACTTTGCAAATGAATACATCTCTTAGAACTTTGTTATTATTATTATTTTTTGTTATCAAGATATTTATTTTGAAAGGAAAGAATATTAATTTTTTTATCTTTATAAAGAGGAGGAGGAGGAGACAAAACAATCCTTATCGATCTTCTCATGTAGCATGTGAATGGAATGGATAATATGGGGGTGTTATCATTCATGACCTCTACTAGTATCTTTTGTCCCATATCCCATATTCCTCTTTTCTTTCTCCCGGGAATCTTCTTTAAAATTATTAATCCCCCCGTTCTAATTTAGGATTTGTAGTAGTATGTTTTATTTTGACTTTTTTTGATTCAATTTTTATTTAAGTTTTAATTATAAATATTTTTGTTTGTGTATATAAAATTTGATGAGAGTTATATCAATGAAAAGTATATTTGAATCTAATTAATTAATATATTTTATACCAAGTATTATATAAGACAATTAAAATTATTTACGATCAAAACTGAAAATAAAAGGGGTGAGGATTCTCTCTTGATTCTCCAACTTGAGTCAAGTTGGGGAGATCTTGACTCTTGAGTGAATATCAATGGCCAGATCTTGACCCTTGAGTGAAAATCAATGGCCAAGATTCAAAGATCATCTTCAAATCTTGACATTTAGTTTTCATCCAAAGCCAAGATTACCCTAGTCATGTTAGGGTTAACTTGAGGGAATCTCCTCCCAAATAAAAGACTCAACAAATAAAACTAGTAGATTTAAAGCGTGATGAAGGGAATACATTATTTGATAGGCATGCTATCAAAGTTACAAATAGTGAAATAGACTAATTAAAAGGTAATTAAGCATAAAACTATTAAATATCGTTTCTGATTTTTTTTTAAGGGAAAAGATGAGTTAATTTACCAACAAAATTCAAATTCATAGACAAAGATGGTACAATACCATCTTCTAAATTTTTTGAAGGTTTCAGTTATATGGTGATGTCTTTCAAAATGTAGAGACATTAGACTACTGTTGAGTTAGTCTAAAAAATGCTACTATGGGTAACAGGGGCATATATATAGTAGTTAAAGACTCTCGTGTCTACCTCATAGTATTTATTGTTCGAATGCGCATTTCCTAAAACGTCTAAACAATGCTATCATAAGGTTGTCAAGTGTGTCAAGCATGATCATAACTTCCTGATGGATGTGTTGTTGATCTTATATGGTGAAATATATATCGATCAAGCGGTAATAAAATGATGTTTGTTTTCTTTTTGTTTGTTTAAGCAACAATTAATTGAAGGTTATCACGAACATTGGAAAACGACAACATAAGATCGTAAGGGGATTTTACACGGGACCATGAATACTTGGAATTATCGAAGAATTCCAATGCATCAAGAGAATATATATAAAACCTTTTATTCGTGAAAAAAGAACATGTATATAGATCCATTGAATCATCTCATATTGCATATGCGTGCTATTTTTATCCGAATCTATTGATTAATTTTGAGATTAGAAGCACGTAATATACAATGTTATAAAATCAAGTCACTAGCTAGCTAGAGTAGACAATTGCATGTCTCCTAATTAATTCCTAGACAAATTGATCATGAGAGTTGGTCACTTAAATATATGTCATTTCACAGTTTTGTTAATCATTGTGTTATTTATTTTAGAAGTATATATTTTTGTCTAATTCAATTTTTCTTTTTCGATCATTCAATCGGGATACGACATCAGAAAAACCTTACACTACAACTCTAGACAACGAATGTTGACTAATAAGGTCCGCTGTCGGCCATTCCACACGCTGTCTAGCAGAGGCGCGTGATAGTGGAATTGAAGGATAGAAGTAAAGGTACATGGGCCGTTACAAGTATTTGGAAAGAAAATCACAAGGCTTGTCTCAAGATCGAACTCAAAATATTTAGTAAAACCGAGAATGCTTCTGATCGATCAGTTGGGTTGTCCATCATTGGCTAATTCAAAAACTTGACGGTTACAATTTTCCGGTGAGTAAGTTTTTCTGG
Source organism: Erigeron breviscapus (assembly GCA_034093135.1). NCBI lineage: Eukaryota > Viridiplantae > Streptophyta > Magnoliopsida > Asterales > Asteraceae > Erigeron > Erigeron breviscapus. The sequence continues at coordinate 34,096,740 of CM067170.1, read as the reverse complement.
CGAAGTCTAGTTCGAATTTATTTTGGCTGGGGTTGGAAAAAGATTCTACAGTTTAGGGATGTTATAAGGGATTTCATTGTTGTTGAAATTGGTAATGGTGAGGATACATCTGTTTGGTTTGATAACTGGCACCCTCTTGGACCTTTATGCAATTTTGTGACAAATAGGGATATTTATGAGGCTGGTTTGAATTCTAGTCTCAAGGTGTCTGATATTATTTGTGATGGTATGTAAATGTGGCCATTGTGTTTCTTGGAGAAGTTTCCTATGCTTGGTATGTACCCTCCTCCTGTTTTAATTCCTAATAAAAGGGATACTGTGCTATGGAAGTCTAAGAATGGTGTAATAAACCCTTTTGCTGTTAAGACTGTGTTAAATGATTTGAGGGTTGAGGGTTTTGAAGTTCCATGGGCTAAGCTAGTTTGGTATAGCCAGTGTATTCCTAGGTATTTTTTTATTCTATGGCTGGCTTTGCATCATAAATTGAAGACCCAAGATAAGTTGAGTGTTTTTGTTAGGGATACTGACTTGAAGTGTGTGTTTTGTAAGATGCAGCCTGATAACCACAATCACATTTTCTTTAGTTGTGGGTATCCTAAAAAGGTGTGGGAATGTTTGAAAGCTGCTGCTAGGCTTGATAGTGCTCCTAATTCTTGGGAGAAGATTGTGGAGTTTTTTTTATTAAGAGGCCTATTAATAAAACAATCTGGAATATATTTCAGAGGCTGGTCCTGGGTGCCATGGTTTATTTTATATGGCAGGAGAGAAATCTAAGGTGTTTTCAGAATAAATGTAGGCCTGCAAATGTATTGTGTGATATTATAAAGTCTGAGATTAGATTTAGGCTGTTGGGGTTAAGGATTAAAGCTACTAAGAATGCTGAGATGGCTGCCAAAGATTGGGGTTTGCATTTGAATAAGGGATTCTTTTCTGACACTTTTTTTTTTTTAACCTTTTTTTTTAAAATTTTTTAATTGTATGGACGATGGTTGTCAGAAATGAGTATAACCAGATACTTGCTCCTTGATTACATATGTTTTATGTGTTCAGGGTTCTCTCGGTACCAAATACTCATATGTGACTGATCTATATATGCAACATTCTAAGAGTATAGTGATTGATATCTGCGCGCTAATGTAACAAATAGTAAAGTAATTCTTATTTTTTAGAGTTAATTACTTAAATGGTACCTAACGTTTGCGCGATATTGCTAGTTTGATACCTTTCCTTTCGAAATTACGGATCATACATAACGTTTCCAAAACTCCACTCGGACCATACTGGAACCAAACGCCGTTTGATGGCCGTTAAAAACCTCCCACGTGACTTGCACGTGAGGGGTAAAAATGTAATATCGCGTTTCTTAATTACTTAAATGGTACCTAACGTTTGCACGATATTGCTGGTTTCATACCTAATGTTTAGTTATTATTTTATTTTATTTTTTTGAAAGGTGAATTTCGCTTGAAACTTCGTGTTGCGATAGGTCTAACATATGTTGTCTTTTTTTTTTCTAACGATAACGTATGCTAGATCTCCTGCTGTCGAATCGCGACACGAAGCTTAAAGCAATGTTTTAAATACCGGTAAATACCGGCCGATATTTAAGGTATTCCTGGTATTTTCCGGTATTACCGTTGCGGTATTTCTGATATTTTCAAAAAAGAAAACTTGAAATTTTTTTAAAATTATTTTTATGATACTTTATTGCTATTTTTGGTTATTTGTGAACTTTAAAACTTATATTTTGTTATAAAATACCTATTTGGTATTATTTTTGAGTGGATTATAAGTGCATTTTGACTATTTTCGTTAAATTGTAACAAGTTTTGGAGAGTTTTTATAAAAAAATAAAACAAATTAAAAATAGTCGTACCAGCCGGTATTTTCGGTAATACCGATAATACCGGAAATTTTCCACACCGGTATGACTAAAATACCGGTTTTTAAAACATTGGCTTAAAGCGAAATTTACCTTTCAAAATACAAAAAAATACAAAAAAATTAACAACTAAACATTAGGTATGAAACCAACAATATCGTGCAAACGTTAGGTACCATTTAAGTAATTAAGAAACGCGATATTACATCTTTACCCCTCACGTGCAAGTCACGTGGGGGGGTTTTAACGGCCATCAAACGGCGTTTGGTTCCAGTATGGTCCGAGTGGACTTTTGGAAACGTTAGGTATGATCCGCGTAATTTCGAAAGGAAAGGTATCAAACCAGCAATATCGTGCAAACGTTAGGTACCATTTAAGTAATTAACTCTGTTTTTTATTGTAATGTAATTGTGTTTTGGATAATGTAGTGTAGGTAAGGTAGGTTGTTAGCGTGTGCATTTTTGTCAGAGACTTATTCCATAATTGGGTGGCACAAATCATGGTGTAGTTTGAGTCTAATGAACTCCACTCACTTGTTACCTTTCATGCTTTCTGATCTTTGTAGATTCCGTATTTCCGTATGACATTAACACAGCTACTATATGTTAACCCAATCACATGTTGATTTTAGTAAAATTCGATTACATCGTATACCATAAGGGTTTTTTCCGATCGAGTATCAATCGATCCATCACACAACTCTCTCATACATATCTTTTGTCTTCAGAATTTCGATCTTAATTAGTAATGTTTTCGATCACTCTCATATATAAGTTTATATCATGTTATCCTTGGAAGAAAATTATCTTATCTAGATGGTTTAATTTACCTGGTTAATGTGAACTAAGTAGTACAGAAAATCTTTATATTATCACTGTTAATTGGTGTGAAATTAAAGGTTTACTTGAATTTAGAGAACTTTAGTAACACATCATGTGTTACGTGTGATTTAGTGATTATATCCATTAATATCATGAGTAACAGAGGTTTATGAGAAAATAAATAAAAGCCCAAAACATTTAAAAACACATGTTGTTATTTTCATAAATGAGTAGTCTAAAAAGTCCATATGTAAACAACTTCAAAAAGTCTATACTACCTGGGGAAATTCGTGAATAACGAACAGATAACCGGATACAATCAATCTTTGAAGGCACGTAATCGCTTTCAGATTGAATCAATTTGGCGGTTCACCCAAACTATTCAATCGGATACAATCAAAGATTAAGAACGTTTTGTGTGTATGTGTTTGAGAGAACAGAACCAGAGAAAGAAAAGATATATCACGATCAATCATCAAAAACGGGATTTAATTAGGGCCTAATAACTGCCTTTAGGCAGTTAATCAACATGTTTCGAATTTGGCAAAAATAGTCCCTCAAATTCCGAAAATAAAATTTTCGGAAGGATTTTTACCATAACAATTCAATGGAAATAAAAAATTTCCAAGCTCGACCCCAGCCAGGGGCTCTGCCCCTTGGACCCCGCTCCCAGGGGCGCTGCCCCCGGACCCCCGTATAGGTCATAATAAATTCAGATAAGCGTGCACTCCGCACCTCCAAGCCTATATGATGTATTATTATGACGTTATCGATCAAACAAATTAATCCAATTACACTAAAATATACAACAATCCTCCCCTATTTTAGTGTAATCCATGATTAACTATAAACCATCTCAAACATTCAAACTTTTGCATAAATGAAATGTCGTAACGATTGAATTTCACATTAGTACATTACACATTCCGAATATTCGAATTTCAGGGTGTCGTAACGATTGAACCCTGGGAACTCTATTGAATACACGAAGATAATGTACACAAAAGTTTACACACATAGTAGTTCTATCTTGACATATGTTTTACTAGCCAATGTCCCTATCCTTCATAAGCATGTCAAAGCCAAGTCCCAGCTTCTTGAAGCGGCTAAACTTCATGCTCACATAGGTAGCTCCTTTAATCTTGCACCTGCATATGCAATTTGTCAAAAGAGCTATTAAGAATATAAACATTCAACCTCCTTATCTTGCAGGTCCGAACACATACCTTGGGATGAATCTTTAAATGTGTTCCAATCTCTAAACATTAAGCCTTCCACATTGAATTCAGCATCTAGCGTCATACTAGATGGGAATTGGGTATCTCAATGATCAGAGATTTCTGACGGACTTTAATCCCACCCCTATAGCCGACTTATTCACGAGATCTCTATTCAACCCTTTGGTTAAATGGTCGGCTAGATTGTGTTGTGTTTTCACATACACCACAGATATCACACCATCAGTGATTAACTCACGTACCATGCTGTGTCTAACACCTAAGTGTCTAGACTTCCCATTATATACTTGACTATATGCCTTAGCCAACGTGGCTGCACTATCACATCTGATAGATATGGGTGATATCGGTTTAGGCCACAATGGAATTTCATATATCAAATTCCTTAGCCATTCAGCTTATTTACCAGCTGCTGCTAATGCCACAAACTTCAGATTCCATTGTCGAATTAGTGATGCAAGTTTGTTTCTTCGATGCCCAACATATGGCACCACCTCCAAGAAGGAATACCCAGCCACTTGTGGAAGAATGATCTTCCAAATTGGTAATCCAACTTGCATCTGAATAACCCTCAAGAACAGAAGGAAATCCAGTATAAGTCAAACCATAATCCTTGGTTCCTTTCAAGTATCTAAATACTCGATTAATCGCTTGCCAATGAATCAAACCAGGATTGTGAGTGTACCTACTCAGCTTTCCAACAGCAAAGGCTATATCAGGCCTAGTACTAACCATGGCATACATGAGAGATCCAATAGCCTTTGAATATTCAAGTGGATTCACTGCAACTCCCTTGTTAGGCACGAGTTTTAGAGTAGGATCCATAGGAGTACTCATTGGAGAACTATCTTTGTGATTGAATTTATCCAATATCTTCTCAATATAATGAGATTGAGAGATAGTAATTCCATGTTTTCCACGTATGATCTTTATTCCAAGAATCACATCAGCCTCCCCCATGTCTTTCATATCAAACTTTGATGACAAGAATTCCTTAGTTTTATCAACTTGATCTTGGTGAGTACCAAAAATCAACATGTCATCAACATACAAGCAAATGATCACTCCTTTACCAGAAGTGTCAAATTTGCTATAGACACACTTGTCTGCTTGGTTTAATGCAAAACCATGAGACAACACCACCTCATCAAACTTTGATGCCATTGCTTAGGGGCACTCGCCCCAGCCAGGGGCTCTGCCCCTTGGACCCTGCCAGAGGCTGCCGCCCCTTGGACCCCGCTCCCAGGGGCGTTGCCCCCGGACCCCCGTACCTTAGGGGAAGGTCATAATAAATTCAGATAAGCGTGCACTCCGCACCTCCAAGCCTATATGATGTATTATTATGACGTTATCGATCAAACAAATTAATCCAATTACACTAAAATATACAACACTACCTCGTAAAAATTATTCCACCTCAGGTTGAAAATTTTAAAAAGATGAAACTTAATTGACAAAATTACCTTTAATGAATTAAGTTATACCGTCAATTCTTAATGATTAAATTACATAATCAGTATCTTATAGTCTAAAATATCTCTAATACACCCTTTAGATCAAATACCTTTATATCTATTACCTACATCACTTGACGTCGCCGTCGTCACCAACAGTCGTCCATTGTCATCCGTCACTGACGGCGTCATTGCCGCCGCATTGTGCGAGTACCCTTTTTGTGTTATTTAAATATTTTAAGTTTTTCACAAACAAACTTAGTGGCATGTGGTAATGAAGAATAAGGACTCTTAAATGAAGTTAACCCATTGATTCGATTAACCATTAGTACTACTGATAAACTAATTAAATCCACCAATTTTATTTTTTTTACAAAAAAGAAACTCTAAAATGCAATTGAAATATTACAAGTAAACCAAAAGTTATTTTGTGATAAACATAGACTCTAATCAACTTATATATTTGTACGATATATTGTTTAAGGTATATTGGCCTGTTAAAGTCACACAAAAATATCAAAGTGGCCATTCATAAAAATAGAATGTATATCAAAACATAAAAGCGTGTGTATTGTCAATAAAAAGGATTATGTCCGAAAAAGGTTACATTATGTAGTCAAACAACTTTTTATTGCTCCATTCATCTAATCTATAAAAAGATCATCTTTCACTATACAAATAATGCACGTCATATTTACCACCAGCATTATCTAAAAAGTTATCTTTGTGTAGTTATAAAAGTTTTCCCACTAGTGACTTGCAGTTACGGGTTCGAAGTCTAATTCAGACAGAACTAGTGTTAATTTTTTGACGTCTTATGAACCAACTTAATCATTTCTCTGGCTCTGTCCATCATTATAATATGATCAATTCAATAAAGTTTATTATATAATCTATGAAAGAACATATACTATTATGTTATACAGGGGCGTGCCTAAAAGGGGGGCAAGGGGGGCTAATGCCCCCTTCAAAATTTTTTTGTTATGTATTTTTAAATTTTTCATGGATTTTAAAAAATTTTCTGTAGGTTTTTAACATTTTGCCCCTTTTTAAATTTATATTTCATGAATTTTTTAATTTTGGCCCCTCTGAATTTTTTTCCTTGTGCTGTCTCTAATGTTATACATATTTCTTATATATAATAGAGTAACATATCTCATATGGTACTAGTGTGTGTATTGTGGTGTGTTTTACCAAAAGAAAATTAGGTAGAAAAAAAAAGAAAGAAAGAAAGTGGTAAGAAAAAAGAGGGAATCTTGGAGTGTGTCGGCCGGGGAATCGGTTCGCCACATACCAACGGTTGTGGTTTCCCTTCCCTTGTTATATTGGTGAGGTGAGGTCCCACTTTTACAGATTCCATTTTCTATATATGCAAAAGGGCAAAATTAAAAAGCCACCAAGCCCTCTTTTCCAAACTTTTATCCAACCGTCCACTCTCTGTCACTTATATCCATCAATTATCTACGGTTGTAAACGAACTATGCAGATACAAAATACGAATACAGATGAAATCTTGTTTATTTTATTCATCTACCTAATTAGCGGTTTACCAACAAATAATCAAAAGTAGTATTGTGTTCTCTTTCATTCGTTTGTGTTTTTAAACGAACAAAAACAAACCTCAATTATCTAATGAGTACTATATAACTAGAACCTTATCTGAATAAACGAATAAGTTATAAACAAATAAATTTTCTATTCATGTTTATTCATCAAACATTCCGTTCATTTACAACCCTAACTCTACCCATTATACCCTCACTAAAATAACATGATTACAGTTGTACAGATTAGAAGCTGTGGGTCAAGTAAATGTCATTAATGTAATTTACTAGCTTAATTATACTACCTTTGAGTCTATATTATCTGACCTTGCCATAAATTTTGATAGATATATTACATACATATACTTGGATACTCTGTTATCATAAATTTTCATATAAATTGTTGTTTGGTTAGTGATATCAATAGACTAATACATACTTGTATAATCGTTACCAACCAAAAAACATTATACATGAAACTTGCAATTTTAACCACACACTTTTATGTTTTCTAAACCTATGTTAGAGGATATCAGAGAAGACTCAATCTGATCCGTTATGTAACCTATTAGAACAAGTTACCTAGAGGACCAATATGCTTTTGAATCAAGATAACTAGAAGGACCGATACGCTTTTGAATCTTGGATTTGCATAGAAGGAATCGTAAAAGAAATGGTTCCTCGTGAATAATCCAAATTGCAATTTGGTCACTTCACACAAAATTGGACCATCAGAATCGCACGTCTTAAAATACATTCCCACAGGCTAGAATCTATTCACAAGCCTAATAAAAAACGCAGCCCGTAGCCCGACCATTGTTTTTTGGTATCTCGACCACACCTACTATTTGCAGCGATAGTCGCTGCAAATAGTGCGGGCCCCCATGCCAGTAATGACAAATCTGGCAGAATAATAACGGGCCCCCTGTCAGTAATCGCTGCAAATAGTTGGATATGGACAAAACACCACTATTTGCAGCGATAATCGCTGCAAATAGTCTGGTCGAAATACCAGATTACTGGTCGTGTCACCAGGCGCCATAAAAAAACGCACACAATGTTCAGAAAACAGAAAAAGTAAGAAAATGATTATGCAACAGGAGGATGACTAAAGCATGGACTCTTTTCTACATGCTTTCCAGAAATCATGAAGGGCAAGAAAAGGCCAAACCCCTCTTGATCAGAAGCCCAAATGGGAGTCATGCTTCTAGAGACTTGTACATCATGCAATGGAAGTTGTTCCTTACTTCCTTGCCAATATTTGACCATTTCTTTGACTGGAAGAAAGCATACCCAGAAAAAGTCTAATGACTCTCATGCTTGAAGGGCACAACCATGCTCCAAATTACAAGATAAAGGCAGTCTCCTTTCGGTTCTTTAACCACTCATTATCTAATGTGTAGCCAAAAACCGTAATATGTGTTTGATGGTGTGTGTGTGTGTGTGTGTGACGTAGAATACGAGTAAAGTATAATCATGATTCCGTGACATGCCAAAACACGCAGGAACCAAGAATCTTGAAGTAATGGTTTTGATAGCAAGTGAAAGTGGTAACTTTTGTCAATGATGTAAACAAAAAAGTAGAATACACCATTTGACCAACTGCTTAGCATTCTTTGATCACATCTATACACTTTTTGAAACATAATGAGCACAAATCCTGCTAAACTTGACTTACCCTGTCAATTAACCATACCACTATTCTTTTTCTTCTTTGATGAAATGAGCTGTCAAAAGCTTTGGAACCGTGAAACCAACAAACGTGTCAACTTTAAATAGCTCTCTTAGCTTATCATCACATATAATCCTTCGTTTATCGGATGGATCCTGTGTAAATATTAACAAACAAAAAACAACTTATGGAACTTGTTCAAAACACAATGGTTGTACCAACAATATGATTTTTAATCTCATGCCTTTTTATTGAACTTACATTTTTGACAGTAAAACAAGTTACAAAAAAGTGATCAAACTATAACATTAGAAATATGTGTATATGGTGTATACCCGAAATCAACAATTTAGTCAACCCTTTGAATATATGTTCAGGTTTATCGCTGAAAACGTAGTGAACTTTAAACAAATTTTCATTGTATGTAATGAGCTTTAAATTTTTAATGTTACAGACTTTTAGTTACTATTTTCTGTAACAATTAACTACATACTACCTGATGTGTAAATGATTAGTCGGTTTTTACCATAGACTACGGTCTAACATGGGCACAGCTATGGTGGTGGTCGATCCAGTGTTTGATATAATTGATGATTATTACTTTGTTTATAAAGGTAATGTTAAGAATCTTTCATAAACAAAATGGTTCTTTAGGTTTAATACCAATTGAAACTAAAAGACATTTAATATTTTAAATTCCATGGGAAAAATGATATGGAAGAATTTATATAGCCTCAGACTATGATAAAAATCCAAAGGTGCACAAATCGGAAAATTTTAATATTTTAAATTCCATGGCCCCAGATAGTTTCAACTTTTCAAGTGGACTTTTACTATAAACGGCAATGATTTATAGTTTGCTAAATTTTATTAAAAGGTAAGTATTGAAGTTCATAACACGCAGAGATAATTGGTGTAAACCTCATTACATTTTCATGCAATATAACCATCTGTATACCCAAAACAAATAAACTAAACTTGGAAGAAAAGTAAAAAAACACCTGAAGATTATTCTGCCTGATATATTGCCAAATTCTTTTCGAAACTTCTGCACGAGACAGTTCATTTTCATCGGTACCAAAGAAATGCATCAACTCATCTGATATTGGATGTGGAGCAACAAATCCCGAACCCTTTGCTTTTTGCCGTTTAGCCTTTGGCTCTGGCTCATCTGAAAAAAAGAAAAGTCTATAAAGGTTACTAACATTAATAAAAAGCTGACTTAGATTCTTGGAAAAACAACCAAAATTGCATTACATTTAACAGTTTACTATACCTTCTTCGTCTTGCTTATTCTGCTGCTTCTTTTTTAAAGGCTTGACCCTAGCTGCAGTTTGAGAAAAAATAACTTTTGTTCATCTTACCAGAATATGCTTTTGCATTCAACATACATACTGCAAGTTAATTACAATAAGTATAGTTTCCGCAAACTTGAGTTTCTAATGTAATTTTCTGATAAGAGTATAATCACAGTCTTCAAAGTTGCTGCTATAATCACGTGACTAAGCTTTTAATACTTGTTAGTATGCAGGGGAATTTAGCTGATATAACTACATGTGGGAATATTGACCTATTCACTTTTGACTGGATAATTGCGGATTCTTCTTGTTTCTAATGGGTCTAGACAAAACCTTGGCTTGATGCGAAACGAGTCAAAAGGGTTGAAAGCCTCTCAAAGTGTCATTTTTCCAGCACAAAATAAAACCCTAATCAGTTTATGTTTCAAATGATAACTTCTGACCTAAAACCCTTTGGATTCAAGTTGTATGAATATTTTTATATACATTTAACAGTTTACTATACCTTCTTCGTCTTGCTTATTCTGCTGCTTCTTTTTTGAAGGCTTGACCCTAGCTGCAGTTTGAGAAAAAATAACTTTTGTTCATCTTACCAGAATATGCTTTTGCATTCAACATACATACATACTGCAAGTTAATTACAATAAGTATAGTTTCCGCAAACTTGAGTTTCTAATGTAATTTTCTGATAAGAGTATAATCACAGTCTTCAAAGTTGCTGCTATAATCACGTGACTAAGCTTTTAATACTTGTTAGTATGCAGGGGAATTTAGCTGATATAACTACATGTGGGAATATTGACCTATTCACTTTTGACTGGATAATTGCGGATTCTTCTTGTTTCTAATGGGTCTAGACAAAACCTTGGCTTGATGCGAAACGAGTCAAAAGGGTTGAAAGCCTCTCAAAGTGTCATTTTTCCAGCACAAAATAAAACCCTAATCAGTTTATGTTTCAAATGATAACTTCTGAGCACTTATCAAGTAATTATATATAAAAATATTCATACAATTTGAATCCAAAGGTTTTTAGGTCAGCCCAACGCCCAAAACTAATCCGAACCCATAAAAGAATCAATGATTATGACCCAACCCTCTCTTGGCCCATTACTGAGTCTGTCCATTTTGCCACTTCTACACTTTGGCATATAACCATAAAGAAAACAAATAAGGGTAGTACCATATTCTTCATCTGACGACCATATATGTTTGTTAAGTGCTTTATTCATTTGAAACATATCAATGGACTTGACACGGAAAACTTCATGTAGCATTTCGTCACATAGAATCTTTCGCTTGTTCTGTGGATTTTGCAAATCTTTCTCTTTGATATAAGCCCATAATTTCTTGACAACCTGAACCACCAAACAAGAAGGACCTGAGTTGAAGTCATAATAAGACTATATACTTACACAGGCATATTGTAATATACCTCTGTTCGGGCCATTTGCGGCTCTCCAACAAGCTTTTGAAGTTGGGGAGAAAGTGCACATGGTTTGCTAAAACCCCCTCCCTTTTTCTTTTTATTTGTAGCTGTCTTGTCGTCCTTACTTGATAACACAGTTAAGCTGAATTAGGACTATTTATCAAAAACATGTGAATATTAACTTCACTCGATCAATTGAGTTACTATAATAAAAAAGACCGTCTTAGCGGTGATTGTTTGATACATACTCTAATAAGTGCACTTATTTCCATGTTCCGGAATTTATTATTAATCCTCTTCAGTTAATTATGGTCTAATATTAATGAGTACCACAAAAAAAAAAAAAAGTGTAACTGCACAACTTGAACATGATCCAAAGGGGCAGCTAGTTCTAACTGTACTAATATTTGAAACTAGCCAAGACAAAAATAACCATTGGCAATAAAGTAATAAGAATAGATTAGCAAAAGGTAGAACATGCTCTCAACCATCAGCCATTTTGATGAACAAAGATGACGGTACACGAGTATTTTTTTTATAAAAAAAATAGCATAAATTAAATTAGGCAGGCATCGAGCTTACTTATCAATCCATAAGGCTGAGGTATTTTAGCCTCTGATATTAGATATCCAGCTGTGGGTTTTATTTTATTATTTTTCTATCATAACTTATTATTGGAAAGCAATGCTGAACATATTTACCGAAGTATCTAAATATAATGCTGAATTGGCATATAATTGTAGTACACGTGTCTTGCAAATCTGATATTCCTCTCGAATAGACATAATCTTTCCACATAGATTAGGTAACTAACTTAAATGAAACTTTCCAATGATAAATAACATAAGTATCTAAAATAGTTTTCTATTTAAGTAACATTGCCTCAAGTATGAGCTATGAAACAATAATATGACATCATGATCATCAAAGTTATTCTCTATTGCGTATTCATATTTCTACTTCTTCTTTCCAAACATAGGCATGTACTGAAGATTTGTTATCAGTGCATTTCCCTCGAAATTAATGGGCAACACATGATTCATTGATTCATATGTGTATGTGTATACTGTATCTGTATAAAAGTGACCATTAATGCACGATACGGTTTTTGTCAGGCATAGCGTCATGATTTGAGAAGATAGGTGACAACCAGGTGAAACTTGGTCAGACAAAGGAACCTCCAGAAATGCTACACATCGGATCAGTTTTTTTTTGACACAATATTGAAATCAATGGGCTTAGCATTTAGCTGGAATATGAGCAAAAAGATATATTTTTGTGAATTAGATAGATATCTAAGAGAACTATGAGCCTTGTATCGCACTCGACTATCTCTGTATGCTTAAATGACCTATTTTTATTACTCGATGATCGAACCTTATATTGCTTAAAGTCCACCTATCTTATAAGAATGATAGAGTTCAATATTAACATAAATTCGATATAACTCTACTAAAATCCTAATAACATATTCAAGCTTTAAAAATACGGCTAAAAGCTCATCGCTTGATTAGTTTCTCAGCATTTCATCTGCTCATGAACAAGAAGAAGATGATATCCTAGACAACAGGTTAGATTCGTTTTCTAGCAACCCCAACAGGCCGTGTCAGACCACCCTAAGAGCTCATCACGCAGGACCCAATGAAAGGCAAATCAAGCTCACCCAACCACCCACTCAAATGGCCGCCAAACTAATCAGTCCATCTTCAACAATTTTTTTTTTTTTTGATAAATCAGGTTCCTTGGTGACTTTATTGAGGGTTGAACACAGGATACATCAAAATGCCCCATTTCGAAAACCAATGAAGGCTACACTACACATTATTATCAAAACACAATCAACATTTTTACCTATTGCACAATATCTCTAATAAGACACTCTAATCATATTCGAATCAAACAAATGCATAACTATCAACGCTCTATAATAAACAAGCTTGGACAATAACACACACATGCATATAAATATATATATATATACTCACGTATTCGACTTCTGGGTATCATTATCTTCTTCTTGTTGTTCTTGACCCTCATCAGCATCTCCATCACCACTCCCACCATTCTCACTGCCATTCTCAACATCCCCATTACCAGGATTATAATGTGACTGCAAATACAAATCAATTTGTTTACGAATAAAGGACTTTCTGTCAGATAAAACGACACCCAAATCTTGTTCAAGTTTCTGGCGAACACTGGCAGGAGTTGTAGTATCAAGGTCAGATGTTTTCAAAACATCATGAAGATGTTCCAAAAGCTCAGAATCTGTCAACATTTTGGATTACAAATTGTAGGTCTATTTATTAAATTATAATAATTGTGGGTTTGTTTTTAGGGCATATATGCATATGAAGGAGGAGGAGGTAAGGAATGGATGGATTGGGGCGTTTTGGTTGTGTGTAAGTATGAATTGGAAACTTAGGTTAAGTGGGGACATGTATTCTTTTCACCCATAAGAAAGAATTTTGTTTTTGAAAGGCGTGGATTACAAATTGTAGGTCTATTTATTAAATTATAATAATTGTGGGTTTGTTTTTAGGGCATATATGCATATGAAGGAGGAGGAGGTAAGGAATGGATGGATTGGGGCGTTTTGGTTGTGTGTAAGTATGAATTGGAAACTTAGGTTAAGTGGGGACATGTATTCTTTTCACCCATAAGAAAGAATTTTGTTTTTGAAAGGCGTGGATTACAAATTGTAGGTCTATTTATTAAATTATAATAATTGTGGGTTTGTTTTTAGGGCATATATGCATATGAAGGAGGAGGAGGTAAGGAATGGATGGATTGGGGCGTTTTGGTTGTGTGTAAGTATGAATTGGAAACTTAGGTTAAGTGGGGACATGTATTCTTTTCACCCATAAGAAAGAATTTTGTTTTTGAAAGGCGTGGATTACAAATTGTAGGTCTATTTATTAAATTATAATAATTGTGGGTTTGTTTTTAGGGCATATATGCATATGAAGGAGGAGGAGGTAAGGAATGGATGGATTGGGGCGTTTTGGTTGTGTGTAAGTATGAATTGGAAACTTAGGTTAAGTGGGGACATGTATTCTTTTCACCCATAAGAAAGAATTTTGTTTTTGAAAGGCGTGGATTACAAATTGTAGGTCTATTTATTAAATTATAATAATTGTGGGTTTGTTTTTAGGGCATATATGCATATGAAGGAGGAGGAGGTAAGGAATGGATGGATTGGGGCGTTTTGGTTGTGTGTAAGTATGAATTGGAAACTTAGGTTAAGTGGGGACATGTATTCTTTTCACCCATAAGAAAGAATTTTGTTTTTGAAAGGCGTGGATTACAAATTGTAGGTCTATTTATTAAATTATAATAATTGTGGGTTTGTTTTTAGGGCATATATGCATATGAAGGAGGAGGAGGTAAGGAATGGATGGATTGGGGCGTTTTGGTTGTGTGTAAGTATGAATTGGAAACTTAGGTTAAGTGGGGACATGTATTCTTTTCACCCATAAGAAAGAATTTTGTTTTTGAAAGGCGTGGATTACAAATTGTAGGTCTATTTATTAAATTATAATAATTGTGGGTTTGTTGTCAGGCATAGCGTCATGATTTGAGAAGATAGGTGACAACCAGGTGAAACTTGGTCAGACAAAGGAACCTCCAGAAATGCTACACATCGGATCAGTTTTTTTTTGACACAATATTGAAATCAATGGGCTTAGCATTTAGCTGGAATATGAGCAAAAAGATATATTTTTGTGAATTAGATAGATATCTAAGAGAACTATGAGCCTTGTATCGCACTCGACTATCTCTGTATGCTTAAATGACCTATTTTTATTACTCGATGATCGAACCTTATATTGCTTAAAGTCCACCTATCTTATAAGAATGATAGAGTTCAATATTAACATAAATTCGATATAACTCTACTAAAATCCTAATAACATATTCAAGCTTTAAAAATACGGCTAAAAGCTCATCGCTTGATTAGTTTCTCAGCATTTCATCTGCTCATGAACAAGAAGAAGATGATATCCTAGACAACAGGTTAGATTCGTTTTCTAGCAACCCCAACAGGCCGTGTCAGACCACCCTAAGAGCTCATCACGCAGGACCCAATGAAAGGCAAATCAAGCTCACCCAACCACCCACTCAAATGGCCGCCAAACTAATCAGTCCATCTTCAACAATTTTTTTTTTTTTTGATAAATCAGGTTCCTTGGTGACTTTATTGAGGGTTGAACACAGGATACATCAAAATGCCCCATTTCGAAAACCAATGAAGGCTACACTACACATTATTATCAAAACACAATCAACATTTTTACCTATTGCACAATATCTCTAATAAGACACTCTAATCATATTCGAATCAAACAAATGCATAACTATCAACGCTCTATAATAAACAAGCTTGGACAATAACACACACATGCATATAAATATATATATATATACTCACGTATTCGACTTCTGGGTATCATTATCTTCTTCTTGTTGTTCTTGACCCTCATCAGCATCTCCATCACCACTCCCACCATTCTCACTGCCATTCTCAACATCCCCATTACCAGGATTATAATGTGACTGCAAATACAAATCAATTTGTTTACGAATAAAGGACTTTCTGTCAGATAAAACGACACCCAAATCTTGTTCAAGTTTCTGGCGAACACTGGCAGGAGTTGTAGTATCAAGGTCAGATGTTTTCAAAACATCATGAAGATGTTCCAAAAGCTCAGAATCTGTCAACATTTTGGATTACAAATTGTAGGTCTATTTATTAAATTATAATAATTGTGGGTTTGTTTTTAGGGCATATATGCATATGAAGGAGGAGGAGGTAAGGAATGGATGGATTGGGGCGTTTTGGTTGTGTGTAAGTATGAATTGGAAACTTAGGTTAAGTGGGGACATGTATTCTTTTCACCCATAAGAAAGAATTTTGTTTTTGAAAGGCGTGGATTACAAATTGTAGGTGCGTGCTAGAGAGCTCTCTCACCATCAATACCTAACAATACCTAACAGAAGAAGAAACCCCAACTAAATCGTTTAAAGACACGACATTTAATTGGGATAAAACTTTGGTCCCTCTACAATATTCAAACATGTTTCACTTGAGGATTTTTTGTAAAGATGACACCTCTTAGCGTCATTATTAACATGTATAGATTATTTATATTTTCACAATAAATCCAGGGAGAGGTTTTTTATATAAAATATATAAATATTTTATATAGTTTATTGTCAAGAAATGTGTATAAAACATGTAATGTTACCTATGATTAAAAATTGTTATAGATTTTGTTAAATAGTGATCAATGATGTACTGTACATGAATTATTTGTTTGTACTTTAGAATTTTTTTTTCCATCAAATGTTCTAACACATACTTAAAGATAAGATATGTTGTTAGGAACGATATAATTTTTGTTTTCTATCTTTTGTGGATTATATACAAACATTATAGATTTCTTTTAGTTACTTTATAAATATTTTAAAAAGTTCCATATCAACACACACAAAGCTCCACATTGTAACCAACACACACAGAAAGCTCCACATAGTGACCACGGTCACGCTGCTTTTATCACAATAATAAACATCCCACATCTCTGATGGCTCACGAGTTACAACTAAAAATCTAAAGTGATAGCCGGCTCATGATAAATAAAAAAAAAACTCTCCCTTTGGGGATGCTTTAATAGGAAAGAACTTATGTTTCTCTTACCATTATGCATTAGAGCAAACTAAGTGGGCTCGGCACCTGACATAGAGCCTAGGTGCGCTCAGCGTCAGGTGTTGGGAATGCGATGACATCATACATCGTTCAACGTGGAGAGTTTTTTCCTCACACACATATATGAAATTAAGGAGATCTAAAATTGTTAGATAAAGATGAATGATAACAGGAGTTAAGTTGGCTGTCCAGGTAAGATAAACGATGATATGGCGTTCGTGTTCGTAAAAAATATGCAGATGTGGCGTTCGTGATTGTTGTAGTACTTTAATGCATGCATTGTTCAACAACAAATGCATCTATTTATAAATAGTATAGTAGTGTAAAAAGAAGAAACAAAAAGGGTTCTGTCATAAATAAATTAGATTTGTAATTCTATGGACCTATTTGCATACATTACAAAAAACATCATAACGTACCCTGGGTTTTAGTGTGATAATGCAAAATGGTGATGGGCAAAGATTCTTAAAAATCTTTCCCAACTCATCCGAAGTCCTAGCTTTGATGCATTTACCAATGATAACAAACAAGTTGCCACCCACAAGCGACTGAGACCTACAGAAATACATCAATAAACCTAGTACGCCTTCCTTGAACTCTACCGGAGCCAAGTTCTTGGGAAATTTAAGGACAGTCTTGTATCTAATGGTAACGTCTACCATCATAATAAGATTGAAAGAAGTCTTGGGTAACTATGGTAGAACTCACTCATTCCAAGATCCAAGTCACAAAGATCTACAAGATACAGATATCATAAGAGGAGCAGAATAAGTTAAGGAACAAGCAAACAAGCTTGTATTTCAAAGATAGACCCTAGATGCTCACTCATATAATTTTCATCGATAATAATAATTAGCATATACAAGACATTTCCTTAACCCTCTATTCAAAAACTAGTTAAATCTTAATCATATCTTTCACTTTCTAATTTAGGACCAACACAAAATGCTTCTTAGCAAGTAATGGATTTTACACATGCCAAATCTCAAATGTTGGTTAGATATACCAAGTAAATCCAACTGTAAAGTGTGTGTCCTGGTGGTCACGTTTTCAACCTGCATCCAGAATAAAAGAATAACATAGATTAAGGTTCAAAACTCCAAGTAAAGAATGACATAGATCCAACTATTTCATAGATAAAAGAACCAAAGTGCAAACATGAACTTAGAATGCCTTAAAAATATATGTGTTACAACAATATTTTTTCAATGGTACAAACATATACATACCTTAGTTTCAGTGCAGCAAGAAAAGAAAAGAAACCTTCTTGCCTATTTTGCAGTTGAGGCATAACATCACAAAGATGACAAAAGGAAGTCCTATGATGCATCATCCTCACTATAATCAGAATCACTTCTATTGAAGTCAACAGTTTGGGACTCTTCCTTTAGATCAGAGGATACATGTCCTGGCTTTAAAAGATCTTTTAAATCCATTACAATGTACGGGTCCACCAGTTTCCAAAACCAAGTCGAGTTGCTTCCAAGTAAACCTATCCAATACACTCTCCCCTTACGTTTGACTTTACAAGTCAATGACTTTTTCTGTAACGTTTTGACAATTCTGTCAACCCCGTCTTCACTTCCCCTAATCTTTAACAAAATATCCCCTGATGATGTTTTATGTCCCCCATACATATACCAATATGCAAGAACCCGTGGCGATAACCATCGATGGACTAACTTTGGAATAACGGGCTGACCTTGTGGCCAAAATTGGTCTGCATAAAAGCCAAAATAAGAGTGTGAAATTGTAGTAAATTGGTCATCTTGTTTATTAGATGGATCCAACCACTCATTATATTCATTGCATATATGTCTCTTCAGAACCTTATGTACACCTGAGTTCTCATTAAACTTGAAAATGAGCATATGACTCGTTCTTTTTTCATCTGATTCAATCTGTAAACCACCTAACAGTAACCCCACAAGAGCTTCTCGTTGTTCTTTGCTAAGCTTTAAACGTGAGGGGTTCTTTAGGACTTCTTCATTTGACCTCAAAACACGTTCAAGATTTTCATACAGTTCAGATTCAATATGATACTTTTTCTCATTCATTAAAGCATACATCTTCTCTGCCTTAAAATACTCTCTATTATCTAAATACCCTCTTAAAATAGTGTTGCAAGATTCGGTATCAATACCAACAGCTTCAAGATTCTGCATTTGGCGTAATATATCTTCGCCCTTTTCAAGTTTGCAAGTACGTACAAGTGATTTCAGATATAAATTGTAAATTGTACGATTGGGAGAACATTTCTCGAGGGACTGGAGAAAGGTATACTCCAGCTTGTTATGCATGCCTAGTGTAAAATACATGTCCATTAAATCAATAAATGAGGGCATTAGTGGCTTCTTACCACTTTCTATAAATTCTTTCATGATAGACTCCGCGAGTTCTGCAGCTTGTGCTTTACACAATACTTCAATCATTTTATGAAATCCCGCAGCGCTCGCTGAACCTAGTTGTTCCTGCATACTCTTAAATACCTCCAACGATCTCATATGTTTTCCAATTCTGGCATAAGCTTCCATTTTATATACAAAAGCTTGTGAAGGAATGTTATGAGTTGAGCTAAGAAGCCTTTTCCATATCTCTTCGGCTTCTTCTATATCCCCTTCTTTTGAGCAAGCTCTCAAAACAGACACAAGCACATCTTTATTCTCTTCAAATCCGGATAATTGCATTTCAGCTCTTAATGATTCAATTCTTTCTTTATCTATGTTATCTTGATGGCTATGAAGCCATATAAGACCACTGTAAATATCCTTATGAACCTTGAATCCAGATGTTACCATTTGATGAAATATGAACTCCGCTTGATTAACATATCGTTTTGAAGTGTCATTGGGTGCAGTCAGAATAGCTTTGAACAGAGAACTATGTAGGCTAAGACGGGGACTATAATTTCCTAACTGAATCATTTGATTGTAGATAGCACACGCTTCATCTAAACAACCACGGTTTGATGAACTAAGGTAGGAAACTATCAAAACATGAAAAGTATATTCTGTAGGGACTAAACCATGATTAATTATGTCATCAAATATCTCCCTACATTTTAAATACTTTCTCTCCTTCCCCATGTAATCCGCTAGCCTAGTAGCAAGAGCAAAATCAAACCGAAACCAATGTTGCTGCATCATCCATTTGTAAACCTAAAATTAACAAACAACTAAACATCACACTCGAAGCAAAATAATTCAGCTAAACAAACACAAAATACAAACATAACCGATTAAAAAAAGGTTCTTTAAAGGGAAAATAGTGTAAACAAGCATTCTGGTGGGTGTCATGATGCACAACTTTTTACAAACTATGCACGCACACACACACACACAAAAACTTGTGCATCAAAGCACCTGAATTTTTAAGCAAAAAAGATGAAATTTTTACCCGAACTCCAGTTTCATTTTCGCGAATTCGCATACAATGTACAGCAAGATAAGTCATGTCATCTTGATTAACCCATTTTCGTTGCGCGTTCAATATTCTAACAAGAGTAGGCGCCTTATGCGAAGGAAGCTCTTTACACAGCCAAGCCAATTTAGACCTTCTCCACTGTTCAGGCAGCTCATCAAGTTCCTTAACATCTAAAGCAGGCGAATTTAAGTTCTTGGAGTCATCAAGATTCGACCCAAAACAAGGTTCAAACTTAAAACTCTCATTATCTTTATCAAAATCCAAATTTTCATCTTGGCTCACCAAATGTTCGACGAAATTACTGACTGAAGATTGGGAGCAAAAAAGGCTAATTCGAATTGGGTTTTGTGGTTGGAAGATGGGGGTCAGGAGACGGCGGCGGTGGTAGTGGGGGACGGCGGTGGTGAGTGTACGGAAGAGGGATAAGGCCGTGCGCATGGGTGGGTTTTTGTAGTGTTTATGGAGAGAATATATAGGAAAAATGATGAATGGAGATGCAAGATTTTGATCAGGGTTGATTGTTAAGTGGTGCATTTCTTGGGGGTTTTGTGTTGGGATAATGAGATGGTTTGAGATGGGGG
Organism: Erigeron breviscapus; assembly: GCA_034093135.1. Classification (NCBI taxonomy): domain Eukaryota; kingdom Viridiplantae; phylum Streptophyta; class Magnoliopsida; order Asterales; family Asteraceae; genus Erigeron; species Erigeron breviscapus. The sequence continues at coordinate 34,075,691 of CM067170.1, read as the reverse complement.
TATGAGAATGAACATGATGATGTTTGAGGTTTGAAGCTGGGGTTTATCAAGTTTTAGTAATTGAGTGATGACAAATTGTCACTGTACTTGGGTTTTTTTTTATTTTTAACGTCACTGTAATTGAATTAGATGTATGGGGTATCCAGTTAAGTGCGTTAGCAATAACTTAGCATAAAAAATGTTGGTATGATAGCCGGAATCAAACTATGAAAGACGAGTAAAGCAGTAGAACCTTATAAATATGGAAACCCTTTATCTTTTTTTACTTTTAAACTCACATGCTTTGTATATTTTCATCTAATATTAACTGTCTAATTTTGATTTGTTAAAAAAATTTAATTTTAATTTATTAAAATTTTCTTTTATAACTTTGAACATAAATATCTTTGTTCATGTTATATAGTAGTTGGGTTGTGATCATTTGAAAACTAAAATTTTCCTGAAAACTAGAAAACCGGCCAAAACACATTGTGGTCTGAATTTAACACAATGTGTTTTTAATGTGTTTTTAGAAAACACATTGTGTTAAGTTCATATCACAGTGTGTTTGAACAGTTTTCTGATTTTCACGCGCTATCAAAAACACACTGTGATTTAAAACTTAACACAATGTGTTTTTAGAAAATACAATAAAACACATTGTGTTTTTAGAAACACAATAAAAACACATTGTGTTTTTAGAAAACTAGCCTCAGCCCGTAGCCTCCAGCTCCATCCCCTAATTACAATCTCAGCTCCTAGCTCCAGCTACTTTTGCCAAACATACCCAAAAAGATTTGTTTTGTAAACTTTCTCTACAAACTCACGTATACCAGCAAAAATTAAAAGATTGAGTTTCCATTATATCTAAAATTATATTGATATTTTACTTGGAGCAAAAGAATTGGACCTGAAACTTTTATTATTATTATATATTTTTCTAACTTATTTAACAAGATTAAAAGGTTATTATATATGTACTAACCCCTTTATTTCGTTACATGTCATTTTGACCATACTCCACATTAAGTTTTATTTTGCATCACTATACACAAAGTTTTAATTTATATCTATATGTATATTTAATTTAGGTATTACAATTCTACCCTCCTAAAAAAATTCGTCCTCGAATTTAAAATATTAAGTGTTTTAAATATATATTTTACAAATTATCAATTTATAGCGTTTTAGTTTTTTTTTTTGGATGGTCATACTTAATCAAAGCATACATCTACATATCATAGATACCGTGTCTTATTATTATTATTTTTATTATTATTATTACTAACTTTCTTGACTAAAACAAATGTTTAGTTCTTCACATTCTCACTTGATAAGTGTCCATGGACATGGATAGTCAACTATATTTACACCTTCTTAAACAAAACAACGTATGTAAAACTGTCATTGAGCTTTAGATCAATGGTTGAAAGGTTATCCCTCATTTATGATGTCTTGTGTTCAAGCCTTAGGGAGGACATAGGAAGTCCCTTTATGAGGGCTTGTTTGAATATTCTCAGATTCAAGTCTGAGGGGATAGTGTAACACCCCGAGCTAGGCTCGAAATGTGACTGAAAAGATATAGCGTATGCATGGAATACATCTAAGTGAATAAAAGGGATCCGGTGAATCCCAAACATCAAATATAAGTACAAAATGCACAAGGAGCAAGTAATCATCAACGTTTACAAAAGACATTCAAAAGATGGCTATCGATCCTAAGCATGATGCAATACAATGGGCAAATGAATCTGTGATCCACGTAAGTCCAAGCCTGAGTCCTACATAAACATCAATAAAACTTCGCGTCCAAGATTCACCTGATTACCTGAAAAGTGTACTAACAAAGTCAACACTAGGTTGGTGAGTTCGTAGTAATGATTCGCGAGGAACCATCGTCAAAAATCACAATGTATACAAGGTAAAGGCTAGCATTAACTTACTAATAGCCCTTAATCGTTACACGTCAAATATACGAGGTTATCAAATAGCTCAACGTTGCCACACAAGTAATCCGACAACAAACAATACAAGATAGTTCATATGCGAGTAATAACCGAGTACAAGTAGTCTCATTACCAAGTATGCATCAAATGTATATCAATGTCATGCCATGTATTAAAAGTGCATACACGTCAAAAAGTGCATCATATGCGTGTCAATGCCATATATTAAAAGTGCATGCACGTCAAAAAGTGCATCATATGTGTGTCAATGCCATACAACGTATCACAAGATCATCAAGTATCTCAATACTTGGTCCCCTTCGGGGCGTCAATAGTTTCAAGTCATCAAGTATAACAATACTTGGCCCACAATGTGGCGTCAATAGTTTCAAGTCATCAAGTATAACAATACTTGGCCCACAATGTGGCGTCAATAGTTTCAAGTCATCAAGTATCGCAATACTTGGCCCATAATGTGGCGTCAATAGTTTCAATCATCACAAATTTGAAATGCGAAACAACGTCAAGTGTACCAATATGTATTTGTCCAACTCAATCAAAATGTCCAATATCCAACAATCCAACCAAACCACAATGCACATACACTTCATACGACTTTACTTTTAAAGAATCATAGATGCTTATATATAGGGTCACCCGCAGCCTTCCCACCACATCTACAACCCTTTAAAGGTATCATCGTCTTCCATGTATGTACAACTATCATAATCACATCACATAATCTAAATCGAAAACATAATCCAACAACAATAAGTTAAACCGTCAAACAAATCAATCGAACAATCGATCAAGCAATAAGACAAATCGTAACTTAAGTCAATCAATCAAACAATCAAGCACGTATGAGTACACTTTTCAGCCCGAATCTCAATTGAGTAGGGAGCTATGGAACTCACCTTGGTTCAACAACAACAAGTTAGTATCAAGCTAAGTAGGTCCAATGATCGTCACACGTCCACAACCTATCAATATATATCACAATACAAGCTAACGTCAACACTTGGAACCCTAGGAATGACCTCCAACCCTTGAACAACTCTAGAGACTCATATATGACACTAATGGACCCAAATGAAGGTGCACAAGAAGGTACGACTCGACCCAAGGACCATGGAAGGTCAACAAGCTCAAACAAACACAAAACAGGAAAAGCCACTTTAGAGAGCACCATAAATTATGGTGGTTGCCACCATAAGTTACGGTGGTCTAATTTGGCCTAGCGTAAATTACGCCCAAGACCACCGTAAGTTACGGTGGCTTGGAAACAAGCCTTTTCTGCATGTTTTTGGCGTAAACAGGGAGTTGGGGCGTAAAGGAGGGTTTTTCACTTTCCAGAGGGGCGTAATTTACGCCAAAATGGGCGTAATTTACGCTGGGTACTGAACAAAATCGACCAGCTATGCCCAAAATCAAGAAATACGAACCCAAACACCCCCAAACACCATTTTTGACTTCCAAAATGATTTGTGATGATCCAAAACCCGTTTTTATGCATTGCTAGACATAATTAAACATAAACAAACATAACCCATCTCATAAAATCGAATCATAACATCAAATCCATGTCTTAATTCGCCCAAACCCGAATCAAGAACACCAAAACCCTAATTTTGACCTAATTGAAGCTTGAACCCGATTTTGACCAAGAACACTTAGATTGGACTAAGAAACATGATTAAAAACATAAAATGATGAATTTGAGTTAGATTTAACTTACCAAGACTTCCACCAAAGTGCCAAATCCAAATTTGAGCTAGATGAGGAGTTCTTGCATTTGAAAATACCCCAAATTTTGATATGCGATGATTATGATGATAAAGATGAAGATTCTAACAACAATCTAACTTGAAACACAATTTTTGGTGCAAGAATTCTTGAGAGAGAGTGAGATATGAGTGTGTGTGTGTGTGTGTTCTTGTAAGTATTCAAGAGAGAGAGAGGGATAAGGTATTGAATGAATGGATGAGGAGGTTGTAAGGGTTTTGGGTGGATAGGGTTGGGTAGTTAGTTGGGTCCATGGATCATGGATTTCACCCATGGGTCGACCCGTTCTCAATTCTAGCTAAATTAAGCATCCGACACACACCGAGGCACATAATAATTTGGTCATTCGACCCGTCAAATACGTTATCTAGTCTTTTAGCCACATAATGCACCCAATCATGTCATTAAATAAGATTGTTAGTCAAATTACACATAAAGTCAAACGGGTCAATTTCATGGGTGTTACATCATTCCCCCGTTAAAAGAATTTCGTCCCGAAATTCAACAAAACACTAATTACTAACAAATGTGGGTACTTAGACCTCATATGGTCCTCACGCTCCCAAGTGAACTCAACTCCACGTCTAGCGTTCCATCTAACCTTGACAATTGTATAGCATTTGTTCTTGAGTTTCTTGATCCTCTCCCGAAACCTATACTGGTTCCACAACATAGTTAAGTTTCTCGTCTACCTGGATTTCGTTCTTAGTCACTCTGTAACATCCCAAACTTTTCTTTACTAGTTGACTAATGCCATTAAGTCAATATTGTGTGTGTCGTTAAGTCTATTTTAGATTTAATGCTTATATGTGGTTAATGTGTGTTATGTGTGAGGCTTGTAAGCCTAAATGTTAATGTAGTATAAATGTGTGTAATATGAAGATTAATGTCTATGTAGTGACATTTAATGAAGGATTAATGATGTATATGGTCAATAAAGTAGTTTGTGACCAACAATGAAGGATTAGGAAGCTTAGGGGCTAGTTTTGACATGTGTGCAAAGTCAAAAAATGGGTTTAGAGGCTTAGGGGTTGTCATTAGAGAGCCATTATGCAGATTTTCTTCCTCCTAAACAAGCCCTAGCCGATCCCCTCCCTTCCCTCTCAAGTTTCTCACTAGATCTATTCGTTGTGGAGCCAAATCGATCGTGTATTGCTTAGATCTTTGATGTGACCAATTTATACCCATCGCCCACATCGTTATTGGCCTTTTTATTATATGTTTTTAGTCGATTTTGCTGGCATTTGGCGCGTTTATGGGTTTTGTTAGTGGTTTCAGGTTCTAAACAGGTGACGTGTCCGTTTGGCGCAATTTCGAGTAATTTTGAGGTCAGGTAGTTGATTGGAGAGTTCGAGAGTGAAAAGAAATAGAAAAAATATGCAAGTCTTCATATGTTGATGTAGCCTTTGGTTCAGTAATATTACACTGCGACGCAGTTGCAGTAAACAAGCCCACTGCGCCGCAGTCATCTCAAAGAAAGGTGCATCATGACCAGTGTATTTGTACTGCGCCGCAGTGGCAACCACACCTAGCCACTGCGCCGCAGTCAGAGGATTGAAAAGCGTGGATACGACCAGTGTATAAGCACTGCGACGCAGTGGGATGTGCATTTGCCCACTGCGCCGCAGTCAGCCTTGACAAACAAGCACAAATGGGCAGTATAAAAGCACTGCGACGCAGTGGGATGTGCATTTGCCCACTGCGCCGCAGTGAGAGTGCGAGACTGAAAGGTTTTTGGCAGTTTTTGCATCAGATTAAAGGGGGGTATAAATAGTTTTTGAAACCTAATTCCCAAATTATCAAATCTTCTTTCTAAGAGCTGCACTTCAAGGAACACCTTCAAGGATCAATTCAAGATTTCAACATCTCCGATTCATTGAAGATTCACGTGCACCCACTTAGATCGTATCTATTTTATTGTCTTGCAATTTCTATTCCTCAAACAATTGGTACATCATGTTCTTCCTTTACTTTGATAGTTATTTCAATTTAATTATGAGTGGCTAATATTTCAATCATCCACCTTGATGTAACTAGACGAATGATGTGATTGCTAGATGTTTTAATTCAAAGAGTTGATTTCAATTATCGTTGTGTCGAGATCTTGATGATTTAATTCCTTTATATTTATTATTATGATATTGGTGGCATGTGTGTTCTTCGTTAGTGGTACTAGTTGGATACATATGTGATTTTCAAACGGTTGCTTGTCTATGAGCAATTATCACTAGTTCATGGTGTGATAGTGAATGTCATTTTAATAAAAGGAATAATTTTGTCAACGTGTTTAGAAGCGGTTGGTGGTACCACGTTTTAATTCACATAGGCTCGATTGGTAATGTGATAATCAAGTAAACTAATTGTTGATAAGGTTGTCTAGGCATTGGTGGTACCGGCTTGGGTAATTAAACTAGCAACTTAGGTGTTTGGGTGTTTTGTGAGCGGTTGGTGGTACCACGCGAGCATTTTATCCTTTCACGATTATCTTGTCAACTCTTAATGAATTTGGTCTTAATTGAATGCAATCACGTTTGAAGTCTAGCGAAGTCAAGGTGGATGATCTTTACTATTATTGTTTGCAGTTTTACCTTTACCTTTACGCGTTTGTCTTTTAAGTTATTTTAATTTAATTGTCAAAGAGAGATTCAAAGCGTTCCACCCTTTTTCCAAACTACTTTGTTAAACAATTGATTCAAACCAATCCCCATGAACAAACCTGGACTTACTTTTTAACTATACTGCATACGATCGGGTCCACTGCCCGATAGTGCGTAGTAGTGAGTTTCAAGGTATTTCTAGTTTTAAATTTTAAACTCGATTTAGCACATCAATCTTGAATCTTTATCACCTAATACAGGTAATATAGGTATTCCTCATCTGAGATCTGATTGTGTGAGTCTTATATTAGTCTTAATCTAGGCCATAAGGGTTTGGGTTGGGTTATTTGATTAAACGTTCACCGATTTCATGTTATTCGGATGATTAAATGATTGATTTATGATGTAAAGGATTAAAGGATTAATAGGATGGTTAAAGTTGATGAAAGTGCAATTAAAAGGATTAATTTTAAGTCCCCAGGTTGGATTTGGGGTATGGGTTCGTATGGAATTCGTTTGATCAAAGAACAAAAATTAGTTTGCTGGTCGGCACCCCAGGTGCGGCGCACCAAAGGAGTGGTGCGGCGCACCACAGCCAGTTTGGGTTTTTGGTGGACCCCGATATGCGACGCACCAAGGGCTGGTGCGGCGCACCTAGTGTTGATCTGAATTCTCTGGAGGTTTGGTGCGACGCACCACTTGGAAGGTGCGGCGCACCACTTGGCCAGATTTTACAAAAGGTGTCGTTTAGCTTATATTTTGATCTTATACTTGTTCTAGGTTATTGGAGACACCTAGTCATCGTTGTATTGTGCTTGTAGCTTGTTGTTAAGCTGTATCAAGGTAAGATACACTACTTTTGTCACGCTGAGGGTTCAACAAGCAAAGGTTTCATACTTATAACTTCCTTAACGGTAACATATGATATATGTGGGTATCTCGGGTTACATGGGAGGTATTATGGGATATGTAGTTGACCATGAGACCTGAAATGCAGACCCTAATGTAGTGAAATGAAGTGTTGTTTAATGTAGTGTATTGTTATGTAGTTTATGTAGAATTACGAAGTATCTTATTATGTGTGAAATGTAGAAATGGAGTTAATGTGTGACATATGCATACTACATGGCTTGTACACCTAGCTCACTAGACTTGGTAGGTTGCCATGTTACTTGCACGTTTAAGGGCCCAAACGAAATGAAGGTAATGTGTGATTATGTTTAGGTTATGTGTGTTGCCTAAACTATTATGTGTGAAATCGAGCTCGTAAAGATAATGCAGGGAAAGTGTTAAGCTTAACCCGTACAAGTCTTAGCCGGACGAGTGCGTTGACGTAGTTGTTGCTTGGGTGGCTCCTTGCAACATGGTCTTTATAATGCAGGGCGAGTAATACGAGGGGTTTGAACAACCTCCACATACGGATTACTCTTGGATTGGCTTGCCATTCCTTAACGACGTACGATGATTAGTCTTTTGGTTGATCATCTAGTCGGGTGTGATGCAGGGTACACTTATATGCAGTTAACGAAGATATGTGTGACAATGTGTGAACTAATGCAGGATAGGCACATTTAGGATGATTATCCTAATTGATATGAAGTTGTTATGCAGATATGTGTGTTGTGTGTTGTGCCTAATGAGTTTGTCTATTAACGAAGAAATGTTTTAATTGGACAAATGTTTTAAATTAAGTGTGATCTTACTTAGCTATTCTTATAGCTAACACTTGTTTCTTTAATGTGGTTGTTCCCTCAGGTTTAGCTTGAAGGACTTGTAGGTGCAAGACGTGAGAGCGTGGGTAGAAAGCATGCAGATTCCTTAGCTACCCCTAGTTGCTTATTATGGAGACTTTTGATTACATTTCATTTGATGTCGAATATATGTAATAATGTGTGAACGGTTGTTTAATGTTGGGCAACCGTTGAGTTTTCATTTGAACTATTGTTTGATATGGCATGTAACACCAACTAAATGCAGAAACCGAAATGTTTTTATCGGTTTTGACTTTTACGGTCTTTACTTCCGCAATTTAACACCGTTAGGTGAAAGATTTTTGAAAACCCATATTTTTAAACGTCGGGTGTTACAAGTTGGTATCAAAGCATTGGTTTAAGTGAACCAAAATTCGACTTATGCCGTAGGATTTTGGACTTAGACCGACGAGAAGTAGGTTAGGCTTAAGTAGGATGCCTAGCTAATGAAGTGGAATGCTCTAAGACGGGTTGGGGAGTGAGTGAGAGTGTGGTTTAAGGCTTGTTTATTGTGTGTGATAATGTAGTTATATGTAGTAGAGCCTTAACATATGTAGTCACTCTTTAACTCTTGTTAACCGTCGTCGTTGCTTTGTAGAGTTAATGGCAAACACTAGAGCTAGTAACCAGAGAGCAGGAGGAAATGGTGGTGGTGTTCCTCCTAACGGAAACGGGGCTGGAAATGAAGTAGAACAAAGGCTACCCCGTGTACAAAATCGCCGTCTTGGTGATCCACCAACCGCCTCCGAAGTAGATAGGGCAAACCCGGTAATAGAGCAGGTTCCCAATCAAGCCCAATTACATGAAGAATTGAGAGCTATCCGAGCTCTCTTAATGAGAAATGAAGAGGAATTAGCTCAATTGAGGGCTGAAAGAAATGCAGAAAGGATTGGGAGTGAACAAAGGGGTGAGCGTTCGGAAGGGAATTACTCTAATCCCTCTCAAAGTGCTGAACCATCCATGGCAACCGTGGGTGTTAATGAAGTTAATGGTGGAGGACTTGGAGTTGTTAAAGCACCTCGTGTTAATAACTTCAAATATGAAAGTTTTCAGAAATGTGGTGCCAAGGAGTTTGATGGTACCCAAAATGCAGTGGGTGCTATGGAGTGGATCGAGGACATTGAGGTAGTTTTTGCATCTTGCTATTGTCCGGATGATATGAAGGTTTTGTGTGCTAGTAGGATGTTGAAGAAGAATGCCCGTAATTGGTGGAGGGCTACTACAGTGTCTATGGCTCCTGAGGTACTTGCAGTTATGCCTTGGGGAACATTAAGGAGAAGTTTCTAGAGGAGTATGTGGGAACGCGTGAGTTAAGGTTGATTGAAAAGGAGTTTAGATCGTTGGTTGCTAAACCCGGTGCAATTTCTGATTATGCACACTCGTTTATGGAGAAGTTGAAGTTTGTTGGACACTTGGTTCGAAGGCAGGAGGACCAAATTGAGGCTTATTGTGATGGTCTCCCCGTTAGTTATCGTGGATTATGTAGACAACATGTGACTTTATCGGCGGCTATTAAGGAGTCAAAGAGGTTGGATGATGACTTCAAAAGTGAGAAAGTTGTGGTGAAGGTTGATGACAAGAAAGCAGGGTTCAAAAGAGGGTCAAATTGGTCATCTAATAACAATAATAAGAAGTTTCGTAGGAATTCTAGCTCAAGTGGTGACAAAGATAAAAAGAAGAATGGGTCTTGGTGTGCTTTTTGCAAGAATGTTCATGAAGGTCAATGTTCCGACAAGACAAGAAGGTGTCATAAGTGTGGGAAGTCGGGACATCTTGCAACGGAATGTAGGGACAAGACTCGTTGTTACAAGTGTCAGGAAATGGGTCATCTTATTGCCGATTGCCCACAAATGAAGAATGACGGGAAGAAAGCAGCCACTTCAGCAACAAAAGTGAGAGCCTTGCAGATGACTGTGGATGATGCTAAGAACAACGACGAGGTGGTAAGTGGTACTTTCCTTGTTAATTCAAAACCTGCTTCTGTTTTATTTGATTCGGGTGCAAATAGGTCGTTTGTGTCTACTTTATTTGCTCCTAAGCTAGGAAGAGTCACTACCCCTTTAGATTGCTCGATAGAGGTGGAAATTGCTAATGGTACGGTTAGTGATATACGTGTGGGTTATGATGATTGTGACATTGAGATTGAAGGTCATTTGTTTCCGGTCCAGTTATTGCCTACTACTTTAGCCGGTTTTGATGTAGTGATTGGTATGGACTGGTTGTCTAGAAATGAAGCTAATATTTTGTGTTCCCAAAAGATTATTCGGTTTCCTACATCCGATGGTAATGTGGTAACGGTTTATGGAGATAAGAAGAGAGGGGGGGATAAAGATCATTAGTATGATGAAGGCTATTAAATGTATAAGGAAGAATAAGAGTCATTTCTTGGCCTATGTTATTGATGTGAGAAAGAAGAAGCCTTCTATTGCTAGTGTTGATGTAGTATCCGATTTTCCCGATGTGTTTCCCGAAGATCTTCCCGGTATCCCTCCTGACCGTGAAGTTACTTTTCAGATAGATCTTATTCCCGGTGCTACACCTGTTGCTAAAGCACCTTACCGATTAGCTCCTACAGAAATGAAAGAGTTAATGTCCCAACTTCAGGAGTTACTTGACAAAGGTTTCATACAACCTAGTTCCTCGCCTTGGGGAGCTCCGGTTCTCTTTGTTAAAAAGAAGGATGGATCTATGCGCATGTGCATAGACTACCGTGAGTTGAATAAGCGAACGGTTAAGAATAAATATCCTCTCCCGCGAATTGATGATCTCTTTGATCAACTACATGGTGCTTCATATTTTTCAAAGATAGATTTACGGTCCGTTTATCATCAATTGAAGGTTAAGAAGGAGGATGTAGCAAAGACAGCTTTCCGGACTAGATATGGTCATTATGAGTTCTTGGTCATGCCATTTGGGTTGACTAATGCTCCAGCCGCGTTCATGGATTTAATGAATCGGGTATGCCGTCCCTTTCTAGATCATTTTGTTATTGTGTTTATTGACGATATTTTGATCTATTCTAAGTCAGAAGATGAGCACCGTGAGCACTTGAAAGCAGTTTTGGAGGTGTTGAGGGAGAAGAAGTTGTATGCCAAGTTTTCTAAATGCGAGTTTTGGCTTCGAGAGGTGCAGTTTCTTGGTCATGTTATTTCATCGGAAGGTATTAAAGTAGATCCTTCAAAGATTGAAGCTGTTTCAAAGTGGGAGCAGCCAAAGACTCCTACTGAGATTAAAAGTTTTGTTGGTTTGGCTGGATATTATAGAAGGTTCATTCAGGATTTCTCCCGAATAGCCAAGCCTATGACTGAACTAACGAAGAAAGGAGTAAAGTTTGAGTGGACCGATAAGCAGGAGAATGCATTTCAAACGTTGAAGAAGAAGTTGTGTGAAGCTCCTATACTTGCCTTACCTGAAGGTACCGATGATTTGGTTGTGTATAGTGATGCATCTATCACGGGTTTGGGTTGTGTACTGATGCAGAGGGACAAGGTGATCGCCTATGCTTCCCGCCAGTTGAAACCACATGAGAAGAATTACCCTACCCATGATCTTGAACTGGCCGCAGTTGTTTTTGCATTGAAATTGTGGAGACATTACCTTTATGGTACAAAATGCACTTTGTTTACCGATCATAAAAGTTTACAGTATGTCTTTAATCAAAAGGAAATGAACGTGAGACAAAGGAGGTGGATGGAATTACTTAAGGATTATGATTGTGAAATCAAATACCATCCGGGTAAAGCCAATGTAGTGACGGATGCACTAAGTAGGAAGGTGCAAAGTTCTTCTTGTAAGTTGATGAGCATGCAAGTTCAAGCCAAGTCGGGGCTACTTGATCGAATTAAAGAAGCACAAGTGAGGGCATTGATGAAGGATAACATTGACAATGAAAGCATTGGGAAGAAGAAACGTCTTGTGATGGACACTAATAGCCGTGGGTTCAAAACATACAAGGGTCGAATTTGGGTGCCATTGCTTGGTGATAACCGAGAATTGATCCTTGAGGAAGCCCATAGAAGTAGATATTCGGTTCATCCCGGTGTCACCAAAATGTATGCAGATTTGAAGTCGATTTATTGGTGGCCGGATATTAAAGGGGAAGTAGCTCATTTTGTAGCAAAGTGTTTGACGTGTGCACGTGTGAAAACGGACCATCAAAAGCCGTATGGTTTGTTGCATCAATTAGACATTCCCGAGTGGAAATGGGATCATATTACCATGGACTTTGTAACGAAGCTACCTAAAACGCCGAAAGGGAATGATATGATATGGGTGATTGTGGATAGATTGACGAAGAGTGCTCATTTTCTAGCTACCCGACAAGATGTGCCTTTAACGAAGATGGCAAAGATGTACATTGATGAAGTAGTTGCGAAACATGGAGTTCCTTTATCTATTGTTTCGGATCGAGACTCGAGGTTTGTGTCAAACTTTTGGAAGGGTCTTCAACGGGAGTTGGGTAGTAGAATAAATTTGAGTACCGCCTATCATCCTCAAACCGATGGGCAAAGTGAGAGAACCATTCAAACCTTGGAGGATATGTTGAGAACGTGTGTACTTGAATACGGTGGAGCATGGGATGATCATTTGAAGATGATTGAGTTTGCTTACAACAATAGTCACCATGCAAGCATTGGAATGCCACCATTTGAGATGTTATATGGTAGAAGGTGTAGGACTCCAAGTTGTTGGATGGAGCCCGGTGAAAAGCAGTTGACCGGTCCCGAAATTATTGAAATTACCTCTGAAAAGGTTAATGTAGCTAAAGAAGCCTTACGTGTGGCAAGAGAAAGGCAGAAAACATATGCAGATAAGAAAAGGAGACCGATTGAGTATAATGTTGGTGATTTAGTGATGCTGAAAGTATCACCTTGGAAAGGAGTTATTCGATTTGGAAAGAAGGGAAAGTTGAGTCCACGTTTCATTGGACCTTTTAAGGTTGTGAAGCGCATTAAAGATGTGGCATATCAGTTGGAATTACCTCCAGAATTGGATGGAATTCACAACACCTTCCATGTATCCTACTTGAGGAAATGTTTAGCTGAGGAGTCAAGTGTGATTCCTATTAAAGACGTGAGTATTGACCCAATGAAGAGAATAGTAGACGAACCGGTAGCGATACTTGGAAGAAAGCAAAAGAAGTTACGCCGAAAAGTGATTGACCTTGTGTTGATAAAGTGGAAGCATAATCATGGAGTAAGCTTAACGTGGGAAACTGAAGCAGTAATGAAGGAAAAGTATCCCGAGTTGTTCCTTACTGATGAGATTCCGGGGACGGAATCCTCTTAAGGGGGAGGTAATTGTAACATCCCAAACTTTTCTTTACTAGTTGACTAGTGCCGTTAAGTCAATATTGTGTGTGTCGTTAAGTCTATTTTAGATTTAATGCTTATATGTGGTTAATGTGTGAGGCTTGTAAGCCTAAATGTTAATGTAGTATAAATGTGTGTAATATGAAGATTAATGTCTATGTAGTGACATTTAATGAAGGATTAATGATGTATATGGTCAATAAAGTAGTTTGTGACCAATAATGAAGGATTAGGAAGCTTAGGGGCTAGTTTTGACATGTGTGCAAAGTCAAAAACGGGTTTAGAGGCTTAGGGGTTGTCATTAGAGAGCCATTATGCAGATTTTCTTCCTCCTAAACAAGCCCTAGCCGATCCCCTTCCTTCCCTCTCGAGTTTCTCTCTAGATCTATTCGTTTTGGAGCCAAATCGATCGTGTATTGCTTAGATCTTGGATCTTTATCACCGAATACAGGTAATATAGGTATTCCTCATCTGAGATCTGATTGTGTGAGTCTTATATTAGTCTTAATCCAGGCCATAAGGGTTTGGGTTGGGTTATTTGATTAAACGTTCACCGATTTCATGTTATTCGGATGATTAAATGATTGATTTATGATGTAAAGGATTAAAGGATTAATAGGATGGTTAAAGTTGATGAAAGTGCAATTAAAAGGATTAATTTTAAGTCCCCAGGTTGGATTTGGGGTATGGGTTCGTATGGAATTCGTTTGATCAAAGAACAAAAATTAGTTTGCTGGTCGGCACCCCAGGTGCGGCGCACCAAAGGAGTGGTGCGGCGCACCACAGCCAGTTTGGGTTTTTGGTGGACCCCGATATGCGATGCACCAAGGGCTGGTGCGGCGCACCTAGTGTTGATCTGAATTCTCTGGAGGTTTGGTGCGACGCACCACTTGGAAGGTGCGGCGCACCACTTGGTCAGATTTTACAAAAGGTGTCGTTTAGCTTATATTTTGATCTTATACTTGTTCTAGGTTATTGGAGACACCTAGTCATCGTTGTATTGTGCTTGTAGCTTGTTGTTAAGCTGTATCAAGGTAAGATACACTACTTTTGTCACGCTGAGGGTTCAACAAGCAAAGGTTTCATACTTATAACTTCCTTAACGGTAACATATGATATATGTGGTTATGTGTGAGGCTTGTAAGCCTAAATGTTAATGTAGTATAAATGTGTGTAATATGAAGATTAATGTCTATGTAGTGACATTTAATGAAGGATTAGGAAGCTTAGGGGCTAGTTTTGACATGTGTGCAAAGTCAAAAACGGGTTTAGAGGCTTAGGGGTTGTCATTAGAGAGCCATTATGCAGATTTTCTTCCTCCTAAACAAGCCCTAGCCGATCCCCTTCCTTCCCTCTCGAGTTTCTCTCTAGATCTATTCGTTTTGGAGCCAAATCGATCGTGTATTGCTTAGATCTTGGATCTTTATCACCGAATACAGGTAATATAGGTATTCCTCATCTGAGATCTGATTGTGTGAGTCTTATATTAGTCTTAATCCAGGCCATAAGGGTTTGGGTTGGGTTATTTGATTAAACGTTCACCGATTTCATGTTATTCGGATGATTAAATGATTGATTTATGATGTAAAGGATTAAAGGATTAATAGGATGGTTAAAGTTGATGAAAGTGCAATTAAAAGGATTAATTTTAAGTCCCCAGGTTGGATTTGGGGTATGGGTTCGTATGGAATTCGTTTGATCAAAGAACAAAAATTAGTTTGCTGGTCGGCACCCCAGGTGCGGCGCACCAAAGGAGTGGTGCGGCGCACCACTTGGTCAGATTTTACAAAAGGTGTCGTTTAGCTTATATTTTGATCTTATACTTGTTCTAGGTTATTGGAGACACCTAGTCATCGTTGTATTGTGCTTGTAGCTTGTTGTTAAGCTGTATCAAGGTAAGATACACTACTTTTGTCACGCTGAGGGTTCAACAAGCAAAGGTTTCATACTTATAACTTCCTTAACGGTAACATATGATATATGTGGGTATCTCGGGTTACACGGGAGGTATTATGGGATATGTAGTTGACCATGAGACCTGAAATGCAGACCCTAATGTAGTGAAATGAAGTGTTGTTTAATGTAGTGTATTGTTATGTAGTTTATGTAGAATTACGAAGTATCTTATTATGTGTGAAATGTAGAAATGGAGTTAATGTGTGACATATGCATATTACATGGCTTGTACACCTAGCTCACTAGACTTGGTAGGTTGCCATGTCACTTGCACGTTTAAGGGCCCAAACGAAATGAAGGTAATGTGTGATTATGTTTAGGTTATGTGTGTTGCCTAAACTATTATGTGTGAAATCGAGCTCGTAAATATAATGCAGGGAAAGTGTTAAGCTTAACCCGTACAAGTCTTAGCCGGACGAGTGCGTTGACGTAGTTGTTGCTTGGGTGGCTCCTTGCAACATGGTCTTTATAATGCAGGGCGAGTAATACGAGGGGTTTGACCAACCTCCACATACGGATTACTCTTGGATTGGCTTGCCATTCCTTAACGACGTATGATGATTAGTCTTTTGGTTGATCATCTAGTCGGGTGTGATGCAGGGCACACTTATATGCAGTTAACGAAGATATGTGTGACAATGTGTGAACTAATGCAGGATAGGCACATTTAGGATGATTATCCTAATTGATATGAAGTTGTTATGCAGATATGTGTGTTGTGTGTTGTGCCTAATGAGTTTGTCTATTAACGAAGAAATGTTTTAATTGGACAAATGCTTTTAAATTAAGTGTGATCTTACTTAGCTATTCTTATAGCTAACACTTGTTTCTTTAATGTGGTTGTTCCCTCAGGTTTAGCTCGAAGGACTTGTAGGTGCAGGACGTGAGAGCGTGGGTAGAAAGCATGCAGATTCCTTAGCTACCCCTAGTTGCTTATTATGGAGACTTTTGATTACATTTCATTTGATGTCGAATATATGTAATAATGTGTGAACGGTTGTTTAATGTTGGGCAACCGTTGGGTTTTCATTTGAACTATTGTTTGATATGGCATGTAACACCAACTAAATGCAGAAACCGAAATGTTTTTATCGGTTTTGACTTTTACGGTCTTTACTTCCGCAATTTAACACCGTTAGGTGAAAGATTTTTGAAAACCCATATTTTTAAACGTCGGGTGTTACACACTCGAAGAGTAGGATCCTCCAAGCGCTTTCATAAATTACAAATGTGAGGCTCATAGTATACACCATTAAGTTCTTGTAAAAGTTCTAATTGGTATGCCACTTTCCAACCCGTTCAAGAATTTTAAAGAGGTCTTATGAATCTTGGCTCGGGTTTGTCTTGCTTCTCAAAATGTGCAATGCTTTCCCAAGGAAATACTTTAAAAGTACATGATCACCAACTCCAAACTTCAAGCTAAGGAAAAACGACGCTTTCTAACGCAAAGTGCCCTAATTAGTGTCATTTATAAGTTTGCATGGTAGTTATCATCATATAAGAACTCAACCAACCGTAAGTGATCTCCTCGACTGCTACCAAAAATCAATAACACTAGTTCTCATCATGTCTCCAAACGTCGATGTCGATCTCTCACCTTGTCCATCCATTGGGGTGAAACGTCGTCCTCGTATCGAGTGGTGTATCCTAGCTCGTCAAAAGTTGAGTTAAGTCGGGTGTCTCTATCGGGGGTGGTAGTGATTGAATTTGCATGTTTAGACACCACCTCTTTAGTGTAAATAATCACCCCAATCGTATCACGGTTATTTCTTGTCTTCGGTGACTTCGTAGTGAAGTCCATTACAATTCGTTTTCTTTCGGAACTTCTTTCCTTTGAATTAGGCGAGTAAGTGATTATGTCATTCTTGGGAAATACTTGTCACCTCATAGTTGGTCAAGAAAATCATCAATTCGGGGAAACGGTTACCGGTCCTTCATAACGTGCTCGTTCAATCCCCGAAAATCAATACTCATTCGTAACGACCCATTTTCCGTCTCCATAACAAGATGAAAGCTCTCCCATGGCGACCCGTTAGGATGAATGAATCTCTTCTCTCGAAGCTCTTTAAGGCGTGTCTCTAACTCTTGTATCTTGGTTATGGCGAGTCTATAAAGGCGTTAGCTATAGGCGCGGCGTTAGAGAAAATCAAGTTGATACAAAAACCAATTTGTCGAGATGAGGGGGGCATACTTAGTAAATCATCCGGAAATACTCTAGGAAAGAAATCGCTCACATTGGGACGACGTTTAACTCTACTTTTAAGACGGTAGCACTAAGACTTTAGAGCTAGAAGAATTGTAAATTTCACATTGATCCTAAGAATCCCACCGTTAGACAATGATATATATATAAATAACTTTACTACTAAGATCAATGACCATATTAACCAATGGCATCCAAAGCGTACTTACTTTAACATCAAGGTCCTAGATCTCACGAAGCATAGAGTACATGAAGAATTTTGTCGTCGTTTAGAGTCGAAATACAATCATGGGCATTTGACTAAGTTTAGTTAGTGAATCATTGACCACTTCAATATCAAACACATAATTCAAGGCACACGATAGAACATAAACCAAAGGAGTAAGGTTAGAGAAATCGGAGTCAAAATCGGTCTTGGAATCAAGTAATACTATGGCGTAATGATCGTTTAGAAGAAATGTACCTTCAACAACATTGGGATCGTTGTGGACCTCGTTTGGATTAACCGCGAAGCTCGTCCTCGGGGTTGAACTTGGTGACCTTGTTGGCCACGATTTTGACTCGGACCGGCAATTTGAAGTTGATTAGGGTGGACCGCCACTTGTACTCGTTGTCCGACCCATTGAGGACAATTATATTGGTAGTGATTGGGGCTACCGCACCCGAAATATGTGCCCTTTTGAAAGTTGCCACCCGGGGGAACGGCTTGAAGTGGAGCCACGTTCATCGGGGCCGCTCTCGGCGCCCTACAATCTCTTGACACGTGCCCGGGTCGATTACAATAGAAACACGCCCCACATTGAATGGCGGGAGGATGATGACGATTACATTTTTCACACAAGGGGTGAGGTCCCAAATAAGCTTTCATCCCCGGTTCTACCGCCGCCATAACTCTACCCTTGTTAGCATGCCCGGGGTCAAATCTACCCACCTTTCTTGTCTAACTCGACTCTCCACTATCCTTTCTTCTCGACGAGGCTTTACTCAATACCCCACTTCTCAACAAGTCCTTGGTAACACTACCGGCACGGTTTATAGCTTCGGTCATTGAAGTAGGCATGACCGAATTTACTAGGGAACGGACTTGTGGAGTTAAACCCAAGACGAATTTTTCAATTGCCCGTTGTTCGGGGTCCACCAAATGAGGGACAAGAGTAGACAAGTCTTGAAAACGCCTAATATAGCCCTTGTAATCGGCTCCGTCCATTTTAAGATGGACAAATTCGATGGTCAAATTTTGGAGTTCATAAGGAGGGCAAAACTTCTCCTTCACTTTGTTCTTGAAATCGGCCCATGACAAGTTATAGGTTCGGCCCAAGGTTATCTCTTGGTTCCACCAACTTAAAGCATCGTCTTTAAACATACCAGACGCATAAGAAATCCGGTCATCATACGTGCAATGACTTCTTTCAATCACCGCCTCGATCCTCTCAAACCACCTTATACATTCCGTGGGACCACCTCTTCCATCAAACTCCGGTGCCCCACAATTTTTGAAATCTTTAAACAAACAACCTTGCCGATACACTCCATGTTGATTAAACATGGGGATATAGTTATCTTGCACCACCGGTTCCTCCTCTCCTCCCACTACCACATGAGGTTGAGCACCCTCGTCATTCACATTTTCCCGAGCTTCAACATTTTGAGGCATATTGCGTGGTGCCCCAACATTTCCTTCAAGAGTTGCCGTAACTTGGGCAACTATAGTTGGCATGATATTGGTGACCGTTTGAGCGATCACCTCCGCCAAGTTCGGCCCGGGAGCCTCACCACGACCTCTACCTCGGCCCCTACCTCCTCGGCCTCCACCACGGCCTCTACCACCACGGCCCCTACCACGACCTCCTTGTGCTTCCTTGGTGTAACACCCGACGTTTAAAAATATGGGTTTTCAAAAATCTTTCACCCTACGGTGTTAAAATTGCGGAAGTAAAGACTGTAAAAGTCAAAACCGATAAAAACATTTCGGTTTCTGCATTTAGTTGGTGTTACACGCCATATCAAACAATAGTTCAAATGAAAACCCAACGGTGGCCCAACATTAAACAACCGTTCACACATTATTACATATATTCGACATCAAAATGAAATGTAATCAAAAGTCTCCATAATTAGCAACTAGGGGTAGCTAAGGAATCTGCATGCTTTCTACCCACACTCTCACGTCCTGCACCTACAAGTCCTTCAAGCTAAACCTGAGGGAACAACCACATTAAAGAAACAAGTGTTAGCTATAAGAATAGCTAAGTAAGATCACACTTAATTTAAAAGCAATTGTCCATTTAAAACATTTCTTCGTTAATAGACAAACTCATTAGGCACAACACACAACACACATATCTGCATAACAACTTCATATCAATTAGGATAATCATCCTAAATGTGCCTATCCTGCATTAGTTCACACATTGTCACACATATCTTCGTTTACTGCATATAAGTGTGCCCTGCATCACACCCGACTGGATGATCAACCAAAGGCTAATCATCGTATGTCATTAAGGAATGGCAAGCCAATCCAAGAGTAATCCGTACATGGAGGTTGGTCAAACCCCTCGTATTACTCGCCTTGCATTATAAAGACCATGTTGCAAGGAGCCACCCAAGCAACAACTACGTCAACGTACTCGTCCGGCTAAGACTTGTACGGGTTAAGCTTAACACTTTCCCTGCATTATATTTACGAGCTCGATTTCACACATAATAGTTTAGGCAACACACATAACCTAAACATAATCACACATTACCTTCATTTCGTTTGGGCCCTTAAACGTGCAAGTGACATGGCAACCTACCAAGTCTAGTGAGCTAGGTGTACAAGCCATGTAGTATGCATATGTCACACATTAACTCCATTTCTACATTTCACACATAATAAAATACTTCGTAATTCTACATAAACTACATTAAACAACACTTCATTTCACTACATTAGGGTCTGCATTTCAGGTCTCATGGTCAACTACATATCCCATAGTACCTCCCGTGTAACCCGAGATACCCACATATATCATATGTTACCGTTAAGGAAGTTATAAGTATGAAACCTTTGCTTGTTGAACCCTCAGCGTGACAAAAGTAGTGTATCTTACCTTGATACAGCTTAACAACAAGCTACAAGCACAATACAACGATGACTAGGTGTCTCCAATAACCTAGAACAAGTATAAGATCAAAATATAAGCTAAACGACACCTTTTGTAAAATCTGACCAAGTGGTGCGCCGCACCTTCCAAGTGGTGCGTCGCACCAAACCTCCAGAGAATTCAGATCAACACTAGGTGCGCCGCACCAGCCCTTGGTGCATCGCATATCGGGGTCCACCAAAAACCCAAACTGGCTATGGTGCGCCGCACCACTCCTTTGGTGCGCCGCACCTGGGGTGCCGACCAGCAAACTAATTTTTGTTCTTTGATCAAACGAATTCCATACGAACCCATACCCCAAATCCAACCTGGGGACTTAAAATTAATCCTTTTAATTGCACTTTCATCAACTTTAACCATCCTATTAATCCTTTAATCCTTTACATCATAAATCAATCATTTAATCATCCGAATAACATGAAATCGGTGAACGTTTAATCAAATAACCCAACCCAAACCCTTATGGCCTGGATTAAGACTAATATAAGACTCACACAATCAGATCTCAGATGAGGAATACCTATATTACCTGTATTCGGTGATAAAGATCCAAGATCTAAGCAATACACGATCGATTTGGCTCCAAAACGAATAGATCTAGAGAGAAACTCGAGAGGGAAGGAAGGGGATCGGCTAGGGCTTGTTTAGGAGGAAGAAAATCTGCATAATGGCTCTCTAATGACAACCCTAAGCCTCTAAACCCGTTTTTGACTTTGCACACATGTCAAAACTAGCCCCTAAGCTTCCTAATCCTTCATTATTGGTCACAAACTACTTTATTGACCATATACATCATTAATCCTTCATTAAATGTCACTACATAGACATTAATCTTCATATTACACACATTTATACTACATTAACATTTAGGCTTACAAGCCTCACACATAACACACATTAACCACATATAAGCATTAAATCTAAAATAGACTTAACGACACACACAATATTGACTTAACGGCACTAGTCAACTAGTAAAGAAAAGTTTGGGATGTTACAATTACCTCCCCCTTAAGAGGATTCCGTCCCCGGAATCTCATCAGTAAGGAACAACTCGGGATACTTTTCCTTCATTACTGCTTCAGTTTCCCACGTTAAGCTTACTCCATGATTATGCTTCCACTTTATCAACACAAGGTCAATCACTTTTCGGCGTAACTTCTTTTGCTTTCTTCCAAGTATCGCTACCGGTTCGTCTACTATTCTCTTCATTGGGTCAATACTCACGTCTTTAATAGGAATCACACTTGACTCCTCAGCTAAACATTTCCTCAAGTAGGATACATGGAAGGTGTTGTGAATTCCATCCAATTCTGGAGGTAATTCCAACTGATATGCCACGTCTTTAATGCGCTTCACAACTTTAAAAGGTCCAATGAAACGTGGACTCAACTTTCCCTTCTTTCTAAATCGAATAACTCCTTTCCAAGGTGATACTTTCAGCATCACTAAATCACCAACATTAAACTCAATCGGTCTCCTTTTCTTATCTGCATATGTTTTCTGCCTTTCTCTTGCCACACGTAAGGCTTCTTTAGCTACATTAACCTTTTCAGAGGTAATTTCAATAATTTCGGGACCGGTCAACTGCTTTTCACCGGGCTCCATCCAACAACTTGGAGTCCTACACCTTCTACCATATAACATCTCAAATGGTGGCATTCCAATGCTTGCATGGTGACTATTGTTGTAAGCAAACTCAATCATCCTCAAATGATCATCCCATGCTCCACCGTATTCAAGTACACACGTTCTCAACATATCCTCCAAGGTTTGAATGGTTCTCTCACTTTGCCCATCGGTTTGAGGATGATAGGCGGTACTCAAATTTATTCTACTACCCAACTCCCGTTGAAGACCCTTCCAAAAGTTTGACACAAACCTCGAGTCTCGATCCGAAACTATAGATAAAGGAACTCCATGTTTCGCAACTACTTCATCAATGTACATCTTTGCCATCTTCGTTAAAGGCACATCTTGTCGGGTAGCTAGAAAATGAGCACTCTTCGTCAATCTATCCACAATCACCCATATCATATCATTCCCTTTCGGCGTTTTAGGTAGCTTCGTTACAAAGTCCATGGTAATATGATCCCATTTCCACTCGGGAATGTCTAATTGATGCAACAAACCATACGGCTTTTGATGGTCCGTTTTCACACGTGCACACGTCAAACACTTTGCTACAAAATGAGCTACTTCCCTCTTTAATATCCGGCCACCAATAAATCGACTTCAAATCTGCATACATTTTGGTGACACCGGGATGAACCGAATATCTACTTCTATGGGCTTCCTCAAGGATCAATTCTCGGTTATCACCAAGCAATGGCACCCAAATTCGACCTTGTATGTTTTGAACCCACGGCTATTAGTCTCCATCACAAGACGTTTCTTCTTCCCAATGCTTTCATTGTCAATGTTATCCTTCATCAATGCCCTCACTTGTGCTTCTTTAATTCGATCAAGTAGCCCCGACTTGGCTTGAACTTGCATACTCATCAACTTACAAGAAGAACTTTGCACTTTCCTACTTAGTGCATCCGCCACTACATTGGCTTTACCCGGATGGTATTTGATTTCACAATCATAATCCTTAAGTAATTCCATCCACCTCCTTTGTCTCACGTTCATTTCCTTTTGATTAAAGACATACTGTAAACTTTTATGATCGGTAAACAAAGTGCATTTTGTACCATAAAGGTAATGTCTCCACAATTTCAATGCAAAAACAACTGCGGCCAGTTCAAGATCATGGGTAGGGTAATTCTTCTCATGTGGTTTCAACTGGCGGGAAGCATAGGCGATCACCTTGTCCCTCTGCATCAGTACACAACCCAAACCCGTGATAGATGCATCACTATACACAACCAAATCATCGGTACCTTCAGGTAAGGCAAGTATAGGAGCTTCACACAACTTCTTCTTCAACGTTTGAAATGCATTTTCCTGCTTATCGGTCCACTCAAACTTTACTCCTTTCTTCGTTAGTTCAGTCATAGGCTTGGCTATTCGGGAGAAATCCTGAATGAACCTTCTATAATATCCAGCCAAACCAAGAAAACTTTTAATCTCAGTAGGAGTCTTTGGCTGCTCCCACTTTGAAACAGCTTCAATCTTTGAAGGATCTACTTTAATACCTTCCGACGAAATAACATGACCAAGAAACTGCACCTCTCGAAGCCAAAACTCGCATTTAGAAAACTTGGCATACAACTTCTTCTCCCTCAACACCTCCAAAACTGCTTTCAAGTGCTCACGGTGCTCATCTTCTGACTTAGAATAGATCAAAATATCGTCGATAAACACAATAACAAAATGATCTAGAAAGGGACGGCATACCCGATTCATTAAATCCATAAACGCGGCTGGAGCATTAGTCAACCCAAATGGCATGACCAAGAACTCATAATGACCATATCTAGTCCGGAAAGCTGTCTTTGCTACATCCTCCTTCTTAACCTTCAATTGATGATAACCGGACCGTAAATCTATCTTTGAAAAATATGAAGCACCATGTAGTTGATCAAAGAGATCATCAATTCGCGGGAGAGGATATTTATTCTTAACCGTTCGCTTATTCAACTCACGGTAGTCTATGCACATACGCATAGATCCATCCTTCTTTTTAACAAAGAGAACCGGAGCTCCCCAAGGCGAGGAACTAGGTTGAATGAAACCTTTGTCAAGTAACTCCTGAAGTTGGGACATTAACTCTTTCATTTCTGTAGAAGCTAATCGGTAAGGTGCTTTAGCAACAGGTGTAGCACCGGGAATAAGATCTATCTGAAAAGTAACTTCACGGTCAGGAGGGATACCGGGAAGATCTTCAGGAAACACATCGGGAAAATCGGATACTACATCAACACTAGCAATAGAAGGCTTCTCCTTTCTCACATCAATAACATAGGCCAAGAAATGACTCTTATTCTTCCTTATACATTTAATAGCCTTCATCATACTAATGATCTTTATCCCCCCTCTCTTCTTATCTCCATAAACCGTTACCACATTACCATCGGATGTAGGAAACCGAATAATCTTTTGGGAACACAAAATATTAGATTCATTTCTAGACAACCAATCCATACCAATCACTACGTCAAAACCGGCTAAAGTAGTAGGCAATAACTGGACCGGAAACAAACGACCTTCAATCTCAATGTCACAATCATCATAACCCACACGTATATCACTAACCGTACCATTAGCAATTTCCACCTCTATCGAGCAATCTAAAGGGGTAGTGACTCTTCCTAGCTTAGGAACAAATAAAGTAGACACAAACGACCTATTTGCACCCGAATCAAATAAAACAGAAGCAGGTTTTGAATTAACAAGGAAAGTACCACTTACCACCTCGTCGTTGTTCTTAGCATCATCCACAGTCATCTGCAAGGCTCTCACTTTTGTTGCTGAAGTGGCTGCTTTCTTCCCGTCATTCTTCATTTGTGGGCAATCGACAATAAGATGACCCGTTTCCTGACACTTGTAACAACGAGTCTTGTCCCTACATTCCGTTGCAAGATGTCCCGACTTCCCGCACTTATGACACCTTCTTGTCTTGTCGGAACATTGACCTTCATGAACATTCTTGCAAAAAGCACACCAAGACCCATTCTTCTTTTTATCTTTGTCACCACTTGAGCTAGAATTCCCACGAAACTTCTTATTATTGTTATTAGATGACCAATTTGACCCTCTTTTGAACCCTGCTTTCTTGTCATCAACCTTCACCACAACTTTCTCACTTTTGAAGTCATCATCCAACCTCTTTGACTCCTTAATAGCCGCCGATAAAGTCACATGTTGTCTACATAATCCACGATAACTAACGGGGAGACCATCACAATAAGCCTCAATTTGGTCCTCCTGCCTTCGAACCAAGTGTCCAACAAACTTCAACTTCTCCATAAACGAGTGTGCATAATCAGAAATTGCACCGGGTTTAGCAACCAACGATCTAAACTCCTTTTCAATCAACCTTAACTCACGCGTTCCCACATACTCCTCTAAAAACTTCTCCTTAAATGTTCCCCAAGGCATAACTGCAAGTACCTCAGGAGCCATAGACACTGTAGTAGCCCTCCACCAATTACGGGCATTCTTCTTCAACATCCTACTAGCACACAAAACCTTCATATCATCCGGACAATAGCAAGATGCAAAAACTACCTCAATGTCCTCGATCCACTCCATAGCACCCACTGCATTTTGGGTACCATCAAACTCCTTGGCACCACATTTCTGAAACTTTCATATTTGAAGTTATTAACACGAGGTGCATTAACAACTCCAAGTCCTCCTCCATTAACTTCATTAACACCCACGGCTGCCATGGATGGTTCAGCACTTTGGGAGGGATTAGAGTAATTCCCTTCCGAACGCTCACCCCTTTGTTCACTCCCAATCCTTTCTGCATTTCTTTCAGCCCTCAATTGAGCTAATTCCTCTTCATTTCTCATTAAGAGAGCTCGGATAGCTCTCAATTCTTCATGTAATTGGGCTTGATTGGGAACCTGCTCTATTACCGGGTTTGCTCTATCTACTTCAGAGGCGGTTGGTGGATCACCAAGACGGCGATTTTGTACACGGGGTAGCCTTTGTTCTACTTCATTTCCAGCCCCGTTTCCGTTAGGAGGAACACCACCACCATTTCCTCCTGCTCTCTGGTTACTAGCTCTAGTGTTTGCCATTAACTCTACAAAGCAACGACGACGGTTAGCAAGAGTTAAAGAGTGACTACATATGTTAAGGCTCTACTACATATAACTACATTATCACACACAATAAACAAGCCTTAAATCACACTCTCACTCACTCCCCAACCCGTCTTAGAGCATTCCACTTCATTAGCTAGGCATCCTACTTAAGCCTAACCTACTTCTCGTTGGTCTAAGTCCAAAATCCTACGGCATAAGTCGAATTTTGGTTCACTTAAACCAATGCTTTGATACCAACTTGTAACACCCGACGTTTAAAAATATGGGTTTTCAAAAATCTTTCACCCTACGGTGTTAAAATTGCGGAAGTAAAGACTGTAAAAGTCAAAACCGATAAAAACATTTCGGTTTCTGCATTTAGTTGGTGTTACATGCCATATCAAACAATAGTTCAAATGAAAACCCAACGGTTGCCCAACATTAAACAACCGTTCACACATTATTACATATATTCGACATCAAAATGAAATGTAATCAAAAGTCTCCATAATTAGCAACTAGGGGTAGCTAAGGAATCTGCATGCTTTCTACCCACGCTCTCACGTCCTGCACCTACAAGTCCTTCAAGCTAAACCTGAGGGAACAACCACATTAAAGAAACAAGTGTTAGCTATAAGAATAGCTAAGTAAGATCACACTTAATTTAAAAGCAATTGTCCATTTAAAACATTTCTTCGTTAATAGACAAACTCATTAGGCACAACACACAACACACATATCTGCATAACAACTTCATATCAATTAGGATAATCATCCTAAATGTGCCTATCCTGCATTAGTTCACACATTGTCACACATATCTTCGTTTACTGCATATAAGTGTGCCCTGCATCACACCCGACTGGATGATCAACCAAAGGCTAATCATCGTATGTCGTTAAGGAATGGCAAGCCAATCCAAGAGTAATCTGTACGTGGAGGTTGGTCAAACCCCTCGTATTACTCGCCCTGCATTATAAAGACCATGTTGCAAGGAGCCACCCAAGCAACAACTACGTCAACGTACTCGTCCGGCTAAGACTTGTACGGGTTAAGCTTAACACTTTCCCTGCATTATATTTACGAGCTCGATTTCACACATAATAGTTTAGGCAACACACATAACCTAAACATAATCACACATTACCTTCATTTCGTTTGGGCCCTTAAACGTGCAAGTGACATGATAACCTACCAAGTCTAGTGAGCTAGGTGTACAAGCCATGTAGTATGCATATGTCACACATTAACTCCATTTCTACATTTCACACATAATAAAATACTTCGTAATTCTACATAAACTACATTAAACAACACTTCATTTCACTACATTAGGGTCTGCATTTCAGGTCTCATGGTCAACTACATATCCCATAGTACCTCCCGTGTAACCCGAGATACCCACATATATCATATGTTACCGTTAAGGAAGTTATAAGTATGAAACCTTTGCTTGTTGAACCCTCAGCGTGACAAAAGTAGTGTATCTTACCTTGATACAGCTTAACAACAAGCTACAAGCACAATACAACGATGACTAGGTGTCTCCAATAACCTAGAACAAGTATAAGATCAAAATATAAGCTAAACGACACCTTTTGTAAAATCTGACCAAGTGGTGCGCCGCACCTTCCAAGTGGTGCGTCGCACCAAACCTCCAGAGAATTCAGATCAACACTAGGTGCGCCGCACCAGCCCTTGGTGCGTCGCATATCGGGGTCCACCAAAAACCCAAACTGGCTGTGGTGCGCCGCACCTGGGGTGCCGACCAGCAAACTAATTTTTGTTCTTTGATCAAACGAATTCCATACGAACCCATACCCCAAATCCAACCTGGGGACTTAAAATTAATCCTTTTAATTGCACTTTCATCAACTTTAACCATCCTATTAATCCTTTAATCCTTTACATCATAAATCAATCATTTAATCATCCGAATAACATGAAATCGGTGAACGTTTAATCAAATAACCCAACCCAAACCCTTATGGCCTGAATTAAGACTAATATAAGACTCACACAATCAGATCTCAGATGAGGAATACCTATATTACCTGTATTCGGTGATAAAGATCCAAGATCTAAGCAATACACGATCGATTTGGCTCCAAAACGAATAGATCTAGAGAGAAACTCGAGAGGGAAGGAAGGGGATCGGCTAGGGCTTGTTTAGGAGGAAGAAAATCTGCATAATGGCTCTCTAATGACAACCCCTAAGCCTCTAAACCCGTTTTTGACTTTGCACACATGTCAAAACTAGCCCCTAAGCTTCCTAATCCTTCATTATTGGTCACAAACTACTTTATTGACCATATACATCATTAATCCTTCATTAAATGTCACTACATAGACATTAATCTTCATATTACACACATTTATACTACATTAACATTTAGGCTTACAAGCCTCACACATAACACACATTAACCACATATAAGCTTTAAATCTAAAATAGACTTAACGACACACACAATATTGACTTAACGACACTAGTCAACTAGTAAAGAAAAGTTTGGGATGTTACATGTGGTTCTTGAGAATTAGCCCTATAGTTAGCTCCGGCTCGTCTTGGTCTCACCATTTCTATAATACAAGTAACACGTTGACCCGAAAGTTAGTCTCAAGATGCTCACATGTTAGTCACACAAGTAGTCAATGCTCTCATATCGATATAACATACACGGTTCATATCATTATGCTAAGGCAAAAGTGCTAGAATTCTAAGGGGATTGTTACTTATCATACCATCATGCCAAATTCACAACAATTATCCATCAACAAAATCAAGTACTCATATTCAACACATCACATCACAAGCAACTAAAACAAGTCAACTAAAACAAGTGGTTTAAAGTATAATCTGAATCCGATATGCCCTCTAGTTATTGACCGGGTATGTATACAGGGTGTACCAGCGGCTAACCCTCCACCCAATCAACTCCCATTAAGCATATCAGTTTCTTATTATACCCTAAGCCAAGCATGTGCAATCCGTGATGTCATTAACTTGTTATAATACCGGGTGACCATAAAACAGTTGATCAAGTTGTTTTAGGGTTGCCACAATATTATACCACGTTAATGCCATAACTTCATTTTGCCCTAAATCATCAAACTATCATCAAACTCATCAACAAACCAATTTAACTCATCAACAACCAACAATTAAGTTCACATCAATGTACACATTAATCACATTATACTCATCACACATTCGTCACGTTGTACTTGCCACTACATAACACATTGTCCACCTTGTACACATCACAAAACAACACGTTTTCCAATTGTACTCACATTATCACATAAATGGTCCCGTCTACGAACTCACAATGCATAATTTTCAGGGTTCACACAATTTCACGTTGCACACAAAATTCCTAACCATGCATGCTATATGAAGAGTTTTTACTTAAGCCGTAGTCTAGGTCAAACCGCCTAATTCTCTACGACCAAGCATGGGCCACCATTCTGTAACACCCCGAGCTAGGCTCGAAATGTCACTGAAAAGATATAGCGTATGCATGGAATACATCTAAGTGAATAAAAGGGATCCGGTGAATCCCAAACATCAAATATAAGTACAAAATGCACAAGGAGCAAGTAACCATCAACGTTTACAAAAGACATTCAAAAGATGGCTATCGATCCTAAGCATGATGCAATACAATGGGCAAATGAATCTGTGATCCACGTAAGTCCAAACCCGAGTCCTACATAAACATCAATCAAACTTCGCGTCCAAGATTCACCTGATTACCTGAAAAGTGTACTAACAAAGTGTACACGTCAAATATACAAGGTTATCAAATAGCTCAACCTTGCCACACAAGTAACCCGACAACAAACAATACAAGATAGTTCATATGCGAGTAATAACCGAGTACAAGTAGTCTCTTTACCAAGTATGCATCAAATGTATATCAATGTCATGCCATGTATTAAAAGTGCATACACGTCAAAAAGTGCATCATATGCGTGTCAATGCCATATACTAAAAGTGCATACACGTCAAAAAGTGCATCATATGCGTGTCAATGCCATACAACGTATCACAAGATCATCAAGTATCTCAATACTTGGTCCCCTTCGGGGCGTCAATAGTTTCAATCATCACAAATTTGAAATGCGAAACAACGTCAAGTGTACCAATATGTATTTGTCCAACTCAATCAAAATGTCCAATATCCAACAATCCAACCAAACCACAATGCACATACACTTCATACGACTTTACTTTTAAAGAATCATAGATGCTTATATATAGGGTCACCCGCAGCCTTCCCACCACATCTACAACCCTTTAAAGGTATCATCGTCTTCCATGTATGTACAACTATCATAATCACATCACATAATCTAAATCGAAAACATAATCCAACCACAATAAGTTAAACCGTCAAACAAATCAATCAAACAATCGATCAAACAATAAGACAAATCGTAACTTAAGTCAATCAATCAAACAATCAAGCACGTATGAGTACACTTTTCAGCCCGAATCTCAATTGAGTAGGGAGCTACGGAACTCACCTTGGTTCAGCAACAACAAGTTAGTATCAAGCTAAGTAGGTCCAATGATCGTCACACGTCCACAACCTATCAATATATATCACAATACAAGCCAAAGTCAACACTTGGAACCCTAGGAATGACCTCCAACCCTTGAACAACTCTAGAGACTCATATATGACACTAATGGACCCAAATGAAGGTGCACAAGAAGGTACGACTCGACCCAAGGACCATGGAAGGTCAACAAGCTCAAACGAACACAAAACAGGAAAAGCCACTTTAGAGAGCACCATAAATTACGGTGGTTGCCACCATAAGTTACGGTTGTCTAATTTGGCCTAGCGTAAATTACGCCCAAGACCACCGTAAGTTACGGTGGCTTGGAAACAAGCCTTTTCTGCACGTTATTGGCGTAAACAGGGAGTTGGGGCGTAAAGGAGGGTTTTTCACTTTCCAGAGGGGCGTAATTTAAGCTGGGTACTGAACAAAATCGACCAGCTATGCCCAAAATCAAGAAATACGAACCCAAACACCCCCAAACACCATTTTTGACTTCCAAAATGATTTGTGATGATCCAAAACCCGTTTTTATGCATTGCTAGACATAATTATACATAAACAAACATAACCCATCTCATAAAATCGAATCATAACATTAAATCCATGTCTTAATTCGCCCAAACCCAAATCAAGAACACCAAAACCCTAATTTTGACCTAATTGAAGCTTGAACCCGATTTTGACCAAGAACACTTAGATTGGACTAAGAAACATGATTAAAAACATAAAATGATGAATTTGAGTTAGATTTAACTTACCAAGACTTCCACCAAAGTGCCAAATCCGAATTTGAGCTAGATGAGGAGTTCTTGCATTTGAAAATACCCCAAATTTTGATATGCGATGATTATGATGATAAAGATGAAGATTCTAACAACAATCTAACTTGAAACACAATTTTTGGTGCAAGAATTCTTGAGAGAGAGTGAGATATGAGTGTGTGTGTGTGTGTGTTCTTGTAAGTATTCAAGAGAGAGAGAGGGATAAGGTATTGAATGAATGGATGAGGAGGGTGTAAGGGTTTTGGGTGGATAGGGTTGGGTAGTTAGTTGGGTCCATGGATCATGGATTTAACCCATGGGTCGACCCGTTCTCAATTCTAGCTAAATTAAGCATCCGACACACACCGAGGCACATAATAATTTGGTCATTCGACCCGTCAAATACGTTATCTAGTCTTTTAGCCACATAATGCACCCAATCATGTCATTAAATAAGATTGTTAGTCAAATTACACATAAAGTCAAACGGGTCAATTTCACGGGTGTTACAGACAGGGTTTACCCCTATTAATCGTCGTGCCTTCGGACGAATTGGTAGGGGGTTTTCCCCCATCGGGGATTTTCTAATGGAAAAATATTCATATGTACTTATTTTAAATGGTATATATAAAATATGCTCATTTTAAACAATAAAATATCAAACAAGTCCAAAAAGATCATATGTCACCACCATCTGCCACTACTACAACTACAACCATCATTGTCGTCACCGACAACACCTGCACTGTCAGTGACAAGGTGGAATAAAAGACTTAAATGAAATCGTATTTTCCAAACCTTTGCAACCGTTTAGGTTTGCTCACAATACGTGTGGGTTTATATTATTTGAAAGTCATGTTTTTGAAAGGAATTAAAATTTGTATATTTCTATTAAATTTTTCTTTTACCTTTTAATATTGAAAATAATTAATTTATTTTAATCATCAATAAATAAATAAAAGTGTTACCTACGCCCCCTATGGACTTAAACTTTATTATATTTTATTATTTTAGTATATTTACGAATATTAACGATATCTTAGCAAGCCCCATAATAAATACTCCATTCATTTTAGTTTCATTTTGACTCATACCCAAAATCGTTAGTCATTACGAGTGTAATCTAGGCTATCTCCAAGTCCAATGCTACATATGTCGTTAGGCATGTTTTCATATACAAGAAAAATCATTATGGATATTTTAATAAATCTAAAAAGATGTCTTTAACTATGCACAAATATAATATGGACAAGCAAGAAAGAACATATTTTAATGTTATGAATAAAGAATGACAATTAATATGCTAAAAAGCATCCCATTAGAGATGACCTTATAGCAAAACAAATTCCTAATTTTTATTTTTTTTAACGGTCAACTAAGATAATGTCAGGTACTTCGTATGCGGCGTCCCAATGGCCGAAGGTATGCACAACCTTTCAACTATTCCAGACTCATGGAACCCCTACACCACTTAACTCCACATTCCGAGGAAAACCTACTAACTCATTCACCTATAAACATGACAATGGATTAATGACAAACCTTCATTGGAAGACTCCATGCCCGCCAAGTCTCGAACACGAGACTTCCTAAATCTACCACTGAGCAAAAGCTCAAGGACCACGGTTATGTTTGACACAAGCTTATTAAGAGCTTTTTCAGGAGCTTTAGTTTTTTGTTTTAAACTAAAAAGCTCCTATGATATCAAAAGTTTTGTTTTGATGCCACTAACTTTAGTTTTTATTTATAAAAAAAAATTCCAAAATGAAACGCTACTTGAAATAGCATTTCAGGAGCTTTTAGTTTTTTGTTTTAAACTAAAAAGCTCCTATGATATCAAAAGTTTTGTTTTGATGCCACTAACTTTAGTTTTTATTTATAAAAAAAAATTCCAAAATGAAACGCTACTTGAAATAGCATTTCAGGAGCTTTTAGTTTGAATTAAGCTTTTAACTTTTAAGCAAATATATCTCTTAAAATTACAACTAAACTATCATAATAAACACCTGTAATAAATAAAAGTT
This sequence comes from Erigeron breviscapus, assembly GCA_034093135.1. Classification (NCBI taxonomy): domain Eukaryota; kingdom Viridiplantae; phylum Streptophyta; class Magnoliopsida; order Asterales; family Asteraceae; genus Erigeron; species Erigeron breviscapus. The sequence goes on along the minus strand of CM067170.1, from coordinate 34,041,951 downwards.
CTACATAACAACAAACAATTATATTTGTCAAACATACCTCATATCCGTGTTTGGTAGGATGGAACGGAATGGATGGAAATGGAATGGTAATTATTTCTTTAGTTTGGTAACATCTGAGAATGGAAACAAAGGGATGGAAAGTGGAAACAATTTCATTCTCACCATTCTTCACTAAAAGGAGTGGAAAGGGTGGGAAACGAAAAAAACACACGCTTCCAGCAACATCATACATCATTTATGCAAAAAAAAAATAGGGTTTACTAAATCCTCGCTCTATTCGCCAATCCCACCTTCAATCTAAAATAGCACCTTTGTTTGTTTTTCACCTGCGTAATAAATGGATCAACATTGATTACAACATCAAGAGTTGATGTAATTCTCACACATAAAATTTCAATGTTATTTTCTTTTTCCTTTTTTTTTATATTTTAATTTAATTATTACTATTTTTTATTTTATGTTTTTTACATATATATTTTGATAGATTGCTGATGTGAATTTGAATTTAAAATCAATAACAAAACAAAAAAAATATTGTGATTTAGTTTTTATTTATTTATTATTGACCAAAATAATGGCTATTTCTCATTCTCGTTCTTCGTATGTATCAAACAATTGAATTCAAATACTTTCTTAAGCTCCATTCTCATTCATATCATTTCCATTCTCTATTACCATTCCATTCTCTACGATTCACTTGTACCAAACACCCCCTGAAATTAACCAAGTTAATGCCAGCAAATATGGTTGATCTCAAAGTTAAAACTCTTACGGTTTGGGCTGCTATAAGCTGCGGATAGTATATCCAACACAGATACCGCATTTGAGTCTCTGTTTTTCATTTTTTCTTTTCTTTGAATGAATACATAGTTTATTAAACAAAAATATTTTAGTTCAAAGAGCCATGAAGTTTCTGGGCATCATTGAGCATCTCACTACTCTTAAATTTAGCTATTGATCCACTATTAGAATTAGAATACATAAGTTGCTGCTACTTCCACCTAACCAAGGATGGTTTTTAATCCACTAATGCTAGCATCTGAATTCATCAGCTATCAGCGGTGGGATAAAACTGCAACCTTGAAGCGTTTGCTCAAAGATATGTCCCACTCTAAGCAATTTTTCCTGCAGATATGAACTCTTGTTTTATGTCAGACCAATATTATATCAAAGCTTTAATTATACTATTATAGTATTGAACCTGTGAATATAAATATGGTATCAAGACACAAGTCTCACCTCATCAAATGCAGCACCGATCATTTGAAAGCCAACAGGAAGACTAGACGTGCCGTTTTGAACAAACCCACATGGCAAAACCAATGCTGGCAATCCAGCCAAGTTCACATTCACCTGTGATAAATTATATATAAGTATCTTAAGTTATGCTGTTTCAAAACAACAAAAGAGATAAATCAATATAAAAGTGGCTTACAGTCATTATATCACCAGCATACATTGCCAATGGATCGTCTTTCTTTTCACCTGTAAACATTAAGTCAGACAAAAAGGGGAAAAACTCAAAAAAGTACTCCGTAATTGTTATAAGGTGATCACAGCGGCTAATTACCAATTTTATATGCTGCAGATGGAGCAGCGGGTGAAATTAGAATATCATGTTCATCTAGTGCTGCCTTAAAGCCTTTCTGGACTACTGTCCTCACCTAAACCGCCACATCACCAGGATCAGTATAGTAATTAGGCATCATTAGAAATAAAATTAAGAGGATACCTGTTGTGCTCGTTTGTAATAAGCATCATAGTAACCTGCTGAAAGGGCATATGTCCCCATCAAGATCCTCCTTTTTACCTGCAGCATCGTATCTAAAAATTTACTTATTGTTACAGTAATGTTGATAAATCATAATAAGCAACCTAATCAATGTCATCTTTTCATACCTCTGAACCGAGGCCATTAGCACGAGAGCCCCCGTAAAGGGAACTAAGCTCATCAGAAATAACTTGATTACCGTACCTGGAAATTAAAAACATATGAGATCCACTATCATTACTTTTTTCTTAAACTATAAGCATCAGGTCTGCATTGGAGTTAAAAACAACAGGATAGTTTTTATCCTTATTAAAAATTTCCAAAAAATCCTGATCTTTACCTATGGTATTCGTAGTTGGCAACTCAATGTAAAAATATATATAATTCCTAAATTTGCTACATGTGTTCCTAATATTTCAACTTAAAAAGGTGAAACAATGCATTCATACATCACCTAATACCATCATAATGAGACAAGTTTGAAGAAGATTCAGATGAAGCAAGAACATAGTATGCCGGTAATCCAAGGGAGAAAGATGGCAATGAGACCTGCAATCCATTACCAAATGCGAAAAAAATGATCCTAGAAGTCTGAAATAGATTAATAGATTTATGACAGCCTCACATACATAAAATAGCACTAAAATAGAATGAAAACCTCTGTCACAATACATCCTAGTTCTTCCATATGAGAAATAGCTCCTTGGATAGAAGAAACAACACCCTGATCAACTCCTTCCCCAAGAGTTTCACGAATAACACCAACCCGTAGTCCTTTTAAAGGCTGTGATTCGAAATAATCTTTGGCAATGAGCTGCGATGTATAGTCATTAACCTCCTGAAGACAAATTTTGCGCTATTATTAGCATAAAAACTACTTTAAACTAAAGAAGTTTACCAAACTACTACGAAACAGTTAGTTATTTGACTAGACAGCATATTTGGATCTATTTGTTTGGATGAAGTTTTCCCTGTTCAGGTTACCCAGGAAGGGCAAGTCTTTCTGAATCAGATGTATATGGTCTAACCAGGTATCCTGTGACCATCTCCGAACCCTTTCCTGGCCACCCCCAAGATGTTACCTAATGAGATTGAGATTCAAACGTGAGAACTCTTGTAAAGAGGTCATGATGATAAATATACAAAAAAGTGTGATTGTATTTATTTTTTAGAACTGCTTATCTAATCATCGTGATTTCGAATAACATAATCGGATTTTTGCGCTTGGAGTTCAGATATGGATATTCTGCAGTTCTGCTTCTGATAATCTAAACTTTATTACCCCGGTTTCACAAATTGTCTCTCTTTTTACACAAACATGGCATTTTTGGTCCTTTTATCCAACACTCCTTATCTAATGCTTAAAGCTTCTAGCAGCAGAAACACATCCAAGAACTAATTTCTGCTGCCCAGTATGGTTAACTCCTTAATAGACAGAACACCCAACACCCCCTAAAAACTAAACAGATTTACGAGTTCAAAATGAAAATTCTGTATTAGACTTTCCCTTCCAATGTTATAAAAAAATTGCATATTTTTGTTTGTGACATAATCAAAATGTACGCTATGCTTTTCAAATGTACTGCAAGAAACCGTAAACAGAGACAACAAATCAAACATACCCGTTTGCTACTGGTGGCATCATATTTATCATGACCACAAATTGATTGAAAAAGAATTCCAGCATCAGCAACTGTCGAGCCAAAGCACCCAATAACATCCAATGACGATGCATACGCCACCAGCCCATATCGTGAAACACGGTCATAAGTCGGCTTTAATCCTACAACACCACAAAACGATGCTGGTTGTCTAACACTTCCACCAGTATCACTTCCCAACGATACTACACACTGCCTGGCAGAAACAGCTGCTGCCGACCCCCCTGATGACCCTCCTGGTACACATTCAAGGTCCCATGGATTTGCAGTAACCTAACAAGTAACAAAGATGCATTCAATGCACCATGTTAAGCAATTACTGCAACCAAGTTTCGATCTTTTTTACGAATGAAAGTAACTAAGTGGATTAATTGCCATTTAATGCTACCACGTTTCAGCTGGATACCAATTTATGCAAAAGATAGAAAAAAAAAGCGAAAACCAGTTTCACGAAAAAAATGAAACCTAGCTTCCTTTTTTCAACTAAAATAAGCAACCGAGCTTTCACATTGTTACATAAATTTGTATCTAGTTAAAAGGGATAATATCATAATATAGCAGCAGCAAGCTTAGGTTGTTGGTCGGATTTTGGGAATCATTCTCAATATTGTTCCAACTTCATGATTATATCTTACTGAAATGGGCTAATTTGGAAACTTGATCACCGATGACCAATTTCTTGCTTATGTGGCACTTTTTTCTGATGAGTTGGCTTGCCACATCAACTTTTTTTTACATGCATACTTGTCAGTTGCCAGGAGCAGAACCACCCGATAGTAAGAGTAGCTTAAGTTACAGTCTGCTTGGTTCACAAAGTACAATTTTTTTCACAGACTAGTTACATTCTATGTTGGTGCTACTGGGAACCTATCCTCTAGATAATAACTTATTTTTTAATTTGTTTACCATTTGTCCATTTCTAATAAAAAAACACATTTTTTAAAACTTATTATATGCTATATTAACGAGTCGTGCTACGGGTCACTTTAATTCTTGGTTCTGCCTACTAAATTACCAAACTTGCTCATTTCAACTAAAAATAACCAATCTAATTACTACATTTCATGCACATTATCAAAAAAACCGAAACGAAAACCTGAAAAACAGAGCCTTCAGTAGTACTCCCCATACCAAACTCATCCAAATTAGTCTTTCCAACAACAATCCCACCACATTCTTTCACTTTCCTCACCGCAGTCGCATCGAAAGCCGGTCTATACCCTTCCAAAATCCTCGAACCGACAAATATCCATTGTACAAATATTATCCTTAACTGCAACAAACACTCCAGCAAGTGGACCCACATTTTCATTCCTCTCAATTTTTCTGTCAATTTCATCAGCTTCAGCCAACACTGTTTCTGATAAATGGAGGAAGCTTTTGAGATGGGGTTCGGTTATTCGGATTCGGGTTAGGAATTCTTGGGCGAATTGGCGTGTGGTTTTTTCTTTTGAGAGGATTGATTTTTGGATAGTTTGGATTTGTGAAGTGGGTGGTGGTGGGTGTGTGGAAATGGTGGTTGGTTGATGGTTTGTGATGGCGTGGATGGGTTTTAGGTGGCGGTGGTTGAAGGGTTTTGACCGCCGGCAATGGTGGAGCAACAACCGTGGGTTTTGGACTGTAGATAACATCTTCTTTCTTTTTTTGTTCAGGGAGAACAAAGATTGACCTTCAACTCAATCCCCAAAAAAATGAAAAATGGAAGTCTATTTTTCACTTTTCAGAGGTATTTTTTTATTTTATTATTATCATTTTAAAAAGAAAAATACGTGTGTATAAAAAGTGTGTACTTTTGAGACATCCTTAAGTTTTATGGTAAGTGTACAACTATTTAATGCACCTTTACTGTAACCCTAAGGGTTGCGTTTAGCAAAACCCTTTAAAAAATATACTTATTGTTTTTCCTACGCCAAAATCTCTCTATATGACAAGAAAAGAGGATATGAAAAATCTTATGTGGCACCTTTTTTTTGTTGACATGTATGATTTTTACTTAGTTGTAATTTTTTCTAATATTTGTTATTTTATTTCATGTTAGATATATATAATATATAAAAATATGTAATCTCTGTATATATATATAATTCTCTATCTCCCGACGCTCATCTCAAAGCTCGCTACATCAGCTTTTGTCCTACATGTCACATCCATATGGTTTTGCGATGAGAGCTTGACACCTCATACTAAAAGGAAAAAAAAAATTGTAAACACCAAGTTTCTAACCCTCGTCCAATGCGGAATAATTATACGTCATTACCATTTGATCTATGGTGATGTTTGCTAATTATTGCCAGCCCATAGTAGTTGTTCTTCAAACGTGACATGCCTACCACCACATAGGGGACCCTTATTATGGGAACCCATTTTTTTGTAAAAATTTTGAGAACTCTTAAATTATGTATTGGATCACATGTTTTTTTGTTCATTCACATGTGAAACGTTATAAAAATATATGTTGCAGAAAAAAATAATTTTGAAAACCTTATATATAGTCGTTTGTTTACATGTGAACGAAAACGTGAACATATTCATCCACAAATTCATAAAAGGCTATTTTGAAGGTTTCTTAAAAAAGTTTCTTCCACAACATACTTTTTTATATAATTTCACATGTGAATGAAAAAAAAACATGTGATCCAATATATAATTTGAGAGTTCTCATAGTTCTTGCAAAAAAATGGTTCTCAAAATAAGGAAAGTCCCACCACATATTTATTCACAACTTTAATCAATTAATACCAAAATATTAAGAAGACAACAATTCCTTTTTCATTTTTTTTTTGCTGGAATGAAAATATATTTTTTTTGTTTTTTAATACATATATGATATTGTTTTATCTTTTTATAAGCATAACGTCAAGAATAAACACATAACCGCTTCTTAAGTTTTTATCATAGCTCAGTGTTTACATACTGGAGTTTCGAGTTCGAGACATGGGAAGGACATTTGAAGGAATTTCACAATAAAGTCCTCTAGTGAAGCAGGTTTGAGTCCTGCAGAGGGGGCAGAGTTTTATCCCAATTAAATGTCGTGCCTTCGGACGGTTTAGTTGGGAGTTTCTCCTCCTACTAGGTATTGAGGGTGAGGGGGCTCTCTAGCACGAACCCGGTTAAGACAACTTAAGCTAGATCCTCTGTTGCGAGCAAATGATCCCTTTAAAAAAAAAAAAAAAAGATATGTAAATAGTGTGTATGTTCACAACCAACCTTTGTTCATATTTTTCTCCAAAATGAACCTCCTCAAACCCTACCGGAAAAGTCTTAAATTCTCCACCCTCACCACCTTACCACCACTACCACCACCGGATCTCCACCTCATCGGAAAAGCCACCGCCATCTTAAAACGCCACCACTTACACAACCTAAACCCCTTATCTTCCCAATTCACACCTCAATCAGCTTCTTATTTACTCCAACATTCCCAATTTGATAAACCCCTTGTTACATCTTTCATCAATTGGGCTCGAAACCGACACTTTTTCGATATCCGATGCAAATGCATATCAATTCATATCCTCACAAGGTTCAAACTTTACAAAAATGCTCAAATTGTTGCAGAAGATGTAGCACTCAACACCCCAGATGATAAAGATGGAATCTTGGTTTTCGGGTTAGTTAAAGATACGTATTCGGGTTGTCATTCGAGCTCTGCGGTTATTGATTTGTTGGTTAAGTCTTATTCTAGTTTGAAGTTAGTTAAAAGGGGTTTAAATACTATTCATTTAGCTCAGTCTCATGGTTTTATGCCTGGCGTATTGTCGTATAATTCGGTTCTTGATGCGATAATTAGGTTGAATGAACCAATGAAATTAGCTGAGGAAATGTATTTTGATATGATTAAATGTGGGGTTTCTCCGAATGTGTTTACTTTTAATATTTTGATGCGTGGATTTTTCGGGGTTGGGGATTTGGATAAGGGGTTGGGGTTTTTCGATGAGATGCAGAAAAATGGTTGCTCGCCGAATGTTGTTACTTATAATACGTTAATAGATGCTTATTGTAAGTCGAGGAGGCTTGATGATGCGTTTAAAGTGTTTAAGACGATGGCTGTGAAGGCTTTGGAACCGAATGTGATTACTTATAATGTTATACTTAATGGGTTGGGTCGAGAAGGGAGGATGAAAGAAACGGGTGAGATTCTTGAAGATATGAAACGTAAGAGAATAGTTCCGGATGAGGTGACTTATAATACGCTTGTGAATGGGTATTGTAAAGAAGGGAACTTTCATCAAGCGCTTGTTTTGCACGATGAGATGACGAGTAATGGGTTGTCTCCAAATGTAATTACTTATACTTCTTTGATTAATAGCATGTGTAAAGCTCGGAATTTAAACCGAGCCATGGAATTATTAAACCAAATGCGTGTAAGAAAGCTGTTTCCAAATGCTAGAACGTATACGACGTTGATTGATGGATTTTCACAACAGGGATTCATGGATGAAGCTTATAAGTTGTTGGATGAAATGAAAGAGAACGGTTTTTCTCCATCTATAGTGACTTATAATGCTTTGATTCATGGACACGTTGTAGACGGAGATATAGACAATGCTTTGGTAGTCTTTGATCAAATTAGTGAAGCTGGGTTAGCTCCAGATGTTGTCAGTTATAGTACTATCGTCACTGGTTTTTGTAGAAATCAAGAGCTAGATAAGGCCTTTGAAATGAAACGTCAAATGGTCAAAAAAGGCGTTTTACCTGATGCTGTTACATATTCATCACTGATTAAAGGTCTTTGTGATCAAAGGAACCTGACCGAAGCTTGTGATGTTTTTCAAGAAATGTTAAGAATAGGTTTACCACCTGATGAATGCACATACACCGCATTGATAAATGCTTATTGTGTAGAAGGAGATACAAAAAGTGCATTACATTTGCATGACGAAATGCTGAATAAAGGCTTGCTCCCTGATGTTGTCACATACAGTGTATTGATTAATGGGCTTAGCAAGCAAGCACGAACCAATGAAGCAAAACAGATTCTTTTCAAGTTGTATTATGACAATGCGGTTCCGGATGACGTCACTTATAATACGTTAATAGAGAACTGTAGCAACATGGAAATGAAAAGTGTGGTAGCTCTTATAAAAGGCTTCTGTATGAAAGGTTTAATGAACGAAGCCGATAAAGTTTTTGATAAAATGTTTCAACGAAGGCAAGCTCCTACTGAAGCTGTTTATAACGTTATGATTCATGGCCATTGTAAAGGTGGGAACTTGACAAAATCTTTTGACCTTTATAAAAAGATGGTAAATCATGGATTTATTCCTCACACTGCAACAATTATTGCTCTAGTAAAAGAACTTATAAGAGGTGAAATGACCGCAGAGTCGAGTGAAGTAATAGAAAATGTATTAAGAAGTTGTAAGCTTACTGATGCTGAGCTTGCAAAAGCTCTTGTTGAGATAAACCATAAACAGGGAAATATGGATGCAGTGTTCAAGATTCTTTCGGAAATGGCCAAGGATGGGCTTCTTCCAAATAGTGGGAGAACTGCTTACGCTCAATGATCGTGGACTATCTTTTCTAATACAGAATGCAAGGTAAGATCTTTAATGCATTTTAAGTCCTAGTTTTTCCCATTGTAGGACCTGCAACTCGCTTATGTATGTGAATATACAGTTACATGTAAGGTTTTCTTATGTTAGGATATACAAAATATTGAGCATCTATGTATAGCCATTAATTTTTGTTTATATATCTAAGTTTACCTTTTAATATCTGTGTTTATTTTGTTGGTCACGTTTATCTGGAATTGCAATATGCTGTGTTGTTTAATGATACTAAAGGAAAAGGTCTATAAAAAGATTTAGAGTGTGAGTTTATATGTTGGTGTCTTACCACTTACCATAGAGGCATGGTTAAAATGAGAGTGGGTGAGAAGTTAGACAAAGTCGTTTAACGAAATGCATATCCTCAGTTTGAAGATCTGAAAGATAACACCTATTTTAGAAAGTTTTGGTTATTTTAGGAAAATTTATCACTATATGTTTGACATCTCTTTTCAGTTACAAATCTTAACAACTTTTTCTATCAATGGTGCTATTTCATCCAATTGTAATCAGATTAGTTACACTAACTAAATAATTTTGTGACAAGGAGAAACATACTAATTTGAATACCTATGTTTTCTAAACTTTAGCTGCTTATATCGGAAGTGGATCGCTATTAAGCCTTAATGTAGTGGGTGACTGGAATGCAGAAAATGTAGTTTGAACTTTGAAGTATTCTCTTTTTATTTAGGGTATATTCCCTTTTGTACTTTTCTATTTACAGTGGCAAAATATAGGTTCCAATTGGCAAATAGATGTAACAAAGAATTAAACATTTGGGTTGGTCACTAGCTCGTTTTTAATTTCTTGCTATGAATGATTTGTTGATTAGTTTTTTTATATATGTATTGCAGTTTACGATATCATCATTGGCTATAAAAATTGTCCCCTATTATATGCTTTTGAGTTAAGTCTCTGGGCATCTTTTTCATGTCCGGTTCAAAGTATGGGTAACCTTAGCTTGTGATATCTATGATCAGCTAGCCATTTTAACATCTGACCATCAGCCCTTTTCACCTTCTAACCCATTATTTTCGGTATTCAATATCACATATTCACATGATTGGAACCAATATCTGGTCATTCTATGAAAGTTGTTTCAAAACACTCGTTTTCAGTGCTTAATAAACAACTAATATGAAATTCAGATTCATCTACAACTTTTTTGCACCAATGCAAGTCACCAGTCAGTCAGTCAGTCACTTTCACATTTTTTTTCTTCACGTTTGGTCATATTAGTCTTGTGAAAGAAAAGATTTGCCTTAGACTAAAACGATGCTGAAACAATCAACCAAAGATCATTGACTTGTACCTGTTGGGTCTAAAGATTTTTTGTTGCGTACATATCACCTCCCAATCGTCAATGACCGACAAAACATCTCTCACATGATATGGATGAAACTAATGAATCTTTTTGTAAGAAGATGACAAGAATGTGAATTTGAAAATCACATGATATAGATGAAACGAAACTAACATTAAAGAATGGTAAGAACATAGTACAGATTTATCACATTTAAAACAGTTGTATGGGCAAGAAGGTGGGCTCAGGACCAGCAATTGTTTTCTTAAGGCTCAGGTATTTGGGCCTCAATAATCAAAGCCTGCAAGTCACTTGAAAAGTTTGAAATCCGACATCATGAGGCCATCTATAAATATGTGGATTGTGGGGACAGACAGGTCTGATATTTTTTAGAATAGATGATCGTGTCTATGACTCTATGTTTGGGTTGAGCAGGAAGAAAGGCTTATGCAGGTCTTGCATATTGTCCGATATTAGTGCAGGAAGCTTTGCAGGTGATTATTGATGATTATGGATGGATTTAGTGAAGGATGCCAATGATGGCAGTTGACATGCAGCCTCAAGGAACATGTTTTTGTATTTGATATATATTGTTGATTTGGTTGTGTATGTATAGTCTGTGCTTGTATAGTTGTATTGTTTGAGTATAGATAGGAGGTCATTTTAGTTAGAATCAATTGATATTGAGATGTATAAAGGTTGAAAAGAATGGGCATGTCCATTTTTGTTGGAATTCAAAAGATGTAATGATTTTGATCTAATTAATAAAATTGAGGTAGCAGCCTCTTTTTTCTTTTAAAAAAAAAGTTTCTGGTCTGATTGTATGGGACGTCACATACTTAAATACAAATTCCCTCCTATATGGAGGAAAGTTTATGCGTGCTTGGTGGGAGGAAACACTCGGTTAATTCAGCAACCTGGTAGACCAATTTAAGGAACAATATATGGAGAATAAATCAAGTTGGTACTTTTTATGGGGTCAAACTTGTGACTATCTTGATGTTATGGAGATGGCGCAACTACGCGGAGGATGCAAAATGGGAGGCGACCTTGAATTCAAACCTCTTTGTTATATGTATCATATAGAAGCCACAATGTGTCACTAAATTGTGGGTGCTTGGATTCAGAATCCAATAGCATAGACTCTGTTTAGAACTCATATTTGCTTTTATTTTGCTGCCAGTGCTTCAATGTGTAGCCTTGCACACTCTTTTGTTTGTATACGTGTTCTACTTAACGAAAAGCTTTGCATTCCAAAAAAAAAAGGATACCCTTATTGCAGTTATTTAATTAACTGTTTAATCACCCCATCCAACAAACAGCAAAGATGTTTACTATAGCAAAATCAAGAGGATGGATTTGGCCCGCCTTGACTATAACAAAATCCAAGACGATATTGCACATTCTTTGGTCAAGTATTGTCATCTTGATGCTATATTAAAAAAGGAGGTAATGTGTACACTACATAAGTTATTTCATATACCAAAACCGTTGCTTTAAAAGTTGTACATTGTGGTATATGTAATATTTTTGTGATGAGTAAATGCCCTCCAAATTAAAAGGGTGAATCAACAGAATTTGATACTGCTAGTTTAAAACTGTTTTTCTTGGTAACAATGGAATCGACATTTGACCACGTAAGTTCATATGTCATCTAGTCCCACTGACGTATGCACTCGGATACAAGCAAATATGATATACGTTCCCCTTTCAACTTAATTTCCTTCTCATGCATGCACTATCATTGTACTCGAGCAAGGGAAAGACTTTTCACAACTGCCTTCTGACGCAGGAAAAAAATAAAAGCAGGGTGTTTGAAAGCATACTTAATACAAACAGAAAGGGAATCAATTTAAGGTTGAGAAAACTCCTTCGACAGGCTCATTTGTTTACCGATTCAATCTTCAAGGCAATATAAACAGTTAATACTTAATAGACCTTATGCAGGGAACCTATCTGACTTTTAAAATCTTTCAGAAGGCTCGTCTTAATATACTAAAAGAGTCAAGAACCAACAGTTACCTACTCAATTACACATTGCTTATTACCGAAACGCTATAACAGAGTAATGATTTTAGAACAAAGTTTTAACAATGGTAAAAGACGAAAATAATCTTAAAAGATTATTAAAAAAAAGTAATTTATGTATAGAAAAAATAACACGAAGTGAACCTACAAAAATGAACAGGCTAGGAACAGACAGAGACAATGGTCATCAGTGTTATAAATATACAAATATGCAATTAACAAAAAGATTCTGAAACAACAAACTTAGTATAGCTAGATTAAAGGTTTGCTAGTGGTTTCTTGGTAACCCAGGTATCATGTCTTTTTCCTAAAAATGCAACTAAACATTAGTATCTGACCTTTGGCAAAAGTTCATATGGTCTGCGACTTTGCGTTCATCCCCTCACTCAGTAACAAACAAATAATCAAATGCTTAAATTAATTTTCACTTGCACACTATTACTGGAAAACCTTGTCCGAGGCACAGTGAATAAAATTCAGAGTTTTAGAACATATTTAACACAAACATAAACACACGAAGAACCCATTAAGGCCATGAAAACACCTTGAACATATTCACTCATCTATTTCTTTTAGTGAAAGCAGTGAAAAGGCATCATATATCATATTAAAGCAATTTCACTAAATTAGTCATAATTAAATATAATCCAATAACATAACACTATAATAGATGCCCAAGTTGTATATTATGGGATGCCATAGGGTAGGCCATGATATAACACGTTATATAAAATCGTATACTCAATTAATAGCATGCAAGCATAACTTTAAATAAGCTACAAATACATATGCATAAAAACCAAACTTTTAACAGAATGGAAATCTACTTCATGGTATTAATTTTCCCATGCTTGAGTTAGCTTGTCTCAATTAACTACATGAACTAGTACCTGTTTACATACAAGATTACACACTACTTATTCGCAAAAGGTTAAACATAGTTATTAAACTCATTGATCCTAGACCAAACTTACAACAAGCGTAAAACCAAAATACAAGAAGAAAACCTTACAGAAGAACCCGTAAATCATCTTGAAGAAAGTCTTTGATAAAGATCATCAGCCAACACCTGTCTCAAACTTTCACCAAAATAATAATAAGACTTCTCACTCTCCAATAACCTCGGAACCACCCCATTCTCCTCCGGCTCCTTCCACGTCTCGGGTTCCGGCTCCCTAGCAATCTGACACAAATTATGCAAAACACAACAAGCCACAATCGTCTGTGGTGCGTGATTCAATCCCACATTCATATCCTGCAATATCCTCCATCTTCCTTTCAACAACCCAATCGCATCCATAACTACTTTCCGTCCTTTCATCAACCCTTCGTCAAACGTATTCTGCGCAGGATTCCCCGTCCTGTTCCCCGAAAAAGGCGTCAACAAAAACGACAACAACGGATAACACCAATCTCCAACAATAAACGGCCTAACCGCATGCCCTTTCACATTGACAACTTTTTCCCAAACGATATCCCCGGAAATCAACCTATTATACAACAAACTCTCCCTAAAATGACTAGCATCATCAAACGCACCCGGCGCTTTCACACAAACATCCCAAAATATCTTCTTATGATCCGCCACTACTTGTAACTCCACCGACTTATACCCAAACCGATTCACATAAACACTGGGATTCAACAAATGATCAGGCAAACTATGCAACCTAACATGAGTATTATCAATGGCCCCACATATATTAGGCAACGACGTAATCTCTGCAAAAGACGCCGTAGTCTCTTGCAGACGACGACGTCCAGCAGGAATCTTAATAAACTCAGGATACAACTTAGTAGCTAACAACCTAGTAACCATATTAGTTATTTTAGAAACAAGGTAAGGCTCCAAGGCATACCTTTTAGCAACGGTTTTCGCAGACAAACCTAACGAAAGGCGCGACAAAACCATGGCGACCGCATAGTCAGACGGTAACGACAAATTCGATAAGGCGATAAACGGTTTAAGTTTATCGACAACGGTGGTGAAAACGGGGTAAGACAGGCCGTAAAGGGACCGCCATTGGGCGTCGCGGAGAGGGGCTTCCATGGCCCAAATGCGTTCAGTGGATAAAGCGCGAAAAGCGGAGACGGAGAATTGGGAAGTGGTGGAAGGGGAAAGAGGGGGAGATGATGGTGGTTTCCGGCGAGTGGAAATGTAGGATAAGACGGAGGCGATGGTGAAGAATAAGAGTGGGGCGGCGGAGGTGGTGGTGGTTAGGAGAGAGGACGGTGAGGTGGTGGTGGTGGTGGTTGTGGTGGTTGGGTCTAGCTGGTTTTGGAGGTGGAGAAGGTTGGAAAGCATGATTAAGAATGATTGGTCCATTGAATTTGATCTGAAACCCTAATTTGGTCGGAGAAAGATGGCGACGGTGGTTGAGAATGGTGATGGATGGGAAGTTTGTTTAGTGAAGTAGTGCGTGTGACGATCAAGTCCTGTAGGTTTTGTGGGTTTTTGTTTTTGGTCCATGGGAATTATGGATTGTGCTTTAACTATCAAGAGTTATGTCTAATTTTGGTTTGGTATGGTAATAATGTTAAGGGGTGTTTAGGAATCAGCCAATCAGGATGTCTTTTTAAAGTGTGATTATTAGATTGAGATATTAAAAAAAGGTGGAATTATCAAGAGTTATGTTTTATTAGCACAATACTTTTTTGGGTCGAGTGTGGCTATCAAATCCATATCAATGGTAATTGGTTTTGGTTCAATTATCATTATCTTCACTAACATTAAATTTCTTGCATTGTCACATACTTTCTTAGTTTTACCTTGATACTCCATAATGTTTTTATACAATTCAAGTTTAGTTTTAGTATACTATTTGAGAAAATACCGGTCTCATTTAGATAGTAACAAATATCAACTTTTTCATTTTAAAAAGGCAAATGATTAATTCTCCTAATTCGTTAGCCTAAAAATCCTCCTAATTAATAGGATGATGACATGTGAAAATTCAAAGGGCAAGATTAGGAAAGAGGTTAAATGAAATCCACTTGTCACCATCCTGTGAATCATTTTCCTTTTAAAAAATATACAAAGTAAAAGCTAAACCATAGAACATCACCTATAAAATTAGGTACACACTAAAATTGATGTTAAGAGTGAAAAGTGTGATTACTAGCATGCGAAAATCAATGAAATTTTGTCTGCCGAAAATATAGCTTACCAAAACTTGTTAAATCAAAGGGGTCGGTGAAATTATCATACTAATGAAAAGATATACAGTAATATAGAGAGTCAAGAGAAAGAGATGAGAGAGCAAGAAATAAAAACTCCCAACGGTTGAAAGCATCGGCACAACTGGACCGATGTGGTTAGTTTTTGCCGCAAACCAAGACTTTTCGAGGGTGAGGAACCACCCAGCCGATGTTAGCCAACATCTTTTAGCGTTAATCCTTTACCGACCACACTTTTCACCCCAATAATTTTGGTTCAATACTTTGGCATGCAAGTTCATCCCTAACCCTCTCTTTGCTTCAACAAGTCGATGACTATGTAAAGAAAGGAAAGAATGATACATAAATAAAAAGTTAGAGGGCCACATATATAACATTACCATAATCTTCAACTGCGACTCTGTTTATTGAATCTTGATTGAAAGAGGAATCTGGTTTCCTTTTGACCCAAATTCCAAGCCCTAAATTCCCAATCTCCCAATCAAAATCAACGCAAATCGTGGAGAAAATCAAGGGACCAATTTTATAATCTGAAAAATTATTTCTTTCTGTACGGACGACATCTCTAAATTGATCCTGCAACTATGACTGAGGTATCCATCATAACCCTATTTATGTGTTGTGTCTTTCTCGAAACTACACTCAATTAGAAGTATAATTGTATGTATCTGTATCTATATATTAGTTACCATGTTTAATTGTGTTTAGCAGTTCATTGTTGTCAAACTTTATTGTCTTTCGAGTTTTTTTTTCCCGTGTACCTAATGTTTGATAGATTATTTAATGAATCCTGGATATGCCATTGTAGTGACGTTTATCGAACACGAGCTTGCTTTTTTATGACGGGGGCCTTATGAATTTGCATGAAGTCAAAAATCATTTTTTTTTGCCAGTCTACAAGATTATCCAATTGAGCTTATTCCAAATACATAAGCTGAAATTGTAAGCTCATATGCCTGAAAAACGAGCTTATTAGCGTTTTGAAATTTGAATAAGTAGATAAGCAAGCTAATTCAAGCACCCCATAAACTTAGTTCGGGCGTGAACAACGCTAATTGGATGAACAGACATCCCGGCTTTATACTTAATTAAAATCTTCATCGCATGATTTGCATACACATACTCTTGCGTCCTTCTGCATATCAGACCATTAGACAACCTCCTATTCATCCCATCGTGTACAATTTGGGTTTCTACGCATTTCTTGTTGCCCTACTTTAGTTCAGTTTCTATTTTCTGAACTATTTATGATTTGCACGTGTTCACTTATGTTTTTTGATCCCTTTCTATATTGATTTCACGTAGGAGTTTCAGTGATCACTAGTTTTTCTATGGATACTATATACATACGAACTTTGATAAAACCAAGTCTGTACTATCTCACTGACATACTTTTTTTTTTTCTTTTTTTTTCAGTATTGGGTTAGTCAGGCTAAAAAATGGTGTGACTTGTGCAAAATCTACATATCGAGTAATCCTTCCAGTGTCAAGAACCATGAGCTTGGCCAAAAGCACAAAGATAATGTTACCAAGAGACTCTCTAACATGAGAGAAGAAAAACTTGCCAAAGATAAAAAGGAAAAGGAAACAACCCGTGTTTTATTACAAATCGAAGAGGTAGTTGAGTAGTTATTCTCTATTTTTATCATTTTAGTTTGCCTTCTTATGTTGATGTTTTTCGGATTATTCTTAAGAATATACTTCATTTATAAATTTCAAATTTCAGTATCTTTATCACCCACACAGCCATTTTCACTAATGTTCATTCAGATTTCTTTTGAATCTTCCGATATTCTATGTAGCTACTTTATCAAAACAGAGTGAAAAATGTCTTATTTTGATATCTTTATCCGTTAAGATAACTTAATACTGTCATTAACCTTAAACCATTTGTTTCTCGTGTTACAAAATTCTCTTTCATTATACTTTTGAAGCAGTGTGTTAATTACAATGTCATTACTCTTATATAGTTCCTTTCCAAACTGGTGGCAGAAAGCAAGTCGTAGTTATCAGAAGGACGTATCAACTTTTCAGAAGACTAGGGATTCCAATGCAAATGGGGAAGGGATAGGTGATGGCTCCACATCAGGAGGTTAGTAGATATCTTATCTCTTCATATTGTTATTAGAAATGTGTTGCCATTTATAAACCTGTGGCTGTGGGTATGGTATCCCCAGTTTCATTCTTTGGTGATCATTGCATGTGCGGGCTTACAGTGTCACATAATATCCTGGTGGCGGATCAAATTGCATGCAGTTAGTTAAGAAGTGAATTTTCTCTTGTGTAGAAAATTCTTTTCATAATATAACTTGCATGCAGTCTTTTGCAGAATAGTTAGCAAACCATTATTTCTCTCCTAAGCTTTAACTTCTTTTCATATATAACATCTTAAATGCATATTAATCATAATCTGTTCTTAATCGTTTAGTGCATGTATTGGGAATAAACTTTTTATACCTGTACGAAAACTCAAAGTTGAAGGAGCGGGTCATTGCTTTCATCAAGAACCCGATCTCATGGTACACTAACTGACAATGTACTTCTTTTCTACATTCAAATATGAACTTTAAAGATCATACAAGTAACTGAACGGACCATTTTGTGTAAATGGATGGTGATTAGGTAAGACGGCATGTGATGGGGTACCAAGGAGAGGCCTGTGAGGTTTTGAGAAAAACAATGATAATGTGATTAGGATATAATGTAATCGCATAGGAACGTGTGTGGAAACGTGACATATGTTATGCTGTAACTATAAAATTGCATCAAATGCTAACACTAAGTCATCATCCCTTTGTATTGATTATGGACGAGGGACAAATGACACCAGGTTGTATGTTTTTTGCCTATGATATGGTTTTGGTTTGTGATATTAGCCAAGTGCTGATTCAGAAGCTGATAGTGATTATAGATACATAGGACAACAGTGTTTATGAAATACACATTTATACATATAAACATCAATAGCAGGGTGGAAATAAAATTTACATTGTTGAATGTAAAATCTAAGTTCTAAGTGGATGCCTGAACTTGTTACAGTTAGTGGATTGTAATGTCAACCCATCAAAAGATAGTGTATGCAAATTGAGTTTCTCAGAAATTTCAATAATGAAGTGGATGTGTGAGGAGACTACAATAGAAAAGACTGATATCTGGGAGAATGTAGGGACTGTACCGGTTACAGCTAGCTGTGTTGCTCTTGTGATGGTTATAGTTATTATCAATGTTGACCTCTTGATGCCTCTCAAAAAGGAGTTTTTGTACCGCCTAATGTCGCAAATATAGTCCATACAATAATTCAATCTCATTGGGCGAGATTCTGGAAAAATAGAATTAGGGATTTTTTTGGTATGGTTGAAATGCGTCGATCCGGGTTGGCCCAAAACACTTCTCTAAATCTTTTATCTATTATAAACAATTAGTGTGTCAAATATGACTACGAGTAACAAGAATAATGTTGTTTTCGTATGAAAATATGCCATTTGATGCATTAGAATTACTCTATACAATAGCAGCTTTCGACCTGTTCAGAATTACTCTATACAATAGCAGCTTTCGACCTGTTCTGTTTTAGTTTATCTTTCAATTTTACCCAATTGAATAGATACAGATAAAACATACTTGAATCGACCCATTCAATATGTTAATAAGGTGAAATCGGCAGGTCTAGTATGTAGTCTTTATACCCATGTGATCGTTGTTTTTGCTAGTATGATTATCTTATCTTATCAAATTGATAAACTATTATATTTATGACAGAATGGGAGCATGACACTGCGTCAGGTTATTACTATAATAAGAGTAACGGTTGTTACCATGATCCAAACTCTGGATTCTACTACACTGATGCATTAGGTACAGTATCACCATTATATTAATTGTTTATCAAGATTTCTTTTCTATTTATTTTCTGATTACCGAGATTGAAACAGGTAAGTGGGTGACACAGGAAGAGGCGTTTGCTGCTGCAGCCAAAGTTCCTTCTGGGCCAATACAAAAGAAACCCATTTTTGCTACAGCGTCTTTGACTTCAAAAGGTCAAGCTGACTCTACTACTAAAAAGTCAGCTGTAAATCCCACTCGATCTGTTAACAAGCCATCATCTATTGCTATAAACAAAAGAAAACGACAAGATACCAAGCCAAAGGCTGTGTCTGATGAGGAAGCAGCTGCACTCAAGGCAAGGGAGGCGGCAAGAAAGAGAGTCGAGGAGCGAGAGAAATCTTCACTGGGTCTTTATAAGCACTGATATGTTGGTAAGCATTTATGGTAACAAGTTAGTGGTATCAAGAAGCTTCTTGTCTATTTACAATTTACTACTTTTTAATGCATCATATTGGCTTCTTTTCCTTATAATCATAAGCTATAGATGTATTTGCTTTAACAACGACAATAAACATTATTTTTTCAAAATATGCTATTTCAAACCTTGTGTGGAAACTTAATTGTAAAAAGCAACCATTAGACCTGAAACTTTTGTTCATAATTTATCCATTTTTGGTGTTTTTGCAAAACACAATAGTTTGTTTGCAAGGATAAGTCAAGCATAAACGTAGGGTTTTCATTCTTGTTACAATACAAGTTTGGTACAACAATTATGGACTTGTAGGTTTGCATAAATGGGCAGGTTTGTGTAACAGGACAAATTGAGTAATTTTTAGTGCAGGTTTGAATGGGTCCAGTTGGGTTGGGCTGACCCGCAACACATTTATGTCCAATTCTTTGTAAACTATGTTATTTCAAAGCTCTAACTTCTATCATATATTTTTGGTAACGGGGTATTTGAGACTTCTCTGCATTTGGATACAGTTCAGATAATTCCCAACAATTGACCCATTTCCTTTATAGTTAAATCTTTTACTTTATCCGTTTGGCCAATTAGATAAAATAAAACATTAGCCAGATCGACAAATTCATATATAGAAACATATACTCACAAGTTTATGTTGTTATATTACAGAACTTGGAATTGTGGTGAGAATTTAGAGGCTTTGCAGACGTGGAACCTGATGAAGCTGCAAGTGTTGGTCATAGATTCATTCAAAATCTTGAAACCATAATTGAAGATGAGACATGTATAATGAATTTGTATCATTAGTTCACACTGTTTCAGTAATCTGCAATCATTTCTTCCTTTTTTTTTTCCTTTCTTTCCATTAATGATCATAATCACAGACTATCCATGTACATTTACATTCATATCATGCGGTACTGATAGGTAACCAAGGTTCAAAAAGTGAGTGGTAGCGGCCTGGGTTTGGTGTTTGGTCATGCTGACTATGGAGCCAATTTCATGGCTCTTGAAAACTTGTTTTGGTCAGTTTTTTCGCCCACTAACCAGAGGTTGTAAATCCCCCCAGACCCCCCTTCCCGTTCAACCATCTTTACACGTGTCCCTTGGGTTACCTGGTGGTACAAATGATTTTACTTTAATGTATATAACGAGGAAATTGGCCGAACATAGGAGGGTGAATCTCACTAGTACTCACACAGTCACACACTCTCTTTTCTCACCTTTTCTCTACTTTAGACAGAATATACACATAGTAAACACAAACTATTCGATCAATTGTGCTCTTTTATTGTAATTATCTTGCAAATATCCTAATAAAATCATCAAGGCAGACGTTGATTGTCACCTTATCGGGTTTTATGTTGGCAAAAGATTTTGTTCTTGACTTGAACCCATAATTTCTCATTATTAAAGTCAATGGGTGCTTCATCTCAACCCCTTAAACTGACCAGCCAATGTATTAGAGGTTTTTTTTAACGACATCAAAATTTTAATAAAAACACAATATGATTCAATTTAGAGAGATTATTTGCGTGGAGACTACGACTATGTTTGGAAAAATAAAATAAAAAAACTCTAAGTTGGGGTTGTAGCTTTCAACTGCTCGATTGGGAATTTGGGGATGGAGCTAATATAGTTAGGGGTTTTTTTTCGATATCTTTTACAAAAGCTCCAGACATCTAAATACTTTTACAAAGTTTTTTGGAATCAGAGCTTTAAAAATTTGAAGCTTTAATTCATAAAAACCCTTAACAAAACTTTTAAGAAAATATTAAATGAAGCCCTTAGGGCTTCACTTAACGTGCATAAATAGGTTGTACATTTCCATATCAAAAGCTCACCCCTGAATTTTATGGTAAGTGTACAACTAATTAATGCAACTTAACGAAAGCCCTTAGGGCTTCTGATAGGCAGACCCTGAAGATGAAGACCCGTTAGTCTTACCCGACCCGTGTCCGCCACCAGAACTGAATCATGTGGGCAACTCTTGGGTCAGCTTGGTTAAGATAAATCCAGTCAGCACCTGATTGCAAACAACACCCACGTTTTCTACATACCAGTCATGAGTTAATTTATTTTAGTTCCATGTCATTTTATTTTCTTTATTGATTTTTGTTTATTTTGACTTTCTACAACAGTTTTTTATTTTTCCTAAATGTAGCTAAGTGGGTGGTTATTTTCCTTTTTTCCTGTATGTATTGAGAAAACCATGAATGAGAAAATCAGTTTTTGAATTCCCTAAAATTATAACTCTTTGTTAGAGAGTGATTTCCAATGCTATCCTAATTTTTGGCAGAATTAGGAGGTGATCTTGGAACCTGATTTGAGACCTCGTGGTGTGACTGTAACGAGAGTTTTCAAATTGGATTTGCCCAGCGAGGCCTTTGGGTGGTGAATTCTGTATCTCAGAGGAAACGTTGTTTGTTATTTATTTTTTTCGGGTTTATTTATCCAATTAACTAGTTGGTACCCATCAGCTTCGTTTAGCAAAACCCAACTTTTAAGTATGGGAATTGATATTCGTACCAATGTTTTTAATTATTTCACCACATCTGTGCAGTGAATACTTGTACAGTATGCTGTGATACTTGTGTATTGTGGTAAAAGTATTAAAAACATTGGTACGATTATCAGCTCCCTTTAAGTAGGGCTGTAAACGAACTGAACAGTTCATGAACCGTTCGACGGGAAGTTCGTTCGTGTTCGTTCGTTTAGTTAAATGAATGAACATGAACAAAGATCTCGTTCGTTCATTTATGTTCATGAACGTTCGATAATCTGTTCGTGAACGTTCGTTCGTTTATGTTCGTGAACAATAGTTCGATTATGTTCGTGAACATTTGTTCGTTTACGTTCGATTACATATATTAATACCTAATCAATTATACTTTAAAAAATAGTTTAAAAATAAATATTTTTTATATCATATAATATATATATTATTAATAGATAGTTATCTGTATTTTAAGAAAAAAGTTTAAATAAAAATACTTATTTTATAAATATTTTGTTCGTTTGTGTTCGTTCATTAGTGTTTGTTCGTTTGTGTTCGTGAACATTTGTTCATGTGTTCGTGAACATTCGTTCATGAACACAAACGAACGAACATGAACAAGCCATTATGTTCGTTTATCTGTTCGTGAACCGTTCGTTTAGTTAAATGAACGAACATGAACAAAGATCTCGTTCGTTCATTTATGTTCATGAACGTTCGATAATCTGTTCGTGAACGTTCGTTCGTTTATAGCCCTACCTTTAAGTATGGAATTATGGATAATGTTTTATGGTAATAAAAGAGGTTACACAATTTGTTTGGTTATCTCCTCAGTTTTCACTTGCTCACAAAAACCCTCTCGATAGTTGTAGGTAGGGGTGTTTTCGGATAGTAGATTTCAATATCCGAAATTTCGGATATCCGAAATCGGATATCCGAAGTATCCATGTAAGAACATAAAACTTAAGAAAATAAAGCACTCTACTAAATCCATAGTGTTTCATACTTTCATGATCTTCCGCTGTGTATTTTTTTTTAACCAATGAAAGCATTCTACTAAAACCAATAAAATTCAAAAAGAAATAGATAACGGAAACCTTTAAATAAAACGATTACTTGGCAGTCCAGAAAGTAAAGACAACAGCTATAAACATGAAGCTCTGTTTTTTTCTTCACTGTATTGTTAAAATTCTCCATAGCCATTAGCCAATTAAAATTTAAAATCAGTGAGCTTATGTTGATAAAGAACAAAAATTAGTGAACTGTAAGATGAAGAAACAATGAAAATACGAAGAACAGTTTCCTTTCAAAAAAATTTAAGATATGAAAAAGTACAAAAATATATAAAGACTTGTATGACGAACAAGATACAGTGAACTTACATGGAGTTTGTGAAATAGATTTGAAAGTGGCGGCTGCATATTATTAGGTTTGTGTCTTATATTAGAGTCCACTTTAGCTAAAAGGTATTTAAAAACTTTATAAAAAAAAGGTTAAAAATACAATTTTCGGATATTTCGGATATCCGAAATTTCAAAAAATCACTATCCGAATCCGAATCCAAATTTCGGATATCCGATTTTTCGGATAAATCAGATCGGATTTTCGATTTCGGTTCGGATTCGGATACGGATAGTTTTGAATGGTTGTTGTAGGTGTAAACCCTTTCGACATATTCCCCCCCCCCCAAAAAAAAAAAAATCCCTAAATAATCATATTCCTTTGAAGCCGTTAATCCAATTCCGATCAGTTTCAAAACCATGGAAGTGTTTGATCGTCAGCCCCAATTTCATTGCTTCCTACGGTGTCCGTCGTCACCCTCCTCAGCCCGACCGTCTTTTTAAAAGGTACAAAGATCCTGATTATACGGGAGACAAATTGGTAAGTTTTGTTGATAATGATGTCGAGGGTAGTTTTGTCCAACAAGATTTCGTTTTTGTTCCCACCCTTCCTGACCTAGTTAGGAAATTTAACCCCGTTATTACAAGAGCAATTGGTAGCTGTAAGGGTTTGTTGTGCTTTAATATGCGGTATCACCCTTATCCAGAAGGTCCTCCGTCTGGCCGTAATCTAGCCGATATGGAAATACGTTGGTATTCAACAGCCGTCTTTGTTTGATTCTAGCATTACGGCTGACAGGTTTAATGGTTTTGGGGTTTGTCCTGTCACTTTTGATCCTACTGTTATCAGGATTGAACATGTTGATAATGTCCCTTGGAAAGTTGGAGTTTTTACATTGAGCAACGGGACTTGGAATATTCTACCTTCTGCCAATCTTCCCCGTGGATCAGTTATACTTGGAATGTCTCAGGTTGTTATCGATAGGTTTATATATTGGGATGCTTCTTATATGATGTTTGATGGTCTAACATTCTCTTCAGATCTGATCATGTCATTTGATTTGATTGCCAAAGAATTTATAGAGATAACTTTAACAGATAGTTTAGCAAACGGGCTTTCGGAAATTAGTTGTATTTCTAAGCTACAGGAGCTCTTGTTTTGCTTACATTACATACCATGGAGAGTTTGGCCAAGACGGATCACTTTGTTCTTTATGGATGATGACAAATGAGCAGGGCGGCGTTAATAGGTCGTTTACAAAACTATACAACATCGACTTGCTGCCAGATGTCACAATATACCAACTACTAGGATTTAGGAAGACCGGTGAACTTATACTGGTAACGAAAAACGACGAACGATGTAATTATGCCAAAGTTGAATTGTACAACCCGAACAGTAAACGCAACACTAATCTTGGGATCAATGGGATAAAGTATATGTTCCATATGTGTTCGTATATGGAAACGCTACTTCTGGTTGATCAGTCTGATGGTTATATATATTCCAATAGTATGTAAACGATCACAAATGAATGGTCGCATAAAAAGCTGTGGGTGCATCTATCAACTAATCTACTACTTCATAAGGGAGGGACCTGATCGACTTGTTTATAAGGTGGAACTATTACTTTGTTTCGTTTAACTGATTTCTTATTCGCATCATTTGAGACTTGCTTAAAACCTGTCGCTTGCAAATGCTTAAGTTCTGTAATAATTGTGTAAGGTGATGTTAATGATGGGCCACAGCGAAACATAATCACATAAAGCATCATGTCAGCCTATTGTATTGTTTTTTTCTTCTTTTCATATTGGTGCAGATTAGTTCAAGTAATAGAAATTCAGATGGATGACATTTAAATCGATGCTTTTGTTTGAATTGAGATTAATCTCATGTTTGGTTAACATATCACACATATATGTAAATATGTTGATGAAATCAGAGTAGACTATCTGGTATCCAGAAGCGACTAGTGGTAAGTGTTGTTACCTTGATCTAAGAGGCGTCAGTGATTGACCTTGATTAGTTTATCTAGTATCAATTCTTTGAATATGTTGTATTGCTCGCTTATGAGACTGGTATTGATAGAGAATGCGAAGGATATGTAAAAATGAAAGCAAGTTATAATACGCTTGTGTTCTGCTAGGTCATTGTTTCCCCGAAGTCAAGCTCTGCTAGAAAGGCTCTAGTAATCACCATGAGTACTTGAGTATCTTGGTTCCTGATTCACGATGTATGTTCACCAATACTGATGCCACTCAAATGGTTAGATAGTCAAATAGCTTGAAAGAATTATTGGGGTCAACCCAATAGACATGCTTAGTGCTGCTCAACATTTTCACATGTATGCAACCCACCCGTTTTGTCTTAAAAACGCTTGATGGCTTTACACCCCAAGTATTCACGTTTCATGGTTAGACAGTCATGAAGGTTGAAAGAATAGACATGGTTCAAGCTACTCAGCATTTTTACATATTATGCGTCTCACCCATGTTGTTTTAAGTAGGTTTGATGGTTTATACCAACTACTGACGTAGTGACGTTTAATGAAAGTAACAGTAATGCGTAATGAACACACTGACCCCAGAGTTGACACAAGAACCTGGATAAATGGCAGACTTAATAAGCAGTCTGTAAGGCCGAGAAATGTAATGTACCGAGACGTATGTTGAGCCTTCCTTTTTTTTCATTTTCAATATGAATTGACAAGTTTGACCTCTAAAGGCAGAGGTCCTTGTTCCTCACTGCACTTTTCTGGTGAAATGGGTCTTCATTTTTGTTACAATACAAATAATTGTGGACTTGTAGGTTGCATAAATGGGCTGGGTTGTGTAACTGTGAGTCTGTGACAGTTGAGTTATTTTTAGTGCAGGTTTGAATGTGTCCAGTTTGGTTGGGCTGACCCGCAAGGCCGCAAGACATTTATGTCCAGTTCTTTTCAAACTATGTTATTTCAAAGCTAATCTAACTTCTTTTTCACTCTGATTTTTTGGTAACGGGGTATTAGAGACTTTTCTGCATTTAGATACAGTTCAAATGATTCCTAACAGTTGTACCATTTTTTTCAATAGTTGAATCTTTTAGCTTTATCCATTTTGCCATGTAGATGAATTAGAACATTAGCCAGATCAAACAAATTCATATATAAATTGGTTTGGAATAGTCAACCCAAACATACACTCACAAGTTTATGTTGCTTATGATGCAGAATTACAGAGCCAAAAGTGGGAATTGTGGGGAGAATTGAGGGACTTTGCAGATGTGGAGCCTGATGAAGTGCAAGTTATCGTCATCGATCCATCTTTAAACTTTTGAAACCATAATCGAAGACGAGACATGTAATGAATTTGTATTGTTAGTTCACATTATTTTCAGTATTTTGCAATCATATCTTGTTGCTTCTTTTTTTTTTCCAATCATCCATTAATGATCATAATAAAGAGACTCATAAGTCAAAATACTTTGGCGATCGGAATGTGATGGGGGAGACTCTTACTTAGAAGTAGCAGTATCCTCCCTTCCATTCTTTCCCTCCAACTGCAGAGATCATCCATCTGAAGTAGCATGGTTCACACTAGTCATACACTTGCTATCTATTACCTTGGGCCAGAGGCTCAAGACTGTTGGATGCAGGGGCATAACTACCTTAGACAAACCGCTTGGTTTCATAGAACATGAGCTTGCTTTTTATGACGGGGGGGACTTATGATTTTTAATAAAGTCAAAAATTATTTAGTTTTTGCTAGCCTACAAGATTATCCAATTGAGCTTATTCCAAGTACATAAGCTCAGATTGATAAACTCGTATGCCTGAAAAACGAGCTTATTATTGTTTTGAAATGTGAATAAGTAGATAAGCAAGCTAATTCAGACTCCCCATAAACTTAGATCGGGCCTAAACTCCACTTTGGATGAACAGACAACCCGGGTTTATACTCAATTAAACTCTTCATATACTCACAATTTTATGTTGTTATATTACAGAACTGGGAATTGTAGTGAGAAGAATATAGTCATCGATCCATTTTCAAAATCTTGAAACCATAATTGAAGATGAGACATGTATAATGAATTTGTATCATTAGTTCACAATGTTTCAGTAATCTGCAATCATTTCTTCCATTTTTTTCTTTTTCTTTCTTGATCATAATCACACACTATCCATGTACATTTACATTCATATCATGCAGTACTGATAAGTAACCAAAGTTCAAAAAGTGAGTGGTAGCGGCTTGGGTTTGGTGTTTGGTCATGCTGACTATGGAGCCAATTTCATGGCTCTTGAAAACTTGTTTTGGTCAGTTTTTTCGCCCACTAACCATAGGTTGTAAATTCCCCCAGACCCCCCTTTCCGTTCAACCATCTTTACACGTTTCCCTTGGATTACCTGGTGGTGCAAATTATTTTACTTTTATGTATATAACGAGGAAATTGGCCGAACATAGGACAGCGAATCTCACTTGCACTCACACTCTCCTTTCTCACCTTTTCTCTACTTCAGACATAGAATATACACAAACTAAACACAAAATATTCGATCAATTGTGCTCTTTTATTGTAATTCTCTTGCAAGTATCCTAATAAAATCAAGGCGTCGATTGTCACTTGTCGAGATTATGCTGGCAAAAGATTTTGTTCTTTGTGAGACTTGAATTCATGATATTCTCATTATTAAAGTCAATGGATGTTTCACCTCAACCTCTTAGACTGGCTGACCAATATATTAGAGGTTTTTTTTAACGACATTAAAATTTAATAAAAACAATGTTAGTCGGAAACTAAGCAATACAAGAAAAAACACAATATGATTCAATTTAGAGGGATTATTTGTGTGGAGACTACGAGTATATTTGGAAGGAAAAAAAAAACTCTGTCAGTAGGGTTTGTAGCTTCTAAATTCACTATGTGGGCCTCGGAGGTGAGTTTTCCCCAAGGTCTTAGATTCGAGTCTTGGGTTTCTCATCTCAAGGTATTTTCCATGAGGAGGGGGTTGGAGGTCCAGCAAATCGCTGGTTAAAATTGCCTCCAACACGTCTGAATCGAAACTAACTTTACAAAAAAAAGGTTGGGTTTGTAGCTTTGGACTGCTCGATTTGGAATTTGGGGCTAAAACTAATAGTTAGGGTGTTTTTTTCGACTTTTCTTACTCTTACATAAGCTCATATTTGAACATTTAAAGGCTTTTACAAAGTTTTTTGGAATTAGAGCTTTTATATCAATTCCGTATCCATTTTTTTTTTTGGTTTAAAAAATGCCTGTTTTTTGGAATTAGAGTTTAAACTCTTAATTCATTAAGGTCCGGTTCTTTTTTTTTTTTACTTAATAAACTTAATAATTAAGAACTTACTCATTCACTCAAATTTCATGTTGAATGGCTAAAAAAAACCCAACAAAACTTTTAAATATTGAATTATGGACAATGCTTTATGGTATTAAAAATAAAAATATCCGATCAATTTAATGGCGTGGATGTGAAAAAAGAGATTACACAGTTTGTTGGTTCTCACTAGTCACAAAAACCCTCTTCTAGGACGTATTTCTCCCCAACAAAAACCCTAAAAAAAACCCCTAAATAATCACATAATAAAATCAAAATAATACAGTAATGTCGGAGTATATCCCTTTTGAAATTCAGGCCGAAATCTTGAAGAGGCTTCCTTTGAAGCCGCTAATCCAATTTCGTTCAGTTTCAAAACCATGGAAGTGTTTGATCGACAGCCCCGATTTCATTGTTTCTTACGGTGTTGGTCGTCACCGTCATCAGCCCGACCGCCTGTTTTTAAGGTATAGAAATCCTGCTTATGATAATGTCGAGGACAAGTTTATAACTTTTGTAGATAATGATGTCGATGGTAGTTTTGTCCAACAAGATTTCATTTATGTCCCCACCCTTCCTGACCTAGTTAGGAAATTTGATCCCATGTACACAATGTAGTTGGTAGCTGTAAGGGTTTGTTGTGCTTCAACATACTGTATCACCCTTATCCAAAAGGACATCCTTTTTGTCGTGATCTAGGTAATATGGCGATTCTCTGGAATCCGTTGATAAGGAAATACGTCGGTATTCAACAGCCATCTTTTTATGATTCCACCATTAGGGTTGATCCGTTGACTGGTTTTGGGGTTTGTCCTGTCACGTTTGATCCTACTGTTATCAGGATTGAACGTATAATGAACGATGGGTTTAGCATTGAAGTCCCTTGGAAAGTTGGAGTTTTTACGTTGAGCACCGGGACTTGGAGTATTCTGTCTTCTGCCAATCTTCCCCGTGAATCACTTAAACTTGTAGGGTTTCAGGTTGTAATCGATAGGTTTATATATTGGGTTGCTCATGATATGCTTGATGCTGAAGATGCTCTATCTCAACCAAAGTTTCTGATCATGTCATTTGATTTGACTGCCAAACAATTTGTAGAGATAAGTTTGACAGATAGTTTAGCAAATCGGCTTTCGGAAATTGAGTGTATTTCTAAGCTACACGAGTCTCTTGTTTTGCTTACATACCATGGAGAGGTTGGCGAAGGCGTATCCCTTTGTTCTTTATGGATGATGATAGATGAGCACCAGGGCGGCGTTAATAGGTCCTTCACAAAGCTATACAACATCAACTTGCTGCCAGATGTCACAATCTACCAACTGCTAGGGTTTAGGAAGACGGGTGAACTTATACTGGTAACGAAACACGACGACGGATGTAAAAGTGCCAAAGTTGAAGTGTACAACCCGAACAGTGAGTGCATCGATAATCTTGGGATTGTGGGGAAGAGGTATACTTTCCATATGTGTCCGTATATGGAAACGCTACTTCTGGTTGATCAATCTGATGGTTATATGTATTCTAATAGTGTAAACTATCAAAAATGGATGAGCGCATTAAAAGCTTTGGGTGCATCCATAACTAATCTGCTACTTCCTAAGGGAGGGACCTGATCGACTTGCATATAAGGTGAAATTATTACTTTGTTTTGTTTAGCTGATTTCATTATTCGCATCATTTGAGACTTGCTTAAAACCTATCGCTTTACAAATGCTTAAATTCTATAATAATTGAGTAGCGTGAGTTAATGATGGGCCACAGTGAAATCTGAACACATAAAGCATTATGTATTTGCCTATTGCATGTTTTTTTCTTTTCATATTGGTGAAGATTAGTTCAAGTAATATAAATTCAGATGGATGACATTTAAATCGATGCTTGTGTTTGAATTAAGATTAATCTCATCTTTTGTTAACATACCACACATATATGTAAATATGTTGATGAGATCAGAGTAAGTAGACGTATTTGGTATCCAGAAGCGACTAGTGGTACTGGTAAGTCTTGTCACCTTGCTCTAAGAGGCATCAGTGATCGACCTTGATTAGTTTATTTGGTATCAATTCTTTGAATAGGTTGTATTGCTCACTTATGAGACTGGTATTGATAGAGAAAGCGAGGGATATGTAAAAATGGAAGCAAGTTGTAATACCCTTGTGTTCGACTGTTTTAATGATTCGGCCATTAAGTGTGGAGATGTGACATTGACTATTTATCCACAAACATGGTTTAACGCTGCAAGATATAAATAGGGAGTATATTCTTCAGGATAAGTAACAATAATCATTCTAGTCCAAAAAAAAAATTAGGATAAAGAATTTAGAGACACGTGGATAGGTTATTGTTTCCCCGAAGTCAAGCTCTGCTTGAAAGGCTCTAGTAATCACCATGAGTACTTGATTATCTTGGTTCCTGATTCACGATGTATCACTAATGCTGATGCTACTCAAATGGTTAGATAGTCAAATATGTTGAAAGAATTAATGGGTCAACCCAATAGACATGGTTAGAGACTTGGAGCTGCTCAATATTTTCAGTTTTTCACATGTTATACAACCCACCTGTTTTATCTCAAAAAGGATTGATGGCTTTACACCCCAACTATTCACGTTTCATGGTTAGACAGTCAGATAGGCTGAAAGAATAGACATGGTTCAAGCTACTGAGCATTTTTTACATATTACGCGACCTACCCATTTTGTCCTAAAAAGGTTTGATGGCGACTACTCACGTTTCATGATTAGACAGTTATGAAGGTTGAAATAATAGACATGGTTCGAGGTACTCAGCATTTTTACATATTATGTATCCCACCCATTTTGTCCTAAATAGGTTTGAGGGTTTATACCAACTTCTAACTTTCTATGAAAATAGCAGTTATGAGTAATGAATACATTGACACCAGATTTGACACGAACCTGGATAAATGTCAGACTTAATAAGCATTCTGTAAGGCCGAGAAATGTAATGTACCGAAATGTATGCTGGTTTAAGTATGTAAAGCCTTCCTTTCTTCATTTTGAATATGAATTGACAAGTTTGACCTCCAAAGGCAGAGGTAGTGGCATAACTTGTTCCCTACTGCACTTTTCTGGTGAAATGGGTCTTCATTCTTGTTACAATACAACAATTGTGGACTTGTAGGTTGCATAAATGGGCTGGGTTGTGTAACTGTGAGTCTGTGACAGTTGAGTTATTTTTAGTGCAGGTCTGAATGTGTCCAGTTTGGTTGGGCTGATCCGCAAGGCCGCGAGCCCGCAACACATTTATGTCCAGTTCTTTTCAAACTATGTTATTTCAAAGCTAGTCTGACTTTTCTGCATTTAGATACAGTTCAAATTATTCCCAACAACTGTACCATTTTTTTTAATAGTTGAATCTTTTAGCTTTATCCATTTTGCCATGTAGATGAATTAGAAGATTAGCCAGATCAAACAAATCCATATATAAATTGGTTTGGAATAGTCAACCCAAACATACACTCACAAGTTTATGTTGCTTATGATGCAGAATTACAGAGCCAAAAGTGGGAATTGTGGGGAGAATTTAGGGACTTTGCAGATGTGGAGCCTGTTGAAGCTGCGAGTTTTCGTCATCGATCTATCTTTAAATTGTTGAAACCATAATTGAAGATGAAATATGTAATGAATTTGTATTGTTAGTTCACATTGTTTTCAGTGTTCTGCAATTTCTTCTTTTTCTTCTAATTCCAATCATCCATTAATGAGCATAATGAACAGACTCATAAGTCAAAATACTTTGGAAGGGGGAAACTCTTACTTAGAAGTAGCAGTATCCTCCCTTTCCATTCTTTCCATCCAACTGCAGAGATAATCCATCTGAAGTAGCATGGTCCACACTAGCCATACGCTTACTATCATCACCTTGTGCCACAGGCTCAAGACTGTTGGATGCAGACGTAACTACCTTAGACAAACCGCTTGGTTTCATAGGAGCGGCTACACCATGGCAGTGACTCTTATTGAAAAATTGAGCTAACTTTTAGGGCTTATCTGCTTATTGAATTTTCATATAGCCATTAAGCTCAATTTTTTGGCTTATAAACACGAGCTCATAAGCCTGAAAGCTGAGATTGTTGGCTTTTGAAATTTCATAAACTGTTAAGCAAGCTAATCCGAATTCCGAACACCCCCCTAAACTTTCTAAACTCCTGCTAGTTGTATGAATGTCCTTACTCTTAATCAAACTCTTCGTCCCATTTACACAATCCCGGCTTATTCATTAATCATGAATACTCGATAGATAACTTTTAACCCGTTTGGCACGTTTCTTTTTCAGTTAAATCATTTCTGCTTACTCATTTAGCTAGTTACGCTAAAACATAACCCAGGTTCTAATACTCACCTCTAACTTTTTGCCGATAATGATTTTACTAGTTTTGTAACTTTTGTTTTATATACAAAGAATGCCGACTGCGAATTACATAGAGAAATGACAGGCTTTACAAACGTGGAACCGACAATGCTACAACTTTCGGTCGTCGACCATCTTTTAAATCATGAAACTACAATTGTAGACGAATCACGTAAAATGAATATGTTTTAAAATGCGTTCATTTCATTAGTTCACATCGTTTTCGGTATTATGCAGTCATGTCTTTTTATTATTATATTTTTCATAAATGATCACATTAAAGACACTCATTGATCACACACTATCCGTGTGCATTTACACCCGGATCTTGCAGTACTGGCAGAGTGATCCAGCAGGTTCAAAAAGTGGGCAGTAGGGGCCTGGGTCATGCTGACTATGAGAGTCCATTTCGTTGACTTTTAAAGACTTTTGTTTTGGTCAGATTAATCAACCAAAGATTTTAAATTTCCCCGGACCCCCTCTTTATCTTCAAGCACATTTCACCCTGCTTGCCGACGGTGCAAATGATTTCATTTCTAATAATAATCTAATCTAATGTACAAATAAAATGTCCGTATCTATACTTACAAAAACAAAAAATGAAAAATAAAAGGTTGGATTGACTTGACAAGCAAATAAGTGGCAGACTCATCATGTGTAGACCCAAGTATACACTATCATCACAATAATTCTAATTTAAAGCCTAAAAACTTTTGTGTCACCTTTTTTCCTTTTTCCGGCGTCACGGGATAAATCGAGCTAAGCCCAATTATCGACCATGACAGTAGGAACACATTATAATGAACATGATGATAAAAAAAATACCGTACTCATTAACATATAAATAGATAAGATGCCTTATTATTAGTATATAGGATAAAATTGGTTATACAAGCTTCTTAGCTTTCCTAATTCCGATCGTGATGTTTTCTTCATATCATAAAGTTATATGGGAGTTGAGTTGATTCCTATATTACAATTTCAGTCTTCAGTAGTTATACACAATATATATACTTATGCTCGAATAATCATACATTCTTAGTATGTGGAATAATTGTGTAAAGCTAAATATCACTTCTCAAGAGATATTATATTGGATGCTTGTATTTTTTTCTTCTGAAAATCGTTTAATTATGATGCAAGTATTCTCAGCTTTTCTCAAAGAAAAAGAAAGTAATTGCTTTAGAAATTAAAACAATGTATGAGTAAATCTTTGATAATTAGAGATTTATTTTAAATAGGTACAACCACTAATATGCACATACATACACAATATATATCGAAGAAATTGGGCTTCAAGATTTTGAAAATCCTATATAACGTACGCACACCCATTAAAACGATGGTAATTAATATAAGAGTAAATCTTGAAAAATTACTCAGAACACATGATGGGGTTGTTGAATAAATTATTACTGTTGACTGATATGAAACATTATTGACAATGCTTTGCTTAAAGAAAAAGGTAGTAGTGGGGAAAAATAAATACAACACAAGTTAAAAGCAACCACGATAATTAATATTTCGAGTGGGTCTCCTTAGCAAAGCAATGGACACGAATTGAGCACCTTTGCTTTTTTTATTTCTTTTATTATCCAATCTATTAGGATCTACTAATTAGAAAGAATTCCACATAAAACGAATGGATCTTAATTAGTCGAAGTTCGTGGAAGGCTTCAAGTTTTGGATTTTCATAACATATTAAAGTAGTTAATTAACACTTTCAAATGATTAATTATATGCGTCACATGAATATCATGTCATTAGTCAATTAAGATAAATGTGGGTATGATCGAACTCAAGTATTACGTTTGCTAGAAACTATAAAACTTTTGAAATTCTAATTTTAAATGATACTGTATAATTATTAAATTATATTTGACTCAACATTTAGCATTGGCCCATTTGTGACTTCGATAGAAGGGTTACGATGATCTTTCCATGTGAAAACTACAATAGTTATAGATATAGGAGTAGAGACATCAATCAATGACGCCAAGAGTGCGAAAGGAATTTGATAAAGTTGACCAAAATAAGCAAATTAATATAAACCTCTTCAGACACAGAACAAAATCCAAGAAAGCACAACAAAATTACATCTATCCCATTGTTTGGCAAGCACATCATTATCCTCAGGTCTCAA
>CM067170.1:33912508-33994523 GCA_034093135.1 Erigeron breviscapus | reverse complement strand
ACTACTCTTCTTCTTGTCCTTATCCCCATTCGAGTTAGAACCACCCTTGAACTTCTTATTTGAGCCCGAAGACCAATTAGATCTTCTCTTGAATCCCGACTTCTTATCATCGGCTTTCTCAACAACTTTTCAGATTTGAGGTCATCATCTAACCTCTTAGACTCCTTAATAGCTGCAGACAGGGTAGTGTGCTGCCTACATAGACCACGATAACTAACCGGGAGACCATCACAATATGCCTCAATCTGGTCCACCTCCCTACGGACCATATGTCCCACAAACTTAAGTTTCTCCATAAACGAATGGGCATACTCCGTTATAGCACCGGGCTTAGCAGTCAAAGCCCTAAACTCCTTTTCAATCAGCCTCAACTCTCGAGTTCCAACATACTCCTCCAAGAACTTCTCTTTAAAAGTACCCCAAGGCATCATAACTAGCACCTCGGGAGCCATTGAAACTGTTGTAGCCCTCCACCAATTGCGGGAGTTCTTCTTCAACATACGGCTTGCACACAAAACCTTCATGTCATCAGGACAATAACATGAAGCAAAGACCACCTCAATATCTTCTAACCACTCCATGGCACCCACTGCATTCTGAGTACCATCAAAGTCTTTAGCACCACATTTCTGAAAACTCTCATACTTAAAGTTGTTAGCACGAGGGGCAACCACAACTCGAGGCTCCACTACATTTCCCCCACTATTCACACCTGCAATCACGTTCTCTGAAGCAACTTGTGACCTTACATTAGATGGGTCGACTTCATTGGAGCGGTTCGAATAGTTTCCATCGGTTTGCTCATTCCGGTGCAAACTAACATTCCTTTCTGCCCTCAATTGTGCTAACTCCTCTTCATTTCTCATCAAAAAAGCTCGGATACCTCTCAACTCTTCATGTAATTCTGCTTGATTGAGAACTTGTTCAATCACCGGGTTCGCCCTATCAATCTCCGACCTTGTGGGCTGTGCACCCGGAAGTGGCCTTCGAGGAGGCCCTCGATTGTTCACATTTCCGGCTCCATTCCGGTTAGCAGGAGCATTACTAGCGGTAGCTCCATCACGAAAACTATTGGCACGGGTGTTAACCATGTTGTCTACAACGCAATGACGACAGTTAGCAAGAATTAAAGTGAGAACAAGGTGATTAAGGCTACTCAACATCTACCTAAATTGCATATAAAACCACATACAAGCCTCAACCTACACTCTCACTCAATCCCAACCCGTCCTAGTGTACTTCATTTCAAGCTAAGCACACCTACATAAGCCTAACTTATCCTTCATCGGTTTAACTCCAAAATCCTAAGGTCATGGTCGAACTTTGGTTCACTTAAACCTTTGCTCTGATACCAACTTGTAACACCCTTCATTTAAAAATACGGGTTTCCAAAATATTTTCGCCTTACGGCGTTAAAATAGAGCGGAAGAAACTTTAAATGTCCCAACCAAATAAAAATCTGTTTGGTTTCTTATTCATGGGTGTTACGTAGTCACATCATCACACAAGTCTAAATAGAAACCCGTCGGTTGCCCAACACAAAACAACCAACAACAAAGCATACAAACTTCATTAAAAGCAACATAAACAAATGTCTAAGGAAAATCAGCGTCTAAGGGTAGCCAAGGACTTCATCAAGCTATCTACCCAATCCTCGCTCTTCATCATCAACTACCTCAGCTATGCTAAACCTGAGGGAGCAACACATTTCAAAAGACAAGTGTTAGCTAACGAATTAGATAAGTAAGATAACACTCAAGTTATAAAACAATTGTCCATTTCAAACATTATGGATTTTATTACTTCATTAAGGCACAACACACAACAAACACGCAATGCTTCATATTAGGATGAACCACCCTAAATGTGCCTATCCTGCATTACTTCATTACACACGTATAACCACATAACTGCTTTCTACATTAACTGCTTTACTACGTTTTAACTGCTTTACTACATTAACTGCTTTACTACATTAACTGCTTTACTACGTTATTAACTGCGTTAATGTGTAACATAAGTTACACCTGACTAGATGACAAACCCCACACGGTTGTACATCAAGTGTCGTTAAGGAATAACAAGCCAATCCCGGAGTAATCCGTATGTACTAGAAAAATGGGGTGGTTTCGACCTCCCGTATTACTCTTCTGCGTTTGACCATGTTGCAAGGAGCCACCCAAGCAACTACTACGTTCACGCACTTAGCCGGGCTAGGGCAAGTACGGGTTAAGCTTAACACTTTTCTGCATCAAAGTTTTACGAGCTCGATACTGCATTATTTAGTTTAGGTGACTGCATTACCTAAACAATTACTACGTTTACTGCTTTTACGTTTGGGCCCTTAAACGTGCACGTGACATGGCAACTTAGCAAGTTTAGTGTTCTAAATGAACAAGCCATACGTACATGCACATAACAACATAAACTACATCACACTACATTACAAGATACTGCATATTACTTCATATCATAACACTACATTATTCTTCATACATCACACTGCATTATATATCATATCATAACATGCACTACATTACATATCATGAGGGACTGCATTTCAGGTCTCAAAGGGCAACTACATAACCCATATTACCTCCCGTGTAACCCCATATACCCACAAACTACATAAGTTACCAATTGGGAAGTTGTAAATATGAAACCAGCTTTGTTGAACCCTCAGCGTGTCAAAAGTAGTGTATCTTACTTTGATACAGCTTACCAACAAGTTAAGAGTATCTAATAGTGCTTGTTACGTGCTCCCGACAACCTATAATGAGTATAAGATCGTTCTATAAGCTAAACGAAACTCAAGTACCAAACTGGACCTATCTGTGCACCGCACAGAAATCCTGTGCGCCGCACAAATCACCATTTGGCCATTTGTGCGCCGCACGAAATATTTGTGCACCGCACAAATCAACCAAATTCGTCACAGAAACTTTTCAATTTTTCTGAACAAACCTCTGTGCGCCGCATAACGGGCACCCTTCAGAAAATTCATCATTCAAAAATTGCATCTGTGCGCCGCACAAAAACCTTGTGCGCCGCACAAAGCCTAATTCGACCAAAAACCAACTTTTTAAACCCTTTAATCGAATCCCATATGAACATCAACCATTAATTCGACCTGGAGACATAAAATGAACCTTTTCTATGATACTTTTGATAACTTTAAACCATCAATTGATCCTTTAATCATTTGCTAACATATAACAATCGTTTGATCACCCGAAAGCATGAAATCAATAACGTTTAATCATATAACCCAACCCAAACCCCATGGCCTGGATTGAATACTCAACTAAGACCCCAATATTCAGATTTCAAAGAGGATTATACCTATATTACTTGCACTTGATATAGGGGATTCAAGATCTAAGCAACACTCGATCGAAACGGCACAAAAACGATTGGATCTTGGCTTGGGAAGGATGGGGATCGGCTAGGGCTTCTTCTCACACACACAATGCAGCAGCTTTTGTGATAATTAGGGCTGTAAAACTGCCCTCTAACCCCTGATTAGCCCTTCTAAATCTTACACTTAGCACCCCTCAACTTCTAAACTTAACTTCTTTGGCTTAAACTTCTATCGGGAGTCTTAGCACACTATCAAGCACATAACTACTTTACTTCACGATAACTACTTTCGTTTAAGGCTACATTAATCATTTCACTTTGACACACAAGCATTAAATCACACAATCACACATAAAACAATTACACACAACAAACCTAACGTTAATTAATGGAAGGTCAAATAGTCAAACACGAAAAGTTTGGGATGTTACATCTATAATCTCTATACATAATCAAATATGATTATGAACATAAAAGTAAACAATAACAGATAACAAATCGAATTTGATGTTACTCATACATTTCCACAAAACAAATGGATTTTATATCCACAAACCTTTACACCAAAAAATTTAATTCAGAATCATAAAGTTGATTAAATCATATTATCAAACATTGATTTAGACATTTCATCAAACACC
Source organism: Erigeron breviscapus (assembly GCA_034093135.1). Lineage (NCBI taxonomy): Eukaryota > Viridiplantae > Streptophyta > Magnoliopsida > Asterales > Asteraceae > Erigeron > Erigeron breviscapus. The sequence continues at coordinate 33,990,522 of CM067170.1, read as the reverse complement.
TTATGCAATACTCAATCAAATGTGATTTGATATTAAATCATATATAAGAAACTTTGGTTTAGACATTTCATCAAACACCTTGTATGCAATATTGTACCAAACAACAAAGTCAATTGAATAACTAATAAAATTTAACAAGTTCAAATGTTAGAATAGATCTAATCACATATTATCAAATTACATTTGATTATCACCTGAGAAAATTCGAATTTACATAACAAAAAGTCGTAATATTCGTATTCAATACATCTTTCATTGATATTAACATCTCAAGATCCATTGATGATGACTGATGAAGATGATGATGACGACGGAAATGATGGCTGTGCCATTTCGATTGGAACGCGACGGTGACCTAAACACGATGGGGGTGGTGGTGGTGGTGGTGGTGGTGGATGGTGATGTTAGTGGTGATTTTCCAAGAGGGGGAGTGAGAGAGAAAGAGAGATCTCTGTGTGTGTGTGTTTGGAACTAGATAGCAAAGAAGTGGGATAATGTGTCAAATGACGAAAATACCCCTCCGTGTTTTTTTTTAATATCAGCCGTAGATCTGTTTTGATCCAAGGGCTGAGATTTAGCCCTTGGGTTTCACCAAATTTTATGTTTTCACATGAATACAACTCTATATATATATATCTAGAGTAAACTTCTCCGCGCTTCGCAGCGGTAGCAAAAAACTAAAATAAAAGCATTATATTTGACACCGTTACGGAATACATTCTACTCACGTAATTCAACTTTGTTCATACAAATTACAACAGTCTGCATTACATAATGTGAAATTAAAAACTATCTCAAGTACCTGAGTAAAAGTGTAGATTACCATTTAGAAAATAAGCCTTTAGGGGTTTTTGTTTGAGAAAATAAATATAGTGTTAAAAATTAAGTTGAAAAACAAAACTATTTGTATTAAAAAGTTAAATCTCTTGTAAAGCAATCAATAAATTTAAAACTATACAAATTATTATAAAAATGTTGATGTTTTTTTTTTAAACATTCAATACTGGTATTTTATAGATAAAAGGAGCTAGTGAGAAACTAGATTACAAACAGGAGTAGAAAGAAAACATAACAGGGATACATAAATAAAACATAAAGGAAATTTTGGAGAATCAAAAATTAAAGTTGCACCATTTGAGCCAGTCAAGGTCCAGGTTCGATGATCGATTGGATATTCAAAGGAAGCTTGTTCTTTTTATATCAATCATGGCAAAACGCAGGCTGGGAGGATACAAATGTTGATGTTAAAAACAGTTAAAAAAATTGAATTTATTGTGTTTTAGTAAAATCTTTGAAAAAAAAACGTTGACGGGAGTTGAACCCTTGTCAACTCCATAATAGGCAACGCCCATTACCAAGTGAACTACTGAAATTTTTGTTTTTTATTTGCTGTAGATAACATTTATCTCTTTTGCCTGTGATTTAAATATTGGGATGCGAAATGAAATAAATGTTTGGAAAATAAAAAGGGAGCCAGGATTCGAACCCGCGATATGTCAGAGGCAGCGCGTGTTACCAACTGAAGCAACATAACGTTTGTTAAATTATTTGGTTTATTTTTCATATATACGTTTTTAATTTCGAATAAAATAATATGTATGCACTCCGTACTCCCGTTTTTATTATTATATATAATATAAAAGTTAACTCATGATGAAACAAAATTATCTCTCTTAATGTTTTATAGTGATTTTTTTTATGATATAGGTTAATTGGAAAATGATGGATCCTCCTAAACAATAGCTAAAAAATCCTCCTAAAACCTTATGAATGTGACAAGTGGATTCCACTTATTCTCTTTCCTAATCTCCCCTTTGAATTCCCACATGTCATCATACAATTAATTAGGAGGATTTTTAGGCTAATGAATTAGGAGGATTAATCATTCTCCAGGTTAATTTAAAGGTCAGCCATCAATCCAACCATCAATTTGCCTCTAATGAACTCTTCACCATCAATTATTGTGGTTTTTCATCCGCTGCAAATGATGAACCCTTCAACCATCAATTCTTCTAGCTTTTCATCTAGAACAGTTAGGGGTTTCTGTAACAAATGGCAAGTGAGTGTTTGTCATCTTTTGTTACTATCTGAAATATTGTTTAAGTGAGTGTTTCTCATCTTTTGTTACTATTTGAAATATTGTTTCATAAGAGTCTTCGTAAGGGCTTCTTAATTTTCTTAATTGAATATTTCTTATCAATCGATAATGACGGATAAATTTACTGTAAGTGCACGTCTATGTCAATAGCAGTCTAGATTGTTTGGGCTTATATTGTAATATGTCTTTGTAATGTGATTGTCATTAATGAACTTAGTATTATGCATAGAAATACTAGATTAAGTTTAAGTATTGAATGTGTAATAATCTGCTTAAGTATGAATTGCGACCTCGCAATTCATAAGGGAAATGCGACCTCGTAATTGCAGGGTCAATTACAAGGCAAAACACAAATTACGACCTCGTAATAGTGTCGAGCTGGGCTTGAAATGCGAGGCCGCTGCGCTGAAGCCCAATCGTGTTGATCCCTATAAATACCGAACCCTAACAGAGATTAAGGTTGAACTTTTGTCGAAATTTCGTGCATATTTGTGGAGGTTAAGTCGTCAAGCATTGTTCCGCTAGCATAGAGAAGATCTGCGAGGCAGCAGATTATCTGAAGGCTTGTTGTGAATCACCAAGTTATAGTGAGGGATTCCGCACCTCAAGATAACTGGAGCAAACTATTAATGATCCGATTCAAGGGGACTTACAAGTGGTATCAGAGCCTCTTGGTTTCATACCGGAAGGTTATAGTTTGTTGGTGATAGACAACGTTGGTTTAGGGTCGTTTAGACGTGATTCTTTTCATGAGTTAACGACCGAAAACCTGTTTTGTGACCTCTGTTGGTTTTTACAGCAGTCGAAGGCGTGATATTGGGTGTTAGGTTTTTGAATCCAAGAGTTTAAAGGTTTCAGCATCGTTTGTGACCTCGCGGGCTCGTATTACCTCATCCAGCTCAATTTACGACCTGGATAGCTAATTACGGGACCTCGTATCTCATTTGCGACCTCGTGAGCTCTTTAAGACCTCACCAATTCAATTACGACCTCGAGTTGTAATTTGTGACCTCGTATTTCTCATGACCTCGTTTATTATTGAACAGTTCGTATAATTTTGCTAGCTCGGAGAAAATGACGTCTCAATTACCCGCAAACTATCAAGCATTGCTGAATCAATTAATTCTGATGGATCATGAAACCGGAAAGGCCAATTCACCGCCCAAGTTGATAAGCCTTGATAGATATTTCAATTGGAAGGGCAGATTTGAGTCATATTGCAGACTTATGGATGTCAGGATGTGGATTTGTATTGTCAATGGTTATGTACATCCTACAGTAGCAAATGACAAAGATGCTTATGGTTCGAGTAGTGGGAAAGCTTCTACTTATGAGCAAATGAATGTAGATCAAAAGAAGGACTACGAAGCTGAAAGTAAAGCTTTAGGATCACTCCGAATGGCTCTCAAAGGGGAATTCTTGCACTTGTTTGAAAAGTATGAAAGTGCAAAAGGCTTATGGGATGCACTCAAGGAGCATTGTGAAGGTGACGAAGATCTCAAGAAGAGACGGAAGGACTAGTTGAAGAAACAATACTATGTTTTCACAAGCTTCAAAGATGAATCTCTTGATGAGATGTTGATTCGTTATAGTCATTTGCTAGTTGAGCTTTCATACTTTGGGTACAAGCCTGATTCAGATGAAGTAATCGAGAAATTGTTGGATTCTCTTCCAGCTAAGTGGGAAGGGTTTGTTACGTCTATCCAGCAAAATCCCGAAAGATGAGAGGTCAAGATATGAAAAGAAAGTCAAAGGAAGCAGGTGGCAGTGATTTTGTTCAGCGCCCTGAACTTTATCATAGCAAGTCAAGCGTTCCTTCTGTAAAACCTTCAGGAGGGGATTACTACCTTTTACAGTGGAGATGATGAAAAGTTGAAAATGACGATGGATTCTGACAACAACTTGATGTATGTAACTTCTCCGGAATCAGCTATGGTTGTTCATAATGGGAATCAGAAAAGTAGTTCTCCTAGCTCAGATTTATCAGGAATGCCGATGAGCATAAGATCTGCTGAGGGACATTTGGGCATGCTTGCTTCGTTTGTGTCTGCTCATGAGAATTTAATAGGAGGAAAACTGTCTGATCCTGATCTGGTTAGGGAGGATTACAAGCAAGTTGATCTAGATGATCTGGAGGAAATGGATCTAAACTGGCAATTGGCAATGCTAACATTGAGAGTTCATCGATTCACTGATAGAACCGGAAGGAAGGTCATAGACGGCAAGGTGGGATTTGATAAGACTAAAGTGAAGTGTTTCAACTGTGATGGTTTTGGACATTTTGCACGTGAATGTCAGAGGCCAAGACGGGACAACAATTCAGCTACAGGCCGTCAGAACTTCAATCAAGGTGGTTCTATAACAAGTCAGAATTCAGTACGTCAATATGCTAATACTGGGAACCGAAACTCAGGAGAAACGGACAACTCAAGGGCTTTGGTTGTTCAAAATGATGGTACTTATAATTGGGGTTCGACTAGTGCCGATGATCAGAATCATGCATTCATGGCTGAAATTCAAGACTTTGATGGAGGAATGAACGATCTTGTTGATAATTCATTCGACTATACCTTGTATGCCAGCACGGATGATCATGATAGTTTTCATCAGAGGGTAGAAGAGGAACCTGAACCATCAGAACCAGTAAGAGCTGAAAATGAAGAAGCTTCCACTAAAGCTAATGAATCTGTGGAAACTGAGAAAAAGGGTAAAGATGTAAAGATTGAGATACCTGAAAATCTGAGTACAGAAGGGCTCGTGAAATTTGTAGCTAATCTTGAAGCACCAGAGTAACATGTAAGTTTCTCTTTACAATCTTTTATCTCTGTTTGTAGGCATAGCATAGGTTTGTCTAGCGAAGTATCTGTTCTTAAAAGAGAGATTGAATCAACTAAGACCTTGCTGAATGATGCTACTAGTGATAGGACTAAGTTAGCAACGGACGTAATGGTTAATAAAGGTCATGCTAAAGAATATCTTAATCGGATAAAATCTGAAGAAGATAGGTTTGAATCTCTTAGAGTTGAATATGCACAGTTACTAGGCAGAAAACAAATGTTAGATGAAGATTTTGAGAGGTTAGTAAAAGAAAGTGCTAAAGGGGATAAAGAATTAGCAGATTCTAGGGTAAAAATTGTTGAACTAAGTGGCAAACTGAATAAAATAAGAGATATAGGAACTATGATGGGTCACCTTAGAGATGCTAAAGAAAAGGGTGAACAACCTAGTTTTGTCAAGAGATATAATGCTGTTCCGCCACCTTTTAGTCACAATTATGACAGTTTTCAGAAGCTTACGTTAGAAGAATCTGAAAAATCAGTTATGTAAATGTACCTAAGACTACCCCTTCAGAGACTAAATCTAGTGATGTTCCTGTCCCTGAGATTTCTAAGTCAGAGGGATCTGAGAACAAGACTAGTGAATCTAAGGCTCACTCAGACCCAAGTGAAGCCAAACGGACAATGGATAACAAACTAAAAGGTGTTGAAAAAGAAGTTGAAATGGAAACAATTGTCTACTTTACTTTGAAAGGTAATTATAAAGTGTTTTCAGCAAAAGAGTCAGATTTAAACGGTAAATACCTGAAAAATATTGAACAAATCTGGAGTATTGATGAGCCCGTAAAATCTGAAGATTTGCCAAAACCATCTAAAAACAAGGATTTTAAAGATAAAATTTTTAAGAAGGGTTTTGTTCAAACTTCTACAATTGATGCAGAAGGTTTAAGTATACAATCTGAAACACCTGAACAATTTGCTGAGAAAAAGATTAAAGAAATGTTATCCATTGGTCGTGGTCCAAAGGTTCAAACTGTGAAACGATATGCTAGTCCCTTTAAAGCTCCAACTACTCGGGAAGAGGCTTTTGCAACTCTTGAATACATAGATGAACTACAGGGTCATGGGGTACCAGTGCCTGAGATTATTTCTGTAATTAACCTAAGAAGGTCTCTAAGAGGTCATGTTTTACTTGTCGTGAGATAGGTCACGTATCAAGTTGTTGTCCTTATAGGAAAAATAGACAATCTAGGGTTTCGCCTGAAAAATCTAGGGAGAATGTGAATTCCATTGAAGATTCTGGTTCGTCAAAAGGTGTATCAATGAAAGATTATAAGGAGAAATATTATGAGGAGTATGCTAAGAAAAATCCTGATAGTCTAGCAGTTAAGAACTATATAAGATTTAGAGAGTTTGAAGATGACTGCAAAACTAAGGATAGTAAGCCTAGAAGTGTCTCATCTCGAGAAGGTTCTAGTAGTTCGAGTCAGTCTAGTAATTGGAGAGATAAACCGAACAGTGCTTATTATGATGGGATTATTCCTAGAAGGCAAACCAATCCGAAGAATTGTTTCAGCTAAATAGTCCTAGGAAACTTAGCTTCTCACCTCCTAAAAAATTGTCAAGAGCTGTAGAAAAGTCTAAAGGTAGCAACCAGAGGCTACCTACTGAAAGGAGGCCTAGTGGTTCCCCAAGTCGTAGACCTAGTGCTGGGAAAAATCCACGGATGTCACCTAGCAAAAGGCCTGTTGGAAGTTCATCTTCTAAGCCAACAAAGGGATGGGTACCTAGCAGTGGATACTGGGCAGATATGGTTTCTGATGAGGAAGATGATAGACCCAAAGCCAATATGGCTAGGGGTCCTTTGAAAAACTAATTGTTTATGAATGTGCAGGAGCTGCTAAGGAAGACCGCAAGTTTATGGTTTGTCAATAGCGGAAGCTCCAGGCACATTATGGAGGACAAGGGACTATTAACGGAGTTTACTCCTGTTAAAGGGTCCTATGTCTGTTTTGTGAATTCCAAAGGCGGAAAAATTTCCGGGGTTGGAAGAGTTGTAAAAGGAAATATTTTAATTGATAATGTAATTTTGTTGAAAAATAGGATCAGAACCTTTTGAAAGGCTTGTCAATTTCTAAACAAGAGTTAGAAAAGGAAAAAGTCTATCTTATTCATTATAAGTTAAAGGGTAGTGATCGAGTTTTTACCGAGATGGAATTTTCAAGGTTCTGTTTTCCTCGGGTTTTGATTGATAAAGTTTGGAGTGTTGAAGTTAACAAAGAGGATTGCAGCTATGATTGTCCGAAGGTTGTACCTCTTGTGTTAACTTCTGAACAAGAAGAGATATGTAGGTCTCATGAACAAGCAGTCAAGGACTTTGAAGATGTGTTAGATGGACGGAAGAGAAAGATCCATGAAACTCATGATCATTGTTCCAAGAAGATTTGTTCTAAGTAGTTTATTATTTATGTAATAGATAAAGTACTATAGAAGATAGTGTCAAGATGATGATCTATAAGTACAGTTCCTTATTATTTATAATTCTGTGTTATGTTATTGGTTTTGATATATGTCAGTTCTAGAAGTCTACTAGTTTATTCACAGGGATGAAGGAATTGGTGTTCTTGAGGAAATAGACGTCATTGGATGTCAGTCTTAGGGGAGAGATCGGAATACATGACAGCGAGTGAATGCTTGTTCACAGGCTCAGGTGATTACGGTTAGAATTTCCTTTGTACTCCCATAAAGATAGACAATGAATCCACTATATCCATTACCAATAATCCTGTTAAGCACAGTAGGACTAAGCACATAGACATAAGATTTCATTTTATACGTGATTGTGCTGAAAAGAAACTAATAGTCCTAGAAAAGGTGCCGAGTGACTTTAATTTAGCTGATCTGTTCACTAAGGCTTTCGACCGAACTCGTTTCGAGTTGCTAGTCCAATTGATTGGAATGAGAAATCTATAGTGACAGTGTCTCTCAAAAGGAACTTTGTAAAATTTGTCAGTGTTGTGTTGTAATGTATGTGAGTCATATAGTGTCAGAAAAACAAAATAAAAATGAGAAAAACCAGAAAAGAAAAAGAAAATAATAAATAGAGTAAGGTCACTGCATCAAGACGATTAGACGTGACGATACTTTAGCTTTTAAGCCTACTTAATTGTACTTTAAATTGCTCAGTTCAGTGATACCATTATATGATGTATCGGTAGGCACAAAGTACCAAGGTTTCCTTATAATCTGAACTTAACTGTATACAATGTTCTTATGGGAAACATATTCAGATATATGGCTGAGAATGCCTGCTTTTCAAAATGATTAGATCTGGTCCTTAAATCTTACGAAAGATCTAGCATTATAATTTTGTATATTTGGTTTTTATATAGAAGGTCTTGGGTACATACATGTGTATGTATTGCTTTTCGGATGTGTATTTGTAACAAGGTATGCAAATATCGTATAAATCCTTTGAAAACTATGGAGCTAATGTGGCCTTTGAGATTCGGACAAGTAAGTCCTTGGGGTGTCTTTGTATACCTAGCCTACCTAAAGCTTCCAACTTGGGATAGGTTGTCAGAAAGTTCGCTACAAGGATCTCATAGAAAGTCACGGGTTTTCATAAGTGCTTTAAAATGATGTCACAAATATGCAAGTACTTAGCATTATGAAATGTTGGGTATATTTCCGTACGTGAGTCAAGTTAAGTCGCTTTGCGTGTGAGGAATCACCGACCTGTCACCGCTGACTTGATTCTTAAAGGTCGTCTCCCTATACTCACCAAATGTCTTAATCTTAGTGCTTGTGTTGATTGTGAGAGTATATCTGAATGTGGGTCACTTAAGTTCGCAAACTTGATTAAGTGGCATATTAGGCTACTCGGGTTACATGGTGACTGTCCTTGGCCAGGGTATGCTGAAAGTGTTACAACCAAAAAGGAAACTGGAAGTACCGAGTGTTTAAAAGGACAAACATATTTGGTAATCGTTGATGGATCACTGTTCATAACTAATAATAAGAGAATTTCTTCTCGCTTGTGGGCTTATGTAACATGCTAATCTGATCTAATCAGCAGTAATTTTTGCTCTTGTAATTATGTTATTCGTTTATGTTCAGTGTATGTGTGTGTGTGTTTTTCGTGAAGTGTGTAATTTTTGTTGTTGTATTGTTTAAATAAAAGTTCCTATTGCACGAGAGACAAAGTCAGAATAGAATCTAGTTTCCAAGAGGACTCAACTACGTTCTATGGAACACTGAATAAACGAGTAGGGTAGTTAAGCAATAGTGTTGTGATCAAAAGCTAAAAGAAAGTGTGTCATGATTAACAGAATATGAGTTTAAGGAAAAGAACACAGAGTTGTTGATTTCAATAAACAGATATTGAGTTAATGCCTATCTTTGTTGATCTTTAGAAAGAAGATTTTCATAAGAATGAACACAGAGATGATTCATAGTTTGAAATTGATCTTTGAAAAGACTTTTGTTTGAATAAAAAAGATTTAGAACAGAGATTCTAAATAGTTTTGCTGAAGTTTGAAATTGCTAACAGTGAATTATTTGACCTTAAATGAGTTAGGCTAATAATAGACTGTTAAGTATATTCATTTTTTATTCAATTCTTCAGATTGTATGTTATTACTTTGAGAAGATTTGATGTTTGTATTGAGATTGTGCAGGAACACAAATCAACTCAGGTTGCCAAGCAAGATCTATGATTTAACCAAGATGAATACTAGTTTGATGAGGCAATCATAGGAGTATTTATAATTGGTATCTAAAGCGTGGGAGAAGGAAGACCAATCTGACTATAAGCATCCGAGTTATGTGATCTCATGATAGAAGCTTAAGATGTTCCAGATTTTAGGTTATCCTTATGATAGTAAGACCGAGATCTCACTTGCAAAAGTATAAGAGATTAGGTTTTAGTTAGATGTCTTTACAGAGTTAAAGACAAGTGACTTTAGAAACATAATCGATATAAGTTTGCATGATGAAGAAGAGTTAATTGGAAGACCTTAGTTTAGGTTATCCATAGAACAATAAAACAGAGATTTAAAGGTTCTAAATGGTATTAGGTGACGAATAAACAATGAGTTCATAAGTCATTTATATTAACAATGAGACAGTGTTCTCAAGGTTATTGTTTTGTAGTTCTAGACTAAGATAATGTCATATAGGATTTTTATGACTTATAATAGTGAAGAATAACAAAAATTGGAGAAGAAAATGAAAAATGTAGTTCTAGATTAAGTCATTGCTATATGTAGTGATGAGATAATGAAGAATAACATTATTTTCTTGTAAGTTGTTGTGTTGAGCTTGTATGTGCAGGTATAAGCACAAGGAAGCATCATGGTATATGTTTGATCTGACTACTTTGATCATAGTTAATGAATAAGGTGATCAGAAGAAACATTCAGAGTTATGAAGATATGGAGACATCTATAGTGTTGCTGTTGAAACATGATTTATGTTCCTAAAGTTTGTGATTCAAGTTTCAAAGTTTCTGGTTTTCATGGGAGTCAACTAGTTCAGTGTTGATCGTTGGAAATTTTACTTCTCTATTATATGCCGGTTATGCAAGGCGAGCAGAGACTCGAGCAATAAATCCAAGAAGGAAGATTGCACATGCTTAATTCGGAGGGATTTATCGTTGAGGGGGAGAACTACAACGAGCTATGGTGCATTAGTTGATTATCATGACGATACAGAGAGTTTGAAGTTTGCTGATCAAATCTGAAGTTTCAGAAAATCAAGTTTCGGGTATAGCAATAAAATTTTTGTTGTCTCGAAATTATCTTTTTCAGTGTATTTGCAGAGAAGTCAATCTAATGGAAGGATTTCTAAGCAAAAGACTGAAGTATTCAAGACAAGGCTAAGATCATCAGGTTTTTATTATTTATATAGTATTTACAAGATGATGATAGCTATGTTATTAGTTGAAGATCTTAGATATAGAAATATTTAATTTGAATATGGAAGATTATCAACCTTATGTAAAGCCTTAGACATAGACATAATGTGAATGTAGAAGGTTATCGATTATGTAAAGCCTTAGACATAGAAATGTAATGTTTGAATGTGAAAGGCTACTAGATTATTTTTTGTTGTTAACCTTAGACATAGATATATCGTTTGAGTTTGAAAGATTGTCAAATAGAAACGGTTATATGAATGTGAAAGGATATTGTGTTTTTGCAACCTTAGACATAAGTATTATGTTTGAATATGAAAAGTTTTCAAATGTGTTTTGAATCTTTAGATATAGAAACATGTATATGTATGTAAAAGGTGTTTGAAATTTATATGATATAATGAGGTTTTATATTATAAGAATTTCAGAATATTTTTGCTACATCATAGTTATGTATCCGAGTCATAAATTGAGGGGGAGTACATAAGAATGATTATTGTTATAATGATTAATCATCGTTATACATCCTAGTCATAAAATTGAGGGGGAGGTATAAGAATGACGAATCAATTTTATAACTTTTTTAAATTTTTACAAGTGATACAGACCGGGAAAGTTCGTTTGAAAGTTTTGGAAAGATTGATCGTAGAAAAGTTAAAGAATTTGTGTAAGTTTATTAACTTTTCAGGTTTAAGACGAAGATCGAGGAAAAGATGAAAGTTTGATGTCTACAGGTTTAGTCATTTTAATTTTTCATATTTCCAGGTAATTCGTAATAAACGTTGATCAATTATTCAGAAACTTTGGCGAAATTTTGATTTTAAAGTGTGCAGGAGGTATTTACGACCTCGTAATTTGCAGGTGATAGAATACGACCTCGTAATTGGTCGATTGGGCCAAGTGGAAATATGACCTCATAAATGGGTGGGCCGGGTTGACCCAAGCCCATTCGGGTTGAGTGGGTATATAAACCCAAATAACCCTAATACGACCTCATATATTAAAATCAATTTGAGAGCTTTACGACCCCGAAATATAAGTCTGCTACCCCGATTGTGATTCGATATATACAATTAGATCAAGAGTTTTTGAGTGATATTTTTGTGTTCATCTCGAAAAACCGAATCTAGGTATACTATCTAATCGTAATATAGTTATCCATGCAACAAGAAAATCAAGAAAATAGGATTCGAAATTTTCGAATTAGGTTTCCTTAGTTTCTTCGATTTCTGGGTAAAAATATGGGTTGGGGTAACTTAATCACTTGAATACGAAAGTATAGAAGCAATTTTTACAAGTATTGGTTGGGTAAATCGTAAAATCGCGATGAAGAAGATGAACAGTGCGACGAACTCGCATTTGGGGGTTTGCTAGCCCAGATTTTGCGACCTCGTATTTGTCAATTTATTTTGACTTTGTTGACTTCTAGATTGCGAGGTGGATTTACGACCTGGATCAAATACATGGCTAAATTGAAAATACGACCTCGTATTTAGAATTTGGTTGACTTGTATTTTGACTTTATAATACGACCTCGTACAGGGATACGACCTCGTATTTGACTTAATAGATTTTCAAAAGTTTATTTTTATTAAAAATTTGAAAATGAGTTAATCATTAAATTACAGGGATAATTTATTATTTTTTAACTAAATTACAGGGATAATTTATGTTAATTATGTTTTAACTAAATTACAGGGATAATTTATGTTAATTGTATATTTTATGCATATGAATTTTGATGTCAATTTAAGTAATTAGTTATTTGTTATTGATTACAGAAATGGCAACAAACTTCATAGCAGGTCATAACTTTGTGATCAACTTAGACGAGAATCAAGATGGAACCGCATATTATCATGAGATTTCACATTTTTGAAGCGGTCAAGAATTCATCACATTCTTACTCATTCACCTGTGCTTTATGAGTCATACCTGGTAGAGTTCTGGGAGAATGCAAGGCAAAAGAGGACTGCTACTCAGGATATAATAGAGACAGTGGTTGCTGGCAAGACTATCACATTCTCAGCTCATGATCTTATTGATATCTTAAAGTTAGGTACAGTAGATCAAGAAGGAGGAGAGAATGGACTTACTACTTTCAGTAGAGAGGTTATTATTGGAGGATTTACAAGGATGGGTTATGCTGATGATTTGAATGTGGGAACACTGAAGAAGCGGGGATTCTTTGGAAGGTGGAGATACTTAGCGCACGTATTATTGGTTAGTTTGTGTAGTAGAAGAACCGGATGGGATACGCTTAATCAAGAATCTCAAGCTCAGATGGTTGGTCTAGTATACAATAAACCATATAGTTTTTCTAAGTATTTCTTTAACGAATTAAGGAAACAAACTACTGCCAGACTAGGGCATAGGTTTATGGTCTATCCTAGATTCGTTATGATGATTATCAATCATCATATTCCTAATCTACCGGCTACAAAGAAGGTCCTGAAAGTGACATCTATCGTGAGAAGGGCATATGATGAGCTCAAGAGTCGCTTTGAGGGCGATCCAAGCGCTCAAGATATACCTTTGTTTGGAGCTCTAGTGGATATTAATTTCAATCCACCTAGAGCTGAAGAGTTTGCCAGATTCAGGACTGAAATTGTCCCACATCAGCCTGTTGTTAACCCAGTTCCTCTACAGATGATGATGCGAGATGCACCAATGCGCGACATAGAACAACCACAGGTTCAAGGCACAGAAGAGATGATAGTTGAGAAAGATGTGGTTCTTGAAAAAGAAGCAGAAGCACATGAAGATTCTGTTGATCATGTTGCTAGTACTTCTGAGGATGCTTCAAGAAAGTTCCATCTGATCAAGGTCTGAAAAGGAAGAGAACAGAGGCTTCTAAGGAATCTGATGTGCCAGAAGTTGAAGAGGTACCTGCTCCAAAGAAGAAAACTGTTATTAAATTGAAAGTTAAGGAGAAAACTGCTGCTAGTGGAGTAGATGAGATGGTCAAGGCTCCAGAAGCATCAAGCAGAGTTTCTAAACAAAGGTCTAGGAGATCAGTTGAGTCACATGCAGAGCCAGTGATGCCAAAAAGATCTCACAAGGCGACTGTTAATCTTGAAAGACCTTCGACAACTCATAGAATGAAGGATTCAGTGCCTAATCCAGAACCAAGAACTGAAGCGACTACACGTCAAGTTCCTATATTACCACCAGTGTTTGGTATGGCTGACATGAAAGGAAGATGATGGTGTTAGAGGCTAGAGTTACTGGTTTATTTGATGAGTTGGAGAAACAGAAGAAGAACCATGAGAAAGAAATGAAGAAAAAGGAAAAGGAAGTTGAGATGTTAAAGAAAGCTCTTAATGATGAAAGAAAGAATCATCAAGACTTTATTAACACTCTCATGTCCAACTTTGACATGGTTCGTCGTGAAGCTACTAAGGCAGAGAGTTCAGCTACTAGAGCTAATACTGGTGTAGTTAGAGTGGCTGAACAGATGACCAAGATTGCTGATGTCATGCTAGATTGTGTGATGCAATCAGATTTGAATGAGCTGATTGAGAAATTTTTGGTCAAGAAGAAATTGTTACCAGATCTAGGTTGTAAGGGTGATGAGCTTTCGAAGAACAAAGATGATGATTCGAATCAAGACCCAGATACAACAAAAGATAAAGGTAATAAGCATCAAGAAGATTTTACCAAGGCAATAGAGTCTCTGAATGAGATTGCAATTGGTATGGTAGAATCTTCTAAGACAACAGATGCTGTGAGAGAAGAAGGTGAAATAATCTATGGTGATGAGAGTTGGATGGATATCGCAGAGGTCGATATGCCAGTTACAGCTTCAAGGCTTGTGGATAAAGATGCTGAGTGCAAAGGGTTTAGTATTGATGACTTTAGAGCTAAGCTTGATAGAATGGACAGGTCTGAACAAGTCCAAGATCCTGAAGCTCCAGTCATGCAAGAACCAATTGCTGAAGATCTTGATGTGCAACATACAGAGCCTGTTGATACTAGACCAAATTGGGTCATTACTTGGAAGCAGAACATGGCTAAGTATGAGGCATCGCATAAACCTATCAAGTATAAAGACAAGATTCAGGGAGAGAAGGTTGAAGCCTACGCCACTACTACATGCTCAAGAATCGTGAGTTTTCATTGGGATGATGAGTTGAGACTTCTCATTATCAGGAGAACAGACGGAGTGCAGTATTTGGACTATAACGAAGAAGCCATCAACTCACTTACTGATGTTGATTTTTGGTGCTTAGCTAGGCTAGAACTGATTAACCCTAGTGGATCTGAGTTCGGAAATTGTATTGCTAGGTCTATGGCGAAAGATATGAAGATCAAGGATCCATCTCAGAGAAAATATCATCCACAGGAAGGCAAGATGGTCAAGGATAAATCAAAGATAGATCCAAAGACAAAGAAGCCTGTTGTTACTTTAAAGTATGAGCCGACCAAGTTTGCCAAAGAAGTGCCTTTGAAAAAGTTTAAAAGGGACTTATTGGATAATATGAAGGGCTGGTACTTTGACAGTAAGACATATGAAGCTGTGATGTATGGAGATCATCACTATGAGATTTTGAGGATTTATGAGCCTTTGCATCTAGTGAACTTCTGTAGGAAAGATCTGCTAAAGCTGAACAGTGCTAATATTTGGTTTTCACCAGATTTTCAGGGTCCAGCGTTGCGATATAGGAATGCAGTGAGTTTGTGCTTGAAAATTGGGTTACATTCAGACTGCGATTTCTATAAGGCTGTAGATGATTCAGAGGAAGTTCAGAAGAAGAAGAAGGCTGATACAAAGAAGCAGAAGAAGTAGATCAATGACAAAGACAAGACAAAGACATAATTTGTAACGTCTAGAAGCTATTGCCAAGGGGGAGTCTGTAAGTGCACGTCTATGTCAATAGCAGTCTAGATTGTTTGGGCTTATATTGTAATATGTCTTTGTAATGGGATTGTCATTAATGAACTTAGTATTATGCATAGAAATACTAGATTAAGTTTAAGTATTGAATGTGTAATAATCTGCTTAAGTATGAATTGCGACCTCGCAATTCATAAGGGAAATGCGACCTCGTAATTGCAGGGTCAATTACGAGGCAAGACACAGATTACGACCTCGTAATAGTGTCGAGCTGGGCTTGAAATGCGAGGCCGCTGCGCTGAAGCCCAGTCGTGTTGTTCCTTATAAATACCGAACCCTAACAGAGATTAGGGTTGAACATTTGTCGAAATTTCAAGCATATTTGTGCAGGTTAAGTTGTCAAGTATTGTTCCGCTAGCCTAGAGAAGATCTGCGAGGCAGCAGATAATCTGAAGGCTTGTTGTGAATCACCAAGTTATAGTGAGGGATTCCGCACCTCAAGATAACTGGAGCAAACTATTAACGATCCGATTCAAGGGGACTTACATTTACCTTAATAATTATATATTTTTATTTATTGCATATTGTTCCATAGTTATTAATCACCGGCTTTTTGTTATATATTTCTGAGTTAAATATATTACAGGTATGTTTATTTTATTTTTATTGTTTTCTGGATTTTGAGGCTTTGTTTGTAAGTTAGAAGATATACATTTGTTTTATATTACAACCTTTGCTGTATATGGGTCTATGTATGTGTGTTTATGTTATAAATTATTAATATTGATGATATTGTTTTTTGAGTAATTATGGTGATGAATATCTTAAGCATTTTTAGATCTTATTGTGCTTATCACAAAAGTGAGAGGGTTTATGAATTTTTATGAGTTTCAAGATGATAAATATTGGTTGATTTTTTATGTATTCAATCTTTTTTATGTCTATTGTATAAAAATTCAGGCTATAGTTAGAAAATCCAATTTTTGCTTGGACATTTATTGTCTGGTGTGCACATTCAACAAGTTGAAAGAACAAAGTAATCTAGGGCATTAGACTTGACGGGATGAGTATACAACTTAGACTTGATGGTGTAGGCGGCTGGACTGATGATGGTGTTGATGCTGAGATATATGCTCGACAACTTATGTTTAATTCTCTAAGTGTGGTATAAGATGAACCCATGGGTTCTACTGATCCGTGGAGGGTATTGGAGAGTTCATGCTAATACTAAAGTCTAAGAATTTTCAACTGCATGTGTTATTGCACTCACTGATCACTGGGTAGCAATATTTTTTTGCGGGTCTTATGTGTGAAGGTGATTGAGTTGATTTCATGTACCCAAGTCTTAGGAACAGGTTGCACAGCGGAAGCAAATTAGAAAAATAAAGAACGAACACGAGAATTAACGTGGTATCTCACACAATGTGTGTGAACTAATCCACGGCTGCAACTAGGGTTTTTTATTAGCTCAGTACAACTGACGCGGGCCCGAATGACGTCGCTGGAGAGTCAACGGGTCATGGTCAATAATAAGGGGAAGTGGAAAGAAATGAAATGGATGGAAAGTCAATATTTGACCAAATACATAAGTATATGGCAAATATGACTTGGATGTCGACAACGAAGCGGTGAATTGAAAATCTTATGCGAATTAAAATGATGATGCAATGCACTTTGTTAAGCATAAAAAGAGAATTTTGATTGATTAATTAAACTACAAAAACTAAATGCAAACATAAACTAAAGCAAGGAAAACAAACACACAATCAAAATTTCACACAAATGTTTGGCTAGACGGAATCCTCCCATCTCATGGTGACCATGGTTGACTAAAAATAAATAATATAAGCCGGTTGATTAATTGTGACTTAGAAATCATTGACTTTTACTTGAGAAATGGCGTGACAAAATATCCAACTCAATTAACTAGACGGTCATCTACGATAAAAGATTTAGACATTAAAATCACTAGAAACGATAAAAATGAGTATTGCGGTCACAAGTATTCCCCATTCCCATCGTTTGGCATGAAAAACGACTCAAGAGGCTTAGATCAAAATACAAGTTGGTGTCCCTTTATGTATCCAATCCAAGCTAACAAGTTATAAAAACACTTAGACGGTCATCTTTTAATGCAATTTGTAAGTCCCCTGGTAACTAGATCATTACAGGAATGCTATGATTATGTTGGAGTGCGGAATCCTCCAAGATAACCTATTTGATATTACTATCACGGTTTCTGTGTACGGCTTAGCTTTTTGGTTCACTACGCCCTGGTAGTCTACCCTAAAGCAATGAGAAACGAAAATGACAGAGTTTTGGCTATATGAGTCAATCAGAATTATCAAAGTTGTTATGAAACTCGACTTAGGGTTTCATATATATAGGGTACGGCACGAGCCTCGATTGGGCTGGCCTCAAACGACCCTCAGCATGTGAAGCCCGCTGGGCCTTCACGTGAAAAGACCCTCACTCATACGAGGTTCAAATGAGGAGCCTCTAATCAGCAAGCCTCATATGGTCTAGGTTCTAATGAAACACTTAGCATATAATATTATGTACCAATATTAGATAAACATGTAAATAAACATTAAAGTCCAAAACATAATGTCCATATCTAATGTCCAATTACAGACTCGATAAACAAAATGATAACATATCTAGATTGCTAAATGTCACACAAAAGTGCACTTACAAACTCCCCCTTGACATTAGCTTCTAGATGTCTTCAAAATTCTTCAAGTCTTCATTTGTACTTAAGACTATCAGCATGTAGATCTTCCTTTAAGCACAATCTGATCATCTTGCGATATTTCTCCAACTCAGGTCTCATCAGATCATTACTGTAGCTTTCGGCATTCTTTAACCTTCTAAGATCCTTTCTTGAAAAGTTAACCAGCTGCAGTGGATCATGAATTCTCAGAATATCTTTGATAATTCATCTCTTCTTTAGCTTGAACATACATCTCACCAGTTTTGTCATCAATACCCCAATCTTCCATGTCAGTTAACATATTATGTGCCCATTTCTTCAAAGGTACTCTCTGTATAGCTTTTACCTTAGGCCAATATGTTGTCTTCTTGTGAACATCAATGGATCTGGCACCTGGAATCTTGATTACCTTAACATATGTTGGATGAAAAGCAAAATCTTCATTATTTGGATTTCTGATGAACGTCCATTTTGTGATAAAAACCCCTATCGAAAGGCTTCATTTCTATACCTAAATGAGTTAATATTCCGGAACTATCGGTACTTAATGGATTCTATGTTTACGCAGCTTCACGGAAGATGCGAGTGATGGTAAATTGTTAAGTTCAGAATTTGAGTTTATGTGTGTGTTAGTGTGTGTAACAATGGCGGTTTTAGAGAGAGAATGTAGAGAGAGAGAGAGGTGATGGCAGGCAAAGTTTTGATAGCATTAATGGGTAAAAGGTTACAATTTGCTTAATGGAGGGGGTTTATATACATATGAGCTATTTACACTATGCCCCCTTCCATATTAAAGATATTTACAATAAAGGTACAATTTACATAGATTTATACAAATCAACTACTACATTTATATTTCTAACAATCTCCCCCTTAGTAGTGATTTGTCAAAAATATCCAGTCTTTGTCAATCTTTAAGCTCTTGTATTTGGTCTGTCTTTGTTTGGATGCCAGAACCAGTTGTCTCCTTCAGGTCTGTCATCAGGAACAATCATATTTGCTTCAAAGTTCTTTGGTGGAATATTTTGTGGACCTGGAAGATGACTAGGTTCATAATTGATCCAACAACCTCCTATTCGACGTACAACGTACTTAGACTTCTGAACATTCTTTGCCTCTCTCATCATTCTGATGCTGTCTCTGTACTCGAGTCTTTGATTGATCTTGGAGATTGCTTTATCAAATACTTCCTTTTTCTTTTTATCTTGATCATCTTCTTTCAAGCACAACAAAACATTCTTGCAAAATTCTAATGTTCCATCAGAATAAGAAGCAAGTTCATCCATACGAATGAAAATCTTCTTCTTTCGACTATTCAGAAAGACAACTCCAAAGGATGGTTCTTCTATGATATGACCAATACTTAGCTGTTCAATATCTGCGGTGTAAAGACTTTGATATGGATATGGCACATTGATCTTCCTCTTGACAACTTCAAATCCTATTTGAAAATCTTCCAATGAAGCATATTGAATGCAGCTTGACATATATCTTTTTACAGCTTCAAAGGCGATAACGTCTTCACGATATCTTTGCATTGCATTCAGGAAATGGTTGTAGAGAAAGATAATGTCTGCAACTGGCAAAAGTTTGAAATGGGCTTCTGTGAATCTATACATCTTGTTGTTGTCTCTTTTCACATGATAGCAAGGGACAGAGATAGAAACCCTTTTAATCAAAATTACTCTGACCAGCACCAAGATTTTATGATTTCTTTGTTCTTCGAGAAGCTTTGGATTGTACTGCTTGGTGAGTTGAAGAAGTTCTTTGTATTCTTCAATTTGCCTTGCTTCCTTAAACTTGTACATTGAATCCAACTCTGGTCTCTTTGTTTTGGTAACTTTAGTAGCTCCACAGAATATCGGATAAGCTCTTTCTTCAAGATATCTAGACTTCTTAGCTGCCTCCTTTGGCTTAACACCCAGAGTAATCATTCTTTCTTTATCCCTCAAGAAGTATCCTCGATCAATAAACCTCCTTTGTTCTTCAGTCAATTCAGAAGGAAAATAATCAGGGAGAACTTCCTCGGATATGATTGCCTCTTTCAACACTTGTTTATATGTTGACTTCATGAAATTCTGAGATGCAGCTTCAGGAGTCTTTCTCAATTCATCAAAACTATTGAAGTCTTCAAAAGTGTAATGCTGTGGAGTTGTGTTAGCAGGAACAGAAGATTCTCCAATTTCTTTTCTGCTTGAAGAACCTGTTTCAAAATAGTCAAGATCTGGAAATTCTTCAAACATTGGTTCTTCATCAGCTTCTACATTTGCTGGAGTCTCAACATTTCCTTCAACTCTTGCCGAAGTGTTTCCAATATTAGTCTGACCTTCTCCTTGGTTCTCCCCCTCGGGGTGATCATCAGAATCAGGATCATCCCGTCGAGAAGCAACCGAGGCTGGTCGGCAAGATTCTAGAGCCAACAAATGTAATTCAAAGGCAGCAAGCTTAGCATCATACTCTGCTTTTTGTTTGTTAACTGTATCTTCAAGATGCTTGACTTGTTTTTCATACGCAAGCTCCCTTTCTCTTACTTCCAAAGCATTTAATACCCCCCTTTCAGTTACTGTCAACATATCTCCTTCAGATCTTAAAATATTCAACAAATGATCAAAAGCTTTGTCTTTTCTTGCCTCAACTTCTGCTTCGTTTTCCGCATATTCAACAATTTCATTCTCTATAACAAACCCTTCTTCTTCATCAACTACAACATTCTCATTCTCTTCTTCCTTTTCTTCATCACTATCAGCTCCAAAAACTTCATTAAATTTTCTTTTTATTTCAGCAATTTAATCTCCGCTTGATCTTTCTTCAATATCATCTTGATTTCCACCCTCAGATCTTTCTTGCATCACCACATCCTCAACATTTCCTTCAACTCTTGCCGAAGTGTTTCCAATATTAGTCTGACCTTCTCCTTGGTTCTCCCCCTCGGGGTGATCATCAGAATCAGGATCATCCCGTCGAGAAGCAACCGAGGCTGGTCGGCAAGATTCTAGGGCCAACAAATGTAATTCAAAGGCAGCAAGCTTAGCATCATACTCTGCTTTTTGTTTGTTAACTGTATCTTCAAGATGCTTGACTTGTTTTTCATACGCAAGCTCCCTTTCTCTTACTTCCAAAGCATTTAATACCCCCCTTTCAGTTACTGTCAACATATCTCCTTCAGATCTTAAAATATTCAACAAATGATCAAAAGCTTTGTCTTTTTCTTGTTGGTTTGTTGTTGGTGATATTTGAGATGGTGTCTGTGTTCTTTGTGTTGGTGTTTGAGATGGAAGTGAAGTACCCAACCCTGAGGTTGTTTGCACACTTGTGGTGTGACCTAAATTCAGCGAAGCTGATTCAGGATTTCCTGCAGATCCTCGGGTTATACCCTCACCAGCAGTTTGAGATTCAGTGGCTTTGCAACCAGAATCGGGTTGTGTCCTAGACTGTGATAAATCACTATCCGGGACTTGTTGTAGGGTAACACCTCTAACAACACCGGGGTCACTGAGAATGCCCGTTAATACAGTCTCAGGTTGATCCTGAGGAACAACAGTGTCACCTTGGCGTTCATACTGTCCCCCAGTCTCGGTTTGAGAACTGTTACCTGCGGCTAAAGCTGGCATGATGTTAGCTAAGGCAGGATTTCCAAGCTGTCCTTGAGGGTCACACAAAGTGGGTCCCTCTCCGCTTGTTCCGACAATAGTACTAAACTGTGCTTGTGAATCCGTGTGCCTAGGAGATCTAGACTCTTGTGCACGAAATGAAGTCGAGAGGTGGGGCTGGTCCTCTCTATTTTCAACACTCTCATCCTCCAAATGAGGAGAGTGTGGTAAACGTGGCTGTTCCCCGTGCATTTGTGAGACTAACTCCTGTTGTGAGGAGTCAGAATGGCGAGGAGAGTTTGGTGCAAGCGAGAATGGGGAGTTCTCGACTTCTACCCTAGGGTTGTCATCCCGGCTAGACACATTGGTTTCAACTATCGGAGGGCCAACGTTTTCTTTATGCCCTTGTCCTAACCCGGACCTCTCAACCTCTCTAACATTTTCAACTCCTCCCTCAATCCCGCCTTGTTCCTCCTGCACAACTGCATCTCTTGTGCTAACATTCTCAGATTCCAACTCAGATACTACATTCTCAACAATTCTAGTTACTTGTTCAACATCAAACGCAGCTGAGGCACCAACTTGTTCATTCAAATCTGTTGATGAAGATTCATATCTTTGGTGTGCAGATTTAGAAGACTTATGTTTTCTTTTGGATTTCTTCTTCTTTGATGCCTTCGTTGGTGCACGTCTAGCAGCCATTTTAAGTCCTACCAGGTGGTGCAGTTGGTAGTGCTGAAGCAAGCGGTGTCGGATTAAGTACAGGTGATAAACGAGGTGGTGTTAGAGTTGGTGGATTTGGTGAAACAACGGATGGTATTGGTGTAGATTGTGAAGGTGAAGATTGTGAAAATTGAACGGTGGTGGAGATTGTGTTGTTGGAATAGATGGTGAGGTTTGTGAAGTAATATTCGGTGTAGATTAAGAAACAGGTGAAGAAACAGGTTCAGGTGTGACAACTTCTTGCTCAAACATGACTCTTTTTGATTTTCTTTTCCGCTGCTCAGAAGTCCCCTCATCACTAACCCCTCTTTTTCTTTTAGATGACCTAGGACCCTCACTTGGCGACCTATTCACAGCTTGGGTAGGAATCTGTCGGCTTTCAGATCCCATCGCTGTGGCTAACCACTCTCTATAGGACCTAAGGTGAGGACTCTGAGCAGGAACCAGATTAAGCAGAAATGGTGGAATTGGAAAAGGTCAAACATTATCACTTCCTGTGCCTCTTACTCTTATGTTTGATTTGTACATTGCAATCACACACTTGAAGCTGTCTTCCAACTTTGGAATCTCCTCAGTATTATCAAGTACGTCTTCGATTATCAAAGTGAAGAATCGAATATAAGGAATGTACTTTCGTTCTTGAACATCCTTTCCTTGCACCACTTGTCTCATCTTATCCCACACAATCTTCGCATAGTCACATTTGTCATTATGTGTAACAACATAGTATATAGACAGTGAGTGCTTTGTCATTGTATCAATACCCTTCTGGGATGGCATCAGACAGGTGCTTAAGACATTGTACATTGTATGCCATAATGTAGCCACATTCATCCTTTTAAAATCCCTCATGGATGTCAACTCTCCTTCATATCCCAAAGCATGAACTGCTGATTGTAACTCTTCATACTCTTCCTGTTCTGGAAAACCAATAATCGTTCTGAATTCATCCAGTGTGAATTGGCAGTTGAAAACATTATCAGCTGATTGTAGAGAGTATCTAAAGCATTCTTCACGCTGATGTCTTTTATTGGCTTTCACAAACTCAATTGATTCCCATAAATCAAATACATACTTCTCGGGAACAATTGCACCACTAGTTAAAGCATTGTTCAAAGGATGATAGCTCAGAATATCCGTAATGATTGAGAATTTGGATGTAAATGGAATATGAAGAGCTTGATTGGCTTGCATCTTCATAGTTGCACCTTCTTGGAACATCACCATCTTTATATTTATTATTTTTCTGATAAGACAAACTGACCAAAATTTTGACCAGAAAATACATTTTAAACACAGAAAAATAAAACACAATAACATTTAATAAACACATTTAATACACAAAGACAATGTTTCATATATATCAAAAATGAGAAAACAAAGTAGTACACAAAGGCGTTCAATACCTTGCCTCTCACCCTAATATATATACGAAACATGACGATATATAGAATCACATAAGTATTAAAAGATAAGAACACAAAGGCGTTCGATACCTTACTTCTTACCCCCAACACTTATGAAATACTATATAGACAATACACAATACACACATACATACATACATTTTAAAATCAACACAAATAAAACAAACTTAGAATTAAAAATAGAGAAAATCAATTTTAACTGTTTGCCGAGAAAAAAACTCGGCAAATGGGGGTTTAAAAAACAATTTCTCAAAATTTTGCCAAGAACTTAATAATGACCAAAAATTGGTTTTGGCAAAATTTTTGACAAAAAGTATGATTTGCCGAGCAAAAATCTCGGCAAACACGAGAATAGAAGCAAATCAGGGACCATTGATTCAAGTCATCGAGTATTGAAGTGAAGTCTCGTAAACGCCGAGCAAAAACCTCGGCAAATGAGCATTTCAGACTGGACTTCATTGAATATATGAAAACTCCTTTGATTTGAACAACAAGAATGTTGACAAATGTTAAAGGAATATTTCAATGACAAAATGTGCATTTGCCGAGATAAAATCTCTGCAAATGGCACATTTGATGTAAATCAAGGAAAAATGATCAAGTCTTTTTGAAAAATTTTAAGCATTTGCCGAGATAAAATCTCTGCAAATGACACATTTAGATTTCAAGACTTAAGAAAAATTTCTTCAAAAAGATTGATTTGCCGAGCAAATTGCTCTGCAAATGGCTAATTCAAGACTTGAAAGAAAATTTTCCACAAAATGTTGATTTGCCGAGATAAAATCTCTGCAAATCACTAGTTCAATGCTTTGAAATTTTTTGACTTAGGGTTTGTTTGACAAACAGGATTTTGAAGGTTTTGAGAAAAACATGCATTTGCCGAGCAAAAACCTCGGCAAATGACCTTTTTTGAACTGAAAATTTAATAAGTCAAAATATGAACATGAGCAACCAAAGCATTTGCCGAGATAATATCTCTGTAAATGGCTTATTCAGGACTTAGAAAACCTTTGAACAGATTGAGAAAACAATCATTTGCCGAGATAAAATCTCTGCAAATGACCTTTTTGATTCAATTAGTTTAGACAACAATCTGAACAAGTTTTGCCATTTATATGAAGATTTGAAGATGGAAATGAAAAAAATATAGCATTTGCCGAGCAAAAACCTCGGCGAATGGCACAAATCTTCAAACATTCATATATTATACCCAGCCCTTCAACAATTCAAGCCCAGAAAATCAAGAACAATGCAGATTAAGGTATTTAATTCAGATAAACAACAAAGATAATCCCTAATCATGCATCTAATATCAATAAAACACAAAACAAATTATCACAGAATGCATAATGATCATGGCATTTCATTCAAGCATTTAATCAAACAATTTAAGAGCAATAAGAAAACAAGAAATCTTACCTCAAAACTGATGATCTGATGAAGATAAAAGATGGAATAGATCACAAGTATGATCACTAGTATAAGCCCACTTCGATTATTATGATCAATAAGAAAAAGATTGATTGATTGAAGTGAAAAGAAATTGGTTTTGAGAGAAAAGATAAAGAAAAACTGATTTGAATTTGAAATAAATGGTTTGTCCCGCCCATTTCCTTTTAAATCTCAAATCCGGGTCATGGTTCTGGGTATGACCCGCGTGTCAACCCGGATACCAATCAGTTTCGGGCTAAATTCTTTATGTTTTGGGCTGAACATGTATTTGGGCTTAACAAACAAAACAAAAAAAATAAACAAAAAAATAAAAAAAACAATAAAAAAAATAAAAAAATAAAAAAAAAAAATAAAAAAAAATAAAAATAATAAAAATAAAAAAAATCTTTTTATCATTTTAGAATTTTCTAATTTTGTATTTGGTTTTTCAGATTTTAGAGCAAACACACATAAAAATAAAAAAAAATTAAACAAATAAAACAAACAAATTAAAAAAAAATATTACTCAAACTATATAATCAAACAAATATTCACATGCATTTGCACACTCCCCCTCAAATTAAGCATATATCAAAACAGTAAATTTACAAACTCCCCCTAAAATCATGCATTCTACCCTTTTTCTCCCCCTCAAACATTGCATGTAATAATAGATAAAACACATCAATGTTTGAAACAGAAAATGAACATAGAATACATGGCATGAAAGTATTTAAGTTTGTAAATCTAGCATTCCCAACTTGGTTTTAAGAAAGTTAAACCTCTGTTCATCCAAAGGTTTGGTGAAAAGGTCAGCAAGTTGGTAGTCTGTTGGGACAAAATAGAGTTCGATGTTACCTTTCTCGACATGATCTTTAAGAAAATGGTACCGAACATCTATGTGCTTTGTCTTTGTGTGTTGTACAGGATTGCAAGAAATAGCAATAGCACTCTTAGAGTCACAGTAGATGGGAATTCTATTGAACTAAAATCCATAATCAGTCAACTGAGTCTTCATCCAAAGAACTTGTGAACAACAGCTTGCTGCAGCAACATATTCAGCTTCTGCAGTGGATGTGGATACACAATTTTGTTTCTTCGAAGACCAACTGACTAATCTATCCCCTAGAAACTGTACGCTCCCAGAAGTACTCTTTCGGTCAAGCTTACAACCTGCATGGTCAGCATCCGAATATGCAATTAACTGAAACCCGGTATCCCTTGGATACCAGAGACCAAGGTTCACAGTGCCTTTTAGGTATCGGAAAATCCGTTTGACGGCCTGGAAATGACTTTCCTTAGGATTGGCCTGGTACCTGGCACACATGCATGTGGCGAACATAATATCCGGGCGACTTGCAGTCAAATACATTAGCGACCCTATCATACTGCGATATCTCTTTTGATCAAAAGATTTTCCATTTAAATCAGCATTAATCTTTGTGCGAGCTTCCATGGGTGTACCAATTGGTTGACAATTCATCATATCAAACTTTTTCAACATGTCAAGAATGTACTTAGATTGACAAATAAAAGTACCATTTGACAACTGTTTTACTTGAAGACCAAGGAAAAAGTTTAATTCACCCATCATGCTCATTTCAAATTTCTTGATCATTAAAGCTGAAAAATTCTTGCAGTATTTAGGGTTAGTTGACCCGAAAATTATGTCGTCAACATAAATCTGGATTAAAATGATGTCACTCCCTTGTCGTTTGATAAACAAGGTAGTGTCAATCGAACCTTTGCTAAAACCAGATTTCACAAGATAAGAAGAGAGAGCATCATACCATGCACGAGGGGCTTGTTTCAGACCATATAAAGCCTTATCTAACCTGTAAACATAATTCGGATTCGTTGAATTCACAAATCCCTCAGGTTGTTCAACATACATTTCTTCTTTGAGAATCCCATTTAAGAATGCAGTTTTGACATCCATTTGATAGACTGTGAAAATCTTGTAGGCAGCATAGGCAAGAAACATCCGAATAGCCTCAATTCGTGCAACTGGTGCGAATGTCTCATCATAATCAATGCCATCTTGTTGACAATATCCCTTTGCAACCAATCGTGCTTTGTTGCGTACAACAACTCCAGTTTCATCCTTTTTGTTCTTGAAGATCCATTTGGTCTTAATTGGCTCCTTATTCTTGTAAGGATTGGGAACCAATTTCCATACCTCAAGACGTTCAAATTGATTCAGTTCTTCCTGCATTGCTTTCACCCAATCTGGACAATTTAGAGCTTCATTCACTGTCTTTGGTTCAACAATACTCAGAAAATTCACAAACAGACATTCATTCGCGGATGCGGATCTTGTCTGAACTCCAGTTGTTGGATTACCAATGACTTGAGAAATCGGATGAGCTCTAGTCCATTTGGTTGTGTGAGGAATTGGATCAAGTGGATCACCAGATTCTTCAGAATCAATAAAATCAGGAGAATGTTGTTCTGTTAATTGTTCAAATGAAGTAGCAATTGGTTCAACAAAGTCGTCGTGATCATAATCCTCAGGATTGGTTGAAGGATTTGTCACTTGAGAGATATTATGAGGTTGAGTATGCAACTCTGAATTATCAGTAGGTGGAGGAGAATCAGATGATGAATTGACATCTGATGTTTGTGATGGTGAAGACTCATTTGGATCTATCTTAGTTGAATTTGAACTGGATGGTTCATTTGTATTGACTTCAGATTCAGGAACTTTCTTTGGAACTTGGAAAAATTCTTCAAATAAGATATCCAAATCATGTGTAGTTGGAGTAGAGAATGATGATATGACATTTGATGCAGTCTTTGTTGCGGAAGCTTGTGGACTTTGAAGTTCGGGTCTTGAACTGTGTTGTTCAAGAACCATTTCCGAGAGTTCATCAAATCTAACATTCATGCTCTCTTCGATTCTCTTGGTTTTTCGGTTATACACACGGTAAGCTATTGATTCTCTTGAATAACCGATGAAATATGCCTCATCGCCTTTTGGTTCAAATTTGCCCAGATTGTCTCGATCATTGAGAACATAACAAACACATCCAAATATGTGTAAGAAGTTCACATTGGGCTTTCTTTTGTTAATCACCTCATATGGAGTTTTATCAAATCTCTTGTTTATGATTGATCTATTTTGAGTGAAACATGCAGTAGCAACAGCTTCAGCCCATAGATTCAGAGGCAACTTAGAATAAGCAAGCATTGTTCTAGCTGCTTCAACAAGAGTTCGATTTCGACGTTCAACTACTCCATTCTGTTGAGGTGTTCTGGCAGCGGAAAATTGATGAGTAATACCCATGGACTTGAAGAAAGAATCAATTGTTGAATTCTTGAATTCAGTTCCATTGTCTGAGCGAACAATTCTAATAGATGATTTAAGATTTACTTGGGTCTTCTTGATGAAATCAATAATCACCTTCGGAGCATCACTCTTTGCATGAAGAAAGAATACCCAAGTATAACGAGAATAATCATCGACAATCACAAGAATGTATCGCTTGCCATGGATACTTTGAACTTTCATTGGGCCACACAAATCCATATGAATAAGGTGCAAAGGACTTTCTGTACTTAGAAACTTCTTTGGTTTGTGTGTTGCTTTCTTCATCTTTCCAATTGCACAAGCTGGACAAACATGTTCACTTTTATACTTATAATCTGGAAGACCTTCAACAAGTTGTTTATCCACAAGAGCATTGATCGTTTGAAAATTAAGATGAGAAAGACGACGATGCCATAACCAAGAATTTTGTGCAGTTGCTTTGGAAAGAAGACAAATATCTGAAGAATGAGTTGGAATGTTGTTGAGATCAATTGTGAACAAATTGTTGTCTCTTGTTCCAGTTAGAATATCCACACCATCTTCAGTCTGCACTTTGCATTCATATCTCCTGAATAATACTTGAAGATCATTGTCACCCAACACTAAAAAGATTGTGTCCTAATCCTTCAACATAGGAAACTCTCTTGATAGTGACTCCATTTTTAACAATGTCTCCATAACCAAGAATAGGAGCGATATGATCATTTCCGAATCTGACGGTTCCCATAAACTTTTCAACAAAGTTCGAAAGAATAGACTTGTTTCCAGTCATATGACGAGAACATCCCGAGTCAACATACCATACACAAATGAGATATTCCTGCAAGGACAAGTAATATGATTTAGGTACCCACATAGACTGGGTCCTTGCAGGTTAGAGGGATAACATGCAAGTACACATAAAAAAATAAAACAAAATGAACACAAAAACAAACATTTAATTCAACATAACAAACAAACACACATATTCAAATAACACACAAGCACACAGTTCAAATGAGAAATACAAATAAATGAACACAAAAACAAACATTTAATTCAACATAACAAACAAACACACATACGAGTTCAACATAAAAACAAACATTTAATAACATAACAAACAAAGAATAATCATAAAACAAAAATGGACATACAAACAAACATTTTATTCAACATAACAAACAAGCACACATACGAGTTCAAATGAGAAATACGAATTACAAGCAAAGAAATGTAAAGGTTTATACACACATTTTGGTACAAGCAGGACTAGTCCTAGATGTATTAGCACTATCTAGAGAATTTGATCTACGGACAATCCACACTTGTTTGACATGGGTAGTATTTCCATCAAGTTTGACTTTTCTAGTAGCATGCAAAAATCTATCTTTGGGAATCCATTTACTGCTACTATTTAAGCACAAGTCACTTGAAACACGTACATTCTTTGAGTTAGAAAACAATTTGTTATTTTCTTTCTTAACAGGTTTCTTCTTGATGGTTTCTGTGGTCTTGTTTACTTTCTTGATGTTATTAGGTGACAACCAACCATACTGATCTTTGTATTTAGTTGTTCCTGAAATTGTATCTCTAACTCCTCTGTAAAGTGCACTTAGAAGTCTTCTGAGAATACCTAGGAAAACTAGAATACCTAACATGTGAAGGTTGTTTGTTACCTAACGAGAAAGTTTCATTCTTGACAATCTTTGGACCACTACTTGGTTTGACTTCTTTGTGAGACTTAGGTTCAGTTTTTACCTTGTACATCTGTGGTTGTCTAGAAGTCTTTGATTTCTGAGAATCTGTGGAACTTTTGTTTTGTTTTGGTCTTGATTCAGTTTTGGGTGATGGGTTGGTCTTTGGTTGTTTGGTGGTCTTTGGTCTCTTGAACTTATCAAATGGGGAAGGTTGTGAAGAGTGTGACTTTGGAATCTTCTTTAGAAAAAATTCATGTTTATCATCCTTTTGAACAAAATGTTTTTCAAATTCAGGATTAAAATCATAATTTCCTTCCAAAATTGTTGACATATCATCAGTTTCCAACTTCACACTTGCTTCACTTATCTTAAATGGACAAGGACTTCCCTTGAGTGGAATTGATGCTTTGTCTTTTTCTTTTAAAGATTGAAGTGCAATTTTCTGAAATTCGAAGTCAATTTTCAGTTTGTTGAGTTCCTCAAGCACATTCAACTTTTGTTGTTTTTCTTTTTCAAACTTTTGTTTAAAAACATCAATTTCATTCAAGTAAGTTTGAGTTCCCTCAGAGAACTTGGTAAATGACTCAGTCTCAGAAGCAGTTGGGAAGAAATAATCATCAACATCATATACATCATCTAGATCACCATCAATTTGAACAGAAACATGCATGACTTCACATTCAGTTTGCACAGATGCATTCATAATTTCATAAATAGATGATGTAGTTTGTGAAGTTTTCTTATCTTGACACACATAATGGTTTGGTGGAGTTGGAGTGGCCATTACTTCACAAACAGGACAATTGGGGTGATCACAGTCATTGTCATGATTCTTGGGTGGATCACAGTGATTTTGAGTATTCAGATTATCTATTAAAGATTGCTTTTCATCAAGAGACTTTTTCAAATCCTCTATTACCTTTTCCAAAACTTTTTGTGGAACATAAGGTCTCAAGTTTTCAGCTTTTAGAATTGGAATAGTTTCTTCTAAAGGTTTTTCTTTAAAACACTCAAGAATTTCAGGAATTATAGCCTCATGATTTTCTTTTTCGTCATTTTCTTTTTTGATTTTATGTGCAGGGTGACTGAAAAAATCATATGACTCATCCATTAACTCATAGTTAAAATAAACTTTTGCACCCTTCTTTAGAAAATCATCAGCCTCAAAATCACTATCATTCGGTCTCACAAACTGGTCAGTCATCCCACATCTCAAATAAGATTCCTTATATAATGATGGGACTTCTTCTTGTGCTTCGAGCAAAAGTTTTGGATTGACATAACCCAACCCTGAAGTGAATATTGTTTTCGAATTTCTTGGCCTATTCAAAAAGATTTGTTGATATGAACGATTAATCTTGTACAATTTGTCTTGATAAGTTTTGATTTCAGCTTTAAGCTCATCATTTTCTTTATCAAGTTTTTGTTTAAGAGAATCTTTTATACAACATTCGTATTTTAGGTCAGAAATTTTATCTTCATATTCCTTCAAATCAGGGATAGATTCTTTCAGTTTCACATTCAAAGACTCAATGTCCTCAGCCAAAGCATTTGCTCGAAACATCTCATTGGTCTTTTCAACTTGAAGTTGTCTGACGGTCTTACTTAACTCAAGAACTTTGGTTCAAGTTCTTGTTTCTCAAGAAGCAATTTGGAGTTCAGAGTAAAAGTGACTGCTGCTTTTTCAGATTTCAAATTTTCAAACTCCTTTTGAAGTAAATCAAATTTTGTTTGAAATTCTTTTTCTTTGTCTTCCAAAATTTGCTTTACTTTTAAATTCTCTTTAGTCAACTTTACCCCGTCTCTCATTGCCTTTTTACTTTCATCCATATAGAATTTTAACACAGATTTGGAAATAGAGATTACCTCATCTTCGACCTCAGAAGAACTTTCATCATCTTCATCTAACTCCTTTGATTTCTTTATCTTCGTCATGAAGCACACATTTGCTGCAAGTTCGTCTGTCTCTTCATCAGAAAGGTGTAACCACTTGTCATCCTCAGCGAGAAGAGCAATTCCACTTTCTTCTTGTCTTGCTAGCAAAAGTTTGTACTTATAGTACTCGGAGTTCTTTTGACGAGGTTTAGTGCAGTTGATGGCAAAATGTCCAGGAAGACCACAGTTGTAGCATTTCTTGTCTTCATTCCTCTTATCCATTACCTTCTTCTCAAACTTCTTCTGATTGTCAAATTTCTTCTCACCACCAACATACTCCTTCTTTGTATCAAACTTAGGAGCATTTGCATTCTTTGCATAAGACGAAACTGAGGAAGTCCTAAGCTGATTGTTGGTTGGTTTCTTCTTGAAGAATTTCTTCTTGAAAGCCTTCGTGAAATAAGCGAGTTCCTTGTACATCTCTTTTTGTCTTTCATCCAGATCAGAATCACTCATTTCACTTGAATCAGAATCAGTGTCATACTCAACAAAGCTTTGTCTTGACACTCTTGAAGTCTTCTTCTCAGCTACCAAGGCCAATGGATCGGACTGGACACTTTCTTCTTTCTTCTTTTGGATTCTCAAAACATCATCAATGTTCAGTTTCAGCTTTTCATACAAGGTGTGAATGGTGAGTTTCCCAAAGTCTGATTGTTGGTTGAGTTGAGTTCCATACACTTGCCATTCCTCTTCCAGATTTTTGATTAATTTGATGTTCAGTTCCATATTGGTTCTCTTCACATCATTCTTTCTCAGCTCATTGATGACATTGCAGAATCTGATGTATACTTCGTTCAGTGGTTCACCTTTCTGTTGTTTGAATGTTTCATACATATTCAGAACAGTTGACAACCTTATTGTGTTTGACACATCAGATCCTTCCATTTGCTTTTCTACTTCATCCCATATATCCTTTCCGGTTTCATAGGAGTCCACATTGCAATATATGTCATCAGGAAGTGCTTGGTAAAGATAGGCAATGGACATTTGATCAGCCTCAACTCTATTTCTCTGATCTGTATTCCAACTTTCTTCTGGTAAAGCTTCTCCATTCACAGGATTCTTTGGAATTTCCGGACCATCCTTATATGATTTCCTCAGAAGTTTTCCGTTCTTCTGTCTGTCTATCCAGTTCAGAAACCTTTTCTTCCATTGTGGGTAAGATCCTCTGAATAACACAGGAGGTCTCCCTTCTGAACCAAGAGCTAAAGCTTCCCTTGAAGCCATTTCAATTAATTTCCAAAAGACTTAGAAAAAAAATTTGATTTTTCTATTTGTGAAGAATGCCGAGCAAAAATCTTGGTAAATGAACCAAAAATTTTGAACAATTGTTATTTTCTGCCCACTTGAAGATTATTGAAGAAAAATGATGTTGAATCAATTTTCTTGAAATTGAAAATTTTTGACAAGTCTAAATCAACTAAGTGCCGAGGTTTTTCTTCGGCAAATAGTACAAACAGCCAATTCACAACTCGAGCACACTGATCAACCAACTTCAACTGTTTGCCGAGCAAATTCTTCGGCAAATGGAACAAATAGAACTCGATCTCAAAACACTTGGTTGAATTTTGTTGAATTAACTATTTGCCGAGATAATATCTCTGCAAACAGTGTAAGTAGAAACAACCCTTAACCAAATTCAGCCAACTCAAGTATTTGCCAAGAATAAATCTCTGCAAATAGCACAAATGTGATTTGTACTTGGTCGAATAAAATCAAATCAACTATTTGCCGAGAATAAATCTCTGCAAACAGCACAAGTAGCACCAACACTTAACCAACTTTTCTTGAAACAACTATTTGCCGAGCAAAATTCTCTGCAAATAGAACAATGAGCACCAATACTTAACCAAATTTTCTTGTAACACCTATTTGCCGAGCAAAAAGCTCTGCAAATAGAACAAGTAGCTCCACCACTTAGCAAAGATTTGCTAAAACACGTATTTGCCGAGATAAAATCTCTGCAAATAGTACAAGTAAGATTAACCCTAGCCAAAAACCTCTGCAAACACGAGTAATCACTACACGACAAAATAGTCGGTTACTAGTCTTCTTCTTCGTTCAGCCAAACACTCAAACGCCGAGGTTTCTGAAAATCATTGATATCTTCTTCATTTTTGCGAATTACAACTTGAAATTTATATCAAAATGCTCAGAAACTCAATGCGCACAAATCCTCAAACAAAATAACTGCTAATTTCAACCAGAAATCAAACCCACACGAACATGCTATTCGCCGAGCTTTTTCAAAATCGAATCAAATGATGAAATTAAACTCTGAAATTGATAACAAAGGATGATTTACTGATAATAAAGTGATCGGTGAACAAACTTTGAAGAAAACACACTAATTTTGCAGAAATTACTAAAACAGTAATCTCGGCAAATGAGATAACCAGAAAAACTCAAAATTCCAGAATTTAAGCACAATTTAAGCTTCAATTAAGCTTGTGGATCGTTCAGATATGCTGATTGTGCTCTGATACCAAATGTAAAGATGAGAATTTGAGCTTTAGTGTGTGTTTTAGTGTGTGTTAATTGTGTGTTAATCGGTTCTAGAGAGAGTGTAGAGAGAGAAAGTGTGATGGCAGGGAAAGTTTTGATAGCATAAATGGGTAAAAGGTTACAATTTGCTTAATGGAGGGGGTTTATATACATATGAGCTATTTACACTATGCCCCCTTCCATATTAAAGACATTTACAATAAAGGTACAATTTACATAGAAATACAAATCAACTACTACATTTATATTTCTAACAAAATTCTCAAGTATTTGATGAGCGATAATTATATAGACTTTTACCGCACTAGTTTTGGCCATTTTATAGTCATTTGAGTGAACTTATGATACTTAATGGCATGCATATGTGATTTCAGGTTCATTGCTCGTGGCATGAAGGAAAACGTCGAGAAATGATGATTAAAGACTTAAAGGAAGACAAATGAAGGTTCGGTGAAGAATCGGGTCGAGATTCAAGACTTAAGACGAAGAAACTTGTGTCAACATGAAGCCTATGACCACGTGTTAGTATTTTGGGCATAACTTCTTCATCCGGACTCCGTTTCTGATGAGTAAGCTGTCCACGGAAAGGCGAGAGAAATATCTACAACTTTCATGTGTGATGTCCAGGGCTTGCGCCGCTCACATCTCACCCAGCGCCGCTCACAACCAGCCAGCGCCGCTGAGAGTAGGTCGGCAAGCTAGGGTTTTGCCTTAAACCTATAAATACCAACCCTAAACCCTAAGTTACGAACAACACTCATTCCATTTGACTTTGGCCCTGCTCCTAGGGTATTTTCATCAGATCTAAATCCTCGTAACACCACCAAATCATACGGAAGATCAGACATCAATTCTCTTCATCATTATCATCAATCAATTCTCTATTTCACTTTCGGTACATTATGTTTTCATATATTATTGATTGTGATTGTTCTTTTATTATGAGTAGCTAAATATTTAATCATCTACTAAGATGAAGTGACATGATTATGTGACGGTTGTGTTTATTATTGTGACTGCAGCTAGTGTTTTGTCGTGATCTTAATGTATTGATTTCTTATTAATTATTATTGTCTTGTTGATTGTATGATTATGCTTTTAATGGTATTAGATGCATGATAATATGATCTTGATTGTTTGGTAAACGATTGCTTAATTCATGGTATGATAAAGTACAAGATAATATTAATAGGAATCAACGTGTTAATAGTTTGGTAAACTAGTAGACAGAATTACTGCTGTATTAATCTATGCAACCAAAACATGTTATGGATCTGATTCAAAGTAGATGATACTCTTAATTTTATTGTTTTAAATTAAAATCTTTTCGTTGTTTCTTCCGAAACAGCCTGCCCCGGTAATACCGGATTCCACTGTCTTTTGTTATTAGTTTAAGCAACGTGACAACTCGGTCACAAAACCCCCAACCAATCTTAGTGTTACTTGATCTCACTTAGTTCTTAAACATAGTCCCTGTGAACGAACCTGGTCTTACCTAATAGCTATATTACAAACGAACGGATCCACTGTCCGTGAGTGTGTGTTTAGTTTGGTATTTCCTTGATTTTATAAATTTAAAACTTGACCGCTTTTCATTATACACAAACGACACATCAAGTTTTTGGCGCCGCTGCCGGGGACTATTTATCTAGGAATTTAGTGAGATTTTGTAATTCGACCCTTTTTCGTGTTTACTCACGAGGAAGTTACTTTTCTGTCTTTTATTTTCCGTCTAGCTTAAGTTAGTTTAGATTTTGTTTTCATTATTCTAAAAAACCCAAAAAAATTGAAAAATTTTGAAAATCCAAAAAAAAAGTAATTTACTTTGTGTCTTTTTGATTTCTTGTTTAGTTTAGTTGTATTTCGTCATTCGTATCAATAAACTGTTGCTTTTCACGGGTATAGCTAGTGTTTGTTTTACAGGCTAGGTACTACCTATGGGAACCTCAACTCGAGTCTACTCTCATGTTATGTACTGTGATATGAGTCAGTTCAAGCAGTACGTATGGGAATCTTGGGAAGAAGCTTGGAAGAGAATGAAGCAGCTGGTTCAAGACTATCAACATGACAAACCTCAAATATATGAATATATTCCTTGGTTTTATGATGGTTTGAATCGCGACACTCGGAAGATCTTGGATAACGCTTGCGGTCACTACTTTCTCGAGTACTCACCAAGAAAAGCTTTCGCTTTCTTGGAAGGAAGTTCACAAGTTGAGAGCATGATTCAAGAAGATCAGACAAGTGAAGAGAAGGTACAAGAAATCCAAGAGTCTGTTCCAACTGGTGCAATGGAAGATGAAGAGGAAACCAGATGCAAACAGGAGCTTAACGGAGAAGAAACGGACAAAATCGAAAAATCAGAGGCTGTTTCGGAAGAGCCAGCGCCGCTGGTGAACTCCACCAGCGCCGCTGGTAGACTCCTGTTTCAAACAGAAGCTGACTAGCGCCGCTGGGACCTACAGCCAGCGCCGCTCACAGCACCGCATCAGGCACAGTCGCGTTCTAAGTTTGTTTTGACCCGGAATGGAAGTCCAATCAGATCCGGATCATTTTTCTACAACAAACGGAGCGTGAAACAGGTAAGCATTCGAACTTATTTGATTTATTATTTGCTAACATGCTTTCCTTTGATTTGTTTGCAGGAGTGCCAAAGCAGTTGACATCTTTCAAGAAGATCATGGCACGAAAGAAGGAGCCGGATAAAGGGGATACGGATCTCACAATGGAGGAATGCGAGTTCACAAGTCGAGATGATTTACAACCCAAGTCGGGTT
The DNA here is from genome assembly GCA_034093135.1 of Erigeron breviscapus. Lineage (NCBI taxonomy): Eukaryota > Viridiplantae > Streptophyta > Magnoliopsida > Asterales > Asteraceae > Erigeron > Erigeron breviscapus. The sequence goes on along the minus strand of CM067170.1, from coordinate 33,952,803 downwards.
TTTCAGGGAGCTTTCTAACCTTTTATGCTTTAAATAGTTCTGAATGCATTGAAATGGTTAATCTTAGGGCTAATAGTAATTTTATGCATTATTGTTTATTCTTTAAACTAGCCCCGGACCCCTTAGCTCCCGACCCTTTGAAATGGACGGACATAAGCCTTAACATGAAATACTTGAAGGTTCCGTGTCATAAGGGTATTCTTGAAATTATATATGTTAGGATGAAAGGCTGGATTTTTAAGATGAGTTTTGTAAAGAAAATGAATAATTTTTACATCTTAAAAATGAATTTCGTTAAGGTGAAGGAAATGGATTGGGTAATGGTCAAGATTAGATTCACATTTTATTCACCTTATTCGCGTAAACCGCCTGACACTTTAAGTGTGGGGGCGTTTAAGACCCCGCCATGGTAAGTTTGGGGAATGAGTCCGGCTGAAGACTCGGTAAATTTAGCGCTTCTTGGGAGGCAACCCATGTATGTGTTTTATTTTTCATGCATTAGGTTATTTTGTTTAATAATAATATTGCTTCTTGTTCTATTTCGGTTGAACAAGCAAGTAATCGTGTTTTTCATTTTTGTTTTGTCTTTTTAGTTTTGATATTTTGATTTAGATGTGCAGACGACAGGTTAATCATGAGCTTTGTAGATCATTGCAAGTGGTGAGGAGATGAACATCAAGGAATAAGGTTACACGAGCTCAAAGAGGTGTAGTGATGGTTTGGAGAAGAATCGGTCGAGAAACAACAATCAAGACGGAGAAAAAATGGTTCACATGGAGAATATGGCGTTGTCTTGGTATTTTGGCCATAACTTTTTCATCCGATGTCCGTTTTCGACGAGTGACCAGGCCACGGAACCGGGAAAGAGAGAGCTACAACTTTTATTTTGAGCTTCAGGACCCACCAGCGCCGATGGGCCCACTTAAGCGCCGCTCACAGCAGCAGGTGCATGCCCAGCGTCGCTCAGCCTTTCGCCAGCGCCGCTCAGAGGTCCAGTGGCAGTTCGAACTTCATTTTAAACCTTGTAAACACATTCCTAACCCCTCTCAATCACCCAACACTTATCAAGAGCCTCTCAAACCTCCGTTAGCACATCGAGATCACCAAAAAAACCAAAAAAATCAGAAAAACCCAAAAATCCAAAAAAAACAAAAAATCAGAAAATACCAAAAAGAAAAGAAGATGGAGAAGCATCAATGGATCACCATCAAATGGAGTCGACTCGAGCTTTGAAGATCATCATTCACAGTGACTCCACATTTGCCATCTCCAACTGCTTAAACCCGGGAAGTTTCGTAACTCTTATCTTTTTATTTTTGTTTTTCCTATTTCCCTTTTGATTTTAATGCCTAGTACAACGAGGACGTTGTACAATTTAAGTGTGGGGGATGGAATAGGAAAAACCCGGTGTTTTGTTGTTTAAATTTTCAAATTTTCTACTACTTATTTCATGCAAAGATTATAAAATTTTAAAATTTTCTTGTGTCGAAAATCATTTTTGAGATATAAGCTTTGCTAGTAGACAAAAGATGACGATATATAAGCGATATTAACTTTGGTAAGATGAACTGTTAGCTAGAGTTGTTAGTTTAATCATAGATTTGTGGCTGTTCATTTTTCCAAATGCATTATAGCTTAAGCTGAAACTGTATGCGATTTAGTTTACTATAGCACATTTAACCGGACTTTAATATGCCTAGCAATTGGAACTATCTAGTTATTAGTATAGGTATATTAATTGAACCTTAATGCTTTAAGTGCTTGTGTAAGATCTATTTTAGATGTATGGTTTATCCTTAATTCTTACACTATTGATTGTAAACTAGTTGCATGCTAAGTAAGTGTATGAGTCATCTGGGGTCTCTGATAATGTCTATGCATGAAATATGTAGAAAATCTTAAGAAAGACAATCGGTAGATTAATAAAAGAGTTCATTGAGCTATTAAACGAGTAAAATTATACACATCAAGTTATGTCGCTTTGCGCGTGGGGAACCACCGACCTGTCACCGCTGTCTCAACTATTAAAGATGATAATATCGTATAACTGCTTTAGTGTTTAGCTAGCGAGCATGACTATAGTGTGAGAGTATGTCTAAGTAGTGACTCACAAGTACACAAACAAATGAAATATAAATGCCTTGCTAGTAAGGATTCGCTGATCAGACTTAATCGCTGACGTCTGACGTCAGCATGTCTTCAGCGAGTCAGTGACTCTTGTCAGCGGGTGATCTACTTTCCAAATTGTGCGTCAAGGCGGGAAGATTTCAAATCAAAAGAAGACAAGAAGTCACATGGTGGTTCATCCAACTGTAATTTACTTAGTATGGCAAAAATGCAGTTGGACCAAAAGAAGGGTTTTCTCTTTCATACCCGTTTTGGTAAAGAAGACAAAGGCTCTTGGATTCAAGTACCTCGAGCCAATAAGATGTCGACAACCACCATTCTATCACTATCATTGTAAGGCTGTGTTGCTCTAATTCCTCCCCTATATAAAGCAACACAGCCGCATCAAAACACTTTGTGTTTGTCACCACAAGTGTGTGTCACTTATTTTCTCTCTTAATTGTTTAAGTTTTTCTGTTTCTTTAGACTTAGCAATTATCAGTTCAATTGTATTCTTGTAAGACAAGTTGTAATATCGACCATGTATTCATCGTTTAAATCAATGATACATATGATTAGACTTGCTTAGATCTTTGCACTTGAACTATCTAGTTATTAGTATAGGTGTATTAATTGAACCTTAATGCTTTAAGTGCTTGTGTAAGATCTATATTAGATGTATGGTTTATCCTTAATTCTTACACTATTGATTGTAAACTAGTTGCATGCTAAGTAAGTGTATGAGTCATCTGGGGTCTCTGATAATGTCTATGCATGAAATATGTAGAAAATCTTAAGAAAGACAATCGGTAGATTAATAAAAGAGTTCATTGAGCTATTAAACGAGTAAAATTATACACATCAAGTTATGTCGCTTTGCGCGTGGGGAACCACCGACCTGTCACCGCTGTCTCAACTATTAAAGATGATAATATCGTATAACTGCTTTAGTGTTTAGCTAGCGAGCATGACTATAGTGTGAGAGTATGTCTAAGTAGTGACTCACAAGTACACAAACAAATGAAATATAAATGCCTTGCTAGTCAAGGATTCGCTGATCAGACTTAATCGCTGACGTCTGACGTCAGCATGTCTTCAGCGAGTCAGTGACTCTTGTCAGCGGGTGATCTACTTTCCAAATTGTGCGTCAAGGCGGGAAGATTTCAAATCAAAAGAAGACAAGAAGTCACATGGTGGTTCATCCAACTGTAATTTACTTAGTATGGCAAAAATGCAGTTGGACCAAAAGAAGGGTTTTCTCTTTCATACCCGTTTTGGTAAAGAAGACAAAGGCTCTTGGATTCAAGTACCTCGAGCCAATAAGATGTCGACAACCACCATTCTATCACTATCATTGTAAGGCTGTGTTGCTCTAATTCCTCCCCTATATAAAGCAACACAGCCGCATCAAAACACTTTGTGTTTGTCACCACAAGTGTGTGTCACTTATTTTCTCTCTTAATTGTTTAAGTTTTTCTGTTTCTTTAGACTTAGCAATTATCAGTTCAATTGTATTCTTGTAAGACAAGTTGTAATATCGACCATGTATTCATCGTTTAAATCAATGATACATATGATTAGACTTGCTTAGATCTTTGCATTTGAACTACATTCTTGTTCTTGTTCTTTACTTTCAGTCTTTACTTTCTTGACTAGATTAATCTAATATAAGTGTGCAAATCGTGGACTGTCAAGTGGTATCAGAGCCACTATTTGGTATCAGAGCAGAAGGCTAAACATTGCCTAGATCTGTTTCTCGATGGCTAACCAAGAAAATACACAAGGTTTTAGTCTTGGTCCCGATCCTAATGTAAATATCAATGATCAAAATGAACCTCAAAATGTTAATAACACTAATCCACCTCCTCCTCCTACTCCTGCTTCTCCACACGTGCATGTACACTACTCAAATAATCCTGTTCCTAAATTCAGTGGGAACAGTGATGAATTTGGTACGTGGAAGGCTAGGATGGTTTTACATGTCACTGGTATTGAGAGGAACATGATGAAGATTTTAAATGAAGGACCTTATGTGCCTACATCACCTCTCAATCCACTTCTTGATCCTTCTGGATCTAGAAGGGGAAGGGAAAAGAGGGAGGAACATTGGTTAGAAGAGGAGAGGAGATTGGTGAATCTAGACACCCTCCTTAAAAACATGATCCTCGGGGCAGTTCCAGAAACCCTAATTCCCACACTAGTTCTTTTTCCTAGTGCTAAAACCATGTGGGATGAACTTTTAAACCAACATGAAGGAGGAGATGACACCATTGTCACCAGAAAGGTCTCCTTAAACAAGAGGTATGAGTCATTTTTTGCTCAACCTAACGAGTCTCTCACTGGTACTTACACCAGATTTATGAGTATCATAAACCAATTGAGAGGTCTTGGGGTTGAGAAGGACAAGGATATACTTTTGGAGAAATTTTGTGACATTCTTCCCACCAAATGGTCTCATATGATCCTAGTCCTACGACAAGGAAAAACTCTGCACACACACACTCTCTCAACTCTTTATGGAGCTTTCAGGTACACTGAAGAAAATCAAGCTCAGAGAGTGGTGGCAGAACGAGATGCCTATAACCATGCCTCCAGTACTCCTAATGTGGTCAGTCATACTGAACCACAAGGTACAGCACTGATATCTTCTGAGAATGTATTTTCTATGAAGAAGATGGTGTCTGAACTAATGGATTCTGGAGAAACCAGTCAAGTCTCTCCAGACTGTTGTGATGAAACTGAAGATGATGACCTTGTTGCAATGATTGCTAAAACGTTTAACCGTTTCAAAGCAAGAGCAAATAGGCCATCTGGACAAATTGCATCCAGTTCTTCCACTGACAAGACCAATTTGACATGCTTTAAGTGTGGCAAAAAGGGTCATTTCATGAAAGAGTGCATGTCCAACCAGTTTGTATCCAAGCCTGGTCATTCTCTTCAAATAATAAGTGCATGATTGCAACAACTGAAGAGAAGTGGGTTCCTTCTGATGAATCATCTGTTGATGAAGAAGAGGAAAGAGATTGCTGTTACATGGCTCTGGCAGACGAAGAGCTCCTGGTGAAGGAAGATGTCACATCTGGACGATGGGTGGACATTGTTATTAAAAAGGTTAGTGATTATGATAATGCAACTGACCAAGAACTAAAATTGGACATTGCTGAAGCTCTTAATTCTGATTTGATTTTTGTAGAAACTGTTAGATCTGATGGTGTAAATGGTCTAGAAACAGATTCTTCTGAAATAAATGCTTTAAAATCAAAATTAAAGGAACTTCAAGACATTGAACTGGCATTTCAAGCCCAGGTTCTGGTAACTGAACAATTGATCCAAGAAAAACAAGATCTTGAGATCATTTTAGAGAAAGAAAAACTGGTAATAAAGTCATGGCTAGAAACCAAAAAGCCATATGATGCTGTATTAAAACAATTTCCTGCTCAAAAACGTGCATATTTAGATGGAAATACACATATAGCATCATTGATACCAGTAATCGATCGATTACCAGAGGTGTTCAGGCCCACAACTGTTTATGATAAGCCTGTAACTCCCAAGACCAATTTGACATGCTTTAAGTGTGGCAAAAAGGGTCATTTCATGAAAGAGTGCATGTCCAACCAGTTTGTATCCAAGCCTGGTCCATTCTCTTCAAATAATAAGCCTGATGATAGCTATAAATTGAAATATAAAAAGCTTAAGGCACAAATTGCTCTCATGGCACAACAAATGGAAACAAATAATAAGTGCATGATTGCAAAGACTGAAGAGAAGTGGGTTCCTTCTGATGACTCATCTGTTGATGAAGAAGAGGAAAGAGATTGCTGTTACATGGCTCTGGCAGACGAAGAGCTCCTGGTGAAGGAAGATGTCACATCTGGACGATGGGTGGACATTGTTATTAAAAAGGTTAGTGATTATGATAATGCAACTGACCAAGAACTAAAATTGGACATTGCTGAAGCTCTTAATTCTGATTTGATTTTTGTAGAAACTGTTAGATCTGATGGTGTAAATGGTCTAGAAACAGATTCTTCTGAAATAAATGCTTTAAAATCAAAATTAAAGGAACTTCAAGACATTGAACTGGCATTTCAAGCCCAGGTTCTGGTAACTGAACAATTGATCCAAGAAAAACAAGATCTTGAGATCATTTTAGAGAAAGAAAAACTGGTAATAAAGTCATGGCTAGAAACCAAAAAGCCATATGATGCTGTATTAAAACAATTTCCTGCTCAAAAACGTGCATATTTAGATGGAAATACACATATAGCATCATTGATACCAGTAATCGATCGATTACCAGAGGTGTTCAGGCCCACAACTGTTTATGATAAGCCTGTAACTCCCAAGACCAATTTGACATGCTTTAAGTGTGGCAAAAAGGGTCATTTCATGAAAGAGTGCATGTCCAACCAGTTTGTATCCAAGCCTGGTCCATTCTCTTCAAATAATAAGCCTGATGATAGCTATAAATTGAAATATAAAAAGCTTAAGGCACAAATTGCTCTCATGGCACAACAAATGGAAACAAATAATAAGTGCATGATTGCAAAGACTGAAGAGAAGTGGGTTCCTTCTGATGAATCATCTGTTGATGAAGAAGAGGAAAGAGATTGCTGTTACATGGCTCTGGCAGACGAAGAGCTCCTGGTGAAGGAAGATGTCACATCTGGACGATGGGTGGACATTGTTATTAAAAAGGTTAGTGATTATGATAATGCAACTGACCAAGAACTAAAATTGGACATTGCTGAAGCTCTTAATTCTGATTTGATTTTTGTAGAAACTGTTAGATCTGATGGTGTAAATGGTCTAGAAACAGATTCTTCTGAAATAAATGCTTTAAAATCAAAATTAAAGGAACTTCAAGACATTGAACTGGCATTTCAAGCCCAGGTTCTGGTAACTGAACAATTGATCCAAGAAAAACAAGATCTTGAGATCATTTTAGAGAAAGAAAAACTGGTAATAAAGTCATGGCTAGAAACCAAAAAGCCATATGATGCTGTATTAAAACAATTTCCTGCTCAAAAACGTGCATATTTAGATGGAAATACACATATAGCATCATTAATACCAGTAATCGATCGATTACCAGAGGTGTTCAGGCCCACAACTGTTTATGATAAGCCTGTAACTCCCAAGACCAATTTTTACCCAGTTCAATCTCCAGAGGTTAAGACTGGAGCTGTCCAGATGACTGCTCCAGTTAAAAAGGTAAAGCAGAATAGACCTTTGCCTCAGACCAATCCCTTACCAAAGCCTTGGACTGGAAAGGCTAAGGTATCATCTGAAGTAGATATTTTGTCCAGGATAGAGAGCCAGATTCAAATTCTGACTCGTCAATCACAAAGTTTTAATGCAAGATTAAACTTTATTGAGGGTACTTCATCTGGCCCTAGACAAAATACAAAACCTTTTTCAAAGAAAGACAAATTTATTTCTCCAGTTGAGAAAAAGGAAAAGGTTTCAAATCTATCAACCCCAGTGGTCTTTTCAACTAAGACCACTGTTGAAGAAAGTGAACTAGACCAGATTGCCCCTGGAACCTATAAGGGAGGGTCCAGTGAACCCATCAGTCGATGGGTTCCCAAATCTAACTGATCAAAATCTGGTTTATGTGTAGGGCGATCGAAAGAAATATATCTGGTATCTTGACAGTGCTGCTGGCAGGACGATGACCGGATGTAAGACCCTACTGGAGGAGTTCACCATTTCTGATGGACCCTCCATCACTTTTGGAAATGATGGTTGTGGAAAGACTGAGGGATATGGTGTTCTGAACAATGGATAAGTCAAGTTCAGACGAGTTGCATTTGTGAATGGTTTGAAATATAACTTGATCAGTGTAAGTCAACTGTGTGATGATGGCTATCAAGTCTTATTCAATGTTGCTCAGGGCATCGTATTCAACAAGGACTGGAAGGTAGTGTTGATTGCTCCCAGAAAAGGGAATGTGTACGTGATGGATATGGAAAGCTCTCCTTCAGAGAAGTGTTTCTATACTCAAGCTGATGAAGACACAAACTGGTTATGGCATAAAAGGTTATCCCATTTAAATTTCAAAAACATTAATAAGTTGTCCAGAAAATAACTTGCAGATGGGATACCTTCAGTTTCCTTCAAAAAGGAAAGACCATGTCCAGGATGTGAGATGGGTAAGCAAAAGCGTACCAGTTTCAAGACCAGACAGAATTTCAGCATTTCTGAACCTCTTCATATGCTTCATATGGATCTTTTTGGTCCAGTGAACGTTCAGACTCGTGCTGGTAAAAGATACACCCTGGTGATCGTAGATGAATTCTCCGGATATTGTTGGGTGATCTTTCTGAGGTCCAAAAGTGAAGCTGCTGCTGAAATCATCAGTCTTATCAAGCAAATTGAGCTCAAGTACTGTCGAAAAGTGTGTCAGTTAAGAAGTGACAATGGAACAGAATTCCAGAATGCAACTCTGGAGTCATTCTGTACTGACACTGGCATCTCCCAGAACTTCTCTTCAGCCCGCTCTCCAGAACAGAATGGAGTGGTGGAAAGGAAAAATCGAACGCTGATAGAAGCTGCCAGGAGTATGCTTGCTGAATCTGGACTGTCTACCAGTTTCTGGGCGGAAGCAATTGCAACTGCTTGCCACACCCAGAATCAATCAGTGTACATCAAAAGACACAAAAAGACAGCCTATGAAGTCTTAAGAAAGAGAAAACCAAATATTGGTTATTTTCACGTTTTTGGATGTCCAGTTTACATCCTGAACGACTCCAGTCAGTTAGGCAAATTTGATGCCAAAGCTGATGAAGACACAAACTGGTTATGGCATAAAAGGTTATCCCATTTAAATTTCAAAAACATTAATAAGTTGTCCAGAAAATAACTTGCAGATGGGATACCTTCAGTTTCCTTCAAAAAGGAAAGACCATGTCCAGGATGTGAGATGGGTAAGCAAAAGCGTACCAGTTTCAAGACCAGACAGAATTTCAGCATTTCTGAACCTCTTCATATGCTTCATATGGATCTTTTTGGTCCAGTGAACGTTCAGACTCGTGCTGGTAAAAGATACACCCTGGTGATCGTAGATGAATTCTCCAGATATTGTTGGGTGATCTTTCTGAGGTCCAAAAGTGAAGCTGCTGCTGAAATCATCAGTCTTATCAAGCAAATTGAGCTCAAGTACTGTCGAAAAGTGTGTCAGTTAAGAAGTGACAATGGAACAGAATTCCAGAATGCAACTCTGGAGTCATTCTGTACTGACACTGGCATCTCCCAGAACTTCTCTTCAGCCCGCTCTCCAGAATAGAATGGAGTGGTGGAAAGGAAAAATCGAACGCTGATAGAAGCTGCCAGGAGTATGCTTGCTGAATCTGGACTGTCTACCAGTTTCTGGGCGGAAGCAATTGCAACTGCTTGCCACACCCAGAATCAATCAGTGTACATCAAAAGACACAAAAAGACAGCCTATGAAGTCTTAAGAAAGAGAAAACCAAATATTGGTTATTTTCACGTTTTTGGATGTCCAGTTTACATCCTGAACGACTCCAGTCAGTTAGGCAAATTTGATGCCAAAGCTGATGAAGGGTATTTCTTAGGCTATTCAGCTATTCGCAAGGCCTTCAGAGTCTACAAAAAGAGACTGGAGAAGGTCCATGAGTCAATTCATGTCACATTTGATGAATCAAATGTTGCAATCAACAAGAAGCCAGCCCTTGACACTCCCCCAGTTACTCCAATTGTCTTTTGTGAATCTGATCCAATAAACGACAAAAATGAAGATTCACCAGACACAGTTTCCAGTCATCCTGATCTGGAACCTGTTCAGAAAAAGAAAGTCTCCAGTAGTACTCCATTCTATCCTTCTATTAATTTCAAACTACCCTCTGAAATTAATATTGGTTCAGATGTGCGTACTACTCCCCCAGTATCAGTGTCAGTTGAGAATTTACCAGAAATGTTTTCTGGTAACCAAACTGAACCAGTACTACAAGAAATGCCTTCATATGAAGAATTTCATGATGCAAATCGTGATTTAAATGAATCAGATGAAGATGTTGAGGTAGTTTATGAAGAACCTCCTCCTGAAGCAACTTCAGAGGAGACTCAACTGAATTCTTGCACTGATATTGTTGTAAGTAACAATCCTGGTCAGTACTCCAGATGGACAAAAGCTCATCCTATTGATCAGATCATAGGTGACTCCAGTCGTGGTGTTCAGACCAGAAGAGCCTCCAGTGATCAATGCTTATACGTCAGTTTTCTATCTTTGATAGAACCAAAGAAGATTGACGAGGCTCTGGAAGATCCAAACTGGGTGACTGCTATGCAAGAAGAGCTTCACCAGTTTGAAAGGAACAAGGTCTGGTATCTGGTTCCTTTCCCAGTTGGAAAGAAAAAACCAATTGGAACAAGATGGGTCTTCAGAAACAAAGTAGATGAAGATGGCCACGTAATCAGAAACAAGGCCAGACTGGTAGCACAAGGCTACTGCCAGTCAGATGTCGACTTTGATGAATCATTTGCTCCAGTGGCTAGACTTAAAGCGATCAGAATTTTCTTAGCATTCGCTGCTTATCATCAGTTCAAGGTCTACCAGATGGATGTAAAGAGTGCTTTCTTGAATGGAAAGCTTGAAGAAGAAGTTTATGTCAGACAACCTCCAGGTTTCGTTGATGACAAGCATCCACATTGGGTATATCGTCTGACAAAGCGCTATATGGCCTCAGACAAGCCCCACGTGCCTGGTATGATACTCTGACTAAACATTTGTTGAAAAATGGTTTTAAACGATGTGCAATTGACAATACCTTATTCATTCTTCATGAGAAAGGTAATCTGTTAATGGTACAAATTTATGTTGATGATATAATTTTTGGGTCTACTGATGAAAACATGTGCAAGAAATTTTCAAAAATCATGTCCACTGAATACGAAATGAGTTTGATGGGTGAATTAACATATTTTCTTGGACTCCAGATTAAACAAAACAATGATGGCATTTTTATTAATCAGGAAAAATATGTTAGAGATCTTTTAAAGAAATTCGATATGAATTCTTCACCATCTAAACCAACTCCAATTTCTGCACCACTGACACTGGACTCTGATCCAGATGGCAAACCAGTGAACACCACTGTATATAGAGGCATGGTTGGTTCACTGATGTATTTAACTGCCAGTAGACCAGATATTATGTTTTCAACATGTTTATGTGCCAGATATCAGTCTAATCCAAAGGAATCTCATATGCTTGCTGTAAAGCGCATACTGAAGTACCTTAAAGGAGTCCCCAGTCTAGGTCTTTGGTACCCCAAAGGCTCAGGCATGGATCTAATGGGTTATTCAGATTCAGATCATGCAGGTTGTAAGATAGATAGGAAATCCACAACTGGTGGATGTCATTTCCTAGGTGGCAAACTGGTCAACTGGACCAGTAAGAAGCAAACTTCAGTTTCATTGTCTACTGCTGAAGCTGAATACGTGTCTGCAGCCAGTTGTTGTGCTCAGATACTCTGGATGAAGAACCAGTTGCTTGATTATGGTATTAAATATTCAAAGACTCCCATCTTTTGTGATAATACCAGTGCCATTGCTATCTCAAACAATCCAGTCATGCACTCCAGAACGAAGCACATCGATCTAAGGTATCACTTCATTCGAGATCATATTATGAAAAACAACATTGAACTCCATTTTATTCCCACTGACAAACAACTCGTTGACATTTTTACCAAACCACTGGATGTCAAAACTTTTGAATATCTTGTTGGTGAGTTGGGAATGTTAAATCCTTAAATCTGGTGACTGCTCAGATATTGAACGCCATTGTGTACTATCTTTGCAATTATTAGATTTCTGGAACAACATTCCAGGGAAGACTTGAAAAATATTTTCCTATTAAAAGTGTTTTAAGTTCAGGGGGAATTTATTTTCTCACTGGACAAATTCTTCAGAAAATATTACTGGTGCTTTGTAAATATGTCCCTCTCACTGGTAACTAGATAAGTTGAAGTGCGTGTTTGAGTTGACTTATGTCTCCTTGTAAATGTGTCCCTCTCATTTGTCTGTATTAGTTGACGTGCAAGTTTGAGGTTACCAATCTTTCAAAAATGGTTTTCACTGGTACTTTACTGGAGTGTCCCTCCAGTGTACCATCAGTACATGATCACTGGACTAATCCACCAGTGATACTGGAGCGTCTAGTCAACCTCCAGATGCACTGAAATTTGTCATAATATTTCTAAATACTTGGTCCTTGTGTGTGCCACGTAAGCAAACTTTTTCAAAGATATTTATCTTATGAATCCTACGTGGCATGTAAATTTTTCAAAGCAATGATGGTCTTTTTACTTTGGGAAAACAAAAAGTACAAGTTGTTAGTTTTTGTGGGCGGTGAACCATCACCCATTTATGGGTGATGTGATGTAATTAAATGCGGATCTCAAAACCCGATCAAAAATTATATTTGATAATTTCAAATTAATCTGTTTGAGTTCCACATTATCTCTCCTATATATACCCACTTTCACTTTCACTTTACATTTACTTCGAACATTTACTCCCAAATCCTAAAATTCCTTCATTCAATTCTTAAATTCTTCATTCATTTTCCAATCATATTACTCTCATATTAACTGCATTTCATTAAATCTTCATCATAACCTTAAATATTCATTCAATTTCATCTTCATCTATAAATCAAAATGGCACCTAGACAATCCAACTCACCCAAAAATCTCCTATCCGCTGAATACGCTCCGGCTGCAGATGTTGTTAAAGCAGCCCATATCAATCTTGAAGCAAGGGCAATAAGGATGAATATGAATAACTGGATGGCAAAACTCTCACTTTCCAGTGTTCATGATTCACAATCGATCATTGGAAGATTAAACTCTTTCTTTCTTTCTTGCCCATTATATGGTGCATTGACTCTAAACCCAGAAAAGATGTATCACGACTATTTATGTGAATTCTGGTACACAGCTGCATATGATGAATCTACTCACTCAATTGTTTATTCTCTCGAGCAAGGTACCAGACCCTTGGCTCTTTCTGTAGATTCTCTCAGAGCAGCTCTTCAATTAAACTATCTGGATGAGAATGAGTTGGCAATACCACTCCCTACTGGTATAAACTTCAGAGAGGTATGCAGATTGATGGGGCATACAGAGATAGTGGATGAGCATGGGCAGTTGTTAAGAAAAGGGACTATTTACATGAGTAGGCTGACAGACTCATGGAGGTATTTCTTTACCCATTTGGTTGAGTGTTTAGGAGGCAGTTCTGGAGGTTTGGATCAAATAAATCAAACTCACCTCCAGATTGCCTATTGTCTCTGGTTTGGATTAAGAGTAGATTTTGCTCAGATAATCTTTGATGATCTGGTAGAGCGTCTCAAGGTGAAAGGAAGAAAAGCCTTCATTCCATATATTCGTTTTCTTTCACTGGTGTTTAAGAGAGCTCTAGGAGACCAGTACGATTTTGAAACCACTCACTTTTCAATGAGTGAGTATATGAGGGATCTGACAAACTTAAGATCCAGAGATGGTGAGGTAGATATTCCTCAAGCCATGTTGATATTTCAAAGAATGGAAGAGAATGTGGCGCCAGGCAGAGTACAAAGTGTTGAAAGCTCTGGTGATGAACAGGATGTTCAGGTTGTAGAAATGGTACAACCAATAAGTCAAGTGGCTCCTGAAGAAAGTCAACAACCCACTGTTGAGCTTTCCAGACGACCCAGATCACATAGGCGTCTGATGAGAGGAGGAGTCCAGGTAAATCCATCAACCCATCCTGGTGATACAATTAATGTTGATGGATCTCCCATTTTTGAAGAAAATATTGAATCTTTTGTACAAATTGAACAGAGAGTGGATACTGAAGTCCAGGCTGTTGTACAAGAAGATCTTGCCCAAGTTGTTGAAGTTGTTCAGACTGAAGAACAAGCATCTGGTGAGCAAGAGGCTCCACTGGATTTGAATGTTGAGGTTGGTGAACAGGTATATGAAGAGCTGGTGAACAGGCTGGTACATCTACTGGTGATATGTTTTGGGAAGAGGCTGATTCTCCCATTTCTGAAGGGCAGAACTTTGATATTGATATGAATTTTCTGGGTGAAGAAAATGTACAAGTTGAAAGTTCACCAGAAATGCCACCACCCCCACCAGAAACAAACCTACCACCACCAGAACCAGAAATGCCACCACCACCAAACAAACATGCCACCACCACCACCACCTTCAATTCCTCAATCAACTCCATATTTCACACCTTTCATTCAAACTTCTCAACCACCAGTCAACCTAACCGAACAACGTGTGCCAGACTCAACAATTGCAAGTGCTGAAACTGAAGAAGTCTGGGCACAAGTACAGTAATGGTGAGAATGACCTCTCATCTGGAACAACCCTCTGGTCTCTCCACTTCTTCTTCAACCGAGGTCCAAGGCCTTCTTAGTAAGGTGGCGGACCTGGAGAGATCACTCCAGTCATCTTCCCAGGTTATTTCTGATTTCAAGTCCTTGTTATCAAACAATTTAGCATCAGAAATGAACCTTTTTGTTGGGAATGAGAAGTTAGTTTTTGAAAAACTGGATGAGCTGGTACTGGCCACCAATCGAAATTCTGAAAACATTAAAGTGGCAGTCCAGGGTTTGGAAACAAGACTGGTAAATTCTGTTCAGACTGCAGTGGATAGTCAAATTGTTCAACCACTGGCAGGTCTAAAGGAAGAAGTTAAAAAGTTGGTTCTCTGGAGAGCAGGCCAACATTAGATCAGAATGATATTGTCAGCACCCTTAGTGATGAAATTGTTAGAAAATTTAGGGGTGATATGCTGAAGACAATCACTGATGATATCTCTGCTTCTGTTCTAAGAAACATTCAAGATAGCTTGTTGCCTGAAGTTGTTCAGATGATAGACACTGAGTTGCCTAAGGACTTGCCTAAAGAAATTGAAAATTTGAAGAAGGAAGTCCTGGAACTCAAGAAGAATGTGACTGATGCTAATCCAGTTACTGGAAGAACTTTTTCTGGAGAGCAGGCCAACATTAGATCAGAATGATATTGTCAGCACCCTTAGTGATGAAATTGTTAGAAAATTTAGGGGTGATATGCTGAAGACAATCACTGATGATATCTCTGCTTCTGTTCTAAGAAACATTCAAGATAGCTTGTTGCCTGAAGTTGTTCAGATGATAGACACTGAGTTGCCTAAGGACTTGCCTAAAGAAATTGAAAATTTGAAGAAGGAAGTCCTGGAACTCAAGAAGAATGTGACTGATGCTAATCCAGTTACTGGAAGAACTTTTTCAGTAGACAGGCAAATGATGGAAGATTTGTGGAATGATCTAAAGTCAAGGACTGGAGATCATTCCAAGGGGGAAAAATTGTCAGTTCCATCAACTGGTGAACAAGAAAGTTTGATAAGGAAGAAGAAAGAGGTTGTAAGGGCAGTCGCTACTGAAAGCGTGGTTCAAAGAAAACAAGTGACTGGTACTGATGCCAGTGCACGTATAGCCCAGAGAGCACTTGGCACTGAAGCCATTGTGCAGACTGAAGAAGAGGCTACTGGTACTGAAGCCAGTGAGCCCCAGTTTGAAACCTTCCCAGATATTCCTACCACACTGAAGGCGGTTAAAGGAAAAGAAAAGGTTGTATCTGGTGAAGAGGAAGAGCAGACTGAAGATGTTGACAATGAAACATCAAGGAAATTGCAACAACAATGCATTATGATAGAAATCTTCAAGACAAACCAAAAGAATGAACTGCTGGCCCATCAAAGGGAGATGGCTATAATGGGTACTCTGGATTCCTACAATGCTGGAAGGCTTGGCATAAATATTGAAGTGTTTAAAAGGATGAAGGATGATCCCAGAGTTCATCAGTGTCTCGATGCATTGAATGATGTCCATATACGCTCGTTCTACGCTGAAGAAGAACAGGTATATGACTCATTGATTTATGGTGTTACCATTCCAGAGTTGATCAGACAGAGAAAGGAGGAGCTGGTAAGCCTCCAGAAGAAAATTAGAAAAAATGCTGGTGCTCTGGAGTTGGAATACAGGAAAAGGATGACTGGTCTGCCAAAGCTTACTGCCAAACAAATGAAGGCAATAAAAGATGGTGATGTTAGCACCTTCATTCCTCTGGATACTACTCTGAGAATCAATCGACAAGAACACCAGTCCACTGAAGGACAACAGAGTGGTGTATCCAGGGATACTGAAGATATGGTTCAGTTGGCTAAGCAAAAGGCAAAATATGAAGAATGATGAATTTCAGGGCCAATGCAAGAAGGATTGTAAATGCTGAAATTAAACTGGCTGAAATTCATCAAGGAATGACCAGATTTAATGTGAAGTTGACCAGAGAGGGTAACTTTACAGATGAAAGGAAGGATACTTCAGTCCAAGCTTTTGGATGGACTGAACTGAAGGAGATTGGAATGACTTTTAAAGGTAAGACTGATCTCTCTCCAGATGTGAAGGCCTTTATGAAGAGGATTGAGAAGGTCTGGAAGAGAATTCAACAAATGGAAGCTGTGTTGGGTCTGAGACCACCAGTGTCTGTTCCATCATCTCCATCTCCTAAGAGGAAGGATACTGAAGATGCTCATGGCTAAGCAAAAGGCAAAATATGAAGAAATGATGAATTTCAGGGCCAATGCAAGAAGGATTGTAAATGCTGAAATCAAACTGGCTGAAATTCATCAAGGAATGACCAGATTTAATGTGAAGTTGACCAGAGAGGGTAACTTTACAGATGAAAGGAAGGATACTTCAGTCCAAGCTTTTGGATGGACTGAACTGAAGGAGATTGGAATGACTTTTAAAGGTAAGACTGATCTCTCTCCAGATGTGAAGGCCTTTATGAAGAGGATTGAGAAGGTCTGGAAGAGAATTCAACAAATGGAAGCTGTGTTGGGTCTGAGACCACCAGTGTCTGTTCCATCATCTCCATCTCCTAAGAGGAAGGATACTGAAGATGCTCATGGCTAAGCAAAAGGCAAAATATGAAGAAATGATGAATTTCAGGGCCAATGCAAGAAGGATTGTAAATGCTGAAATTAAACTGGCTGAAATTCATCAAGGAATGACCAGATTTAGTCTAAGTTAGAACTTAAAAGATGAAACTGAAAACACTCATGATCTATAAAGTGTTTTCCAGGCATACAAATTTGTATATCTATAAGCCTGAAAAATACTTGCATTATTTCTAAACAAATAGGGGGAATTTGTTAGGTCCAGATTTAGTCCAGACTTACTGGACTGGCTCCAGACTGGACTACTGGAACCTTACTTAAGGTTTGTTAGAAAACTTGTTTTGCTGGTCTCGCTCCAGACCCGACTTCTGGAGCCTCACTGAAGATCTGACCAGAAAACGTGTTCGACTGGACCTACTCCAGACTTGGAATCTGGAGTCCCTCTGAAGATTTGTCCAGAAATAATAGAAGACTAGTGAGCAAATACTTGTATAGGAAATCTGGAGTATTCTCCAGATTAGCTCACTGAAGACTTCACCCCAGTCCAGATCTACTCTACTGAAGACATTCTGACTGACAAATGGCGGAGTCCACTGGAAAGTCTTACCAGATCTGTACACTGGAGGATTGTTAGTGTTCTAGATCCTGTAAGTCTGAACACTAATATCAAGGATTGACTTATGCCTTTAACACACTTTCCAAAGAACAATCCACTTGTTCTTTAACAAAGTATACGTGTGTTAAGGTGGTTGGATATAAGGATACACTTGCACTTGATGTGACTTTATCCTTATTCTTATCCAATGCATTTAATGTTCTTGTCGGATCATTAAATGTATGCAACCATATTTGTACGGCACAAAATTCACTGGTGAATTTTGTTGCCTATAAATACAAAGTCATTTCCTTGACATAAATACTTTTTAAGCATACACTTTGCATGAAAGTGAATTTGTCTAAATACTCTCAATCTTAAACAGGGATACTTCACAACTTTAAGTATCTCGATCCTAAAGAGCTATTTGACAAATATAGAACATTTGTAACTCATAGGTTGTTAGGATACATACTTCATTGTATTATCTTGATTCCGCAACAACCTTGTATTTTATTTAAACATCAATAAATGAAATACCCATGAAAAATACATAATGTTCCACTTTACTTGTTTATTGCTTTAAGTCTTGTATTACTTTGTTTATATATCTTGCATATTTATTTACAAGTAATACTAGTCCAATTCTAGTGATTATTAGACTTGTTGTATTTTACTCTTTCTAGGTTAACCATCCCGAACTTAAAGAGACAAAGGCTCCTGGATTCAAGTACCTCGAGCCAATAAGATGTCGACAACCACCATTCTATCACTATCATTGTAAGGCTGTGTTGCTCTAATTCCTCCCCTATATAAAGCAACACAGCCGCATCAAAACACTTTGTGTTTGTCACCACAAGTGTGTGTCACTTATTTTCTCTCTTAATTGTTTAAGTTTTTCTGTTTCTTTAGACTTAGCAATTATCAGTTCAATTGTATTCTTGTAAGACAAGTTGTAATATCGACCATGTATTCATCGTTTAAATCAATGATACATATGATTAGACTTGCTTAGATCTTTGCATTTGAACTACATTCTTGTTCTTGTTCTTTACTTTCAGTCTTTACTTTCTTGACTAGATTAATCAAATATAAGTGTGCAAATCGTAGACTGTCAAGTGGTATCAGAGCCACTGTTTCTAAGTTATTGAAACAAGATCTGTTTGCATACTTATCTTCTTCTTAAAATTATACTTTCTCTTCTTTCTTAAATCTTCTAATCTTTTCTTAAGACAAGAACATGAATGCTGTACCAACTCTTGTGAATACACGTGACTTTGGTTACGTGTCTGTTCCTCCAAGATTCGAGCCTGATGACTTTGGATCTTGGAAGGAAAGAATGCTACTTCACATTGTTGGTGTAGAACCCTATCTTATGACCATTCTGACTGTTGGTCCATATGTACCCACTCTGGTACAAAGAACACCAGGAGCAACTGCTGATGCTCCTGAGATTGTGATTGACATTGTCAAACCAGAGGTACAATGGACTGATGACGAGAGGAGGCTAGTCAATCTAGATGCTAGACTCAAAAACATGATTATCACTACCCTTCCCACTGATATCATGAAACTCGTCATCAAATATCCCACCTCTAAACAGGTCTGGGATAGACTATGTAGCATGTATGAAGGTTCTATTGATACAATTGCTACCAAAAAGATTGACCTTAAAAGGGCTTATGAAAAATTTCTCTATCTTCCCAATGAACGTCTTGACAGCACCTATACCCGATTCAAAGGGTTGCTGAATGATATGACGAATGTTGGTATCACTCATGACGACTTTGAAGTGTGCCACAAATTCATTGACAGTCTTCCCATGAAGTGGCAAGGATTTAGACAAATCCTTAGAACCACAAAGCAGCTTCAAGGTCTTGATCTTGAGGCTCTCTTTGGTATGCTTCAATTTGAAGAGAGAGCTCTTGCTCAAAACCTAAGAGCTGCTGCTGAAGCACAACGAAGTGCTGGTCCCTCCTCTTCTACTTCTTCTTCTGCTTATTCTATCACTGATCCCCTGGCCCTTGTCTCTGCTGAGCCCATAAATCTTAATATTGGTGCCAGCTCTTCTAATCTTCCATCTCCTATTCAATCTCTTGTTAATGATCTCGACACTGATGAGAAACAAGAGATGTTCAGCGACTTCATGGACTTTGCCCTGGTCGCTGGAAAAAGGTACTCCAGAAAATGGAACAACCGTAAGTCGGTTGCTCCATATAAGCCTCCTGTTGATAAATCTCAAGAGGAGTGCTGGAGATGTGGTAGGAAAGGTCACTACCAGAAGGAGTGCAGAGTTTCTATTCCAACTCCTGCTGCTCCCAAAACTAACTCCTCTAAACCTGCTGATGAGTACAGGAACAAATACTATCAGCTCAAAGCAAAGGTGGCTGAAATGGAGGAGGCCAAGACACCAGCAAAAGGGCTGGTGGCTGAAGAGCATGACTGGGCTGAATCAGATGATTCAGACAGTGAAGAATATGTAGATGCCATGTGCCTTATGGCACTTGCTGATGGCGATGCACTGACGAAAGACCAAGTTTCTTCCAGTCAGTGGGTGAACGTCACCATCAAAAAGGTATGTGCACATTCTGCTGCTTCTGATGAAGATAAATCTAAAATCTTCGAATCCTTGCTTTGTGACATCCAGTTCGTTGAGTCTATACGAGCTGAGATCCAGTCCAAACTTGACTCTGTCTGTTCAGAGTTAAGTGAGAAATCTGAAAGACTCAATGAGCTAAGGAATGTTCATGTTGAACTTCAATCTCATGTAACACCCCAACCAAGGCGGAACGTTGAGATGTACAGAAAGTCGAGTATTCAAAACAAAGGATAGTAGATAACATTCACCATAGCTTTATTTGATAAAAGTAAATTTACAATGCACAAGCATGTGAACCAATTCCCAAGTACAATACGTCTACCATACTTGGATATTGAGACCACGAAACACATAACAAATACATGAGATGGTATACTACAATGGTCAGGGCGGATTCCATTGCCCGTCGCAAGGTTTGATCTTTGACTCCAGAGTGCAATACAATAATCATGATGCATATAAATCCTCAAAGCTTATGCTAATTCCTGAAAAGCATGAAGAAAAAGTGTCAACTACAAAAACGTAGTTGGTGAGTGCATAGGTTTGCAAGTAAATCTCGTTACATATCCATTTCCAAAATAGTTGAGAAATCCATGGTAAATTAATAAGTTCTCATTTGTCACATTTATCGTGAGAGAAAAATATGTCAATGGATTAATCATTTATCATACCAAAACCATTTGGTCATCAATACTTCAATATCGCCAATTTCAACAACTTTCAAGATTCCATATAAGGTCCAATACCCAAACCGTATGTCCAATCAATAATTTCCATTCACAGCAATAATAATGATTTCCATTCAGCCCAAAGGCATAATTCGATGAGTATATGCTTGAGCCACTACTACGACCATTTTACATGTCCCAAACAACATAATATTTCATTTCAGAGCACAAGCTGTCAATCAAGTGCTTTAATCACAATTGGGGTCGTGCCATGGAAACGACCAATAATATAATAAGATAGTTAGAGCACCGCTCGGGTCGGACTGGCAATGAAGGTGGCCACCAAGGCAGACCAAACATTCCACCGTTACCTATTTAGTGGGTGAGTGGACGACTCTAGTTGCGCAACCCTCTAACTACAGGCCTCCACTATCGGAGTTAATAGTAGTGTACTGAAGTATCTCAGTTTGACAGAACTCAAGCTCATCGTATAACATATAACACATTGAACATACAATATCCCATTTCATAATCATTCTTTCAAGAATCATTTCATATATAAAGCCATTTTATTTATCATGCTTTTCACCCCGAAAGTAAAACACATAAAAGAGTTTGAAAGGGGGCTATGACTCACCTTGATATGCCGCATATTATATTCACTTATCCAAAATGGGTACTTCCCATCTATCGCTTCCCTGATCATATATCCGTCATATTCCTCAATCATATTCCAAGCCAAGACTATCCCTACGATAGGACTAATATACGTAAGTTCCTATCTTAAGCCATCACTAAGAAATGCCACTTTTATTATGTTGTTATCATTTATGGGATCCAAGTGTATTGCTAATATTCACATCTTTTTGGTTGTAAAGATTGGTGGTAAGAGTCGTTTTCTCATTATACGTTTTTGTACGTTTATTGGAATTTCGGTAATTTGGATTTGGTTTATATGATTTCCATTGTATACTTTGCTTAGTAATAATATTTGACATTAGTGGTCTTATAATATTAATATTTTATGTATATTTTCTGATTTGTAATCATATATTTAATTTAATATTATTTAATTAATTATTTATTCATTTTATTGATTTATTAATTAAATAATCCCTTAAAAATACTTTTAAGTGTCATAATTGCCTTTATGAATTATGGATAATTTCATTTGAATTATCTTCTGATATATATGCTCCTTAATTTATAATTTCATGATTTATACTTTTATTTGTGTATTTTCCATTTATTTTAATGATAATTTTTAATTAATTATTTATTCATTTTATTGATTTATTAATTAAATAATCCCTTAAAAATACTTTTAAGTGTCATAATTGCCTTTATGAATTATGGATAATTTCATTTGAATTATCTTCTGATATATATGCTCCTTAATTTATAATTTCATGATTTATACTTTTATTTGTGTATTTTCCATTTATTTTAATGATAATTTTTAATTAATTATTTTTACTCAATTATTTATCTTTAATTTATGTAACACATGTCTCTTGCCTTTTAACTATTTTTCTCCAGTAGGTTTTAGTTATTTTTATCAATGGTTAAGATGATTTAACTTCATTCTTGATTTACATAATTTATTTATGGATTTTTATGACTTTTAATTACTATTTAAATTCAATAATTCATGGAAATTCTTAGAAATCACCACTAAACATTTTGGTCAAAAATCTCAGGCCTTTTAGGCAACTTTTATCCATACAAAATCATATCAATTCAACCTCTCTTGTGTCTTGCTTATTTTGAGGGTTTTATGATTAAAAATCGTTTACCGAAATGGTGATTTTAGCCTCATTTCTCAAGCAATTAAAGTGCTCCAAAATGGGTTTTCATCCTTATTCCATTATTTACAGAAATTTTGATTATATTTTTGTGCCGTAAGTCGTGATAGTGGTGGTGGTGTGATGTGTGCAAATTAAAGCTTTCGGTTAGTGCTTATATGAACCGAATTAGTGATTTGTAGGCTTGTCTTTGCCATTTAATAACCAAGTTAAGTTTTATAACTTTTATTTGACATATTCTCAGTAGTTTTATAATACTTTTTGTTACGAGATTGTTGGAGTTGATTAAAGTTGCAATCTAGTGACTTTTAGCTTATTTTGTTGTGAAGAACTTTTACTTGGAATTTTCTGTTTTAACACTTATTTTCATGAAATGTTGAGTAGTCATTTTTGGTTAAGTTGAATTATTTGGACGATAGTGATTTTTATACAGAGACATATATGTGTCCTATATTTATGTGAATTTTTGCTAAATTTTTAGACATTGTTTACTACCTCTAAAAATTACAAAACCAAAGTTGGTCAGAATGCTTGCTGCTATGCGACCCGAAATATTTTATAAAAGATTTCGATGATGAACATTTAAGAAAAATCCCCCAATTTTATTTTACATTAGGGACACTTTGAACTCAGTTCACACCAGGTTTAAACTTCTGAAATCTATTAGTTAAGAAATTAAAAATCGTCAAAGTTGACTCAACATTAAGACAAAAATCCAGTTTTGACCACTTTTGGTAGAAAAATCATATCTTTGGTTTGGTTTATTATTTTTGAGTGATTCCAGTTGGAGGTTAAACTTAACTCTTTTATCTACAACTTTTATTTTGAAAGTTTTTCTTGAAACGGCCCTCACATGCCCAGTTTATCCGTCCAAAGACAGAAGAATAATTCTGTCAGAAACATTTGGGTCCAAACAACACACCAATGACCATTCTTGCTTTATTAACACTTGAGTTCATCATTTACAAGATTAATACTTTATTTTTATACCTCTTAACATCAAATTTCCAGATTATTATACCTCTTTTAACATATTTTTCACTTAATACAAGTTCATCCATCTCATAATCCAACAACAAGATTCAACTTTCTTAGATCTATCATGCATTCATTCAAATCAACACTTTTCAATACCAATCTTTATAGATCTAACTTTCAACAACATAAAAACATATTTTTAATGAAAAATCTCAGAAATATATTCTTCAAAATATACAAAAACATATAGATCTATCAAAAGGAAAATCACTTTAAAAGCTACTAATCTATAACAACACTTTTGGGTCTTAAACTCGTTGAATCCTTGGATCTTTCTCATAGATTTCGACATGCATATGCATGAGGAGAAAGATCCTATCAACTTTGCCTTCATCAAGTGTATATAACAAAGAAATCAAAAAGAAAACATAAACTTTTGATAAAACCTTTGAATATAAACAAGAACAAGATTAAATCTAGTAAAAAGGATGAAGATTATACCCTCTTGAACTTGGTTTTGAAGATGATTTTTGGGCAGATTTTTCGTGACATTCAAGACCACCAAATGACCCCATACTTGACCTTAGATGATGAATTAACAAGAAAAGTTATTATTACAATAGTTTAGATTAGATTTAAGCCCCATTTTTCCTTGCAAAATCCGAAAATGGTGAAGAAAGTGTGAAGAAAAGTTGAGAGAAAGTTTTAAGATGTGTGTGTGTTTATTTTGGTGGAGTGTGTGTGTGAGGGGGGGGGGGACGGCCAAAGGATAAAGTGTAGGGTTTCTCACTTTTTTTTTTTTATTTTTTTTTATTTTTTTTTATTTTTTTTTATTTTTTTTTATTTTTTTTTATTTTTATAAGTGTATAAGGGTGTATGAATGTATGTATGAGTTAAGTGTTTGTATATGTATTTTGTAAGGTTATTTGTATTAGTTTGTAGTGTAAGTACATTTTTATTCTATTATGTGTATATGTATATGTATGTATACATTTTTGTGTTTTTAATTTGTTACATAAGCCTTTATTTATAAATTTGTATTTATTTTAGTATATATATATACTTATTGTTATTTAAACACTTTTATGTACATATTAATTTATAAATGTGCTTTGAGATGGAGTTCTTTATTCTCATGTCATATTTACTTGAATTTGGTTTGGTGATTGATTTGTTGGACATTTATAAGAATATTGATTGATATCTCAACTTGTGAGACTCACATTATTATTTATATAACTTAACTTCTCGAAATAAAGTTTTTGGTTCGTTGACCTTTTGTCAAGTTCAATTAGAACTAGTTTATAGCTTGAGATTGTGTTGAATGATTGTTGTTATTGTTTATGGCATTTCTAAGATAACTAGCTATCTTTGGGCATTCCATTGAACTAGAGAGAAGGTATCACTATGCCTTAAATGTCTAGAAGGTCAATTCTCTTGATAAACCTCTAGGGATAGATACCTAGATAAATATAAGTAAATTGTCATAGTCAGAAATTGAGGGTTGTTACATCTCATGAGTTGCTGGCACAAAAGGTTCAGCTTGAAAATGAAAAACTCAAGCTTGAAGTTGCCAACCTTAGGAAGATTGTGACCTCATGGTCAAAAGCTTCCAGGTTTCACCATAAGTGCTTAAATGAACAAGTCCCTGCCCAGGTTCAGGCAGTGATAGGCGGTGATTTTGAAGCTGCTGCCACCCTCTCTGACTTGTTCAATGATGATGTGAAACCTGAAATCTCCATTCCTCCTTCTGCTGTTATCTCTCCTGAAGAGATGAAGAAATGGTACTTCATTAGAGGTCTTAATGATTACCATACTGAAATGGAAGCTGGTTCTACCTCTTCTATCACCAGCGACCCATCTCCTTCCACTGAGGGTAATGGTGCAAGCTCCTCAGCAAGCACCAGCAACCCCTTTCCTCATCTTCCCATTATTGGCATGATGCCAAATGAAGGAAGAGTTCAATACTCTTCTGGGGAATCCTTTGAAGGTGATATTGGCAGTGATGGTTTCAAACCCGTCGCTCCTTAGCAGCTTACTATCAAAGCTACTGAACCCTTCAAAAGAAGTAAGGTTGCTGTCCCTTATGACTACAGCACGCCTCAGCGAGCTGATTCTGTCAGTCAGCAACCTCAACAAGTTGCTTCTCAACCCTCTTCTTCTTCATCCTCTCAGCAAGCTCCTGCCCATGCTGACAGTAAAACTGTTCAGCATGATCGTCTTATGAAAAGACGCGTCAGGTTTGGTGATGCTAGATATCAGCAAGAAGGACCTTCTCAGGTCAGATCCGCTGATAGACAGATCCATCAGCAGGCTCCTCAATCTATGCATGTTCCCTCTAATATGAGGCACAATACTCCTCAGAGAGGAAGAATGCCTCATTCCCAAAATAGGTCCACCACTCCTCAGAGAGGATACTTGCCACATCAGCAAGTTAGACCTATTACTCCTCAGAGAGGACACTTGCCACATCAGCAAGTAAGGTCACTACTCCTCAGAGAGGAAGAATGCCTCATTCCCAAAATAGGTCCACCACTCCTCAAGAGGAAGAATGCCTCATTCCCAAAATAGGTCCACCACTCCTCAGAGAGGAAGAATGCCTCATTCTCAAAATAGGTCCACCACTCCTCAGAGAGGATACTTGCCACATCAGCAAGTTAGACCTATTACTCCTCAGAGAGGACACTTGCCACATCAGCAAGTAAGGATACTCCTCAGAGAGGAAGAATGCCTCATCCCAAAATAGGTCCACCACTCCTCAAAGGAAGAATGCCTCATCCCAAAATAGGCCCACCACTCCTCAAAGAAGAAGACCTCATTCTCAAAATAGGTCCACCACTCCTCAGAGAGGATACTTGCCACATCAGCAAGTTAGACCTATTACTCCTCAGAGAGGAAACTTGCCACATTCCCAAAATAGGTCCACTACTCCTCAGAGAGGACACTTTCCACATCAGCAAGTAAGGTCCACTACTCCAAAAAGGGAGTATCTACCTCATAGGAAAATGAGGTCAGCTACCCCTAATCAGCAATCTAGACCGATCACTCCTAAAAGGATGCATCAGTCTCATCAGCAGGGTCCTTCTTCTTCCTCTCACCCTGCTGTTAAACAAGCTTGGAGTATAGTCAAGGGATCACAAAATCCCTCTACTTCTCAATCAGAGGATCCAAAAAGAAAGTCCATTTTGGGTCCTGCTCCCAAGATGCCTCAGCTAACACTTAAGCAAAAGCATAAGTCTAAGCAAAAGAAAAGGGCATCTTCCACCGCTGACCCTCAAATTAACGAGCTCACTCAGCGAGTTAATGATCTCTCTTCTCAACTGAAGGAATTCTTTCTTCAAAATCAAAAGGGCAGCACCTCTGATAAAAAATGCTACATATGTGGCAGCAGAGGTCATGTTGCTTCTGATTGTGATAACTCCAGGGATACTCCTGAAGTTGTCATTTAACCAAACCCTCCTTCCTCAACAGTTGCTTCCTCCTCCACTATGGTCAGCGAAAGCTCTTATTCTACTAAACCTGATAACAGTATAGGAGACACAACTGTTCTCACTGAGGAAAACATCGCTGACTTCATTGCAGCCCAGCATGTATCCGTCCCTCACTCACAAAGGGTCATTACCAATGAGTTTGGTGAACCAGCTTTGATAGTTGAGTTCAGTGATACTAATGTGGTCAGCAATATGGTCTTCATTCAATCTACACAAGCTGAAGAGGAAACCTCTGAAGCTGCTGCTATTAACCCTGCTGATCTTGCTGTCAGCGAGTTTAATAGTGAACCTATCTAAATCCTTCTATGTATCCATGCAGGGCTCGCTGGGAAAAGGTGTGTGGTACTTGGACAGTGGCTGTTCAAAACACATAACTGGCACTAAGACCCTGCTGGATAACTACGTAGAGGCTGCTGGCCCTACTGTAGTGTTTGGTGATAACTCCACTGGACAAACTGAAGGTTATGGTCATCTCTCTAATGGTCTCATTAAGTTCACCAAGGTTGCTTATGTAAATGGTTTGAAACATAATCTTATCAGCATAAGTCAACTTTGTGATGCTGACTACAAAGTGATTCTTGATAAGCATCAAGGCACTGTTGTAAATGTAAACAAGGAAGTCGTCTTGGTCGCTCTAAGAAAACGAGATGTATATCTTGTGGACTTCACTCCTATCAAGACTGATAGTGAGACTTGTTTCTTTGCTAAGTCAGCAGCTGAACTCAATTGGTTATGGCACAAGCGTATGTCGCATGTGAATTTCAAAACCATCAACTCTCTGGCCAAAAAGAACCTTGTTCGTAGCCTTCCTCATCTCTCTTTTGAAAAGGATAGACTCTGTGGTGCTTGTGAAAAAGGTAAAAGCCATAGAGCTACCTTCAAAACAAAGTAGGCCAATTCTATCACTGGCTGCTTTCATCTTCTTCACATGGACCTTTTTGGTCCAGTGAATGTCCAAAGCCTAAAGGGTAGTAGATACACTTTAGTAATTGTGGATGAATATTCACGATACACTTGGACTATCTTTCTTCGTTCAAAGAGTGATGCTGCTGAAGAAATTATAAATTTCATAAAGAAAATGGAAAATCTCAACAGCATAAGGGTTAAAGAACTCAGAAGCGATCATGGTACTGAGTTCAGAAATCACACTCTTGAATCCTTTTGTGCTGATAAAGGGATCTCACAAAACTTCTCTTCCACCAGAACTCCTGAGCAAAATGGTGTTGCTGAAAGAAGAAACAGAACTCTAATAGAGGCAGCACGTACCATGCTCAGTGAGTCTTCTTTGCCTAGTAAATTCTGGGCAGAAGCTGTCAGCACTGCTTGTCATACTCAGAATAGATGTCTCATTGTTAAAAGACACGACAAGACAGCTTACGAGGTTTTGAAAGGTAAGAAACCTCAAATAAAATACTTCCATGTATTTGGATGCCCTGTTTTCATTCTAAACAATAAGGATCACTTAGGAAAATTCGATCCTAAAGCTGATGATGGATACTTTCTTGGATATTCTTCCATCAGTAAGGCATTTAGAGTATTTAATACTCGCCTTCAGAAGGTGGATGAATCCATTCATGTTACCTTTGATGAAAGTTCATCAGCTCTTAAGGACATCCAAACTACTTCATCAGAAGTCATTTTTAATGAGCTCGCTGATCCTCTTACTGAGGAAGCTGACTCATTTGTTGATGCATCTTGCTCACTGCCTGAAAATAATCAGCATAACACATAGGATAGTTCAGCTGATACTGAACTAGAGCAAGTTGCTGCTCATATCTACACGATTGAGCCAGTTGAGCCTATCTTGAGATCAATCCATGCTGCATCAGCCAAACCTAGATCACTGGCTGATGACGTGCATACTGATGACTCTGCTGAGGAAGAGTTTCATGATGCATCAGCAAATGCTGATGATATGGAGTCAGCTGATGACTCCAACATCATTGATAACTCAATTCAGTTAAATGGCTCAGCTGATCATACCCCTTCTGATCCCATTCTTACCATTGACTTATCCTCATATAATGATCTCTCTTCTGTTCCCATCTCTCAGTCTTCCGCTGACACTCAACTAGGTTCATCAAGTGTTCCAGCACTTAAATGGACTTCTAGTCATCCAGCTCACCAAGTAATTGGTGATCCTTCTCAAGGGATCGTTACTCGATCAGCGACTAGAAACACATGTCTTTATGTGAACTTCTTGTCAATGATCACTCCTAAAAACATAGGAGAAGCAATGGCTGATCCTTCATGGGTAGAGGCTATGCAAGAGGAACTTACTCAGTTCAAACGACAGCATGTCTGGTTTCTTGTTCCTCTACCTGCTGACAAAGAACCTATTGGAACAAAATGGGTTTATAGGAATAAAATGGACGAAGATGGTGTAGTTACTCGTAACAAAGCTAGGCTGGTTGCACAAGGATACCTTCAGGAAGAAGGTGTTGATTACGATGAAACTTTTGCACCAGTGGCCCGATTGGAAGCAATTCGCTTATTCTTGGCACATGCTGCTTACAGAAACTTCACAGTATATCAAATGGATGTCAAGAGTGCCTTCCTAAATGGAAATGTGAGTCCCTAAATACGAGATGGTTAACCCCGAACAAGTGTAAAATACAACAAGTCTAATAATCACTAGAATGGACTAGTATTACTTAAATATAAATGCAAGTATATAAATAAGTAAATACATGACTTAAAGTAATAAGCAAGTAAAGTGGAACATTATGTATTTTTCAAGGTGTATTTTATTTATGATGTTAAATAAAATACAAGGTTGTGCGGAATCAAGATAATACAAATAAGTATGTATCCTAACAACCTATGAATTACAGAATGATCTATATTTGTCAAATAGCTCTTTTGGATCGAGATACTTAAAGTTGTGAAGTATCCCTGTTTAAGATCGAGAGTATTTAGACAAATTCACTCTAATGCTAAATGTATGCTTTAAAGTAATTTTCTCAAAGAAATGACTTTGTATTTATAGGCAACAAAATTCACCAGTGAATTTTGTGCCGTACAAATATGGTTGCATGCATTTAATGATCCGACAAGAACATTAAATGTATTGGATAAGGTACAAGGATAAAGTCACATCAAATGACTTATAATCCTTTTATCCAACCACCTTTACACACGTATATACTTTGGTAAAGAACAAGTGGAATGTTCTTTGGAAAGTGTGTAAAGGCTTAAAGTCAAATCCTCGATATCAGTGTTCAGACTTGTAAGGTCTAGAACACTGACAATCCTCCAGTGTACAGATCTGGTAAGACTTCCAGTGGACTCTGCCATTTGTCAGTCTTCTTTATTCTGACTTCAGTCTTTGACTTCAGTAAGAACGTCTTCAGTAGAGTAGATCTGGACTGGGGTGAAGTCCAGTGAGCTAATCTGGAGAATACTCCAGATTTCCTATACAAGTATTTTCTCACTGGTCTTCCATTATTTCTGGACAAATCTTCAGAGGGACTCCAGATTCCAAGTCTGGAGTAGGTCAGTTTCTGGACAGATCTTCAGTAAGCTCCAGTAGTCGAGTCTGGAGCGAGTCCAGTAAATCTGGACCTAACAAATTCCCCCTATTTGTTTAGAAATAATGCAAGGTTTTTCAAGCTTATATCTATACAATTTTGTATGCTTGAAAAACACAAGTTTTGATTTAGTCTAAAAAATAAGTTACTGGAAAACACTTTATAGATCATGAGTGTTTTCAGTTTCATCTTTTAAGTTCTAACTTAGACTAAATCTGATCATTTACTTGTATGAATTAAAAATTGCAACTAATATTACATACATCAACTGAAAAATAGTTACAATTTTTATCAAACGATAAATTACAATATGTAAATGATATAAGAGTCAGGCCCTTCTCTTCGATGTCTGTCCTGGAGCATCTTCAGAAGCCTTTCTCTTTGGTGATGGAGAAGATGGTGTAGATTCTGGTGATTTCATGCCAATTGCAACTTCCATCTGTTGCTTTCTTCTCCATACCTTCTCAACTCTCTTCAGAAATGATTTAACGTCAGTCGACAAATCTGTCTTCCCCCTGAACGTTAACGCAATCTCTTTCAGTTCGCTCCATCCAAACGCCTGGACTGAAGTACTCTGTCTTTCATCTGTAAAGTTACCTTCCCTGGTCAACTTTATATAAACTTTTGACATACCTTCATGATTATCAGCCAACTTGATTTCGGCACCAATGATCCTTCTAGCATCAGCCCTGAAATTCAACATTTCATTATACTTGTCTTTCCATTTGGCTGTCTGGATCATTGCTTCAGTTTCCTTTGACACTCTCTGTTGTACTTCTCCAGACTGGAGTTGTTGACGATTGATTTTCAGAGATGTGTCCAGGGGAATGAATGTGCTAACATCAGCATCTTTGATTGCTTTGATCTGTTTGGCAGTCAGCTTTGGTAGGCCTGTCAATTTCTTCCTGTACTCTAACTCCAGAGCACCAGCATTTTTCCTTATCTTTTCTGGAGGTTCACCAGTTCCTCCTTTCTCTGCCTGATAAGTTCTGGTACACTAACACCATAAATTATAGAATCATAAATTTGTTCTTCTTCAGCATAAAAGGAGCGTACATGAACATCATCCAATGCATTCAGACATTGATGAACTCTGGGGTCATCCTTCATCTTTTTGTACACATCAATATTAATGCCTAACCTGCCAGCATTATAAGAGTCCAGAGTCCCCATTGTTGCCATCTCCCTTTGATGGGCCAGCAGTTCATCTTTTCGATTTCTCTTAAAGATCTCTATCATTATGCATTCTTGTTCAGTTTCTTCGAGGTTTCATCATCAGCAGTGGGAAACTCTGATGATTCTTCAGCAGTTTGTTCTTCTTCACCAGATACCATTTGTTCTTTTCCTTTTACTGACTTCAAAGTTGTTGGTATATCTGGGAAAGATTCAAACTGGGGCTCACTGGCTTCAGTACCAGCGGCCTCTTCAGTCTGCATAACGGCATCAGTACCGAGTGCTCTTTGTGCTAATTGTGCACTGGTATCAGTACCAGTCACTTGTTTTCTTTGCACAATGCTTTCAGTAGCAAAGGCCCTTTCAACAGCACTGACAACATCTTCCTTCTTCTTTCTGATCAAACCTTCTTGGACACCAGACGACTTTTCCCCCTTGAAATGATCACCAGTTCTGGACTTGAGATCATTCCATAATTGTTCTAGCATATGTCTGTCCAGTGCACCAAAGGTTCTTCCAGCCACTGGAGATGAATCAATCACACTTTCTTGAGCCCCAGCACTTCCTTTTTAATATTTTCAATTTCCTTAGGCAAGTGCTTTGGCAATTCTTTTTCTATCATCTTCTCCATTTGTGGTAATAAACTACCCTGTATGGATCGAAGAACAGACCCAGAAATCTCTTCAGTGATTTCTTTCAGCATACTGGATCTGAACTTCCTTGTACATTCATCACTGATCGTGCTTGCAACAGCATTCTGATCAAGGGTTGGTCTACTTTCCAAAGAACTGACCCTTGTAACCAACTTCTCAACCTCATCCTTCAGACCTGCCAGTGGTTGAACAAGTTCACCTTTCACTGCAGTCTGAACAGAGCTAACCAGTTTTTCTTCTAAACCCTGGACTGCCACTTTGATGTTTTCAGAATTATTATTAGTGGCCAGTACCAGCTCATCCAGTTTCTCAAACACTAACTTCTCATTTCCAGCAAAAACATTCATCTCAGATGCAAGGTTATTTGATAATAGAGATTTAAAGTCTGAAATAACCTGCGATGAAGTCTGGAGTGATCTCTCCAGGTCCGCCACCTTACTTAAAAGGCCTTGGACCTCGGCAGAAGACGAAGTGGAGAGACCACTGGGAGGTTCAAGATGAGAAGTC
This sequence comes from Erigeron breviscapus, assembly GCA_034093135.1. Lineage (NCBI taxonomy): Eukaryota > Viridiplantae > Streptophyta > Magnoliopsida > Asterales > Asteraceae > Erigeron > Erigeron breviscapus. The sequence continues at coordinate 33,919,731 of CM067170.1, read as the reverse complement.
AATCTGGTCATTAATGGTACTTGTGCCCAGACTTCTTCAGTTTCAGTTTCAACTGGAGTTTCAAGAGGAGGGGGTTGAGATTGTGAAATGAGGGGTGAAGTATGGAGTTGATTGAGGAATTGAAGGTGGTGGTGGTGGTATATTGGATTCTGGTGGTGGTGGCATTTCTGAATCTGGTGGAGGAATATTTGTTTCTGGTGGGGGTGGTGGCATTTCTGATAAACTTTCAATTTGTACAGCATCCTCACCAAGAAAGTTCATATCAACATCAAAATTCTGACCCTCTGACATAGGAGAATCAGCCTCATCCCAAAAAGATTCACCAACAGTTTCATTACCAGCCTGTTCACCAACCTCAGCATTCAAATCAATCTGAGCCTCTTGCTCATCAGTCACTTGTTCATCAGCCTGAACAATGTGTTCTACCTGCTCATCAATCTGAGCCACATTTTCTTCTTGTATACCAGCCTGTACAACTTGCTCAAAAATTTGTTCAATATTTTCAACATTTTCTTCTTCAAAAATAGGAGACCCATCAACATTCATAACATCACCAGGATGTCTTTCTGGGTTCACCTGAACACCAGCTCTCATCAGACGCCTTGATCTTGGTCGTCTGGAAGGCTCAACATTTGGTTGTTGACCTTTAGGAGCAACTTGTCTGATGGGTTGCACCGCTTCAATAATCTGAATATCTTAGTCACCAGAGGGTCTTTCACCCACTTGACCACTACCTGGAGCCAATACTTGTGCATCATTTACAAAATTAAGCATGGTCTGGGGGATATCTACCTCATCAGTTCTTGATTTTAGGTTGGTCAGATCCCTCATATACTCACACACAGAAAAGTGAGTAGTTTCATAATCATACTGGTCTCCAAGAGAGCTTTTAAACATTAGTGAAAGAAAACGAATATAAGGAACAAAAGCTTTTCTTCCTTTCACCTTTAGCCTCTCTACCAGATCATCAAATAAGATCTGAGCAAAATCTACTCGAATTCCAAACCATAAACAGTAGGCAATCTGGAGATGAGTCTGATTGATCTGGTCCAATCCTCCAGAACTGCCTCCCAGACACTCAACAATATGTGTGAAGAAAAATCTCCACGAATCTGTCAGTCTGCTCATATAAATAGTTCCCTTCCTGGATAGCTGGCCATGTGTATCCATAATATCTGTGTGCCCCATCAGTCTGCACACTTCTCTTGTGTTGATTCCAGATGGAAGTTCTAAAGGCAACCCATTCTGATCAAAATAATTTAATTGCAGAACAGTCCTGAGTGTATTCACTGAGAAGGCCAAAGATCTGGTACCTCCCTTAAGAGTATAAGCAATAGATGAAGTTTCATCATCATATTGGGCAGTGTACCAGAATTCACATAAATAATCATGGTACATTCTCCCTGGATTTAGGGTAAATGCACCGTATAGAGGACATGAGAGAAAGAATGCATTCAATCTTCCAATGATAGATTGAGCATTATGAACACTGGCAAGAGAGAGTCTGGCCATCCAGTTGTTCATGTTTGATTGCTGGTGCCATTTGATTATGTAAGAAAAATGAAGATGAAATTGAAGAATTTAAGGTTTTGATGAAGAATTTAATGAAAAAGGAATAAATATAAGAGATTTATGATAGGAATTGAATGAAGAATTGAATGAAGGAATTTGAAGATTTGGGAGTAAATGTTCGAAGTAAATGAAATTGAAAGTGAAAGTGGGTATATATATAGGAGAGAGAATGTGGAACTCAAACGGTTTATTTGAATTTATCAAATATAATTTTGATCGGGGTTCTGAGATCCGCATTAATTACATCACATCACACATAAATGTGTGATGGTTCACCGCCCACAAAAACTAACAAGTTGTACTTTTTATCTTCCCAAGGTAAAATACCATCATTACGTTGAAAAATTTACATGCCACGTAGGATTTTAAGATAAATATCTTTAAAAGGTTTGCTTACGTGGCACACACAAAGACCAAGTATTTAATAAAATATTATGACTCAATTCAGTGCATCTGGAGGTTGACAGGACACTCCAGTATCACTGGTGGATTAGTCCAGTGAAGCATGTACTGATGGTACACTGGAGGGACACTCCAGTAAAGTACCAGTGAAAAACCATTTGAAAGAGACTGGTAACCTCAAACATGCACGTCAACTAATACAGACAAATGAGAGGGACACATTTACAAGGAGACAAAAGTCACCTCAAACACGCACTTCAACCTGTCCAATTACCAGTGAGAGGGACACATTTACAAAGCACTAGTAATATTTTCTGAAGAATTTGTCCAGTGAGAAAATAAATTAATAAATTCCCCCTGAACTTAAAAACATTTTAAGAACAAAAATATCTTTCAAGTCTTCCCTGGAATGTTGATCCAGAAATCTATTAATGCAAAGATAGTACACAACGACGTTCAATATCTGAGCAGTTATAAATTTATAAATCTTTAAATCAAAGATCCTCAGTAGTACACAATGGCGTTCAATACCAAGGTTCCAGATTTAAGGGTTTAACATTCCCAACTCACCAACAAGATATTCAAAAGTTTTGACATCCAGTGGTTTAGTAAAAATGTCAGCGAGTTGTTTGTCAGTGGGAATAAAATGGAGTTCAATGTTGTTTTTCATAATATGATCACATATAAAATGATACCTGAGATCAATGTGCTTCGTTTTGGAGTGCATGACTGGATTGTTCGAGATAGCAATGGCACTGGTATTATCGCAAAAGATTGGGGTCTTTGAATACTTAATACCATAATCAAGCAACTGGTTCTTCATCCAGAGTATCTGAGCACAACAACTGGCTGCAGACACATATTCAGCTTCAGCAGTGGACAATGAAACTGAAGTTTGCTTCTTACTGGTCCAGCTGACCAGTTTGCCACCAAGGAAATGACATCCACCAGTAGTGGATTTCCTGTCTATCTTACAACCTGCATGATCTGAATCTGAATAACCCATTAGATCCATGCCTGAACCTTTGGGGTACCAAAGACCTAGACTGGGGACACCTTTAAGGTACTTCAGTATGCGCTTTACAGCAAGCATATGAGATTCTTTTGGATTAGACTGATATCTGGCACATAAACATGTTGAAAACATAATATCTGGTCTACTGGCAGTTAAATACATCAGTGAACCAACCATTCCTCTATAGACAGTGGTGTTCACTGGTTTTCCATCTGGATCGGAGTCCAGTGTCAGTGGTGCAGAAATTGGAGTGGGTTTAGATGGTGAAGAGTTCATATCATATTTCTTTAAAAGATCTCTAACATATTTTCCTGATTAATAAAGATGCCATCTTTGTTTTGTTTAATCTGGAGTCCAAGAAAATACGTTAATTCACCCATCAAACTCATTTCATATTCAGTTGACATTATTTTCGAAAATTTCTTGCACATGTTTTCATCAGTAGACCCAAAAATAATATCATCAACATAAATTTGTACCATTAACAGATTACTTTTTTCATGAAGAATAAATAAGGTATTGTCAATTGCACCTCGTTTAAAACCATTTTTCAATAAATGTTTAGTCAGAGTGTCATACCAGGCACGTGGGGCTTGTCTGAGGCCATACAGCACTTTGTCCAGATGATATACCCAATGTGGATGCTTTTCATCAACGAAACCTGGTGGTTGTCTGACATAAACTTCTTCTTCAAGCTTTCCATTTAAGAAGGCACTCTTTACATCCATCTGGTAGACCTTGAACTGATGATAAGCAGCAAATGCTAAGAATATTCTGATCGCTTCAAGTCTAGCCACTGGAGCAAATGATTCATCAAAGTCAACATCTGACTGGCAGTAGCCTTGTGCTACCAGTCTGGCCTTGTTTCTGATTACGTGGCCATCTTCATCTACTTTGTTTCTGAAGACCCATCTTATTCCAATTGGTTCTTTCTTTCCAACTGGGAAAGGAACCAGATACCAGACCTTGTTCCTTTCAAACTGGTGAAGCTCTTCTTGCATAGCATTCACCCAGCTTGGATCTTCTATAGCCTCGTCAATCTTCTTTGGTTCCATCAAAGATAGAAAACTAACATATAAGCATTGATTACTGGAGGCTCTTCTGGTCTGAACTCCTCGACTGGAGTCACCTATGATCTGATCAATAGGATGAGCTTTTGTCCATCTGGAGTACTGACCAGGATTGTTACTGATAACAATATCAGTGCAAGAATTCAGTTAAGTCTCCTCTGAAGTTGCTTCAGGAGGAGGTTCTTCATAAACTACTTCAACATCTTCATCTGATTCATTTAAATCACGATTTGCATCATGAAATTCTTCATTTCTGGTATATTCTCAACTAACACTGATACTGGGGGAGTAGTACGAACATCTGATCCAATATTAATTTCAGAAGGTAGTTTGAAAATAATAGAAGGATAGAATGGAGTACTACTGGAGAGCTTCTTTTTCTGAACGGGTTCCAGATCAGGATGACTGGAAACTGTGTCTTCTGAATCTTTATTGTAGTTGATAGGATCAGATTCACAAAAGACAATTGGAGTTACTGGGGGAGCATCAGGGGCTGGTTTCTTGTTGATTGCAGCATTTGATTCATCAAATGTGACATGAATTGACTCATGGACCTTCTCTAGTCTCTTGTTATAGACTCTGAAGGCCTTGCGAATGGCTGAATAGCCTAAGAAATACCCTTCATCAGCTTTGGCATCGAATTTGCCTAACTGACTGGAGTCGTTTAGGATGTAAACTGGACATCCAAAAACGTGAAAATAACCAATATTTGGTTTTCTATTTCTTAAGACTTCATAGGCTGTCTTTTTGTGTCTTTTGATGTACACTGATCGATTCTGGGTGTGGCAAGCAGTTGTAATTGCTTCCGCCCAGAAACTGGTAGACAGACCAGATTCAGCAAGCATGCTCCTGGCAGCTTCTATCAGCGTTCGATTTTTCCTTTCCACAACTCCATTTTGTTCTGGAGAGCGGGCTGATGAGAAATTCTGGGAGATGCCAGTGTCAGTACAGAATGACTCTAGAGTTGCATTCTGGAATTCTGTTCCATTGTCACTTCTTAACTGACACACCTTTCGACTGTACTTGAGCTCAATTTGCTTGATAAGACTGATGATTTCAGCAGCAGTTTCACTTTTAGACCTGAGAAAGATAACCCAACAATATCTGGAAAATTCATCTACGATTACCAGGGTGTATCTTTTACCAGCACGAGTCTGAACGTTCACTGGACCAAAGAGGTCCATATGAAGCATATGAAGAGGTTCAGATATGCTGAAATTCTGTCTGGTCTTGAAACTGGTACGTTTTTTCTTACCCATCTCACATCCTGGACATGGCCTTTCCTTTTTGAAGGAAACTGAAGGTATCCCATCTGCCAGTTGTTTTCTAGACAACTTATTAATATTTTTGAAATTTAAATGGGATAATCTTTTGTGCCATAACCAGTTTGTGTCTTCGTCAGCTTGAGTATAGAAACACTGCTCTGAAGGAGAGCTTTCCATATCCATCACGTACACATTCCCTTTTCTGGGAGCAATCAACACTACCTTCCAGTCCTTGTTGAATACGATACCCTGAGCAATATTGAATAAAACTTGATAGCCATCGTCACACAGTTGACTTACACTGATCAGGTTATATTTCAAACCATTCACAAATGCAACACGTCTGAACTTGACTTGTCCATTGTTCAGTACACCGTATCCCTCAGTCTTTCCACAACCATCATTTCCAAAAGTAATGGAGGGTCCATCAGAAATGGTGAACTCCTCCAGCAGGGTCTTACATCCAGTCATCGTCCTGCCAGCTGCACTGTCAAGATACCAGATATATTTCTTTTGATCGCCCTGCACATCCACCAGATATTATCAGTTAGATTTGGGAACCCATCGACTAATGGGTTCACTGGACCCTCCCTTATAGGTCCCTGGGGCAATCTGGTTTAGTTCACTTTCTTCAACAGTGGTCTTAGTTGAAAAGACCACTGGGTTGATAGTTTTGAAACCTTTTTCTTTTTCTCAACTGGAGAAATAGATTTATCTTTCTTTGCAAAAGGTTTTGTATTTTGTCTAGGGCCAGATGAAGTACCCTCAATAAAGTTTAATCTTGCATTAAAACTTTGAAATTGACGAGTCAGAAGTTTAATCTGGCTCTCTAACCTGGACAAAACATTTTCATCAGATGATACCTTAGACTTTCCAGTTGAAAGCTTAGGTAGGGGATTGGTCTGAGGCAAAGGTTTATTCCGATAAACCTCTTTAACTGGAGCAGTCATCTGTAATGCTCCAGTCTTAACCTCTGGGGATTGAACTGGAAAAATATTGGCCTTGGGAGTTACAGGCTCATCATAAACAGTGGTGGGCCTGAACCCCTCTGGTAATCGATCGATTACTGGTATTAATGATGCAACATGAGTATTTCCATCTAAATATGCACGTTTTTGTGTGGGAAATTGATTTACTCCAGCATCATATGGCTTTTTGGTTTCTAGCCATGATTTAATCACCAGTTTTTCTTTCTCTAAAATGATCTCAAGATCTTGTTTTTCTTGAATCAATTGTTCAGTTACCAGGACCTGGGCTTGAAATGCCAGTTCAATATCCTGAAGTTCTTTTAATTTTGATTTTAAAGCAGTTATTTCAGAAAAATCTGTTTCCAGACCGTTTACACAGTCAGATCTAACAGTTTCCACAAATATTAAATCAGAATTAAGTGCTTCAGCAATGTCCAGTTTTAATTCTGTAGGTCCTTGTGGACTGATCGTCAACGAGAACGCTTATAGTTATGACGAGAGTGCGGAATCCTCTCGTGATAACCTGTGAGTCCCAAATATAAAGACGAATGACTAAACCCGACTGGCAAGTACAACTAATCTTGATGGACAAGTTTAGTTACGATCCAGATATGGATAACAAGAAACAAATGACAATATGAATTAATGCAAGAACAAATGGCAGAAACTATATAAAGATATATGTAAATATAATCAAGTATGTAGCATTGAGACACGTTGTTTTCTAATGTATTTGATTTATTGATGTATAAACAAATACAAGGATTGTTGCGGAACAAAGATAAACACCAAAGTGTAACTATCTAAACAATCCCGAAATACAAGTGATCAAGATGACTTGGAAATACTCGTAAGTTTTGCTTAGAGTATATCTCACAAGTTGCAATGCAATAGTTCTAGCTTTTTGCAAGATGTGAGAAGACTTTGTATT
>CM067170.1:33693917-33911508 GCA_034093135.1 Erigeron breviscapus | reverse complement strand
TCTGTCTGGTCTTGAAACTGGTACGTTTTTGCTTACCCATCTCACATCCTGGACATGGCCTTTCCTTTTTGAAGGAAACTGAAGGTATCCCATCTGCCAGTTGTTTTCTAGACAACTTATTAATATTTTTGAAATTTAAATGGGATAATCTTTTGTGCCATAACCAGTTTGTGTCTTCATCAGCTTGAGTATAAAAACACTGCTCTGAAGGAGAGCTTTCCATATCCATCACGTACACATTCCCTTTTCTGGGAGCAATCAACACTACCTTCCAGTCCTTGTTGAATACGATACCCTGAGCAATATTGAATAAAACTTGATAGCCATCGTCACACAGTTGACTTACACTGATCAGGTTATATTTCAAACCATTCACAAATGCAACACGTCTGAACTTGACTTGTCCATTGTTCAGTACACCGTATCCCTCAGTCTTTCCACAACCATCATTTCCAAAAGTAATGGAGGGTCCATCAGAAATGGTGAACTCCTCCAGCAGGGTCTTACATCCAGTCATCGTCCTGCCAGCTGCACTGTCAAGATACCAGATATATTTCTTTTGATCGCCCTGCACATCCACCAGATATTATCAGTTAGATTTGGGAACCCATAGACTGATGGGTTCACTGGACCCTCCTTATAGGTCCCTGGGGCAATCTGGTTTAGTTCACTTTCTTCAACAGTGGTCTTAGTTGAAAAGACCACTGGGTTGATAGTTTTGAAACCTTTTTCTTTTTCTCAACTGGAGAAATAGATTTATCTTTCTTTGCAAAAGGTTTTGTAATTTTGTCTAGGGCCAGATGAAGTACCCTCAATAAAGTTTAATCTTGCATTAAAACTTTGAAATTGACGAGTCAGAAGTTTAATCTGGCTCTCTAACCTGGACAAAACATTTTCATCAGATGATACCTTAGACTTTCCAGTTGAAAGCTTAGGTAGGGGATTGGTCTGAGGCAAAGGTTTATTCCGATAAACCTCTTTAACTGGAGCAGTCATCTGTAATGCTCCAGTCTTAACCTCTGGGGATTGAACTGGGAAAATATTGGCCTTGGGAGTTAACAGGCTCATCATAAACAGTGGTGGGCCTGAACCCCTCTGGTAATCGATCGATTACTGGTATTAATGATGCAACATGAGTATTTCCATCTAAATATGCACGTTTTTGTGTGGGAAATTGATTTACTCCAGCATCATATGGCTTTCTGGTTCTAGCCATGATTTAATCACCAGTTTTTCTTTCTCTAAAATGACTTCAAGATCTTGTTTTTCTTGAATCAGTTGTTCAGTTACCAGAACCTGGACGGGAAACAATATTGGAAATGCTTTCAAATCGCCTAGAGTTCGTGTTGAATGTGGATTGGAAACCAACATCAATACTATACCGAAAAATAGCGCGGTGGGCCAGACGGGGGACACACAGTCCGAATCGAACAAATAAATAACGCAATAAAAAAAAAAATCAACTACGAACTGCAAGAATCAGTTATGTAGGTCCTTGTGGACTGATCGTCAACGAGAACGCTTATAGTTATGACGAGAGTGCGGAATCCTCTCGTGATAACCTGTGAGTCCCAAATATAAAGACGAATGACTAAACCCGACTGGCAAGTACAACTAATCTTGATGGACAAGTTTAGTTTACGATCCAGATATGGATAACAAGAAACAAATGACAATATGAATTAATGCAAGAACAAATGGCAGAAACTATATAAAGATATATGTAAATATAATCAAGTATGTAGCATTGAGACACGTTGTTTTCTAATGTATTTGATTTATTGATGTATAAACAAATACAAGGATTGTTGCGGAACAAAGATAAACACCAAAGTGTAACTATCTAAACAATCCCGAAATACAAGTGATCAAGATGACTTGGAAATACTCGTAAGTTTTGCTTAGAGTATATCTCACAAGTTGCAATGCAATAGTTCTAGCTTTTTGCAAGATGTGAGAAGACTTTGTATTTATAGACAAAGTTCATGATGACATGGACAATGTCGTACAAATGTGGTTGTGAGCATTTAAGGAATTAAACCATAATTCCTTACATGCTGCACATGGAAGCGTATATAAGTCACTTGATGTGACTTATAATACTAGGTTCCTAACCTATACTTTGTACCTTTTATTAATAGATAATTCTATTAACTGGATAAAGGTGTAAAGTAAAAGTCTTCCTCGTAATCAGTGTAAAGTGTTGTAAGTACTTTATCACTGAGATGCTTCAGTCTTCGATCTGGTAGAATCACTCTGATGCTCGCTTCTGAGATGATTCTCTTCTTCAGACTTCAGTCTTTGACTTCATTCTGAATGGTATTCTGATACGTAGATCTGAACTGAAGTGAAGCTTCAGTGAAGGAGTTCTGAATTCTGAGGCATCTCAGAATTCTGAAGTAATATCTTCACTAAACTTCAAGCTATTTCTGAACAAATTATACATGGTCGATTCTCGACCTAACAAATTCCCCCTATTTGTTCTGAAATAGTGCATGCATCTCAGACTTCTATCTATACATGTTTGTAAGTCTGAAATGCAAGTTTTTTGTTTAAGTTGTAAAAATTTCTTAAGTACATCTTATAGATCATTGATGTCTCAGAATTTTACTTGTGTTTTTTCTAACTTAAACCTATCATCTACTTATTTGTCACAATTGCAACTTTATATATTACAAACTGAAATGGAAGTTACAAATGTAAATATTTACAAGTACATGATATTCTGAATAGAAAACTACTTCTTGGCCGGCCTTGAACCAGAAGGTGCCTCAGTAGGTTTTCTCTTCAGTGGAGACTGATCCTTTTTGCCAAATAGCCTTGCTTCAATTTCCACCTTGGCTTGCATCTTTTGCTGAATTCTTGCTAACCATGCACCAGTCAAGGCAGACTTAGGCTTTCCTTTAAGAACTTGGATCATCTCCCTGTGCTCAGATATGCCAAATTCATGAACTGAAACCTGGGAGTATTCTTCAGTAGCCCTTCCTTCTCTTTTCACAACCAAGTCGAACAGCTTCAATCCATCAGCCTTAATAACATCAATATCAACAATTCTGGCCTGATGTGATCGATGAGTCATGTAATGATCATACTGGTCCTTCTCATGTTTTCTTTGGAGCTCAGCAGCATCATCAGAAATTGGTTTGAGTGAAGTATGGACAACATCACGAGAATCTTTCTTTGGAGTCCTTGTTCCAGTTCTGGGCTTTGTTGGTGGCCTGAACAACTCCCTCTCCACATACTGAACTCCATCCAGAATCTCCTTCTTCTTTCTAGCCATCTCCATTTCTCTATTTTTCACTAAATCTTGAATGGACATCTTGAAGGTTAGATGGTCCAGCTTTTGTTCCAGTGGAGAGTAGTTCACCCCATACTCATAATCTAACATATCTTTCACAGCCTTCTGCACTCTTGGGTCATGTTTGATTTTCTGAAATCGTTCAAGAGATAGACCCAGAGATGCAGCATCAATATGATCTAGGGTTCCCATGCTTTGGTGCTGAACCCTTTCCCTTTCTTTGTTTTGACTCCACATTATGAATTGGTTAGAGACTTGCTTCTGCAGAGTCTCCAACTTCTTGCTATCAGCGTTAGGATCGTGGAGTGGATAACCTTGTTCATCCACATTTTCTCCAACAACCAGTCCACCAACCTTCTTTGGTTCCTCAGCTTCCTTGGCCTTGCCCTTTCCTTTATCTTTCTTTTCAGCACCAGAGGCCTGAACTTGTTCCCCCTGAACTGAGGCACTTTCAGAAGGCACCTCAGCTTGCTTCTTGGTTGCATGAATCATTTCTTGTGTACTGGCCAGCAACCCAAGAGGCACACCACTTCCCCCTTTGGAAATCTCTGCAGGCATTTTAGCATAAAGGTCCAGAGTTGTTTTAAGTGCCTGCAAAGGTTTCCAACTTTGTTGTTCGAGACATTCACAAATGCCCTTAGCCATGGTAGCAAACTGAGCCTTTAGTCTGAAAGACGAACTAAGGGTCAGTGCTTCTTGATCTTTTAAGTCCTTTAGCATTTTTCTGTCTTCTTCTGTGAAGGATGCAGGGGGAGGAGGAGCAGTGACAGGTTCTTTCTTCAGAATAGTCAAGATTTCTTCCAATTGTTTAGACTGATTCTGAACTGCACCTTCAAGTATGGAAACTGAGCTTTTTACATCATTAACGGCTCTTTCCACTTTATCATTTGTGTTCTTGGTCAGTTCAGCAATCATCAACCTAACTTCTTCACCAACTTTCTGAGCAACAGAATCTGAAATCTGAGCAGCTAAGTTCTGAGAGAGCTCAGACTTCAGATTTTCCACAATATTTGCACTGACAGAAGCCCCAAGTTCTTTTTCATTAATGCTTGGCTTCTGAACCAGCTCATGTACCTCATTACCAACAACTATGACCTCTTGCTTCAACAACTCAACCCCAGATGTCAAGTTCGCAACAACTGAAGCTTGAACATCTCTCTTGGTCAATCTGAAGGCTTCTCTGATTGCAGAGCTCACCTTATTACATGTCATCACCAACTCATTCAATTTCCCAACCACTAGCCCTTCATTCCCTGCAACTTTGGTCAGCTCAGTTCCGAGGAACATCTGAGCACCTTTCATGTCAGCCAATGAGCTAGTGTTGGCAGTTAGAGAACTGGTTAAGTCCTCCACCCTACGAATAAGGCCTTGGACTTCGGTTTGGTTTCTCTCTAACTGTGCTTCTATATTGAATGGAGGTGGGGGTTGTGCAGAAGCAGGAGCCACAAAAGGTAAATTGCCCAGCCCTTGTAAAACTTTATTCATTTGTACATCAGTAGGACTCTCAGATTCAGTTTCAGAATCTAGATCCTTTTCTGAAGGGGCATCATAGTTTATTGGTGGTGGTACATGGTGAATTTGTGGGTGTAGAAAGTGAAGTGAAGGTGTGAAAGAAGGATCGGTTACGTATGCAGGATTGGTGCCAGGTGGGAAGATAGGATTTTGGTGAGATGGTGGTGGTGGTACATAAGGTTCATCGATTTGGTGGATTTCTGGGGGAGGAGGTGGGGCGTTTGCGAGGATGGGGGCTGGCTCAGAATCGGATTGATTCGCCTCCAATAAGCCCTCGTCAAACTCAAATTCGGCAAGAGAATCAAGATTCTCCTGAAGTGGCTCATCGTCATCCCAGAAAGCATTCACTTGTGCGATCTGGTCAGATATGCCCTGGTTTGGGTCACTAGTACCCTCACCAGATTCTGGTTCAACAGCTGCTTCAGCAGTTGCATCGTCACCAGAATTAGATATTTCAATAGTAGGCACACTAACGGGTCCCACATTCTTTTGTGGCCCACTTAGTGTCCTTTCTGGGCCAGCTAGTGTGGCTGCACCAGTTTTAGAGAATACCTGAATCATAGCAGAGGAGAGTTCTGGTTCATCTCCAGTAGGTGTTGCCTTTGAGAAATCCCTGCTATATTCTGGTACTGAAGCTTCTGGTCCAGCTTCATCATAAGCATCGCCAAGTATATCTTTGAAGCATAGGCTTAAGAATCTTGGAAATGCAACATGTAGACTTCTCTTTCCTTTTAATTTTGTAATCAACTGAGAGAAGAGGATCTCAGCGAAGTCTACCTGCACTCCATTCCAGATATAATACCCCATTTCAACTTGGGGTAGTGAGAGTTGGTCCAACCCTCCATGGTTGCCACCAAGACTCTCCACTATTTGAGTCCAGAAGAACCTCCAACATGTACCAAAACCAGACAAGAAAATATGTCCAGAGGTCTTCAGGTTACCATTCTCATCCTCCATGTCACCATGACCAGTGGCGACCAAAACCTCCCTAAAATTGACTCCTTTGAGTCTTTTCTCGAACACCTGGGGAGGTTTGAGGTAGTTCAGATGAAGGGAAGATCTGAACCCCTCGAGGGTGATGACACATTTCTTTGTGCCCTCATTTAGAGTGAAGGATATAGATTGTTCATCCTTACTCACCACTGCTGTATACCAGAATTCAAGCAAGTATCGATGATACATTGCTTGCGGATTGGCGGTCATCGCATAATGGAAGGGGGATTGCTCCCAAAATTTATTGATTCTTCCCATTAAGGATGTGGTATGTATATTCAATTGAGCCAAAAAGTTGCTCATGTTGAATCGGATTTGGGATGCAGTGAAGGTCTTAGGCCATATGGCAGAAGTTTTTACATCACTAGATGGATTATATTCGAATGTTATGAGTGATTTATGTGAAGATGAAGAAGATTTAGCCATTTGAAATTTGAAAATGAAAGTGAAAAAGAAAGAAAGTGAAAAGGGAATATGAAGAGTTTATGAATTTAGAGAGTAAATAAGAGAGAGATTGATGATTAGAGAGTAAATGAAACGAAGTAAATGAAAGAATGAATAAGGAATTTGTATTTAAGATGGAACAAAAAAGGATTTTTCCAATTTAAAACAATTTCTGGGGTCACGTCCGCATTTAATGCAAAGACGTTTGAGGGACCCCACCCTGTACACTTTTTCATAAAAAGTACTCATTTTCTACTCTTTTTACGGCGCCACTTGTGTGATACATAAGCATGACCAATGCTAGGTTAAAGGCCTAGTATGCAGTATGCCACGTGTACACACAATTGGCCAAGTATCAAAAATATCTTGAAAAGATTTTTTGTATTTCAGTGATGACAAAACAAATTCTGAGCATGGTCAGTTTCAGAAAAATCTGAACCATCTCAGTCATTAAAATTCAACTGAAATATTTTGATATTCTGAAGTGCTTCAGTTAAATACATCAGTGAACCAACCATACCTCGATATTTTGTATGGTCCACTGGTTTTCCATGTGGATCAGAATCCAGAGTTAATGGAGCAGAAATTGGAGTATCTTTTGATGAGACAGAATCAAATTGATATTTCTTTAGTAAATCTCTGACATATTTTTCTTGATTTATGAAAATACCATCTTCATTTTGTTTTACTTGAAGTCCTAGAAAATATGTCAGTTCTCCCATCATACTCATTTCATACTCAGAAGACATGATTTTTGAAAAGTTTTTACACATCTTCTCATTAGTAGAGCCAAACACAATATCATCAACATAAATTTGTACTAAAAGGATATCACTTTTATCATGCAATATGAATAAAGTTTTATCAATAGCACCTCGTTTAAAACCATTTTTAAGAAGATGTTTAGTAAGAGTATCATACCAGGCTCTGGGTGCTTGTCTCAGACCATATAAGGCTTTGTTCAGTCTGCACACCCAATGTGGTTTTTCTTCATTGATGAACCCTGGTGGTTGATGCACATTTCTTTGTGCCCTCATTTAGAGTGAAGGATATAGATTGTTCATCCTTACTCACCACTGCTGTATACCAGAATTCAAGCAAGTATCGATGATACATTGCTTGCGGATTGGCGGTCATCGCATAATGGAAGGGGGATTGCTCCCAAAATTTATTGATTCTTCCCATTAAGGATGTGGTATGTATATTCAATTGAGCCAAAAAGTTGCTCATGTTGAATCGGATTTGGGATGCAGTGAAGGTCTTAGGCCATATGGCAGAAGTTTTTACATCACTAGATGGATTATATTCGAATGTTATGAGTGATTTATGTGAAGATGAAGAAGATTTAGCCATTTGAAATTTGAAAATGAAAGTGAAAAAGAAAGAAAGTGAAAAGGGAATATGAAGAGTTTATGAATTTAGAGAGTAAATAAGAGAGAGATTGATGATTAGAGAGTAAATGAAACGAAGTAAATGAAAGAATGAAATAAGGAGAGTTATATTAGAGAGTAAATAAGAGAGAGATTGATGATTAGAGAGTAAATAAGAAGAGATTATGAAGAGAGAAATAAGAAGAGTTATGATTAGAGAGTAAATAAGAGAGAGATTGATGATTAGAGAGTAAATAAGAAGAGATATGAAGAGAGAAATAGAAGAGATTGATGATTAGAGAGTAAATAAGAGAGAGATTGATGATAGGCGACAAAAATTACATGGATCGCTCAGACTAGTGAACCAGATCAGTGTCACTGAGGCGTTCATAACATGATTACCAGTCTAAGGATTTAACATACCCAACTCACTGATTAGATGTTTAAAGGTTTTGACATCTAAGGGTTTTGTGAAAACATCAGCGAGTTGCTTATCAGTGGGAATAAAGTGCAATTCAATATCTCCTTTCAGAATATGATCACGAATGAAATGATACCTGAGATCGATGTGCTTGGTTTTCGAGTGCATTACAGGATTGTGAGATATGGCAATGGCACTGGTGTTATCACAAAAGATTGGAGTCTTTGTGTAAGTAACACCATAATCAGTCAGCTGGTTCTTCATCCATAGAATCTGAGCACAACAACTCGCTGCAGAGATGTACTCAGCTTCTGCAGTGGATAGTGATACTGCAGTCTGCTTCTTACTAGTCCAGCTTACTAATTTGCCACCAAGGAAATGACACCCACCAGTGGTACTTTTCCTGTCTATCTTGCAACCTGCATGATCAGAATCTGAATAACCCATTAGATCTAGACTGGAGCCTTTGGGATACCAAAGACCCAATCTGGGGACACCCTTAAGGTATCTGAAGATCCTTTTAACAGCATTTGCATGTGCTTCTCTGGGATCAGACTGAAATCTAGCACAAAGGCATGTTGCAAACATTATGTCTGGTCTACTTGCAGTTAAATACATCAGTGAACCAACCATACCTCGATATTTTGTATGGTCCACTGGTTTTCCATGTGGATCAGAATCCAGAGTTAATGGAGCAGAAATTGGAGTATCTTTTGATGAGACAGAATCAAATTGATATTTCTTTAGTAAATCTCTGACATATTTTTCTTGATTTATGAAAATACCATCTTCATTTTGTTTTACTTGAAGTCCTAGAAAATATGTCAGTTCTCCCATCATACTCATTTCATACTCAGAAGACATGATTTTTGAAAAGTTTTTACACATCTTCT
This sequence comes from Erigeron breviscapus, assembly GCA_034093135.1. Lineage (NCBI taxonomy): Eukaryota > Viridiplantae > Streptophyta > Magnoliopsida > Asterales > Asteraceae > Erigeron > Erigeron breviscapus. Next base: position 33,902,577 of record CM067170.1, on the reverse strand, counting down.
CATTAGTAGAACCAAACACAATATCATCAACATAAATTTGTACTAAAAGGATATCACTTTTATCATGCAATATGAATAAAGTTTTATCAATAGCACCTCGTTTAAAACCATTTTTAAGAAGATGTTTAGTAAGAGTATCATACCAGGCTCTGGGTGCTTGTCTCAGACCATATAAGGCTTTGTTCAGTCTGCACACCCAATGTGGTTTTTCTTCATTGATGAACCCTGGTGGTTGATGCACATACACAACTTCTTCTAGATCGCCATTCAGAAATGCACTTTTGACATCCATTTGATAGACTTTGAATTGATGATGAGCTGCAAAAGCTAAGAAAATTCTGATAGCTTCAAGTCTAGCAACTGGTGCAAAAGTTTCATCAAAATCTATTCCCTCTTCTTGTGCATATCCCTTTGCAACAAGTCTAGCTTTGTTTCTAATGACGTGACCATCTTCGTCCATCTTGTTTCTGAAGACCCATCTTGTCCCAATTGGTTCCTTCTTCAGGTTACTGGGACAAGGAACGAGTTCCCATACATCGTTTCTTTTAAACTGGTTGAGCTCATCTTGCATGGCTTCAACCCAGCTTGGGTCCTTCATAGCCTCGTCAATCTTCTTGGGTTCAATTAGAGATAAGAAACTGACGTTTAAGCATTGATCGCTTGTGGCTCTTCTGGTCTGAACCCCACTAGTGGAATTCCCAATGATTTGCTCGATAGGATGTGCTTTAGTCCACTTAGTGTATTGACCAGGGTGAGAAATGATATCAGTGCAAGAATTTCTCTGAGTAACTTCTGGAGGAGCTTCAGAAAATACATCTTCAGCTTCTTCTTCTTCCTGCATATCATGACTTGCATCATGAAATTCTTCAGATTGATGTTGCTCAGTGGAATCTGATATCATGGGTGTAGCAGCATATACATCTGATCCAATAGTTAGTTCAGAAGGTAGTTTGAAACTAACTGGGGATAGAATGGAATGTTGCTTTGCTTGTTTCTTTCTGGTTCTGAACGGAGATGTTCAGAAACATGTTCAGGTGACTGATCAGATTCTGCAATAGGATCAGAATCACCAAAACTGATTGGACTTTCTGAGGGTGGTTCAGAAATGGAATTTTTAAAGATTGCAGAGTTGGATTCATCAAAGGTAACATGAATTGACTCATCAACCTTTTCAAGTCTCTTGTTAAAGACTCTAAAGGCTTTGCGATTTGATGAATATCCTAGGAAGTACCCTTCATCAGCTTTTGCATCGAATTTTCCAAGCTGATTAGAGTTATTCAGAATGTATACTGGACACCCAAATACATGGAAGTATCCAATATTAGGCTTTCTATTTCTGAGTACTTCATAGGAGGTCTTCTTATGTCTTTTGACATAGATAGATCTGTTCTGAGTGTAGCAAGCAGTTGCAACAGCTTCAGCCCAGAAATTCTTGGGAAGACCAGATTCATTCAGCATACTTCTGGCAGCTTCAATCAGCGTACGATTCTTTCTTTCTACAACACCATTCTGCTCTGGTGTGTGTGCTGAGGAGAAGTTCTGAGATATGCCAGTTTCAGTGCAGAAGGACTCCAGAGTGGCATTTCTGAATTCAGTGCCATTGTCACTTCTGAGCTGACAAACTTTTCGCTTGTACTTGAGCTCAATTTGTTTGATGAGAGCAATGATTTCAGCAGCAGCTTCACTCTTAGACTTGAGGAAAATCACCCAGCAATATCTTGAATATTCATCTACAACGACAAGGGTGTACTTCTTTCCTGCTCTGGTCTGAACGTTCACTGGTCCAAAAAGGTCCATGTGAAGCAAGTGAAGAGGTTCAGTTATACTAAAGCTTTGCTTAGTTTTGAATGAAGCTCTTTTCTGCTTGCCCATTTCACAACCTGGACATGGCTTGTCTTTGTTGAAAGACATAGAGGGTATCCCATCAACAAGTTGTTTTCTTGACAACTTATTAATGTTTTTGAAGTTCAGATGGGATAATCTCTTGTGCCACAACCAGTTTGTGTCTTCATCAGCCTTTGTGTAGAAACATTGTTCAGAGATAGATGGATTCATATCAATGACATAAATGTTTCCCTTCCTTGGTGCAACCAGTACTACCTTTCCATCTCTGTTGAATATGGTGCCTTGTGAGATATCAAATAAAACCTTGAAGCCATCATCACAAAGTTGACTGACACTGATCAGGTTATATTTCAAACCATTCACATATGCAACTCGTGTGAATTTGACTTGACCATTATTCACCACACCATATCCCTCAGTTTTTCCATTTCCATCATTTCCAAAAACAATTGAGGGCCCTTCTTGCACCCTATATTCCTCCAGCAGGGTTTGATAACCAGTCATGGTTCGGCCAGCAGCACTGTCCAGAAACCATATGTTCTTCTTTCGGTCTCCCTGCACACAATCAAAGATTAGTTCTTTTTGGGAACCCATCTTTGGATGGGTTCACTAGACTCTCCCTTAGCAGTCTCAGATTTCTTTGGTATATGTGGAACTGAAGGGTCAAATGGGATTTCAGTCATTATCTCAGTTGACACAAAAGTTGTTGGTTTGATGGGGTGCTCAACCTTTTTCTTCTCAGATTTTTGCTTGATTTGCTTAGAAAAAGGTTTTGCATTTTGTTTAGGTTGAAGAGGTGTGGTTTCAACATTTTTTAAACGTGCATTACAACTCTGCACTTGTCTAGCCAATAGTTGAAATTGACTTTCTAACCTTAACAACAAAGATTCTTCATTAGACACCTGAGCCTTACCAGAATCTGAGGTAGAAGGCTCAGTGGGGGAGACAGTTTTCTTCTTCTTTAGTCCTTTTGGAACCTTAGATGAAGTCTGAGGAGATGGCTTTTTGGTTTTAGCCTTCTTTTCTGAACCAGTTGTCTGAGCTGTTTCAGAATTTCCCTCAGATTGTTCCTTGACCTTATTAGTTACAATTTTTTGTTTGCCAACTTTAGGAAAAGTAATTTCTGGTTTCATTTCTTTTGGAAGTGCATCTAAATCAGTGATTATAGATGCCATGTGAAGATCACCAGATTCATATGCTGTTTTTTGATTTGCAAAAGTGTTTTTAATTGCAGCATCTGGTTTTGGTGCATTCATCCAAGATTTGATTATTTTCTGTTCTTTTTCAAGGATGGTTTTTAGTTCTTCTTTTCTCCCTGCACACAATCAAAGATTAGTTCTTTTTGGGAACCCATCTTTGGATGGGTTCACTAGACTCTCCCTTAGCAGTCTCAGATTTCTTTGGTATATGTGGAACTGAAGGGTCAAATGGGATTTCAGTCATTATCTCAGTTGACACAAAAGTTGTTGGTTTGATGGGGTGCTCAACCTTTTTCTTCTCAGATTTTTGCTTGATTTGCTTAGAAAAAGGTTTTGCATTTTGTTTAGGTTGAAGAGGTGTGGTTTCAACATTTTTTAAACGTGCATTACAACTCTGCACTTGTCTAGCCAATAGTTGAAATTGACTTTCTAACCTTAACAACAAAGATTCTTCATTAGACACCTGAGCCTTACCAGAATCTGAGGTAGAAGGCTCAGTGGGGGAGACAGTTTTCTTCTTCTTTAGTCCTTTTGGAACCTTAGATGAAGTCTGAGGAGATGGCTTTTTGGTTTTAGCCTTCTTTTCTGAACCAGTTGTCTGAGCTGTTTCAGAATTTCCCTCAGATTGTTCCTTGACCTTATTAGTTACAATTTTTTGTTTGCCAACTTTAGGAAAAGTAATTTCTGGTTTCATTTCTTTTGGAAGTGCATCTAAATCAGTGATTATAGATGCCATGTGAAGATCACCAGATTCATATGCTGTTTTTTGATTTGCAAAAGTGTTTTTAATTGCAGCATCTGGTTTTGGTGCATTCATCCAAGATTTGATTATTTTCTGTTCTTTTTCAAGGATGGTTTTTAGTTCTTCTTTTTCCAACTCTAAAGTGGCAACCATTGATTGATAACTTTTTAGGGCCAGATGAACATCTTTCAGTTCTTTTAATCTGGCCTGACTGGCGTTCAGTTCAGAAGTATTATTTTCAAACATTTTTAGGCTTTCTGAACGCACTGTCTCAACAAAAGAGATGTCAGCCTCTAAAAGAACCAAAAGGTCCAATTTGTGTTCCTCATCTTCTTCATAGCCAAAATTACTGACCTTTTTCATCACTATATCCACCCAGCGGCCAGATTCAACATCAGTTTTGACCAAATGACCTTGGTCTTCTTGTGCCATGAAACACATATCCCTAACTTCCTCCTCATCATCAGATGATTCATCGGAGTCTTCCCACTTTTCAGTCTTGGCAATCATGCAACTGTTGCTTGAGTTGTCTTGTGCCAAAAGAGCCATATGAGCCTTCAACTTCTTGTATTTGGCCTTATAGCTGTCATCAGACTTCTGAAAAATAGAATGGTTAGGAGCAGATTGTGATGATGAAGGTTGACTAGATCTGCATTCCTTCATGAAATGTCCTTTCTTGCCGCATTTAAAGCATTCAAGATTGGACTTATCAATAGAAGCACTGGAAGCAAAAGGTTTGCCAGATCGATTTGATTTGGCCTTAAAACGATTGAACGTTTTAGCCAGCATGGCAACCAGATCATCATTGTCATCCTCATCACAATCATGAGTGACATTAGCAGAGACACCAGTTTTTAACATTTGAGAAACCATCTTCTTCATTGAGTCAAAAATATCACTCTCAGAAGATAGTAGAGCAGTGCTTTGTGGTTCAGAATACTGAACCGTACCAGAACTTGTCGAAACATGGTTCCTGGCATCCTGCTCAGCCAAAGCTCTTTCAGCTTTGTTCTCTTCAGTATACCTAAACGCTCCATAAAGGGAAGCAAGAGTATGACTGTGTAATGTTTTGCCTTGTCTCAAGACCAAGATAAGATTTTCCCATTTTGAAGGTAAAATGTCACAAAACTTTTCTAACAAAATTTCTTTGTCTTTGGTTACACCTAGGGCTTTCAGTTGGTTTACCAGATTTGTAAACCTAATGTAAGTTTGGGTTAAAGACTCCCCAGGTATAGCAAAGAAAGACTCATATCTTTTGTTTAAAGCCACTTTTCTTGTGACAATTGTCTCATTAGTGCCTTCAAACTGTGTCAGTAGTTCCGCCCACATTAATTTAGAATTCTCAAGTAAAACAAGAGTGGGCATTAGGGTTTCTGGAACTGCGTATAAGATCATATTTTGTAACTTGGTATCCAGGTCAACAAGTCTATGATCTTCCTCTGACCAATGATCCTTCTCCTTAGGTGACTGCCTAGGAGTCCCATCGGCATTTCTGACGACAGTTGACGCATTCATAGGGACAAAGGGTCCATCTTTTAAAATGTCTGGCAAATGTCTCTCAACACCAGCAATATACTTAAGTAAGCACGCTTTCCATGTTTGAAAGTTTTCACTGTTCCCATCAAACTTGGGAACAGGATTAGTTGGAAAGTGTACGTGAACATTGTGTGAGGGTATATTGTTGTTGATGACTGGGGGTGGGGTAGCATTATTAGGGTCAGGTCCTTGTTCAAAGTCAGTCATCTTAGCAGATCAAAGGTTAAAGAATTGTATTAATTCAACCTTGCTGCTCTGATACCAATTGTGAGTCCCAAATATAAAGACGAATGACTAAACCCGACTGGCAAGTACAACTAATCTTGATGGACAAGTTTAGTTTACGATCCAGATATGGATAACAAGAAACAAATGACAATATGAATTAATGCAAGAACAAATGGCAGAAACTATATAAAGATATATGTAAATATAATCAAGTATGTAGCATTGAGACACGTTGTTTTCTAATGTATTTGATTTATTGATGTATAAACAAATACAAGGATTGTTGCGGAACAAAGATAAACACCAAAGTGTAACTATCTAAACAATCCCGAAATACAAGTGATCAAGATGACTTGGAAATACTCGTAAGTTTTGCTTAGAGTATATCTCACAAGTTGCAATGCAATAGTTCTAGCTTTTTGCAAGATGTGAGAAGACTTTGTATTTATAGACAAAGTTCATGATGACATGGACAATGTCGTACAAATGTGGTTGTGAGCATTTAAGGAATTAAACCATAATTCCTTACATGCTGCACATGGAAGCGTATATAAGTCACTTGATGTGACTTATAATACTAGGTTCCTAACCTATACTTTGTACCTTTTATTAATAGATAATTCTATTAACTGGATAAAGGTGTAAAGTAAAAGTCTTCCTCGTAATCAGTGTAAAGTGTTGTAAGTACTTTATCACTGAGATGCTTCAGTCTTCGATCTGGTAGAATCACTCTGATGCTCGCTTCTGAGATGATTCTCTTCTTCAGACTTCAGTCTTTGACTTCATTCTGAATGGTATTCTGATACGTAGATCTGAACTGAAGTGAAGCTTCAGTGAAGGAGTTCTGAATTCTGAGGCATCTCAGAATTCTGAAGTAATATCTTCACTAAACTTCAAGCTATTTCTGAACAAATTATACATGGTCGATTCTCGACCTAACATAACCCGTTTGGTTAATTAAATTATCGTCTTTCGTTATTAAAATAACCTAAGACCTTAAACGCGCGCGTGCTTACAATTAGACAAGGTTTCGGTGTATTATCTTAATTAACTCTCCTTAATTACGTATTTTTGAAACGTATTTATACTAAGATGCACTAAACGCGTGCTAAGTATGGACCGTTTATATTAAGGCCCATAGTCCATTAACAAACGCGTGTCATTAAGTAAACACGTGAATACCACGAGTTTAGGCAAACTCGTGTTACTGTAGCACACGAGTTTAGACAAACTCGTGTTACTGTAGCACGAGTTTAGACAAACTCGTGTTACTGTAGCACACGAGTTTAGCAAACTCGTGTTACTGTAGCCACGAGTTTAGACAAACTCGTGTTACTGTAGCACACGAGTTTAGACAAACTCGTGTTACTGTAGCCACGAGTTTAGCAAACTCGTGTTACTGTAGCCACGAGTTTAGACAAACTCGTGTTACTGTAGCACACGAGTTTAGACAAACTCGTGTTACTGTAGCCACGAGTTTAGCAAACTCGTGTTACTGTAGCCACGAGTTTAGACAAACTCGTGTTACTGTAGCACACGAGTTTAGACAAACTCGTGTTACTGTAGCCACGAGTTTAGACAAACTCGTGTTACTGTAGCCACGAGTTTAGACAAACTCGTGTTACTGTAGCCACGAGTTTAGCAAACTCGTGTTACTGTAGCCACGAGTTTAGACAAACTCGTGTTACTGTAGCCACGAGTTTAGACAAACTCGTGTTACTGTAGCACACGAGTTTAGACAAACTCGTGTTACTGTAGCCACGAGTTTAGACAAACTCGTGTTACTGTAGCACACGAGTTTAGCAAACTCGTGTTACTGTAGCACGAGTTTACAAACGCGTGTCATTAAGTAAACACGTGAATACCACGAGTTTAGGCAAACTCGTGTTACTGTAGCACACGAGTTTAGACAAACTCGTGTTACTGTAGCACGAGTTTACATACACTTTATTTTGTCATCTTTTAAGTATACTTTAATACTCAAAACGTGACAAGTTTATCACTTGTATCTGTATGTTATTTATAATCACACTCATACAAGTCGTAAACATTAAACATACCAAAACTCTGATCAATATGTAATCATTCACATATACTTAAGTCCAAATAACAAGTTTAAACATAACATAAGTCTATGATTACATATTACAAAACATAACATAAGTCTATGATTACATATTACAAAACATAAATATACTGATCAAATCGCTGTTGCTGTTGTCAACAGAATCATGCACTTACAGTCTCCCCCTTGACATCAGCTACACGATTTCTTCAGTCTTGTAAAAACACTATCCATCAAATAACAATCTTCTGCTATTTGCATGAATATTAGCATGTAAGCAAATACGCAAGATCTTCCTATATCTGCTTTCCTCAGTGGTCCATGAAGGAATAAATAGACATTCAGTGTCGTATAACCTTCTCTGATCATCTCTGGAAAGATTTACAATCTGCATAGGATCAAATACACGTAACAAAATAACTCTTTTCTCTATCTCCATACATTAATGCTTCACCAGTGTCCCTATGAATCTCCCAATGATCAAGTGTACTCAAAACATCTTGAGGCCATTTCTTGACTGGAACCTTCAGTACACGCTTAATCGATCTTTGAACAAATTCCATAGCGCCATCATCCTTTGTAACTTTCTTTAAAGATCTTGGCGTTATGAACACACTGGTTTTATCAAAATTATCATAAAACCTTTTCCTATAATCATCTTGCAATTTTCTACTAAAGTAATCTGCATAACCATTACCACTAGGATTTACAAGCCTTTTCCTTCCTAAATCCATTAAATCAGATTCACTAAGGCTTTTAAAATATCTTTTCAAAGGCTTTAAGTATTGACAACCATCATCTCTTTTAATAACAAACAATTTCAGCTCATCATCGAAAAACCAACTCAAAATAGTAGTAACATACTTATGAGCATCTCTGTCACTAACAAAATCCCAATAGATAGATGGTTTCATACCTTCTCCTACCAATCCTCTTGCTGGTATTCTTCTATCAATTTGATGTAAGTGATCTTCATCCCTACTTGGTACTGGATACTCTGTCACATCAAATTCCTTAGAATCTTCAATATTCCAGCTTAGAGTAATTCCATCTTCATCATCTCCAACTTTGGTAAAAACCGTAAAGTGTAGAGTTCTTGAACTTGGAATAAAAACTCGTTCAGCTTGAACCTCTTGTTGATCATCTGGAACTTGTTGATCTTGAGCTTGTGCTTGTTGTTGCACAAAATCATCATCTTGAAAAACATTAGTCCAGTCCAAATCTGGAATCATTTCACCTTCTTCCAAACTTTCATCATCTTCAGAATCATCATATTGAACCTCAGATGTACCTGAACCTATCTTTTGAAGCTTATCTGAAATTTAAAAATTCAAATATGCAAAGACAAACAACATCAAGACATAAAAGATAGCATAAATACAATAAACTATATCATAAATATAATGTAACAATTAAGTACACCAATATTTATCTTATAATTTTTATCTTATTTACATCTAAAATATACAGACATTCAGCTCTTAAGGTTCAAAATACATAGTCTGAATCCGAATCCGACTCTGACTCTGAAGGTGTACGAGATAACCCTAACTGCTCTTTCATTTGATCCTTATATGATCCTGGATCATAATAATCATCAGGATCCATAGAATCTGCCATAGCTCTCAAATGAGCTTGTGGATCATATCCCAATCTCCTCTCTAATCTATGCACTATTAATGGGTGCAAATCTGACTCTGAAGGTGTACGAGTTAACCCTAACTGCTCTTTCATTTGATCCTTATATGATCCTGGATCATAATAATCATCAGGATCCATAGAATCTGCCATAGCTCTCAAATGAGCTTGTGGATCATATCCCAATCTCCTCTCTAATCTATGCACTATTAATGGGTGCAAATCTGACTCTGAAGGTGTACGAGTTAACCCTAACTGCTCTTTCATTTGATCCTTATATGATCCTGGATCATAATAATCATCAGGATCCATAGAATCTGCCATAGCTCTCAAATGAGCTTGTGGATCATATCCCAATCTCCTCTCTAATCTATGCACTATTAATGGGTGCAAATCTGACTCTGAAGGTGTACGAGTTAACCCTAACTGCTCTTTCATTTGATCCTTATATGATCCTGGATCATAATAATCATCAGGATCCATAGAATCTGCCATAGCTCTCAAATGAGCTTGTGGATCATATCCCAATCTCCTCTCTAATCTATGCACTATTAATGGGTGCAAACTCTGACTCTGAAGGTGTACGAGTTAACCCTAACTGCTCTTTCATTTGATCCTTATATGATCCTGGATCATAATAATCATCAGGATCCATAGAATCTGCCATAGCTCTCAAATGAGCTTGTGGATCATATCCCAATCTCCTCTCTAATCTATGCACTATTAATGGGTGCAAATCTGACTCTGAAGGTGTACGAGTTAACCCTAACTGCTCTTTCATTTGATCCTTATATGATCCTGGATCATAATAATCATCAGGATCCATAGAATCTGCCATAGCTCTCAAATGAGCTTGTGGATCATATCCCAATCTCCTCTCTAATCTATGCACTATTAATGGGTGCAAATCTGACTCTGAAGGTGTACGAGTTAACCCTAACTGCTCTTTCATTTGATCCTTATATGATCCTGGATCATAATAATCATCAGGATCCATAGAATCTGCCATAGCTCTCAAATGAGCTTGTGGATCATATCCCAATCTCCTCTCTAATCTATGCACTATTAATGGGTGCAAATCTGACTCTGAAGGTGTACGAGTTAACCCTAACTGCTCTTTCATTTGATCCTTATATGATCCTGGATCATAATAATCATCAGGATCCATAGAATCTGCCATAGCTCTCAAATGAGCTTGTGGATCATATCCCAATCTCCTCTCTAATCTATGCACTATTAATGGGTGCAAATCTGACTCTGAAGGTGTACGAGATAACCCTAACTGCTCTTTCATTTGATCCTTATATGATCCTGGATCATAATAATCATCAGGATCCATAGAATCTGCCATAGCTCTCAAATGAGCTTGTGGATCAACAGTCTTTCCTCTTGAACTTTCTGCGGCATCACCAGCAACATTCAGAGGGTCATCGACATCTTCCAATAATCTATCCAATTCTTGATCTCGTTCAGCATTTGAAGCTACAAACAACTCCAAGTGATCCAAAGCTTGAAAATTATCCACTTGAGCAATCACATCATGTGGATCCAATGCAGCATGTACAAAAGCTTCACCAACTTCAGGGTTAGCACCTGCTGCCCTATCTAACAAGTCTTCCATGGCTTCATTATCTGCCTGAACATCTTCAGCAGCAGCTTGTACTGGCCTAACTTCAGGTTGAGCCTGTGGTGCCACTTGAGGCTGAACTCGTGGACGAACCCGTCGTTGAACTTGTCGTTGACGTGGGACCGCACGTGGAACTTGAACTTGAGGTCTGTGGTGGTGGTGGTGGTGGTGGTGGTGCATCATCATTTCCACCTCCTGCTACTTCAACTTCATCTTCCCAACCAACTGCTGGAGCTCTATAGTTCGGATTTATCAGGTGTCCAAACAATGGCACATTCTGTGGGTTTGGATAACTATTCTTCACCTTCAACATCATCGACCAAATCCTATTTGGTGGAGAAACAATCTGATATATATCTTGCAAGACTGGCAGATTCTGTACAAAATGATTAATGATCGCCATCGTTATCCTTGGCAACATCATAAACCTCTGCGACCCCGTCTGAGTAATCTGGGTCTTCAAAATATCAAAGAAGTAATCCGAGAATGAGTATGGTCTATTCAAAGTCAAGGCCACCATCTGCGAACCTACTTGCTTATTGAGCTGATCAAACCCTGCATGACGGTTACTGATCGCCACAATCAATACATGAGCCAAAAACCTCCATTGGCCATAGAATCCTGCCTTCGCAATCGGCCACTTAGCACCTGGCGTAGCATGTCCCATTCTTCCAAAACAACCTCTAATCAATGTCTCATCTAGCTCGATTGGACCATTTTCCTCTTCAACAGTCCCTAAATGCAGTATATCTCGCAAATCAGCCGCAGTAAATGAAAACGTGTGATCAGCCACAGTTGTCTGAAACCTAACACTTCTAGGGACAGCAGGTCTATCTCCTTGTGCTCGCTGTGCTTGAACCACCCTTATAGAAGCATTATTCCAAAATTGATGCAGATATCCTTGATATAGCACTGGATTGTAAGTTAGCACGAAATGAATACGTGAGCGTTCCAGATACTGAAGCAATCCATTAAATTCCACATTTCTTCGATCTCTCGACAAATCGATCAACTGATTGTGAGTTGAAAAGAAATTTCTTGGATTTCCTGCCATTTCTGGAAAACAAAAACAATAGTGCAATAACGAAAATTTAGCAATAATAATTCTGCACAATAAAACTTAGAAAATTTGGAAACTGCTTGTAAACGCGTGTAAATTTCAAACGCGTGAAAAACCAACCCAAAGGTACTGTTCATCGTCATCTAAATGCAGAAACAAACAAATATATCCTTGAAAATCAAACAAGATCAATGAAAACATACCTGTAATTAATACGAAGATGATCGATGAATAATAACAAACCACGAAGTAAAAATACTAATCACAAACAGTAACCAATTGCACGGTTTTGACAATATGCACGATTTTAGCTAAACGCGTGTGAAAGGGCTAAAACCTAAGTTGTAAACACGTTAAAAGTAAACGCGTGAAATCTGCTACAAAAACCTAAACACGTGAACCAATCTTCAAACGCGTGGTATCATGGCAAACGCGTGTGATCAAAGGTAAATGCGTGTAGCAGGGTAAACGCGTGTGAAAGGAACAAACACGTGTATAAAGGTAAACGCGTGTGAAAGGGCTAAAACCTAAGTTGTAAACACGTTAAAAGTAAACGCGTGAAACTAGGGTTTGTAAACCCGTGAATTCTCAAACGCGTGAAAAACCAACCCAAAGGTACTGTTCATCGTCATCTAAATGCAGAAACAAACAAATATATCCTTGAAAATCAAACAAGATCAATGAAAACATACCTGTAATTAATACGAAGATGATCGATGAATAATAACAAACCACGAAGTAAAAATACTAATCACAAACAGTAACCAATTGCACGGTTTTGACAATATGCACGATTTTAGCTAAACGCGTGTTTGGGGTAAAACTCGGGAGAAAATGATTTTGTAAAAAATTTGAAAATGGTAAAAATGAACGAGTTTGGTCATGGTATATATATACCCGTGACCCAAACGCGTGTTCATTAGGTCAACCACGTGGTATAAAACCAAACGCGTGTAATGTAAGGCAAACACGTGAACAAAGGTCAAACGCGTGTGGTCTCCCAAACCCGTGAAGAAAATCCAAACGCGTGGTGTGAACCAAACGCGTGGGAAGTAGGTCAAACACGTGGAATAGATTACCACATGCTTAAACGCGTGTTACCTGTACAATCAAACACATTTACAAACAACACTTAGAGAAATTTCATACCCTTTACCTTCAAACCTGAATAATCAGCCAATACACAGGATAGAGATAACCTGTATGAAACTCAATTATTGAACCCCCTGAAAATCAAGTCATCATTAGCAGATAAAATTATATCAATCAAAACTGATAATCGTGACTTTACCATATACCTGTATCAACTGAAAAACCGTTTTAGAACCTTTGGTTAACTTACACAACAAGTTAATGTGATGTATAAAACCATAAACTAACGGACATTTGAAGCATCGATACCGGAACTTGATTTGGACTCAATTCAAATACCGATAATCATTAGTAATCGAAAATCTGCAAAAGCAAACTCCCCCTTAACTAATGAAACCGGGTAAGATTTTAACAACTTTAGAAAAACACAAAATTCCAATATCGAAAGTCCTGCACACTTAAAAGAAACTCATCAATGCATCAATATCAACAGATAACATTATTTTAAGCGTGCAAAGAAAGTATCGAAATGAAAACCTAAGGTCAGTCAAGTATCATCGTCAAGCATATCTTTTCACCACAAAACAAATTCTTGAATCGATCGGTCCCCAGCACTTTCACCAAAAACAAATTGAAATCTCAAAAATATATCAAATTCATCTTGACTATATTTTGACTTTTCCAGGACAACAAACTTCATAAAGATCATTTTCTAACTTAAACAAATTAATGTCCATATCAGAAAAACAATCTTTTAACATGATACCTTAAGCAATAAAGACTCATATAATCCAGTTAAGGACCATATAGCTGACAATAGAATCATTAGATGCTTATCAACTCTCTCGTGCAATAAGAAATAGTTTTGACACAACTACTTGACACATAAGATTGTAAGTACAAAAATAAAAATAAAATAAAATAAAATAAAATAAAAAAAATAAAATAAAATAAAATAAAATAAAAAAATAAAATAAAATAAAAAAAATAAAAAAAATAAACAAAAATAAAATAAAATAAAATAAAATAAAATAAAATAAAAATAAAAATAAAAATAAAAAACAAACATAAAATTAAAAACTTTAAATTCTAAACTACATTATTTATTTACAAGAAATTCTAAGTTTCTGCGGATTAGATCAGATTAGCAATTACATAAGCCTGCAAGTGAGAAATAATTCTCTTATTATTAGTTATGAACAGTGACCCAACAACGATTACCAGTATGTTTGTCCATTTAAACACTCGGTACTTCCAGTTTCCTTTGGTTTGTGACACTTTCGTATTACTTGAGCCAAGGACAGTCACCATGTAACCTAGTAAGTTACTCATGCCACAATTATAGGTTTGCGAACTTATGTGACCCACAGTCAAGCATACACTTAAAATCGACATAGCATTAAAGTCCTTAACCAGATGTGTTTATAAGCGTTACAACTTTGAAAGTCACCATGGTTAATGATCTTTCGATCAAGGGTCAGAACAAACACATTTGATGCTTAGTGCATGATTCGAAATGGCTATTCTTCACTGCTTCTTTGAGATAAACTTCAGTGATATGCTTCTTCAGAAATATTTGATAAATCTTCTTGTCTATACTTCATTATTTCTTCATTCTTTGGTAGTTTGTTTTAGCCATTCGAGATCATGATGGTTTTAATGATCTTTCGATCAAGGGTCAGAACAAACACATTTGATGCTTAGTGCATGATTCGAAATGGCTATTCTTCACTGCTTCTTTGAGATAAACTTCAGTGATATGCTTCTTCAGAAATATTTGATAAATCTTCTTGTCTATACTTCATTATTTCTTCATTCTTTGGTAGTTTGTTTTAGCCATTCGAGATCATGATGGTTTTAATAGTTGCTTTAGAAGCTAAAACCCATTTTGTTCTGTTTAGATTGACATACACGAATGCATGCGAATCCCCCCTATGGTTTACAAACACATCCAATCTCAAACCAAATGCTAAATCTTTCTCAAGTTTTAAGGATGGCACAATTCACTTGAAAAGTCCATATTCAAGGCCATATGCTGACGTGTTTCCCACAAGAACATTGTATAAATTAAGTTCAGATTGAAGGAAACCTTGGTACTTTGTGCCTACTGATACATCCTTAGAAGTAGTCACTGAACTAAGCAGTTATATTACAATTAAGCAGGCTTAAAAGCTAAAATATCCTCACTTCTAATCGTCTTAAAGCATCAACTTAAAACTCTATCTTATTTATTTTTGTTTTTCTGATTTTTCAATTTTTTTTTTTTGATTTTTCTGACACTAATTATATACAGAAATCAAACTAGACACTCTTTTTGTATTTTTATGACTCTAGCTATTAACAGACTTAAACTAGACACAAATAAAATAAAATAAAATATACAAAAAATATTTCTTTGAGAGATCTAATATGAATCAGCATTCTTCATACCATTTAGAAGAATCAGCATTTCAAAGCGAGTCTTATCAAATGCTTTAGTATACAAATCAGCTAGATTATCATCAGTTATAACTTTTTCCAAATGAATTAACTTCTTTTGGGCACAGTCACGCAAAAAATGATGTCTAATGTCAATATGCTTGGTGACTTTATGCAAGACAGGGTTATTAGTTATATCTATAGCTGACTTATTATCAATCTTAATAGGGGTATCAAGAAAATCCATACCGTAGTCTCGAAGTTGTTGCTGAATCCATAATACCTGGGAACAACAGCTTCCAGCAGCCATGTACTCTGCCTCACAAGTAGACTGAGCGACCGATGTCTGCTTCTTACATTGCCACGATACAAGTCTCCCTCCTAAGAATTGACATCCGCCAGTCGTAGACTTCCTATCATTGTTACAACCTCCAAAATCCGAATCAGTGTAAGCAACAAACTCAAACGTTCCTCCCAACGGATACCATAGACCAAGTCCTTGGGTTCCCTTTAAATATCTGAGGATCCGTTTTGCAGCCGTTAAATGTGACTCTTTCGGATTTGCTTGAAATCTAGCACACAGACAAACAGCAAACATGATATCTGGACGCGAAGCAGTTAAATACATCAAAGAGCCGATGATTGACCGATAATGAGTAGCATCCACAAGAGTATCTTTAGGATCAGAAACTCCTAAACCATGATTCAACTGAATAGGAGTACCATAAGTCTTGGATTCTAACATTTGAAACTTTTCCAAGATGTCATTGACATACTTAGTCTGGTGAATGAAGAAACCATCTTTTCGTTGATCAACTTGCAGTCCAAGAAAAAATTTTAATTCTCCCATAGCACTCATTTCAAATTCCTTCTTCATACCATTTCAAGAATCAGCATTCTTCATACCATTTAGAAGAATCAGCATTTCAAAGCGAGTCTTATCAAATGCTTTAGTATACAAATCAGCTAGATTATCATCAGTTATAACTTTTTCCAAATGAATTAACTTCTTTTGGGCACAGTCACGCAAAAAATGATGTCTAATGTCAATATGCTTGGTGACTTTATGCAAGACAGGGTTATTAGTTATATCTATAGCTGACTTATTATCAATCTTAATAGGGGTATCAAGAAAATCCATACCGTAGTCTCGAAGTTGTTGCTGAATCCATAATACCTGGGAACAACAGCTTCCAGCAGCCATGTACTCTGCCTCACAAGTAGACTGAGCGACCGATGTCTGCTTCTTACATTGCCACGATACAAGTCTCCCTCCTAAGAATTGACATCCGCCAGTCGTAGACTTCCTATCATTGTTACAACCTCCAAAATCCGAATCAGTGTAAGCAACAAACTCAAACGTTCCTCCCAACGGATACCATAGACCAAGTCCTTGGGTTCCCTTTAAATATCTGAGGATCCGTTTTGCAGCCGTTAAATGTGACTCTTTCGGATTTGCTTGAAATCTAGCACACAGACAAACAGCAAACATGATATCTGGACGCGAAGCAGTTAAATACATCAAAGAGCCGATGATTGACCGATAATGAGTAGCATCCACAAGAGTATCTTTAGGATCAGAAACTCCTAAACCATGATTCAACTGAATAGGAGTACCATAAGTCTTGGATTCTAACATTTGAAACTTTTCCAAGATGTCATTGACATACTTAGTCTGGTGAATGAAGAAACCATCTTTTCGTTGATCAACTTGCAGTCCAAGAAAAAATTGTAATTCTCCCATAGCACTCATTTCAAATTCCTTCTTCATACTCATTTCAAATTCCTTCTTCATACTCATTTCAAAATCCTTGCACATCTTAATGTCGGATGAACCAAAAATGATATCATCCACATAAACTTGCACAATTATATAATCTTGCTTCTGCCATTTGATAAACAACGTGCTGTCTATCGATCCTCTTGTAAATCCATTTGTCAACAAATGTGTGGACAATTTCTCATACCACACTCTTGGTGCTTGATGTAATCCATAAAGTGCCTTATCCAGTCGATATGCCCTTCTTGGATAATTTGGGTCTTCAAACCCCGGTGGTTGACGAACGTACACTTCTTCCTTAACTTCTCCATACAAGAAGGCACTCTTCACATCCAACTGATACACCTTTATTCCTTTGAAACTAGCATAAGCTAAAAATAGTCTTATAGCTTCAATCCGAGCAACTGGTGCAAAAGTTTCATTGTAGTCATAACCTTCTCGCTGTGCAAAACCCTGAACAACTAGACGTGCCTTGTTTCTTGTAACAATCCCTTTGTCATCTCGTTTGCATTTAAATACCCAACGAGTTCCAATCGGTTCGATACCTCTAGGCACATCAACTAATTCCCATACTCCAAGTTTTTCAAATTGAGACAATTCTTCTTGCATAGCCTCAACCCAAAACGGATCTTGAAGTGCTATCTTAACATTCTTGGGTTCTTCTTGTGAAATAAAACATGAGTACAAACACTCAGTTATTAAACCTGTATCCTTCACTTCACAGAATAAACTAGTCATCTCCTTATTTAACTGATTTCTAGTTCGAACAGATGCTGAAACATCACCAAGAATATTTTCAACTGGATGATCTTTAGTTGCTCTATGTTGAGGAGTTTTGTGACCTGGAAAATCATCACCCATATTCGGAACAATTTGGGTGGGAGACTCTCCATCAGCCTCAGAAGCTGAAGAAGAAGATGAGTCAAGCGGGTCATCATCTGGTAGTGGAATGTTTGTTGGATCACTTGAACCACTAGATTGACCAACCTCAGTTGTAGGAACAACTCTGGTTGGTGGTACATCAACAGTAGTAGATGCAGCAGGAGCAGGCTCAGGATCATAATTCAAGTGATCTCGAACAATAACAACATCTTCATCAATAGGAATACCAGGAAAAGAAATTGGACCCTTAAGTGAAGTAAACACACTATCATAAGCAAAGCTTGACTCAGAACCAGCATGAGCAGCCGGTTTATAACTTACAATCACGACATTAGTACCAAGATCGACTCTACCAGTCTGCGAATTGAAAACCCGACGAATGGGGGTTCCCGGTTTATATCCAAGAAAGAAACCTTCTTCAACTTTAGAATTAAACTTTGGTTGAGGAGAAGTTTTCAGAAAAGTACAAGGAACACCAAACGGTTCCAATCCAGACAAATCAGGTTTTCGTTTGTTGAGAAGTTCATAACAAGTCTTATTAAACCTTTTAACAGTCAGCACCCGATTTAACACATGACAAGCTGTGTTCACAGCTTCCGCCCAAAACATAGTCGGTAGCCCTGAATCAGCAAGCATAGTTCTGGCAGTCTCGATCAAGGTCCTATTCTTTCTCTCAGCAACTCCATTTTGCTGAGGCTCATAAGGAGCACTAAATTGATGTTGGATGCCTTTAGACAAACAGAAAACATCCATCACCGAATTTTTAAACTCCGTGCCATTGTCACTCCTGATTCGTTTGATCTTTGTGTTGTAGAGATTCTCAGCCTCAGTGAAGAAGTTAATCAGAATCTCCGTAGTCTCATCTTTGGTAGCTAAGAAGAAAACCCATGAAAACCTTGAATAATCATCAGTGACAACCAAGCAATAGTACATTCCCCCTCTACTCCTAACATTAACTGGACCAAAGAGATCCATATGAAGTAACTCAAAAGGAGCGGCAATTGAATTTTGTGTCTTGGGCTTGTGAGGCTTTTTCTGTTGTTTGCCTTTCAAGCATGGAACACATCTATCTTCTAATTCAAACTTCTTTTTAGGAACACCTTGAACCAGATCATTCTTTACAATGTAATTCATCTTCCGGAAATGTAGATGTCCCATTCTTCTATGCCATAAGAGAGAATCACTTTCGCTTGCCTTCGACAACAAACAAACTTCCTTCTGAACATTCTTGGTTCCTAACATTAAACCATAAATATCTCTTTTACGAGGAGCAGTCAACAATATCCAATCATCTGGAATAACAAAACCCGGTTTCAAAACGAATGCAGCTTTGTCGTTGAAGAAAACTGAATTTCCTCGGTCACAAATTTGTGATACACTCATCAGATTATGGGTAAGTTCTTCCACGTAATTGACATTCTTCAAAGTAAGTTTTCCATCGACGACATCACCTTGTCCAGTGATTTGTCCGCCCTTGGAACCAGCAAAATTTACATGTGATCCTTGAATATTTACAAAATCAGACAGAAGTCTTCTGTCCCCTGTCATGTGCCTGGAGCAACCGCTATCAAGATACCAAATACTAATAGGAATTGGTGGTAGCCCCTGCACATGAAACAAAAACGGATCAGTTATCAAGGACAACCCAAGCCTTGATAGACTTGGGTTTACCATTCTCGTCCTTAACAAGCATTTCAGTCCAATATCCATTGCTCCCAATAGGTGCCTTGGATGATTGTTGAGCATGCTGTAAAGGTATATTCTCAACCCTTGAGTGAGACCTGTTAGGAGAAAATGGTCTATTAAAGAATGGTCTATTCACTTGTGGAACACGAGATGTGTTACGGTCATAGTAGTTCTGTCTATGATGCCCTGAATTTGCATTTTGTGATGACTGACCAGATCTATTTCTAGGGGAAATATATCTTGGTGAATCATTTCTTTTAGCCATAGATGGAACAAATTTACCATGAGCTTGATTACCCATCCCATTAGAACTACTTGACCCTATCTGTTGTTTACCATTTCTTCGCTCAAAAGAAACATGAGAATTAGGGGATGATCCTCTACTTGGATTTGACTTAGCAGGAGAAACAGACTGTCTAGAGGACTTTCTAATTCTGTTGGGGCAACAACTATACACATGTCCCTTTTCATAGCAAGCAAAACAAGATCGTTGTCCTGACTTTCTAGAAGATTGTTGAGCTAATGGTTTAGATGGAGGGGTATTCAAGATATTCTTAATCTCCTGAGTTGCTATCTCTTCCACAGTAGGAGTCTTAGTCTCAGAAGTTGAGAATGGTTTGGTGACACTAGGTTCAGATTCAGGAGCCTTAGTCTCAACAGTTGCTATCAATTCAGGTTCAGTAACATACTTAACCTCAGTTGAATCAGTCTGAATTCCTTTCTTGACAAACTTCTCATGTAACTGTGGTATATCACGGTTTTTGGTCTTCAGTTGTCTAGGAATGAATTTAGGTTTCTTAGGTTCAGTGGAGACGGATGGCTTAGGATAGTCAGTAAGCACTGGTTTAGAAGAATCAGACTCAGCCAAATCTGGATAAACAGGGTCTAAGTTGTTGTTAAAAGGAGGTCTCACATCAGTGTAATCAGCTCCTAGTCCTGTTTTATCCTTAGGATGTCTAGGTTTACCTAAAGAAGCTATCAGATCACTTCCTCTCCATTTAGATAAAGTAGTCTCATGAGTAGTAATGATAACCCTAGCATCGGCCAAATCCTTCTCTTTCTTACCGATCTCACTAGAAAGAAAAACTATCTTCTCATTTGCTAGATTTTCTCTAAAAATTGATTCTTTTAGTTTGTCTTTTAAGGCAGCATTATCATTTTCAAGTGACTTAATCCTGCTCTTAAATTGACGTTCTTGATCAAGTAAAGCACTATTCTTAGAGAAAAATGAACTACGTTCCTTACTCATAGTTTCATAGCTAGCAACTAACTCTAAAGACTTGGATGAGGCAATACTATGTTGTTGCATTAAATCTTTAACAAACATGCAAATACGATGAACAGTCAAATAAGAAAAAGTTACCTGTTTCTCTCGATCATCGCAGTCAGCCATATATGCAACGAAGTCTGATATTGTCATACCTTCAGGAATAGTAAAATCATCAGCTTCTGTAGAAATAGCCTTATCCAATGTTGCATTTGAGCTCATTGATTGATTATCACTCTGGCTGCTAGTCTTCTCAGTAGATTCATCGATCTTCTTATCAGCCTTTTGAAGCTTCACTGCTTCAGCTGCATCCTTTTCATCATCAGAAACCTTTAATGCAGCTTCAGTAGCAGCAGCCTCTTCACTAGTATAAAGAGCATAATCAAACGCAGCACCTCCGTCATCAATCACATTAGCTGCTTCATCATAAATCTCAGCTAGCAACGCATTTTCAGGTTCATTCTCCTTTGTCCAAAGATAAGTACCATCTTCCTGTCTTGCCACCATGGCATTTTCAGGATTTTGAACCTGATTTTCTGTAGGAAGTTCCTGAATGATCATTCCATCATGCTCTATAGCTTTGGTTGATTTAATTTGATTTCCAGCTTGCACACCTCCCTGATTATAATTCTGACGATTAGCTGTAGAATTATCAAAACGCTTTGGTCTTTGACATTCCTTAGCAAAGTGACCAAAACCATCACAATTATAACACTTAACCTTCGACTTATCGAATCCTCTATTCTTGTCAGATGCAAGATTTCTACCAGTACGTTGCATAAAACGACGAGCCTTTATAGTGAGCATAGCCATTTGCCACTTCAAGTCCATTTCCTCTAAATCATCAGGATCAACTTGTTCATAATCTTTATCAATCAAACTTGGATCTGAAATTTTGCCATTGATAAATGCCTCATGAGCAGAACACATTGCAGCAAATACTTGCATACGTCCTTCAGCAGATTGCATACTCATTGGCATCGAGCGAACAGTTGCATTACCACTATTTCTTGATCCACTGCTAGTCTTAGTTACAGACGAATTGTCATAAACCATGTATCCAGCAATTCCATCAGGATCCATAACAGGATGAATGGTTTCAGTGGACAAAAGAGCAGTAGTTCCACTTCCAGAAGTAGAGGACAATAGATTATCAGTATTAGCATGATAAAGACTCGGATTTTGTTGAAAAACAGAAAGCTCATCTTTTGCTTTACGCTTCATTTCCCTGTTCTTTACCTTTGAAACAATCTCTGCCAAGGTATAGGATTCATAGTTTCTCTCTTCTTGAAGATTATGCACGAAGTCATTCCATTTGTTCGGCAGAGAATCCAAAAATTTATCTACTAGTTTATTTTGTGCAATCGTAACCCCAAAATATCCCAGTTCAGTAATCAGATGATTAAAACGAGTTATTAAATCATCTAAACTTTCAGATTTCAAACCATTAAAGACTTCATATTGTCTGTTCAGCAGTTTAATTCTTCCCTTCTTCATCAACTCATCACCTTCACAGTGTGCATTTAAAGCATCCCACAAACCTTTAGAGGTCTTATGTTCTCCAAGAAGATGAATTGCGTCCCGAGGTAAACACATTTCTAAGTTTGACAAGGCCTTTCCTTCAATAGCATATTCTTTCTTCAACACCTCAGACATATCCCCAATTTTGTATAGGACCTCATTTCCATTAACATCTTCATGAGTTGGCCACTCATATCCTTCAGTAATCATCACCCATTGATTGAAATCAGTAAGGCGAATATAGGATTCAAAGCGTTTTTTCCAACTCCAGAAATTGTCAAGTTTTATCAATTTTGGAGGTGAATTGGTACGACCGACTTCATGATCGTGAAGAATTAATGCATTAATATATTGGGCCTCTTTGGACGAAACTGTAGGTATTCCAGACATCTTCGAAACACCAAAGGAAAAAATCAAATAGGTGAACAGGTACACGTGTTTGAGGTAAACACGTGTTTAGAACAAAATGAGAAGACCACGAGTTTGAAACTGGAGCACGAGTTTAAAAGTGAAAACACGTGTTAAAGTAAGGCTAACACGAGTTTAAAAACACACCACGGCTTTAACACAAACAAACGTGTTTAAGACAAACACGTGTTTAGAAGACAAACACGTGTTTAGAAGACAAACACGTGCTATGATTGAGCACGGCTTTAGCACTTACACACGTGTTTAAAGCAAACACGTGTTTAGAAGAGGGCTAACACGAGTTTAACAAAAGGCAAAGTTAAACACGTGTTACGATGAACAGTAGAACCAAAATTTTGCACGATTTTAAGCAAAATTAAGCCAAACAAAGCGATCTCGAACCTTCAGATTGAAAAATCTAATGGCTCTGATACCACTTGTAGGTCCTTGTGGACTGATCGTCAACGAGAACGCTTATAGTTATGACGAGAGTGCGGAATCCTCTCGTGATAACCCGTTTGGTTAATTAAATTATCGTCTTTCGTTATTAAAATAACCTAAGACCTTAAACGCGCGCGTGCTTACAATTAGACAAGGTTTCGGTGTATTATCTTAATTAACTCTCCTTAATTACGTATTTTTGAAACGTATTTATACTAAGATGCACTAAACGCGTGCTAAGTATGGACCGTTTATATTAAGGCCCATAGTCCATTAACAAACGCGTGTCATTAAGTAAACACGTGAATACCACGAGTTTAGGCAAACTCGTGTTACTGTAGCACACGAGTTTAGACAAACTCGTGTTACTGTAGCACGAGTTTACATACACTTTATTTTGTCATCTTTTAAGTATACTTTAATACTCAAAACGTGACAAGTTTATCACTTGTATCTGTATGTTATTTATAATCACACTCATACAAGTCGTAAACATTAAACATACCAAAACTCTGATCAATATGTAATCATTCACATATACTTAAGTCCAAATAACAAGTTTAAACATAACATAAGTCTATGATTACATATTACAAAACATAAAGATATACTGATCAAATCGCTGTTGCTGTTGTCAACAGAATCATGCACTTACAAATTCTGGTCAGTTGCAGTATCATAATCACTAACCTTTTTAATAACAATGTCTACCCATCGTCCAGATGTGACATCCTCCTTCACCAGGTGCTCTTCGTCTGCCAGAGCCATGTAACAGCAATCTCTTTCTTCTTCTTCATCAGCAGATGATTCATCAGAAGGAACCCACTTCTCTTCAGTTTTGCGATCATGCACTTATTATTATTTTCCATGTTTTGTGCCATGAGAGCAATCTGGGCCTTAAGATTTTTATATTTCAATTTATAGCTATCATCAGGCTTATTATTTGAAGAAAATGGACCAGGCTTGGATACAAACTGGCTGGACCTGCAATCTTTCATGAAATGACCTTTTTGTTGAAGAGATGCAAATTATCCAGATGGCCTATTTGCTCTTGCTTTGAAACGGTTAAATGTTTTAGCAATCATTGCAACAAGGTCATCATCTTCAGTTTCATCACAACAGTCTGGAGAGATTTGACTGGCTTCTCCAGAATCCATGAGTTCAGACACCATCTTCTTCATAGAAAATACATTCTCAGAAGATATCAATGCTGTACCTTGTGGTTCAGTATGACTAACCACATTAGGACTACTGGAGGCATGGTTATAAGCATCTTGTTCTGCCACCACTCTTTGAGCTTGATTTTCTTCAGTGTACCTGAAAGCTCCATATAAAGTAGAAAGAGTGTGTGTGTGCAGAGTTTTACCTTGTCGTAAGACCAGGATCATGTGAGACCATTTAGTGGGCAAAATATCACAAAATTTCTCCAGAAGTATATCCTTGTCTTTCTCAACCCCAAGACCTCTCAACTGGTTTATGATACTCATAAATCTGGTGTAAGTACCAGTGAGAGACTCATTAGGCTGAGCAAAAAATGACTCAAACCTCTTGTTTAAGGAGACCTTTCTGGTGACAATGGTGTCATCTCCTCCTTCATGCTGGTTTAAAAGTTCATCCCACATGGTTTTAGCACTAGGAAAAAGAACTAGTGTGGGAATTAGGGTTTCTGGAACGACCCCGAGGATCATGTTTTTGAGAAGGGTGTCTAGATTCACCAATCTCCTCTCCTCTTCAGACCAATGTTCCTCCCTCTTTTCCCTGCCCCTTCTAGATCCAGTAGGATCAAGAAGAGCATTGAGAGGTGATGTGGGAACATAAGGACCTTCATTTAAAATTTTCATCATGTTCCTCTCAATACCAGTGATATGCAATATCATCCTAGCCTTCCACGTACCAAATTCATCGCTGTTCCCACTGAATTTAGGAACAGGATTATTTGAATAGTGCACATGCACATGTGGAGAAGCAGGAGTAGGAGGAGGAGGTGGTGGATTAGTGTTATTAACAATAGGTGGTTCATTATTTTGATCATTTACATTAACATTAGGATCGGGACCAAAACTAAAACTTCCTTGTGTATTTTCAGGGGTGGCCATCAAAGAAGCAGATCTAGGCAATGATTAGCCTTTCTGCTCTGATACCAAATGTGAGTCCCTCTAAATACGAGATGGTTAACCCCGAACAAGTGTAAAATACAACAAGTCTAAAAATCACTAGAATGGACTAGTATTACTTAAATATAAATGCAAGTATATAAATAAGTAAATACATGACTTAAAGTAATAAGCAAGTAAAGTGGAACATTATGTATTTTTCAAGGTGTATTTTATTTATGATGTTAATAAAATACAAGGTTGTGCGGAATCAAGATAATACAAATAAGTATGTATCCTAACAACCTATGAATTACAAATGATCTATATTTGTCAAATAGCTCTTTTGGATCGAGATACTTAAAGTTGTGAAGTATCCCTGTTTAAGATCGAGAGTATTTAGACAAATTCACTCTAATGCTAAATGTATGCTTTAAAGTAATTTTCTCAAAGAAATGACTTTGTATTTATAGGCAACAAAATTCACCAGTGAATTTTGTGCCGTACAAATATGGTTGCATGCATTTAATGATCCAACAAGAACATTAAATGCATTGGATAAGGTACAAGGATAAAGTCACATCAAATGACTTATAATCCTTTTATCCAACCACCTTTACACACGTATATACTTTGGTAAAGAACAAGTGGAATGTTCTTTGGAAAGTGTGTAAAGGCTTAAAGTCAAATCCTCGATATCAGTGTTCAGACTTGTAAGGTCTAGAACACTGACAATCCTCCAGTGTACAAATCTGGTAAGACTTCCAGTGGACTCCGCCATTTTCAGTCTTCTTTATTCTTACTTCAGTCTTTGACTTCAGTAAGAACGTCTTCAGTAGAGTAGATCTGGACTGGGGTGAAGTCCAGTGAGCTAATCTGGAGAATACTCCAGATTTCCTATACAAGTATTTGCTCACTGGTCTTCCATTATTTCTTGACAAATCTTCAGAGGGACTCCAGATTCCAAGTCTGGAGTAGGTCAGTTTCTGGACAGATCTTCAGTAAGCTCCAGTAGTCGAGTCTGGAGCGAGTCCAGTAAATCTGGACCTAACATGGAAAACTCGATGAGGAAGTTTATGTTAAGCAGCCACCTGGTTTTGAAGATCCAGCCAAGCCACACCATGTCTATCGTCTTTATAAGGCACTTTATGGCCTTAAACAGGCTCCTAGAGCCTCGTATGATACTCTTTCTGAATTTCTTCTCTCTAACAAGTTTCAACGAGGGTCCATCGACAACACCCTCTTCATCTATAGAAAGGGTGCTGATGTCCTTTATGTCCAGATATATGTGGATGACATCATCTTTGGGTCCTCCAGCAAGAAACTTTGTACCAAGTTCAGCTCCCTGATGTCCTCTCATTTTGAGATGAGCATGATGGGTGAGCTGACCTTCTTTCTTGGACTACAAATTCGCCAACTCCCAAATGGGATTTTCATTAATCAGGAGAAGTACATTCGAGACATGCTGGCCAAATTTGACATGTCCAATGTGACTACTAAGGCCACACCTATGTCTCCTCCCAACAATCTCCATGCTGATCCTGAAGGCAAGCATGTGAACCCCACTCACTATCGGGGAATGATTGGTTCGCTGATGTATCTCACAGCGAGTCGTCCTGATATCATGTTTGCTACTTGCTTATGTGCAAGATATCAAGCCTCTCCAGTGGGGGGGGGGGGGGGAAGCTGACTAGTTGGTCTAGTAAGAAACAGCATACAGTTTCCATCTGCACTGCTGAAGCTGAGTATGTATCAGCAGCGAGTTGCTGTGCACAAGTCCTCTGGATGAAAAACCAACTCGCTGACTATGACTTAGAATTTTCTAAGATTCCCATAATGTGTGACAATACAAGTGCAATTGCTATCACACACAATCCCGTTCAGCATTCAAAGACCAAACACATAGACATTAGGTACCACTTTATTCGTGACCATGTCATGAAAGGGGATGTTGAAATTTACTTCATCCCCACTGATGACCAACTTGCTGACATATTCACTAAACCTTTAGATGAGACCAGATTCAAGTATCTGGTCAGCAAGTTGGGAATGCTGAATGGTGAATCAGCGACATGACTTGTCATGTTTGCTAAAATTCAACTTATCTCTCTCTTTATAAGTTGAAAATTGACTCTTGTAGTCAAAACCCTCATCAGCGATCCTAAGTATATCTTGTGAGTCCCTTAATTACGAGATGGTTAACCTAGAAAGTGTAATATACAACAAGTCTAATAATCACTAGATTTGGACTAGTATTACTTGTAAATAAATATGCAAGAATATATAAACAAAGTAATACGAGACTTAAAGCAATAAACAAATAAAGTGGAACATTATGTATTTTTCATGGGTATTTTATTTATGATGTTAAATAAAATACAAGGTTGTTGCGGAATCAAGATAACACAATTAAGTATGTATCCTAACAACCTATGAGTTACAAATGATCTATATTTGTCAAATAACTCTTTAGGATCGAGATACTTAAAGTTGTGAAGTATCCCTGTTTAAGATCGAGAGTATTTGGACAAATTTACTTTCATGCAAAGTGTATGCTTAAAAGTATTTTTCTCAAGGAAATGACTTTGTATTTATAGGCAACAAAATTCACCAGTGAATTTTGTGCCGTACAAATATGGTTGCATACATTTAATGATCCGACAAGAACATTAAATGTATTGGATAAGGAATAAGGATAAAGTCACATCAAGTGCAAGTGTTTCCTTTTATCCAACCACCTTAACACACGTATACTTTGTTAAAGAACAAGTGGACTGTTCTTTGGAAAGTGTGTTAAAGGCAAAAGTCAATCCTCGATATCAGTGTTCAGACTTGCAGGATCTAGAACACTGACAATCCTCCAGTGTACAGATCTGGTAAGACTTTCCAGTGGACTCCACCATTTGTTAAGTCTTCTTCCTTCAGACTTCAGTCTTTGACTTCAGTCAGAATGTCTTCAGTAGAGTTGATCTGGACTGGGGTGAAGTCCAGTGAGCTAATCTGGAGAATACTCCAGATTTCCTATACAAGTATATGCTCACTGTTCTTCATTATTTCTGGACAAATCTTCAGAGGGACTCCAGATTCCAAGTCTGGAGTAGGTCCAGTAGAACACGCTTCTGGACAGTTTCTTCAGTGAGGCTCCAGTAGTCGAGTCTGGAGCGAGTCCAATAAAACACGTTTTCTAACAAACCTTAAGTAAGGTTCCAGTAGTCCAGTCTGGAGCCAGTCCAGTAAGTCTGGACTAAATCTGGACCTAACAAATTCCCCCTATTTGTTTAGAAATAATGCAAGTATTTTCAGGCTTATAGATATACAAATTTGTATGCCTGGAAAACACTTGGTCGATTTAAGTCTAAAAAATCTAAGTTACTGGAAAACACTTTATAGATCATGAGTGTTTTCAGTTTCATCTTTTAAGTTCTAACTTAGACTAAATCTGGACCTAACAAATTCCCCCTATTTGTTTAGAAATAATGCAAGTATTTTCAGGCTTATAGATATACAAATTTGTATGCCTGGAAAACACTTGGTCGATTTAAGTCTAAAAAATCTAAGTTACTGGAAAACACTTTATAGATTTAAGTCTAAAAAATCTAAGTTACTGGAAAACACTTGGTCGATTTAAGTCTAAAAAATCTAAGTTACTGGAAAACACTTTATAGATCATGAGTGTTTTCAGTTTCATCTTTTAAGTTCTAACTTAGACTAAATCTGGACCTAACAAATTCCCCCTATTTGTTTAGAAATAATGCAAGTATTTTCAGGCTTATAGATATACAAATTTGTATGCCTGGAAAACACTTGGTCGATTTAAGTCTAAAAAATCTAAGTTACTGGAAAACACTTTATAGATCATGAGTGTTTTCAGTTTCATCTTTTAAGTTCTAACTTAGACTAAATCTGGTCATTTACTTATAAAAATAAAAAATTACAACTATTATTACATTCATCAACTGAAAAATAGTATACAATTTTCATAAGACAATAATTACAATAAGTACATGATAAAAGGTTCAGGCCCTTCTTTTTGATGTCCTTTCTGGAGCATCTTCAGTAGCCTTCCTTTTTGGAGATGGAGATGATGGAACAGACACTGGTGGTCTCAAACCCAACACAGCTTCCATTTGTTGTATTCTTCTCCAGACCTTCTCAATCCTCTTCATAAAGGCCTTAACATCTGGAGACAAATTAGATTTACCTTTAAAGGTCATTCCAATCTCCTTCAGTTCAGTCCATCCAAAAGCTTGGACTGAAGTATCCTTCCTTTCATCTGTAAAGTTACCCTCTCTGGTCAACTTTACATTGAATCTGGTCATTCCTTGATGATTTTCAGCCAACTTGATTTCAGCATCAACAATCTTTCTGGCATTGGCCCTGAAATTCATCATATCATCAAACTTTGCTTTCTGCTTAGCCATATGAATCATTTCTTCAGTATCCTTGGATACACCACTCTGTTGTCCTTCAGTGGACTGGAGTTCTTGGCGATTGATTCTCAGAGTAGTATCCAGAGGAATGAAGGTACTTATATCAGCATCTTTTATTTCCTTCATTTGTTTGGCAGTGAGCTTCGGCAGACCAGTCAATCTCTTTCTATATTCCAACTCCAAAGCACCAGCATTTTTTCTAATCTTCTTCTGGAGGCTTATCAGTTCCTCCTTTCTCTGCCTGATCAACTCTGGAATGGTAACACCATAAATTAATGAATCATATACCTGTTCTTCTTCAGCGTAGAACGAGCGTATATGAACATCATTCAATGCATCAAGACACTGATGAACTCTGGGGTCATCCTTCATCCTTTTAAAAACTTCAATATTAATGCCTAACCTTCCAGCATTGTAGGAATCCAGAGTACCCATTGTTGCCATCTCCCTTTGATGGGCCAGCAGTTCATCTCTTTGATTATTCTTGAAAATTTCGATCATAATGCATTGTTGTTCTAACTTCCTTGAAGTTTCATTGTCAATATCTTCAGTCTGCTCTTCCTCTTCACCAGATACAACCTTTTCTTTTCCTTTAACCGCCTTCAGTGTGGTAGGAATATCTGGGAAGGTTTCAAACTGGGGCTCACTGGCTTCAGTACCAGTAGCCTCTTCTTCAGTCTGCACAATGGCTTCAGTGCCAAGTGCTCTCTGGGCTAATCGTGCACTGGCATCAGTACCAGTCACTTGTTTTCTCTGCACAATGCTCTCAGTAGCAACGGCCCTTACAACATCTTCTTTTCTCTTTCTGATCAAACCCTCTTGGACACCAGATGATGGAACTGACAATTTTTCCCCCTTGGAATGATCTCTAGTCCTTGACTTCAGATCATTCCACAATTCTTCCATCATGTGCCTGTCCAGAGAACCAAAAGTTCTTCCTTGTTCTGGCATGGAAGCAGTCATACCTTTCTTGAGTGCCAGCACTTCTTTCTTCATATTTTCAATTTCTTCTGGCAAGTCCTTTGGCAGCTCAACTTCAATCATTTTCACAACTTCTGGCAACAAACCTTCTTGAATAGATCGAAGAACAGATCCAGAAATCTCTTCAGTGATTTCTTTAAGCATACTGGATCTGAACTCCCTTGTACATTCTTCACTTATTGTTCTTGCAATAACAGTCTGATCAAGAATGGGTCTGCCTTCCAGTGAGCTGACCCTTGTAACTAACTTCTCAACTTCTTCCTTTAGACCTGCCAGTGGTTGAACAATTTGACTATCCACTGCAGTCTGAACAGAATTTACCAGTCTTGTTTCCAAACCCTGGACTGCCACTTTAATGTTTTCAGAATTGCGATTGGTGGCTAGTACCAGTTCATCTAACTTCTCAAATACTAACTTCTCATTCCCAGCAAAGAGGTTCATTTCTGATGCTAAATTGTTTGACAATAAGGACTTGAAATCAGAAATAACCTGGGAAGATGACTGGAGTGATCTCTCCAGGTCCGCCACCTTACTAAGAAGGCCTTGGACCTCGGTTGAAGAAGAAGTGGAGAGACCACTGGGATGTTCCAGATGAGAAGTCAATCTGGTCATTACTGGTACTTGTGCCCAGTCCTCTTCAGTTGCAGCTTCAGACGTTGCAACTGGTGACTCCGGCGCACGAGGAGGAGGTTGAGATTCTGAAGGTTGATTGGTTGCTGGAGTGAAGTATTGGGTATTTTCTGGAATTGAAGGTGGTGGTGGTGGTGGCATGTTTGGTTCTGGTGGTGGCATTTCTGGTGTAGGTGTTGGTATTTCTGGTGGAGGTGTTGGCATTTCTTCTTCTTGTACCTTCACCCAGAAAATTCAAGTTAACATCGAAGCCTTCAGACATTGGGGAGTCAACATCATCCCATTCTGGAACATTCCCAACTGTCTGTTCACCAGACTCTACATTTTCTTGTTCACCAGCTTCAACATTCAAGTCCAGTGGAGCCTCTTGCTCACCAGAAGCATGTTCAACAGTCTGAACATCTTCTACTTCTTCAACAACCTCTTCTTGTACAACATCCTGGACTTCAGTATCCACTCTCTGTTCAATTTGTACAAAAGAATCAATATTCTCCTCTTCAAAAATAGGAGATCCATCAACATTAATTGTATCACCAGGATGGGTTGATGGATTTACCTGGACTCCACCTCTCATCAGACGCCTATGTGATCTGGGTCGTCTGGAAAGCTCAACAATTTCTTGACTTGAACTTTCTGGAGCCACTTGCCTTATGGGCTGTACAGCCTCTATTATCTGTACATCATCACCAGATGGTCCTTCAATATCTTGAACTCTAACTGGACCCATTTCAGCTGCTTCCCTTTGGAAGGAAAGCATGGACTGAGGAATATCTACCTCATCCACTAGAGACCTAAGGTTGACTAGGTCCCTCATATACTCACTCACAGAAAAGTGAGTAGTATCCATATCATACTGGTCGCCAAGTGCATTCTTAAACATCAGTGAAAGGAATCGAATATAAGGCACAAATGGTTTTCTTCCTTTCACTCTTAGGCGCTCAACCAGGTCGTCAAAAAGAATTTGGGCAAAGTCCACCCTAAGCCCAAACCACAAGCAATAGGCAATCTGGAGGTGGTTTGATTGATCTGGTCTAATCCTCCAGAGCTGCCTCCTAGACACTCAACTATATGCGTGAAGAAATATCTCCACGAATCTGTCAATTTACTCATATAAATAGTCCCCTTTCTGGATAGCTGCCCATGCTCATCCAGTATATCTGTATGCCCCATTAGCCTGCATACTTCCCTTGTATTTATACCAGTGGGAAGCTCAATAGGCAACTCATTCTGTTCATGATAGTTCAACTGGAGAACAGACCTGAGAAGACTTGCAGTGAAACCAAGGGATCTGGTACCTCCCTTGAGAGTATAGTTGATCGATGAAGTTTCATCGTCATATTGAGCCGTGTACCAGAATTCACACAAATACTCGTGGTACATCCTACCAGGATTTAATGTCAATGCACCATACAATGGGCAAGAAAGAAAGAAAGAATTTAATCTCCCAATGATCGATTGGGCATCATGAACACTGGACAAAGAGAGTCTTGCCATCCAGTTATTCATATTAATTCTTATGGCACTTGCCTCAAGATTGATGTGAGGTGCCCTATCAACATTATCCGAAGGAACAAATTCGTTGGCAAGCAAATTTCTAAGAGATCTTGACTGTCTAGGTGCCATTATGAGAATAGATGAAAATGAAATTGAATATTTAAGGTTATGATGAAGAAATTAATGAATTTGCAGTTAATATGAGAGATTTAATGATTGGAAAAGAATGAAGAATTGAATGAAGGAATTTGAAGATTTGGGAGTAAATGTTCGAAGTAAATGAAATTGAATGAATTAAGGTTATGAAGAAGAAATTAATGAATTTGCAGTTAATAGGAGAGATTTAATGATTGGAAAAGAATGAAGAATTGAATGAAGGAATTTGAAGATTTGGGAGTAAATGTTCGAAGTAAATGAAATTGAATGAATGAAGGTTATGAAAAAGAAATTAATGAATTTGCAGTTAATAGGAGAGATTTAATGATTGGAAAAGAATGAAGAATTGAATGAAGGAATTTGAAGATTTGGGAGTAAATGTTCGAAGTAAATGAAATTGAAAAGTGAAAGTGGGTATATATAGGAGAGATAATGTGGAACTCAAACAGATTAATTTGAATTTATCAAATACAATTTTTGATCGGGTTCTGAGATCCGCATTAACTACATCACATCATACATAAATGCATGACGGTTTACAGCCCACAAAAACTAACAACTTGTACTTTTTGTTTTCCCAAAGTAAAAAGACCATCATTACGTTGAAAAATTTACATGCCACGTAGGATTTATAAGATAAATATCTTTGAAAAAGTTTGCTTACGTGGCACACACAAGGACCAAGTATTTAGAAAATATTATGACATATTTCAGTGCATCTGGAGGCTGACTGGACACTCCAGTATCACTGGTGGATTAGTCCAGTGAACATGTACTGATGGTACACTGGAGGGACACTCCAGTAAAGTACCAGTGAAAACCATTTTTTTTTTGAAAGACTGGTAACCTCAAACATGCACGTCAACTAATACAGACAAATGAGAGGGACATATTTACAAGGAGACAAAAATCACCTCAAACACGCACTTCAACCTGTCCAATTACCAGTGAGAGGGACATATTTACAAAGCACCAGTAATATTTTCTGAAGAATTTGTCCAGTGAGAAAATAAATTCCCCCTGAACTTAAAACACTTTTAATAGGAAAATATTTTTCAAGTCTTCCCTGGAATGTTGTTCCAAAAATCTAATAATGCAAAGATAGTACACTAAGGCGTTCAATATCTGAGCAGTCACCAGATTTAAGGATTTAACATTCCCAACTCACCAACAAGATATTCAAAAGTTTTGATATCCAGAGGTTTGGTAAAAATGTCAGCGAGTTGTTTGTCAGTGGGAATAAAATGGAGTTCAATGTTGTTTTTCATAATATGATCACGAATGAAGTGATACCTTAGATCAATGTGCTTCGTTCTAGAGTGCATGACTGGATTGTTTGAGATAGCAATGGCACTGGTATTATCACAAAAGATTGGAGTCTTTGAATATTTAATACCATAATCAAGCAACTGGTTCTTCATCCAGAGTATCTGAGCACAACAACTGGCTGCAGACACGTATTCAGCTTCAGCAGTAGACAATGAAACTGAAGTTTGCTTCTTACTGGTCCAGCTGACCAGTTTGCCACCTAGGAAATGACATCCACCAGTTGTGGATTTCCTATCTATCTTACAACCTGCATGATCTGAATCTGAATAACCCATTAGATCCATGCCTGAGCCTTTGGGGTACCAAAGACCTAGACTGGGGACGCCTTTAAGGTACTTCAGTATGCGCTTTACAGCAAGCATATGAGATTCCTTTGGATTAGACTGATATCTGGCACATAAACATGTTGAAAACATAATATCTGGTCTACTGGCAGTTAAATACATCAGTGAACCAACCATGCCTCTATAGACAGTGGTGTTCACTGGTTTGCCATCTGGATCAGAGTCCAGTGTCAGTGGTGCAGAAATTGGAGTTGGTTTAGATGGTGAAGAGTTCATATCATATTTTTTTAAAAGATCTCTAACATATTTTTCCTGATTAATAAAGATGCCATCTTTGTTTTGTTTAATCTAGAGTCCAAGAAAATATGTTAATTCACCCATCAAACTCATTTCATATTCAGTGGACATGATTTTAGAAAATTTCTTGCACATGTTTTCATCAGTAGACCCAAAAATAATATCATCAACATAAATTTGTACCATTAACAGATTACCTTTCTCATGAAGAACGAATAAGGTATTGTCAATTGCACCTCGTTTAAAACCATTTTTCAGCAAATGTTTAGTCAGAGTATCATACCAGGCACGTGGGGCTTGTCTGAGGCCATATAGCGCTTTGTCCAGACGATATACCCAATGTGGATGCTTGTCATCAACGAAACCTGGAGGTTGTCTGACGTAAACTTCTTCTTCAAGCTTTCCATTCAAGAAAGCACTCTTTACATCCATCTGGTAGACCTTGAACTGATGATAAGCAGCGAATGCTAAGAAAATTCTGATCGCTTCAAGTCTAGCCACTGAAGCAAATGATTCATCAAAGTCGACATCTGACTGGCAGTAGCCTTGTGCTACCAGTCTGGCCTTATTTCTGATTACGTGGCCATCTTCATCTACTTTGTTTCTGAAGACCCATCTTGTTCCAATTGGTTCTTTCTTTCCAACTGGGAAAGGAACCAGACACCAGACCTTGTTCCTTTCAAACTGGTGAAGCTCTTCTTGCATAGCAGTCACCCAGCTTGGATCTTCCATAGCCTCGTCAATCTTCTTTGGTTCTATCAAAGATAGAAAACTGACGTATAAGCATTGATTACTGGAGGCTCTTCTGGTCTGAACTCCACGACTGGAGTCACCTATGATCTGATCAATAGGGTGAGCTTTTGTCCATCTGGAGTATTGACCAGGATTGTTACTGACAACAATATCAGTGCAAGAATTCAGTTGAGTCTCCTCTGGAGTTGCTTCAGGAGGAGGATCTTGCCAAATTACTTCAGTATCTTCATCTGAGTCATTTAAATCACGATTTGCATCATGAAATTCTTCATTTGAAGACATTTCTGGTATATTCTCAACTGACACTGATACTGGGGGAGTAGTACGCACATCTGAACCAATATTAATTTCAGTGGGTAGTTTGAAAATAATAGAGGGATAGAATGGAGTACTACTGGTGAGTTTCTTTTTCTGAACAGGTTCCAGATCAGGATGACTGGAAACTGTGTCTGGTGAATCTTCATTTTTGTCGTTTATTGGATCAGATTCACAAAAGACAATTGGTGTTACTGGGGGAGTGTCAAGGGCTGGCTTCTTGTTGATTGCAGCATTTGATTCATCAAATGTGACATGAATTGACTCATGGACCTTCTCCAGTCTCTTGTTGTAGACTCTGAAGGCCTTGCGAATGGCTGAATAGCCAAAGAAATACCCTTCATCAGCTTTGGCATCAAATTTGCCTAGCTGACTGGAGTCGTTCAGGATGTAAACTGGACATCCAAAAACGTGAAAATAACCAATGTTTGGTTTTCTATTTCTTAAGACTTCATAGGCTGTCTTTTTGTGTCTTTTGATGTACACTGATCGATTCTGGGTGTGGCAAGCAGTTGCAATTGCTTCCGCCTAGAAACTGGTAGACAGTCCAGATTCAGCAAGCATACTCCTGGCAGCTTCTATCAGCGTTCGATTCTTCCTTTCCACCACTCCATTCTGTTCTGGAGAGCGGGCTGATGAGAAATTCTGGAGATGCCAGTGTCAGTACAGAATGACTCCAGAGTTGCATTCTGGAATTCTGTTCCATTGTCACTTCTTAACTGACACACTTTTCTACTGTACTTGAGCTCAATTTGCTTGATAAGACTGATGATTTCAGCAGCAGCTTCACCTTTAGACCTCAGAAAGATCACCCAACAATATCTGGAGAATTCATCTACAATCACCAGGGTGTATCTTTTACCAGCACGAGTCTGAACATTCACTGGACCAAAGAGGTCCATATGAAGCATGTGAAGTAGTTCAGTAATGCTGAAATTCTGTCTGGTCTTGAAACTGGTACGTTTTTGCTTACCCATCTCATATCCTGGACATGGCCTTTCCTTTTTGAAGGAAACTGAAGGTATCCCATCTGCAAGTTGTTTTCTGGACAACTTATTAATATTTTTGAAATTTAAATGGGATAACCTTTTGTGCCATAACCAGTTGTGGATTTCCTATCTATCTTACAACCTGCATGATCTGAATCTGAATAACCCATTAGATCCATGCCTGAGCCTTTGGGGTACCAAAGACCTAGACTGGGGACGCCTTTAAGGTACTTCAGTATCTTCATCTGAGTCATTTAAATCACGATTTGCATCATGAAATTCTTCATTTGAAGGAATTTCCTGGAGTACTGGTTCAGTATGAAATTCTTCACCAGAAGACATTTCTGGTATATTCTCAACTGACACTGATACTGGGGGAGTAGTACGCACATCTGAACCAATATTAATTTCAGTGGGTAGTTTGAAAATAATAGAGGGATAGAATGGAGTACTACTGGTGAGTTTCTTTTTCTGAACAGGTTCCAGATCAGGATGACTGGAAACTGTGTCTGGTGAATCTTCATTTTTGTCGTTTATTGGATCAGATTCACAAAAGACAATTGGTGTTACTGGGGGAGTGTCAAGGGCTGGCTTCTTGTTGATTGCAGCATTTGATTCATCAAATGTGACATGAATTGACTCATGGACCTTCTCCAGTCTCTTGTTGTAGACTCTGAAGGCCTTGCGAATGGCTGAATAGCCAAAGAAATACCCTTCATCAGCTTTGGCATCAAATTTGCCTAGCTGACTGGAGTCGTTCAGGATGTAAACTGGACATCCAAAAACGTGAAAATAACCAATGTTTGGTTTTCTATTTCTTAAGACTTCATAGGCTGTCTTTTTGTGTCTTTTGATGTACACTGATCGATTCTGGGTGTGGCAAGCAGTTGCAATTGCTTCCGCCTAGAAACTGGTAGACAGTCCAGATTCAGCAAGCATACTCCTGGCAGCTTCTATCAGCGTTCGATTCTTCCTTTCCACCACTCCATTCTGTTCTGGAGAGCGGGCTGATGAGAAATTCTGGAGATGCCAGTGTCAGTACAGAATGACTCCAGAGTTGCATTCTGGAATTCTGTTCCATTGTCACTTCTTAACTGACACACTTTTCTACTGTACTTGAGCTCAATTTGCTTGATAAGACTGATGATTTCAGCAGCAGCTTCACCTTTAGACCTCAGAAAGATCACCCAACAATATCTGGAGAATTCATCTACAATCACCAGGGTGTATCTTTTACCAGCACGAGTCTGAACATTCACTGGACCAAAGAGGTCCATATGAAGCATGTGAAGTAGTTCAGTAATGCTGAAATTCTGTCTGGTCTTGAAACTGGTACGTTTTTGCTTACCCATCTCATATCCTGGACATGGCCTTTCCTTTTTGAAGGAAACTGAAGGTATCCCATCTGCAAGTTGTTTTCTGGACAACTTATTAATATTTTTGAAATTTAAATGGGATAACCTTTTGTGCCATAACCAGTTTGTGTCTTCATCATCTTGAGTATAGAAACACTGCTATGAAGGAGAGCTTTCCATATCCATCACGTACACATTCCCTTTTCTGGGAGCAATCAACACTACCTTCCAGTCCTTGTTGAATACGATGCCCTGAGCAACATTGAATAAGACTTGATAGCCATCATCACACAGTTGACTTACACTGATCAAGTTATATTTCAAACCATTCACAAATGCAACACGTCTGAACTTGACTTGTCCATTGTTCAGAACACCATATCCCTCAGTCTTTCCACAACCATCATTTCCAAAAATGATGGAGGGTCCATCAGAAATGGTGAACTCCTCCAGTAGGGTCTTACATCCGGTCATTGTCCTGCCAGCTGCACTGTCAAGATACCAGATATATTTCTTTTGATCGCCCTACACATACACCAGATATTTATCAGTTAGATTTGGGAACCCATCGACTGATGGGTTCACTGGACCCTCCCTTATAGGTCCCTGGGGCAATCTGGTTCAGTTCACTTTCTTCAACAGTGGTCTTAGTTGAAAAGACCACTGGAGTTGATGGTTTTAAAACCTTTTTCATTTTCTCAACTGGAGAAATAAATTTGTCTTTCTTAGCAAAAGGTTTTGTATTTTGTCTAGGGCCAGATGAAGTACCCTCAATAAAGTTTAATCTTGCATTAAAACTTTGTGATTGACGAGTCAGAATTTGAATCTGGCTCTCTATCCTAGACAAAATATTTTCTTCAGATGATACCTTAGCCTTTCCAGTTGTAGGCTTTGGTAGGGGATTGGTCTGAGGCAAAGGTCCATTCCGATAGACCTCTTTAACTGGAGCAGTCATCTGGAGCTCTCCAGTCTTAACCTCTAGGGATTGAACTGGGTAAAAATTGGTCTTGGGAGTTACAGGCTTATCATAAACAGTGGTTGGCCTGAACTCCTCTGGTAATCGATCGATTACTGGTATTAATGATGCTATATGAGTATTTCCATCTAAATATGCACGTTTTTGAGCAGGAAATTGTTTTACACAGCATCATATGGCTTTTTAGTTTCTAGCCATGATTTTATTACCAGTTTTTCTTTCTCTAAAATGATCTCAAGATCTTGCTTTTCTTGAATCAATTGTTCAGTTACCAGAACCTGGGCTTGAAATGTCAGTTCAATGTCTAGTAATACTAGTCCAAATCTAGTGATTATTAGACTTGTTGTATTTACACTTTCTTGGTTAACCATCTCGTAATTAAAGGGACTCACATTTGGTATCAGAGCAGAAGGCTAAACATTGCCTAGATCTGTTCTTGATGGCTAACCAAGAAAATACACAAGGTTTTAGTCTTGGTCCCGATCCTAATGCAAATATTAATGATCAAAATGAACCACAAAATGTTAATAACACTAATCCACCACCTCCTCCTACTCCTGCTTCTCCACACGTGCATGTGCACTACTCAAATAATCCTGTTCCTAAATTTAGTGGGAACAGTGATGAATTTGGTACGTGGAAGGCTAGGATGGTTTTGCATGTCACTGGTATTGAGAGGAACATGATGAATATTTTAAACGAAGGTCCTTATGTACCTACATCACCTCTCAATCCATTTCTTGATCCTTCTGGATCTAGAAGAGGAAGGGAAAAGAGGGAGGAACATTGGTCAGAAGAGGAGAGGAGATTGGTGAATCTAGACACCCTTCTCAAAAACATGATCCTCGGGGCCGTTCCAGAAACCCTAATTCCCACACTAGTTCTTTTTCCTAGTGCTAAAACCATGTGGGATGAATTACTAAACCAGCATGAAGGAGGAGATGACACCATTGTCACCAGAAAGGTCTCCTTAAACAAGAGGTATGAGTCATTTTTTGCTCAACCTAACGAGTCTCTCACTGGTACTTACACCAGATTTATGAGTATCATAAACCAATTGAGAGGTCTTGGGGTTGAGAAGGACAAGGATATACTTCTGGAGAAATTTTGTGACATTCTACCCACCAAATGGTCTCACATGATCCTAGTCTTACGACAAGGTAAAACTCTGCACACACACACTCTCTCAACTTTATATGGAGCTTTCAGGTACACTGAAGAAAATCAAGCCCAGAGAGTGGTTGCAGAACAAGATGCTTTTAACCATGCCTCCAGTAGTCCTAAAGTGGTTAGTTATACTGAACCACAAAGTACAGCACTAATATTATTTTTTAGTTAGGCATAGTTGATCAGGCTATGCATAAGTAAAACAAGAATACTTTATGATCGACTCAATTGTTTAAGAAATATTCGACTCGTTTTGAAAATACGTAGGTTATAGCAAAAATTCCCTATAACCTTGATCTCTGATACCATTTTTCTGTAACACCCCGACTATAGCGGAAACACGAGATGCCACAGAACGACATGGTACAAAAGATTTAAGTATAAAACATCAACATCAAGTTTCAAATGCCATTCAAATTAAAAAGATTACATGTTCAAGTTGACGTTTAATAACCATTACATAACCAAATTCATAATCAAAAGTTCAAATGTTTGCGTTACTTGTCCGACACATAGCAATTTAAACACAACATCCATGAGGCGGTCCAAAAGCTAACTTACTGCCCTAGACCTGAAAAGCATGAAGAAAAAGTGTCAACTACGAGAGTTGAGTGAGTTCATAGGATTATGCTAACAACACACATATATTTAATCCAATTCAAGAAAGAATATGTCATAAAATTTCCAAGAATTTCATCATACTGTCCATACCCAAACCGTATGTTCAATCAATAATTTCCATCCATAATATAATATCAATACCTCTGGGTCAATGGTAAGACTACCATGACATAACTTGATGAGATTGTTCTTGAGCCACTACTAAGACCGGTTATGTCCCAATAATCAGATATAATGTCCCAAATGATAAGATAATGATAAGCACATGCTGTCAATCACGTGCATAAAGATAACCAAGGGTCGTGCCATGGAGACGCCCATAAATATATAGTAGTTAGAGTACCGCGAGGCCAGACTGGCGATGAAGGTGACCACAAAGGCAGACCAAACATCCCACCGTTACCTATAATAGTGGATGAGGGGACAAGTCCTAGTTGCGCAACCCTCTAACTACAGGCCTCAATGAGTTAATAGTAGTGTACAGGGGACCACCGTTTGACAGTACTCAAGCTCATCATATAACATACCACACGTTGAACATACAATATAATTCCCATATCATTATCATTATTTCAAAGAATCATTTCATAAGAGAAAGTCATTTTAGTTAATCATGCTTTTCACCCCGCAAGTAAAACATATAAAAGAGTTTGAAAGGGGGCTATGACTCACTTGATTAGAGAGTGTTAGGGGCTGATCAAATGCGATTCCTTCGCTTAGATTTGTTGCGCCTCAAGCAAGCCTAAACCATAACGTATATATTCACGACGTAAGTTCGCGTGACATGAACTAGTGAGCTAGATCATGAGATGTATACTAGTAGACTTGCCCATCTTTGGTTGTTATTAGATTATGGAACTTAAGTGCATTATGATGTTCTCATTGTTTGGGTATAAGAGATTTGGTGGTAAGAGTCGTTTCCTCATTATACGTTTTTGTACGTTTATTGGAATTTCGGTAATTTGGCTTTGGTTTATATGGTTCCCATTGTATACTTTGCTTAGTAATAATATTTGACATTAGTGGTCTTATAATATTAATATTTTAGGTATATTTTCTGATTTGTAATTATATATTTAATTTAATATTATTTAATTAATTATTTATTCATTTTATTGATTTATTTATTAAATAATTCCTTAAAAATACTTTTAAGTGTCATAATTGCCTTTATAAATTATGGATAATTTCATTTGAATTATATTCTGATATATATGCTCCTTAATTTATAATTTCATGATTTATACTTTTATTTGTGTATTTTCCATTTATTTTAATAATAATATTTAATTAGTTATTTTTACTTAACTATTTATCTTTAAATTATGTAACACATGTCTCTTACCTTTTAACTATTTTTCCCCAGTAGGTTTTAGTTATTTTTATCAATGGTTAAGATGATTTAACTTCATTCTTGATTTACATAATTTATTTATGGATTTTTATGTCTTTTAATTACTATTTAAATTCAATAATTCATGGAAATTCTTAGAAATCATCACTAAACATTTTGGCCAAAAATCTCAGGCCTTTTAGGCAACTTTTATCCATACAAAATCATATCAATTCAACCTCTCTTGTGTCTTGCTTATTTTGAGGGTTTTATGATTAAAAATCGTTTACCGAAATAGTGATTTTAGCCTCATTTCTTAAGCAATTAAAGTGCTTCAAAATGGATTTTCATTCTTGTTTCATTATTTCCAGAAAGTTCATCATATTTTGGTTTCCAAAATCGTGATAGTGGTGGTGGTGTGATATGTGCAATTTAGTGCTTTCGGTTAGTGATTATTTGACCCGAAAAGGTGATTTTTGAGCTTATTGTTGTCATGAACCAATAGATCTGAGTTTTATACTTTTATTTCTGTATTTTCCATTTATTTTAATAATAATATTTATTAGTTATTTTTATCAATGGTTAAGATGATTTAACTTCATTCTTGATTTACATAATTTATTTATGGATTTTTATGTCTTTTAATTACTATTTAAATTCAATAATTCATGGAAATTCTTAGAAATCATCACTAAACATTTTGGCCAAAAATCTCAGGCCTTTTAGGCAACTTTTATCCATACAAAATCATATCAATTCAACCTCTCTTGTGTCTTGCTTATTTTGAGGGTTTTATGATTAAAAATCGTTTACCGAAATAGTGATTTTAGCCTCATTTCTTAAGCAATTAAAGTGCTTCAAAATGGATTTTCATTCTTGTTTCATTATTTCCAGAAAGTTCATCATATTTTGGTTTCCAAAATCGTGATAGTGGTGGTGGTGTGATATGTGCAATTTAGTGCTTTCGGTTAGTGATTATTTGACCCGAAAAGGTGATTTTTGAGCTTATTGTTGTCATGAACCAATAGATCTGAGTTTTATACTTTTATTTGTGTATTTTCCATTTATTTTAATAATAATATTTAATTAGTTATTTTTACTTAACTATTTATCTTTAAATTATGTAACACATGTCTCTTACCTTTTAACTATTTTTCACTTATAACAAGTCCATATCTATCTCATAATCCAACAAAAGATCCAACTTTCTTAAATCTAGCATATATGCATTCGAATCAACACTTTTTACTATCAACTTTTATAGATCTAACATTCAACAATATAAAAACTTCTTTTGAATGAAAAATCTCAGAATATACTCTTCAAAAATATACAAAAACTTATAGATCTATCAACAAGAAAGTCACTTTAAAAGCTACTAATCTATAACAACACTTTTGGGTCTTAAACTTGTTGAATCCTTGGATCTTTCTTATTAGATTCGACATGCATGAGCATGGAAAGAAAGATCCTATCAACTTTGCCCTCATTAAGTGTATATTACAAAGAAAAAAAGAAGAAAGTATGAGTTTTTGATAAAACCTTTGAATATAAACAAAAACAAGATTAGATCTAGTAAAAAGGATGAAGATTATACCCTCTTGAACTTGGTTTTGAAGATGAAAAAGATGCAGAATTTTCGTGGCCTTCAAACCCTCAAACAACCCTTAATCTAAGCCTAAAACAACCCTTGAACCTTGCTTGGATTAACCCTTTATTAATCTAACTTAAAACCCTTATTATTAGTATAAGTTTAGATGAGATTTAGCCTTGTTCTTGCTTTGTTTTGCTTGGGCCGAATTGAAGAAGAAAAGAAAGAGGGAGGGAGAGTTTTTGAGAGAAAAGAAGAGTTTTTGAGAGAAAAGAAGAGTGTGTGAGAAAGGAGTGAAGAGTGTGTGAAGAGTGTGAGTTCCAAGACTTGAAATGAAGTGTATGTATTTTGAAATGGGCA
Organism: Erigeron breviscapus; assembly: GCA_034093135.1. Taxonomy (NCBI): domain Eukaryota; kingdom Viridiplantae; phylum Streptophyta; class Magnoliopsida; order Asterales; family Asteraceae; genus Erigeron; species Erigeron breviscapus. Next base: position 33,857,988 of record CM067170.1, on the reverse strand, counting down.
TGTGAGGTGTGAAGGGGGGGGGGGGCCTCATAAGGGCATGGGAAGGGTTTTTTGTATTTTTTTTTTTTATAAAAATGTGTATATAAGGTGTATATATATGTTAGGTGTATGTATATGTATTTATGTATGTATTGTAAGGTTAATTGTATTAGTTTGTAGTATAAGTTAATGTTTATTCTAGCATGTGTATACATGTATATATGTCATGTATATGTGTATATATTTGGGTGTTTTAATTTGTTACAAAGCTCATTGGTGGTAATCTTGTATTTGTCTTAAGTATATACGTATATATAAATATATACTTATTATGATTTAAACGCTTTTATGCGCATACGAACTTATAACATATTTTGAAATAGAGATTTTATTTTTGTGACCGAATTTACTTTAATTAGCTAAATGATTAAGTTGTTGGACCTTCGTAAGGATTTTTGATGGTTATCTCAACTTGTGAGACTTACATTATTATTCAGCTAATTTGATTGATCATCAATAAATTTCGTTCAATGGTACTTTATAATTCACATTTAGAATTTAACAATAGCTTTAGATTGCTAGTTTAGGGGCATTATCTACTAGCTTTAAGTATAACTATGGCTTGCGAGATCAACGGCAACATAACTAGCACATATATAATATTTAAAAAGTAGGGTTGTTACACTTCAGTCTTTGACTTCAGTCAGAATGTCTTCAGTAGAGTTGATCTGGACTAGGGTGAAGTCCAGTGAGCTAATCTGGAGAATACTCCAGATTTCCTATACAAGTATATGCTCACTGATCTTCAATTATTTCTGGACAAATCTTCAGAGGGACTCCAGATTTCCTATACAAGTATATGCTCACTGTTCTTCATTATTTCTGGACAAATCTTCAGAGGGACTCCAGATTCCAAGTCTGGAGTAGGTCCAGTAGAACACGCTTCTGGACAGTTTCTTCAGTGAGGCTCCAGTAGTTGAGTCTGGAGCGAGTCCAATAAAACACGTTTTCTAACAAACCTTCAGTAAGGTTCCAGTAGTCCAGTCTGGAGCCAGTCCAGTAAGTCTGGACTAAATCTGGACCTAACATATCTTACTCGCTGAACTTTAAGAGCAATAGATAGCTGAAAGTCTCTATCTAGTCCAGCAGCAAACGGCTCTGGTAAAGACTTACCAAATCCGTTATTCCCTGTTGCTTTGGGAAAAAGCAAAACAAAAGCAATAGAGAGCTGAAAGTCTCTATCTAGTCCATGTGCATATGTATATATGTCATGTATATGTGTATATATTTGGGTGTTTTAATTTGTTACAAAGCTCATTGGTGGTAATCTTGTATTTGTCTTAAGTATATACGTATATATAAATATATACTTATTATGATTTAAACGCTTTTATGCGCATACGAACTTATAACATATTTTGACATAGAGATTTTATTTTTGTGACCGAATTTACTATACAAAGATTAAATTGAAATGAAAGATATTATATATATATATATATATATATATATATATATATATATATATATATATATATATATATATATATATATATATATATATATATATATATATATATATATATATATATATATATATATATATATATATATATATATATATATATATATATATATATATATATATATATATATATATATATATATATATATATATATATATATATATATATATATATATATATATATATATATATATATATATATATATATATATATATATATATATATATATATATATATATATATATATATATATATATATATATATATATATATATATATATATATATATATATATATATATATATATATATATATATATATATATATATATATATATATATATATATATATATATATATATATATATATATATATATATATATATATATATATATATATATATATATATATATATATATATATATATATATATATATATATATATATATATATATATATATATATATATATATATATATATATATATATATATATATATATATATATATATATATATATATATATATATATATATATATATATATATATATATATATATATATATATATATATATATATATATATATATATATATATATATATATATATATATATATATATATATATATATATATATATATATATATATATATATATATATATATATATATATATATATATATATATATATATATATATATATATATATATATATATATATATATATATATATATATATATATATATATATATATATATATATATATATATATATATATATATATATATATATATATATATATATATATATATATATATATATATATATATATATATATATATATATATATATATATATATATATATATATATATATATATATATATATATATATATATATATATATATATATATATATATATATATATATATATATATATATATATATATATATATATATATATATATATATATATATATATATATATATATATATATATATATATATATATATATATATATATATATATATATATATATATATATATATATATATATATATATATATATATATATATATATATATATATATATATATATATATATATATATATATATATATATATATATATATATATATATATATATATATATATATATATATATATATATATATATATATATATATATATATATATATATATATATATATATATATATATATATATATATATATATATATATATATATATATATATATATATATATATATATATATATATATATATATATATATATATATATATATATATATATATATATATATATATATATATATATATATATATATATATATATATATATATATATATATATATATATATATATATATATATATATATATATATATATATATATATATATATATATATATATATATATATATATATATATATATATATATATATATATATATATATATATATATATATATATATATATATATATATATATATATATATATATATATATATATATATATATATATATATATATATATATATATATATATATATATATATATATATATATATATATATATATATATATATATATATATATATATATATATATATATATATATATATATATATATATATATATATATATATATATATATATATATATATATATATATATATATATATATATATATATATATATATATATATATATATATATATATATATATATATCTATGTTGCTTTAATAAGCAAATAAAAGTAATGGAAAGCTGAAAGTTTCCATCTAGTCCAGCAGCAAACGGCTCTGGTAAAGACTTACCAAATCCGTTATTCCCTATTGCTTTGGGAAAAAGCAAAACAAAAGCAATAGAGAGCTGAAAGTCTCTATCTAGTCCAGCAGCAAACGGCTCTGGTAAAGACTTACCAAATCCGTTAGTCCCTGTTGCTTTGGGAAAAAGCAAAACAAAAGCAATAGAGAGCTGAAAGTCTCTATCTAGTCCAGCAGCAAACGGCTCTGGTAAAGACTAACTAAATCCGTTGATAGCTGACAATTTGCTAAAAATTGTATTCTTTATTCATCAGCGACCAACGTTTGCCGTGAAGTCGCTGACTGAAACTCTTTCTCTAAATGAGGTAACCAGATTTTCTAAATTGTCAGTGGATATACTTCAATCTCAACTATTTTATCGTGTGAGTATATCCACCAAGTATATTTATTAATATTTTATTGGAATCTCAAACGGTTACCTCGATTTTCTCCCTAATGGGCAACTTGTACACTGTATCCGCCGTAAACACTCGAGTATTTTTGAAATTATGGTACAAGTTGTCACATCAATTCATTTTTATACGTTACTCACATGCGTATATTAAACGTATTTTGTAAATTAAAAATCAGTATTTTGTACTTATTATATATACAAAACCACTGATGGTCTCCTATTAATTTATTAAATACATATATATATGTATATATTACGTATGAAAGAGAGTATTTGTGACGGTTCACTGTCACAGTTATGGGGCCCATATCCATACCATATATATTCAAATCGTTTCCATCTCCGTCCTTTATACTCTCATAATTCACCTTCCTATTTTCTCATTCTCCAAATCTCTCAAACTTCTCAAAAATCCTTTCTATCTCCTCTCACTGTTCATCTTCTTCTTCCTATTTCTCAATCTTAATCTAAAATGGCTTCTTCATCTGAGCAACCCACTCCTGAACAACAACAACAATCAGAAACTCAAAACCCTCCATCGGAAAATCAACCAAAATCACCAACTCATGTTGAGTTGTCTGCAGAGGATCTAGCCACCTAGAAAGCTCTTAAACATGTCCCTCTCTATATGCATTCTGAAATATATGATCCAGAAACCATTCCTCCTTTAAAAGTCATGTTTCAAGCCCAAAGAATCTCCATTAAATCTAACAATTATTTGGGTTCTCTTGAAGTTCCTTCTGGCTCTACAGGGTACCAGCAAATGCTAGACTTTATAAAAGCTTGCCCTGCAAGAAATGCTATCTATGCTGATCCTGAAGAATTGTATGTCTATCTCCTTCGAGAGTTTTGGTGGACATGTGACTATCATGTAAGTATCGGTGCCATTTCTGGCACCGTGAAGAAGAAGCAGGTACGCATTACAATCACTCCAAATATCATTCGAACAACACTTGGTCTTCCAGATCAAACAAAAGAAAAGCCTTTTGTGAATCCAGCAACTGTGGAACAATGGAAAGAGTGGTTGCCCACTATTGGATATGGAACAGATGTTGATCCACCTGAAGCTGTACCCAGCAATCCCACAAAAAAGCATCTCCCTGGTGTGTGGAGATTACTATTTGCACATGTTATTCAATGCATGGGTGGCAACTCTGGATCTCATGATCAAGCTACAGCAGCAAATATGCAAATCATCCATGCCTTGGCTAATGGAAGATTTATTGACTTTGCCTCAGTCATATTTGAAGATATGAAGGCAAAAGTTCAAGCCAGCAATCGCTCATACACCATTCTATTCACAAGATTCTTCTCCTCTCCAATGAAAGAAGTTCTCTTCTCTTCTTATCCCTCCATGTATAAAAAGGTTGGTGGCAGCGAGTCTGCACCATCCTCTTTTGTGGTTGCTGATACTCGTGCTAAAAGTAAAGTAACCCAAGCTGCAAAACCATCAAAGAAAGCAAGATCAAAGTCTTCCAAGACTTCTGCTCCATCATCACCTTCCGCTGCTGCCCCTAAAAGAAAGCAAAAAACAGCAAAGGGGTTTGCAATTAAAGGTTTGGAATCCTCTCAACTCTCTCTCATTGATGAGGAAGAAGCCTCTACAGCTGTTGAAAACATTGAGCAGCAACATACTGAAACAGAGGCACGCCTGTCACCTACCCCTATCAACTACTCTATTGATGAAAGGGAAACAACCACTGCTGATGAATCTGAAATGCAAGCTGCTGGTGAAACTGAAACACAGGGTGCTGGATATGATGATCTCAATGAAGGTGTTAGTGGAAATGATGAAACAAATGAAGGTGCTGGTACTGGTGATATATCTGCTGAAAATGTTGAAAGAAGAAATGAGGTTGAAGGTGTAGTTACTGTTGGTGATGTAGTTGTTGAACAGGAAGAGACTGTTGTTAGTTTTGAAGTTGAGGATGATGAACATGAAAGTGATTTGGATTTAGGAGATTTTGCTGCTGATGAGTTCCAGCTGGACTCATACAATTATGCTGATGAAAAGGAGGCCAGTGACATGGAAATGGACGAAGGTGATGAGGCAATTGAACCATCTGGTGAAAATGTAGCAGCAAATGTCCCAGTCACTGAGACAGAAAATGTTGCCACTGAAAGTGTGTCAATAGCTCCCACTGCTAGACCTAAGACTCCTCCTATGCAACCAGTGAACACCATGCTATCTCTTGGCATGCCCTCCTCGTTCCAAGCTGTTCCTGGTTGCCCTTCTAACTTGCCAACAGAAGTCGAGCCCCTTGTTGCTAAAGAACTGGGCATCTCCTACTCTACTTACTCTTCAAACCGACTGGAAAGGGTTGAGCATCAATTGAATGATCTCACCAAAGCTGCCACTTTGGCTGTTGAATGGAAAGAAAAAGAGTCTGGCAGGCTGGTTTCCACATTAACCAGCTGGTACAACAAGCAGAATGAGAATAGCACAGCTATAGACACGCTGAAAGATAAAACAATCCTCATAGCTGATGCTCAAGACAAAATAAATGCCACATCAAATGTTATCAAGCGTGATCAGCAGATCATTAAGTCTGGTGCCTTGTCACTGCTCAAATGTGCCAATTCTACCAGCTACTCAGCTAAGAAGGCAGCCGCTACCAGCAAATCTGCTGCTGCTAGTGTAAAGAGGCTGAGTGATCTCATCTCCCCTCTGACAACTCAAGTTGAAAACAACACCAAGGCTATCCATGCCTTAGAAAAACAAGTGGCTGATCTTCCTATACCTCAAGCATCCTTCACTGAGGAAGATCGCCAACGGCAGGTTAAGTTGGAGAAGGAAGTAAGGGAGCTTAAGGATCTGCTGGTTCAGCTGGTAAACCAACAATCTAAACAGGCGCCAAGTGTGGAAGTTGCTGCTACTGATGCAACTTCCAAGGGGGAGAAAATTGATGAAACCATTGTTAATTTAGTTGCTGAAGAAGCTATGAGAACAACTGATGTTGTCACTGATAATATGGCAATTGTGACGGTTAATGCTGAAAAAGATGGTGGTAGTACTGATGTACCCCTGCTGGTGTTGAGGGGGAGGTTGAAAAAGAAGTTAATGTTGAAGTTCCTCCAGCTGGTGTTGAGGGGGAGCAACAAATGATCATTGATGATGCTCCCCAGATTGAAGTCTTTGAAGATGTAGGGGAGCAGTTTGACCCCAAAGTAGTGGAAGCAGCATGGAAGGCAGGTTTTGCCGCCGAGATGGCCACTGACAGGTCCAAGGAAACCCTTCCAATCTTTCACAAACGTTTCCTTGCAAATGCTACCATTACTCCTATGACTGATTCTCAGCGTCAGCATCTTGCTCGCATTCAGCACAAGAGAACCTTCATCTTCTCTTCCTGCTGCTCAACTTTCCATCCAAACCCCAGCAGGTCACAAGCATCAAATGATAGAAATACTGGCCTTGACTGCTGAGGGAAAGACTCAAGAAGAAGCTGTCAAGGAGCTGGATAGGATTAAAGAAAACCAAGAAAATGAAAGAAAGAACTTGGAGTTTATCAAGCAGCTGCCTCTTCTTGAGAAAAGTGAACTAGATGGTGAACAAGAAAAGGCTAAGTTTGAAGAAGAAAAGGCTAAGTGGCTGAAGAATATGGAGACAAGAAAAAGGCCACAAAAGATAGTCGCTGCTCAAGCCTTTCCTGCTGATATGGGTTTAAAAACAAACTTGAAGATTTTAAGAGAAGGGGCACCCAGACCAATTTCTCTTAAAGAGACTTAGTGCCTCTGAATGGTTTGAGGTCTATATGCTGATCAATGATAAGAAGACTGTCAGCTATGCTCACCTTCAAAAGATGTTGAAGGAATATTTTGAAAAAGCACTGGAGTATGAGACAAAGTTCAAAGCTGATCTGCCTATGCTGAGGCAAATCTTTGGTACTCCAGCAGCCATCTCCACATCAGCAGGCAAAAGGATCCAAAGAAAAAGAAAAGAAGAATATCGAACTTTGCCTGCTGATCTTCCTCCTATATCTGGTGATGCCTTGCTGAACCTCAGACTTCCTCCTAGAAGCTTTTTCGAAGAAGGGAGAGTGCTGGAGAATCCAGCAGGCATATTCTTCACCAATTTTCAGAACGATCAACTGTTCTTTCGATTGGCTGAAATTGAAAAGGCATCCACTGGGTTCATCATCGGCATAAGAAAAAGGTGTGCTAAGACAACCAATGCTGGATGGTTCATCAGCAAGTTGGATGAAGAACTGCTGAAGCCTCACAGAAGAAATGACCCGGTGTTAAGAATTGCTAAACAAGAAGATGCTTGGGAGATTGAAGCTGCCAATCCTTAGATGTCTTATAATGTAAATGCTTGATGTGTCAGCATGTAAAGATCAAATGATGAAATATAAGACATCTTTCTATCATTCTTTTATTTTCTTAAAGTCTAGTTTACTCAGCAAGTCTTCTCAGCAAATAGGGGGAGATTGTTGAAGTCAAGGATTCGCTGATCAGACTTAATCGCTGACGTCTGACGTCAGCATGTCTTCAGCGAGTCAGTGACTCTTGTCAGCGGGTGATCTACTTTCCAAATTGTGCGTCAAGGCGGGAAGATTTCAAATCAAAAGAAGACAAGAAGTCACATGGTGGTTCATCCAACTGTAATTTACTTAGTATGGCAAAAATGCAGTTGGACCAAAAGAAGGGTTTTCTCTTTCATACCCGTTTTGGTAAAGAAGACAAAGGCTCTTGGATTCAAGTACCTCGAGCCAATAAGATGTCGACAACCACCATTCTATCACTATCATTGTAAGGCTGTGTTGCTCTAATTCCTCCCCTATATAAAGCAACACAGCCGCATCAAAACACTTTGTGTTTGTCACCACAAGTGTGTGTCACTTATTTTCTCTCTTAATTGTTTAAGTTTTTCTGTTTCTTTAGACTTAGCAATTATCAGTTCAATTGTATTCTTGTAAGACAAGTTGTAATATCGACCATGTATTCATCGTTTAAATCAATGATACATATGATTAGACTTGCTTAGATCTTTGCATTTGAACTACATTCTTGTTCTTGTTCTTTACTTTCAGTCTTTACTTTCTTGACTAGATTAATCAAATATAAGTGTGCAAATCGTGGACTGTAAATGCCTTGCTAGTAGCTAGTAGAATCTGATTGCTATACAAACTTGAATTAAGTGCTTAACCAGTCTGCATTAAGAAGTAAGATTGAGCTGTAAGACAGTTGGAATTATAGAACGGTTTTAGAGGTATTAACACAAATAAAAGGTTAACTTTTAGCTTTGACTGACTGATTATCTTTGCCTCTAAGTTATAGCTTTCTGATTTTGTCTTAAGCTTTCTCAAAAACAATTTGCATGACTAACCTTTGAATGTTTTGAAAAGTAGAAAAGTTTTGTCACTTAAGTTGTCCGCTCATCTTTAAATGTTATTCTTTTGGACACTTTGCTTGAGGACAAGCAAAAGCTTAAGTGTGGGGGTATTTGATGAGCGATAATTATATAGACTTTTACCGCACTAGTTTTGGCCATTTTATAGTCATTTGAGTGAACTTATGATACTTAATGGCATGCATATGTGATTTCAGGTTCATTGCTCGTGGCATGAAGGAAAACGTCGAGAAATGATGATTAAAGACTTAAAGGAAGACAAATGATGGTTCGGTGAAGAATCGGGTCGAGATTCAAGACTTAAGACGAAGAAACTTGTGTCAACATGAAGCCTATGACCACGTGTTAGTATTTTGGGCATAACTTCTTCATCCGGACTCCGTTTCTGACGAGTAAGTTGTCCACGGAAAGGCGAGAGAAAGATCTACAACTTTCGTGTTGATGTCCAGGGCCAGCGCCGCTCACATCTCACCCAGCGCCGCTCACAACCAGCCAGCGCCGCTGGGTGTCTAGCCAGCGCCGCTGGGAGAACAGCCAGCGCCGCTGGGAGTAGGTCGGCCAGCTAGGGTTTTGCCTTAAACCTATAAATACCAACCCTAAACCCTAAGTTACGGAGAGAACTCATTCCAGACGACTTTGGGGCTGCTTCTAGGGTATTTTCATCAGATCTAAATCCTCGTAACACCACCAAATCATACGGAAGATCAGACATCAATTCTCTTCATCATTATCATCAATCAATTCTCTATTTCACTTTCGGTACATTATGTTTTCATATATTATTGATTGTGATTGTTCTTTTATTATGAGTAGCTAAATATTTAATCATCTACTAAGATGAAGTGACATGATTATGTGACGGTTTGTTTATTATTGTGACTGCAGCTAGTGTTTTGTCGTGATCTTAATGTATTGATTTCTTATTAATTATTATTGTCTTGTTGATTGTATGATTATGCTTTTAATGGTATTAGATGCATGATAATATGATCTTGATTGTTTGGTAAACGATTGCTTAATTCATGGTATGATAAAGTACAAGATAATATTAATAGGAATCAACGTGTTAATAGTTTGGTAAACTAGTAGACAGAATTACTGCTGTATTAATCTATGCAACCGAAACATGTTATGGATCTGATTCAAAGTAGATGATACTCTTAATTTTATTGTTTTAAATTAAAATCTTTTCGTTGTTTCTTCCGAAACAGCCTGCCCCGGTAATACCGGATTCCACTGTCTTTTGTTATTAGTTTAAGCAACGTGACAACTCGGTCACAAAACCCCCAACCAATCTTAGTGTTACTTGATCTCACTTAGTTCTTAAACATAGTCCCTGTGAACGAACCTGGTCTTACCTAATAGCTATATTACAAACGAACGGATCCACTGTCCGTGAGTGTGTGTTTAGTTTGGTATTTCCTTGATTTTATAAATTTAAAACTTGACCGCTTTTCATTATACACAAACGACACATCATGACTCAAGATGGAAGCCTATGAAGTTACAAGACACAAGGAGGTGATTCGGGAGCCGAACGAAGAAGTACGAGAAGCAGCAGCAGCTGCCAGCGCCGCTGGAGCCCATCCAGCACCGCTGGGCGGCCCAGATCAGCAACCGACTTTGAACACTATTTAAGTCGAAGTAACCCTCAAAACCCAAGAGAGAGCCGATTCAGCAGCCCTAGCCGCCCATATTCAACCCTAGGTCGACTTTGCAGATTCCAAGGAGGTTTTGGAGCTTCTAACACCTTCCGATCTTCATCCTCAACCTAGATCTACTCTTTTATTTTACTTTCAGTTGGTAAACAATGTCTTTCATCTTTTCAGACTTTGTTATTCCTTTAATAATGTTAGGCTAGTAGGCTGAATACTTGTTTGGATCGATGTGATCATGTAGACGTTTATTATTTTACTTTATTTGTTAGAATCTGTTGGAGTGTGTTTTACTGTTTATCGTAGATCCATGTTTTACTAGTTCTTCATATTAATATCGGTTCTATATCTGCATGTATTGATTTAATTCTGATGATCGGTATATAATCATACACTAGGATTAATACATAAGGATGGAAAACACTAGTCGGTCTTTAACTAGTTGTAAAAGGTGATTCACTTGTAACCGAGGGATCCAGAACCATAGTAATTAGGATGAATAGAACATGATGCTTAACAATGTCAGACGCGATCCAGTGACTTGGAAACGAGCACTGTGGTCACCGGAGAGAATTACTATCTGGCCATGGCTTAAGAGTCGGGTAACTTAAAGATGAACTAGTAACACAAACTTTAGGTCATTAATGCTTAAACAATGAATCTAACGAGAATTTGAGCCGTGATTAAGTTTCCAACAGTCTAGCAAGTAGGTAGAATGATATTTGGTCGTACCATGAGATCTGAGATGCCAAACAAGTATTTTAATTTAATTACTGTTATTTGCTTTTTCAAACTATTTTCAGACTGAGCCTCTCGCTGAATAAGCGGTTGCGGCTTTTATTTACTTTTCAGTATTTTTAATTAGTTTAATAGGAAATCGTGACAACCCCACAACCGCTAGAATTACACGTATTACTAGATTAGGTAAAGCAACGCGTCCCTGCGAACGATCATGTTCTTATCACTAAACTATACTACATCTGATCGGGTCCCCTGTCCGTTAAGGTGTGTGTGTGTTTTGAGGTAATAACTTGTACAACATTTTTATAAATTTAAACACTAAAAGAAACCACCCATCAAGTGTTTTGGCGCCGCTGCCGGGGACGCGACGCATTCTTAGTTTAGTAGTGTAATTGGATCCTTTCTTGTGTTTCGGCACGAGAAAGTTACTTTTCAGTACTTAGGTTTAAGTTAAATTAGGTCAAAATTAGGTTTAGGTTAAAATTAGGGTTTAGTTTAAATTAGCTAGTATTTTCATTTTCTTAAAATTTCAAAAATCCAAAAATATTTCTATTTTATTGTTTTTAGTTATTAAGTTTAGATTGTTTGCATTTAGGTTAGTTTCATTTTGTTCTTAAAGTTACTAATCGTTTTTGTGTTTGGTGTTTGTTTTCGTTCTTGTTTTTCTTTTTCTTTCATTTTCGTTTAGTGTGTTTCAGCTTAAGATAGGTACAATGCATCGAAATCGATTTGAGGTACCCATTTCGGAAATGGAGAAAGGCGTCCACAAGGAAAAAATCAACTCCGAGATCTGCACAGGAGCACCAGCGCCGCTGGGAAGAACCCAGCGCCGCTGCATCAGGCCAGCGCGCTGGGCATTCAGACCAGCGCCGCTGGAGGACCCCCAGCGCCGCTGGGGAAGTCTGCACAACAAACAGAACTTAATCTGCAAGGTCCCACTGTTCGTAGGCCGCTCAGCAACAAATATGGAATGGATCTACATCTGACTGAAGGAGAATACGAGCTCACAGTGTCGTTTAGCCATTGTGAAATAATGAATAAGGTGGGTAACTTCCGTCAAGAAAATTATGGTAGTCACGAGGAAGCTTTAAGAGAGGTGACGAATTTGGCGGATGAACTAGGGCAACACGTGCTTTTGGTTTGGAAATACAAAGAAATGGATGATCACACCAAAAGGATAAGTAATTATTGTTTGCCGCTAGAATATAGGATTAAGGAAGCTTGCGGTATCTTGGAAGGACAAAGACAAGACATAATGAAGAAAATTAGGGACCGAGAGAAGATGCAGGCGGAACGAACAGAGATGGTTGCAAGGATTGAAGCTAGGATCTCGAGCCGAAAAGTCAGATTTGAAGAACCCATCGCGAGAATGGAGAAGCCAGCGCCGCTGGGAAGGACACCCAGCACCGCTGGGGGAGATTTCTGGACTCCGAATCACTTGAAAAGAGATGTTGAGAAGGTTGACCAGCAAAATAAGCCATCGAACATAATTAAACATCCTGAGTTGAGGCCACTACCGAGCAGGAAGGAGGAAACAATTGGAAAAAGAGACAACGAGAAAACCATGCATTAGCAATGTCTCCAAAAGAGAAGGCGTTGATAGCCGTAAAGAACTTTAAACAAGCAAAGAATGAACCTTGGGGAAAAGCTTGGCAACGAATGAAAACATTGACGAATGCATTAGCAACCGAGGAGAGGAACACAAAGGAACAAATGAAAGCATTCTACAATGGGCTGAACATAGGAACAAAGAAGGCATTCAACGAAGGGTTGGTGAAAAACATCATATTAACAGAACCCGAGAGGATAATGAAGTTCCTAGAGGAGTATGGATGCAAAATCGCAAAATCGGGCACTGCCACGGACCCACCAGCGCCGCTGGGGACTCAACCCAGCGCCGCTCAGGCACACCCAGCGCCGCTGGCACCACCTGCAGCCCCGATTTTCGCGAAATCAAATCCGTCACCACCCGAACCAGCCCTGGAAATCAAACACCGATCGACGTGGAAATGGTTGAAGCTACTGAAGCATGAAGGAACTCAGAAAACTTGGAGGAGAGAAAAGGAACGAACGTCAAAGAAGCCATAAGTCACTTCGAACGTTACCCAACGGGAACCGGCCCCCGGCCTACCCCGTATTCTTCCTCAACCTAGTTCCTAGGCCGAGTCCGGCTGAAGACTCGTTAAACTTAGCGCTTCTTGGGAGGCAACCCAAGCCGTATTTTTATTTTTATTTTTATTTTTAGGAATATGTGACTAATTGCAATTTAGTGAATTGTTTTAAATTTTATCATTTGTGATCTATTTTATGAGTATGTCTTTAGAATCACAGATGCAAGCTTTCAACGGATGAAGGAAACAAGTAACTTATTGCAATCGTATTTCGTTTTTATTTTTATTTTTATGTTTTAGCTTGTTATTTCCATTTTGATATTATGATTGAAGTGTGCAGGAGTATTTTGTCTTGTAGTCTGAAGGAAACCAGCACTTGGCAAAAGCTAAGTGTGGGGGAGTTCAAGCATCAAATCGTTGAAGAAATCAGACGTCGAAACACGTACAGGAGTCAAAAGCGCCGCTAGGAGACCTCCAGCGCCGCTGGGAATGCATCTGGGCATCCCAGCGCCGCTCACACACTCCCAGCGCCGCTGGACCTGCACCTGTGTAGATCCAGCGCCGCTCACATCCAGCGCCGCTCTATCCAGCGCCGCTCAGGCATCGCCAGCGCCGCTCCCTGCTTAGCCAGCGCCGCTCCCAGCTCCATTCTGCACACCAGATCGCGAAAAATCCAAAAAAAAAATCAGAAAATCCAAAAAAATCAAAAAATCAGAAAATACCAAAAAGAAAAGAAGGTGGAGACGCATCAATGGATCACCATCAAATGGAGACGACTCAAGTCTTTGAAGATTCAATATCATTCAAGTCGCTCCGCAAATGCCATCTTCAACAACAATCATGCAACATAAGCCCGGGAAGTTTCGTTAATCCTTTATCTTTTCGTGTTTTTCCTATTACCCTGTTATGTTAGGTTCAGTACAACGAGGACGTTGTACAATTTAAGTGTGGGGGGATGGAATAGGAAAAACCCGTGGTTTAATTGCTTGATTTATCACAAGTTTTCTACTACTTATTTCATGCAAAAATTCAAATTTTCTTGTGTCGGAAAATCATTTTGAGAATATAAGCTTTGCAAGTAGACAAAAGATGACGATAACTAAGCAATATTAGCTTTGGTAGATGAACGGTTAGTTAGGACTGTTAGCTTAACTATAGATTTGTGGCTGTTCATTCTTCCAACTGGATTAGAGCTTAGACTGAAACTGTATGCGATTAGTTTGAAACAGGTAGGACCGATTAAATCGTGATCTATTCGACTACAAAAGTGCGGAATCCAATTGTAATCGCCTTTGAGGATTCTGAATAAACATGAACATATAAACACGAATTGAATGAGAACAAGAGATATAAAACGAATTCCTTATTATTCAGTCATCCTGATTACAATACAATAGCTAATCCGTATAGAAAACATCTCAATGATTACGGATTACAATCAAAGAGACGACAAATAATAATGAATTACATGGTGGACACGGGCATAGATCTCTACCCGATCCGTTGAATAGTTTCTGTCTAGACTCAAACCATTAACCCTAAATTGTAACCTAATTCTTGTATTTATAGGCTGTCAAATGGGCTGGACTTCTATCTCGTTCGTGGGCTTCAAACTCCTTCACACGAACTGTCTTCGTGATGACGTCATCACGAAGTGATGATGATGTCATCACGACCTTGATGACACATTCTCATCATCACACAAAAGCCCTTAGAACAATCCAAAAAAATTAGAAAAACCCAAAAATCCAAAAAAATCAGAAAAACCAAAAAATCCAAAAAAATTAAAAAATCAGAAAATACCAAAAAAAAAAAAAACCCAAAAATCCAAAAAAATCAAAAAATCAGAAAATACCAAAAAGAAAAGAAGGTGGAGACGCATCAATGGATCACCATCAAATGGAGACGACTCAAGTTTTGAAGATTCAATATCATTCAAGTCGCTCCACAAATGCCATCTTCAACAACAATCATGCAACATAAGCCCGGGAAGTTTCGTTAATCCTTTATCTTTTCGTGTTTTTCCTATTACCCTGTTATGTTAGGTTCAGTACAACGAGGATGTTGTACAATTTAAGTGTGGGGGGATGGAATAGGAAAAACCCGTGGTTTAATTGCTTGATTTATCACAAGTTTTCTACTACTTATTTCATGCAAAAATTCAAATTTTCTTGTGTCGGAAAATCATTTTGAGAATATAAGCTTTGCAAGTAGACAAAAGATGACGATAACTAAGCAATATTAGCTTTGGTAGATGAACGGTTAGTTAGGACTGTTAGCTTAACTATAGATTTGTGGCTGTTCATTCTTCCAACTGGATTAGAGCTTAGACTGAAACTGTATGCGATTATGTTTGAAACAGGTTAGGACCTTTAAATCGTGATCTATTCGACTACAAAAGTGGAATCCAATTGTAATCGCTTTGAGGATTCTGAATAAACATGAACATATAATACACGAATTGAATAAGAACAAGAGATATAAAAACGAATTCCTTTATTATTCAGTCATCCCGATTACAATACAATAGCTAATCCGTATAGAAAACATCTCAATGATTACGGATTACAATCAAAGAGACGACAAATAATAATGAATTACATGGTGGACACGGGCATAGATCTCTACCCAATCCGTTGAATAGTTTCTGTCTAGACTCAAACCATTAACCCTAAATTGTAACCTAATTCTTGTATTTATAGGCTGTCAAATGGGCTGGACTTCTATCTCGTTCGTGGGCTTCAAACTCCTTCACACGAACTCTTCATGATGACGTCATCACGAAGTGATGATGATGTCATCACGACCTTGATGACACTTCTCTCATCAGAAAAACCAAAAAATCCAAAAAAATCAAAAAAATCAGAAAATACCAAAAAGAAAAGAAGGTGGAGACGCATCAATGGATCACCATCAAATGGAGACGACTCAAGTCTTTGAAGATTCAATATCATTCAAGTCGCTCCGCAAATGCCATCTTCAACAACAATCATGCAACATAAGCCCGGGAAGTTTCGTTAATCCTTTATCTTTTCGTGTTTTTCCTATTACCCTGTTATGTTAGGTTCAGTACAACGAGGATGTTGTATAATTTAAGTGTGGGGGGATGGAATAGGAAAAACCCGTGGTTTAATTGCTTGATTTATCACAAGTTTTCTACTACTTATTTCATGCAAAAATTCAAATTTTCTTGTGTCGGAAAATCATTTTGAGAATATAAGCTTTGCAAGTAGACAAAAGATGACGATAACTAAGCAATATTAGCTTTGGTAGATGAACGGTTAGTTAGGACTGTTAGCTTAACTATAGATTTGTGGCTGTTCATTCTTCCAACTGGATTAGAGCTTAGACTGAAACTGTATGCGATTTGTTTGAAACAGGTTGGACCTTTAAATCGTGATCTATTCGACTACGAAAAGTGAGGAATCCAATTGTAATCGCTTTGAGGATTCTGAATAAACATACATATAATACACGAATTGAATAAGAACAAGAGATATAAAAACGAATTCCTTATTATTCAGTCATCCTGATTACAATACAATAGCTAATCCGTATAGAAAACATCTCAATGATTACGGATTACAATCAAAGAGACGACAAATAATAATGAATTACATGGTGGACACGGGCATAGATCTCTACCCGATCCGTTGAATAGTTTCTGTCTAGACTCAAACCATTAACCCTAAATTGTAACCTAATTCTTGTATTTATAGGCTGTCAAATGGGCTGGACTTCTATCTCGTTCGTGGGCTTCGAACTCCTTCACACGAACTAGTCACTTCGTGATGACGTCATCACGAGGTGATGATGACGTCATGACGACCTTGTGACACTTCTCTCATCACAAAAATAGAAAATCCAAAAAAATCAAAAAAATCAGAAAATACCAAAAAGAAAAGAAGGTGGAGACGCATCAATGGATCACCATCAAATGGAGACGACTCAAGTCTTTGAAGATTCAATATCATTCAAGTCGCTCCACAAATGCCATCTTCAACAACGATCATGCAACATAAGCCCGGGAAGTTTCGTTAATCCTTTATCTTTTCGTGTTTTTCCTATTACCCTGTTATGTTAGGTTCAGTACAACGAGGATGTTGTACAATTTAAGTGTGGGGGGATGGAATAGGAAAAACCCGTGGTTTAATTGCTTGATTTATCATAAGTTTTCTACTACTTATTTCATGCAAAAATTCAAATTTTCTTGTGTCGGAAAATCATTTTGAGAATATAAGCTTTGCAAGTAGACAAAAGATGACGATAACTAAGCAATATTAGCTTTGGTAGATGAACGGTTAGTTAGGACTGTTAGCTTAACTATAGATTTGTGGCTGTTCATTCTTCCAACTGGATTAGAGCTTAGACTGAAACTGTATGCGATTAGTTTGAAACAGGTAGGACCGATTAAATCGTGATCTATTCGACTACAAAAGTGCGGAATCCAATTGTAATCGCCTTTGAGGATTCTGAATAAACATGAACATATAATACACGAATTGAATAAGAACAAGAGATATAAAACGAATTCCTTTATTATTCAGTCATCTCGATTACAATACAATAGCTAATCCGTATAGAAAACATCTCAATGATTACGGATTACAATCAAAGAGACGACAAATAATAATGAATTACATGGTGGACACGGGCATAGATCTCTACCCGATCCGTTGAATAGTTTCTGTCTAGACTCAAACCATTAACCCTAAATTGTAACCTAATTCTTATATTTATAGGCTGTCAAATGGGCTGGACTTCTATCTCGTTCGTGGGCTTCGAACTCCTTCACACGAACTTGTCTTCGTGATGACGTCATCACGAAGTGATGATGATGTCATCACGACCTTGATGACACTTCTCATCATCACAAAAATAGAAAATCCAAAAAAATCAAAAAAATCAGAAAATACCAAAAAGAAAAGAAGGTGGAGACGCATCAATGGATCACCATCAAATGGAGACGACTCAAGTTTTGAAGATTCATATCATTCAAGTCGCTCCGCAAATGCCATCTTCAACAACAATCATGCAACATAAGCCCGGGAAGTTTCGTTAATCCTTTATCTTTTCGTGTTTTTCCTATTACCCTGTTATGTTAGGTTCAGTACAACGAGGACGTTGTACAATTTAAGTGTGGGGGGATGGAATAGGAAAAACCCGTGGTTTAATTGCTTGATTTATCACAAGTTTTCTACTACTTATTTCATGCAAAAATTCAAATTTTCTTGTGTCGGAAAATCATTTTGAGAATATAAGCTTTGCAAGTAGACAAAAGATGACGATAACTAAGCAATATTAGCTTTGGTAGATGAACGGTTAGTTAGGACTGTTAGCTTAACTATAGATTTGTGGCTGTTCATTCTTCCAACTGGATTAGAGCTTAGACTGAAACTGTATGCGATTAGTTTGAAACAGGTTAGGACGATTAAATCGTGATCTATTCGACTACAAAAGTGCAAAATCCAATTGTAATCGCCTTTGAGGATTCTGAATAAACATGAACATATAAACACGAATTGAATGAAGAACAAGAGATGTAAAACGAATTCCTTTATTATTCAGTCATCCCGATTACAATACAATAGCTAATCCGTATAGAAAACATCTCAATGATTACGGATTACAATCAAAGAGACGACAAATAATAATGAATTACATGGTGGACACGGGCATAGATCTCTACCCGATCCGTTGAATAGTTTCTGTCTAGACTCAAACCATTAACCCTAAATTGTAACCTAATTCTTGTATTTATAGGCTGTCAAATGGGCTGGACTTCTATCTCGTTCGTGGGCTTCGAACTCCTTCACACGAACTAGTCACTTCGTGATGACGTCATCACGAGGTGATGATGACGTCATCACGGCCTTGTTAACGTCATCTCTTCATAATAAGCAGCCCTCAGAATTGCATTGCAACGGACAATAAGTCATGCACGAAACGTGCATCTACAGACTCCCCCTTTTCCGTTGCAATCAATTCTAGATAAACTCCGATAATCAATAGCTATCGAAAAACCTGAATCCACTGGCTCTCCCTTAACATATGATATCGAGTCTTCTTGTTGAAACTCGATCTTCTGACATCACATCCTGATCTTCAAACTGCAAAATCCCTGTCCCTCTATGACAACCAACTAACCCAACACATCTCATTGTAGTTCTCCCCCTCAACAGTTAACCACCTCCGAATTAAGCATTGCAACCTTCCACTCTTTGGATCGTTGCCCGAGAAATTAATCACGTCTTGCCTAATCGGCATATAATAGAGAAGTTGAATTTCCAACAATCAACATCAAATCAATCAGCTATCACAAAGATAAGAAACTCTACAACCTGAATCACAAAATGTAATACCATAGACCCTGTCTCAAATAGCAGCATCTAACTCCGTCTTGTATCTCCACAACTCTACTAATCACCTGAAGTCTTTCTTATCAGATCTCCCCTTCAGTTATATAAACCGCCAATCACATAAAGATCTTAATCTCGCAATATAACTTACAAATTGCCTGACTATCATCCCTACATTATGGAATATAGATAGGTTCAATCTTCAAGTACTCAACAACAAATAACCAGCTTCATCATTTCAATACTTCAACAAAGTTTCAACTATGTCTGGTATCTTCACAATTCTATCAATCACTCG
Organism: Erigeron breviscapus; assembly: GCA_034093135.1. Classification (NCBI taxonomy): domain Eukaryota; kingdom Viridiplantae; phylum Streptophyta; class Magnoliopsida; order Asterales; family Asteraceae; genus Erigeron; species Erigeron breviscapus. Next base: position 33,837,720 of record CM067170.1, on the reverse strand, counting down.
AAGTCTTTTCTATATGAGATCTCACTAAGGTACAATCTGCATGTACTTCAACCACAAGTAATCAACTTCATTGCTCCAATATTTCGACAAAAGCTTCCATAACTGCTATATAGAAGATCATTTGTAATGATACTTGTAAGTCCCTATTGTCGTATAGATCGTAAATAAGACGTGATTCGTTATGTCAAGAGTGCGGAATCCTCTTGAGATAACTAGATTGCTATTGCCTTTTGTCAATTAATGAGTAATTAATCAACCTAAGGTCACACACGAAGTAGTAGTTCGTGTAGGAGATCACACGAGCAACAATTCGACTTCTATTCACCAATTCGTTTCCAAATACGTAAACATGTCTATAGTTGTTGTCCAAATAGAAAGAGACGTTGTCCAGATAAAAGTGACTTTTCGACTACGTCTAGTGATCATGACATTTCTGCTAAATGACAGGGTCATTCACAAAATGCTACTACTAGTAGTCATGGAAGTGGAAGTCCGAGTCGATCTCGCACACCTCATAGGAGTAATTCACCTAGGAATAAGCATGTTCAACAGAATCGGTCACCCCCTCGTAGAAATGGAAATGTTTCCAAGTTTTATGATCGATTAGAAACTCCTAGGTTTGGTCCACATTCACCTAAGAATTCTCCTCCTAAAGCTCGTTTCATTTCACCGACTAAAAGAAAATCGGTGACACCATCTTCATCCAAGGCTCAACCAAAGAGCAATGGATATTGGACCGAATTAATTATGAAAGATGAGTTCGGTAAACCTAAACCTCAGAAGGTTTGGGTACCCTACAGAAACTAACTTAATTTGTGTCTTGTGCAGGGAGAACCAAGGACGCCTATCAGTCTTTGGTATGTTGACAGTGGATGCTCTCGGCACATGACGGGGGACAAGAATTTGTTGTCCAACTATGTTGATATTAATGGTTCTTATGTTAGTTTCGCTGGTCCCAAGGGCGGCAATATCTCAGGTCAAGGTGATGTTGTCAATGGGAAAATTACATTGGAGAAAGTCAATTATGTGGAACAGCTATCTCATAATCTAATGAGTGTTTCTCAGATTTGTGACAAGGGTAATCATGTCCATTTTACTGAGAAAGAAGCACTTATTTTGAAACCGGGGTATGTTATTCCTGAAGACTGGATCCTACTGAAAGCTCCTAGGAAGAAAGACATCTATGGCCTTATGTTAGGTGTTGATAATTCGAAGGAGCCAGTTTGCTTATTAACTAAAGCAAATGAATCTGAATCTCTATTATGGCATAGAAGAATGGGACATATTCATTTCCGAAAGATGAATGATATTGTAAGACATGTTTTGGTTGAAGGTGTTCCGATGAAAAGGTTTGAAATGGAAGACAAGTGTGTACCTTGTTTGAAGGGTAAGCAGCAGAAGTCTTCACATAAACCAAAGCAAGAAAATTCTATTGCCAGCCCATTTGAGTTACTTCACATGGATCTTTTTGGCCCTGTGAATGTAAGAAGTATAGGTGGGATGTACTACTGTTTAGTGGTTACTGATGATTACTCGAGATTCTCATGGGTATTCTTTCTGCAATCGAAAGATGAAACTCCACAGATTTTGATAAATTTCTTTGTTGAAACTGAAAATGTTTATGGAGTTCGTGTAAAGAGAATCAGGAGTGATAACGGAACTGAATTTAAGAATAAAACATTGGAAGTCTTTTGTTTATCCAAGGGAATCCAACATCAATTCAGTGCACCGTATGAACCACAACAAAATGGAGTTGCTGAAAGAAAGAATAGGACTTTAATCGAAACAGCCAGAACAATGCTTGCTGATTCAGGGCTCCCTACTATGTTTTGGGGGGAGGCAGTGAATACAGCATGTCATATTTTAAATCAGGTTTTGGTAGTTAAGCGTCATAATAAGACATGTTATGAGCTTCTACATAAGAAGAAACCAAATTTACAGAATGTTGAACCATTTGGTGTACCGTGTACTTTTTGAAATATCTACCTCAGTCAAAGTTTGATCCAAAAGTTGAAGAGGGATTTTTCATGGGTTATAAACCAGGTACTTCAATTCGTCGGGTTTATAATAAACAGACAGGCAAAGTTGACTTAGGTACAAATGTCAAGATTGTCAGTCATAAACCCGCTATACATTCTGGAACTGGCAAGAATTTCGATTATGATAGTGTGTTTCGTTCATTGCACGGTCCTGCTTCTTATTCAGGTCCTGACATAGTTGATGATGTGATCATTTTATATCAAAGCTTACATTTACAGAGTTTTCAATTGTTTTGGTTCTCTTGTTGTACACTCTGTAGATTTCAGAATCAGACTTTGTTGCAGCAATTCTCTCTCTTTCTAGTCTGTCCTCCTTTATCATTTTGTATGCCACCTCAACTGTTACACCAAGCTGTGAAGCAGTTTCAGTTGCCATCTCCCAATCCTTCTCTTTCTCAGTTAAGACCTTCACACCACTTGACCCAGCTTCAGTTGTTCTCTTTTTGATCATGAACTGGGACAGAGTGGCTGTGTCTTCACTTGATGAAGTTTCATCAATTTGCACTTTGGGAGCTGGGTCAGCTTGAGATGGCACAGATTGTACAGGGTCAGCTTGGGAGAACTTTCTTTTCTTTTCAGCCTTCTTTTCTTTTTCAACTACCTTTTCTTTTTCAACACAAACTTCCTTCCTTATATCTCCCATATCACCAACAGTCTCCCCCTTGGTAGTATCATTATCCTTTTCAGTCTCTTCATTCAGATTTCCAACAGCACCAGACTCAGATCCTGGTCTTTTTATCTTTTCTTTTTGGCCTTGAGAGGTACTAAGTCCTCAACAAGGGGTCTTTTAGAGTCGGATTTTGAGCAATTGGACGAAGGTGTGGCTAGGGAGGCTGATGTTTTGGCCAACCCTTCACCCTCTTTTGTAGGAGTAGAATGATAGATCCAGAAGAGTTTGAGGGTTCAGAAGCATGTATACCTGGGTCCCCCTGATTGGCAGATTGAGTGTCAGACCCAGATCGCGTCGAAGAAGGGACAACTTCCCTTAATGCTTCTTGTTCCTCCTCTCTTTTCCTGCAAAAATCAAGGTAAATCTGCATTGCTCGGGTCAGACCCTACACAGATACCTTTGGACTATTGAAGATGTTGTTATTGATAGACTTACATTCCACAGTCTGACCAGTTGCCAGACTGAAATCATTGTCAAGAATAGCCTCAATGATAAGAGAAAGAATCCTACCATAAGGTATGGTAAGACTCTTCTTGTTAACACGATCAACAAGGTCCTTAAAAATTAAAGCAGCGAAGTCTATTCTGGTCATGGTGACCATTGCATGAAAAATTTGCAATTCTAGGACATTAGGCTGATCAAAGCTGCCTGCCTTTACTTGTAAGGTTTTTGAAATTGTGCTCAGTAAATAGTTCCAAATGCCAGTTAAATGTTTCATTTTAACAACTGAAGCCAGTGGACCAGTATATCCAACTTTTTGTAAAACATTTTTGGCTTCAGTGTGAGACACAACACATCGAATTCATCATCAGGCATATATGACAGCTCAAATGCAGACTTAAGCCTCTCGTAAGAAATATATACCTTCTTCTTACCGTTGAGGATTGAGCCATAGATTGCAGCATCTCCTTTCTTATTCGGCTTTACAACACAACTCGCCCAAAATTCACATAAAAGATCTTGAAATACCCAGTCTGGCTTCTCAAGCATCACTTTCCCAAACGGATGATACCACAAGAAAGCTACTATCTCATCGTATCCTTTTGCCCATGAGGGAGGATGAATATTAGCATACACCAGACTACCAATCTTGATTTTACCAGTATCAAGATCGGCCGGAACCACTACTACCTTATCTCCAACCACATAAGGAGACAGCTTATTAGCGCTTATTGGAGCAGGAAAATGATTTCGGATTCAGAAGAAGATTAGAATCATTAGATGAATAGAAATAGATGATGATGCCATTTTAAAAACAGATTTTAGAAGAAATAATTTTAATAAAACAGTAATCAGATTAGAGAGAAGAAATAGATTTGAAGAAAATATGAATAAGTGATTTGGGATTTAGGTTTAAAAATGTTATATACAAAACCCAAAATATCTTATTTGAAAAAGTTGGAGAGAGAAATATTTTGATTGGATGATTAACAAGTAGTGGTGGTACTTTTTCAGTAACCGGTATGGTCCACTACACGTGTCACGCCCCAATAGGATCAAAAAGTAAACTAAATAAAATAATGAAAGTAATAAAACGCACTGAGATATTTAACAACAAAAATAACCACGAAGCTGGGTCAGACTCAGCTTACCCTCTTTACTTGAAAGCACCAAGTATGAAAGGGTAGTCTGGGTCTGACACAGCTTACCCTCAAAAATTTAGAAAACTTCTAAGGGGTCAGATTTTATTACTTAGCTCACTACATTTTATAAATTAAGCATACCTAGCTTACTTATGAGGTAATTGAACCTTGATTCATCCAATGGCTTTGTGAACAAGTCAGCAAGCTGATTGTCTGTTGGAATGAAGTGGAGTTCAACATCTTCTTTCATTACATGATCCCTAATGAAATGATATCTTATATCAATGTGCTTGGTCCTTGAATGAAGTACATGATTATTTGAGATTGCTATGGCACTGGTACTGTCACAAAAGATTGGAGTCTTTGTTGCAGTGACACCATAGTCTTGAAGCTGATATTGCATCCAAAGAATTTGTGAGCAACAACTTCCTGCAGCAACATATTCAGCTTCTGCAGTGGAGATAGAAACTGAATGCTGCTTCTTGCTGGACCAGCTTACAAGTCTATTGCCAAGCAATTGACAAGCTCCTGAAGTACTTTTTCTGTCAATCTTACAGCCTGCAAAGTTAGAATCTGAATAGCCAATTAGATCAAATCCTGAGTCTTTGGGATACCAAAGACCCAGATTGGGACTACCTTTAAGGTATCTAAAGATTCTCTTTACAGCCTTAAGATGAGATTCCTTAGGACTAGCTTGATATCTTGTACAAAGACATGTAGCAAACATAATATCTGGTCTACTAGCAGTCAAGTAAAGTAATGATCCTATCATACCCCTATAAGCTGTGATGTCAACAGATTTCCCATTTTTATCTTCATCCAGCTTATCACCAGTTCCCATAGGAGTTTTCATAGGTGAGCAATCAGTAAAGCCAAATTTGTTTAAGAGATCTTTAACATACTTTCCTTGGTTTATGAAAATTCCATTTTTAGTCTGTTTAACTTGTAAACCCAGAAAATAGTTTAGTTCTCCCATCATGCTCATTTCATACTTCTTAGACATTAATTCAGAAAACTTTTTGCAAAGTCTTTCACTGCTAGATCCAAATATTATATCATCTACATATATTTGTACAAGCAGAATATCACCATTATACTTTCTCACAAACAAAGTCTTGTCAACATTACCTCTTTTAAATTTATTAGCCAATAGAAATTTAGACAAAGTATCATACCATGCCCTTGGAGCTTGCTTCAACCCATAGAGAGCCTTGTCAAGCTTGAATACATGGTCAGGAAACTTTGAATTTTCAAAACCTGGAGGTTGTTCAACATAGACTTCTTCTTCCAACTTTCCATTAAGAAAAGCACTCTTCACATCCATTTGATAGACCTTGAAACCCTTGTGAGCAGAGAAGGCCAAGAACATTCTGATTGCCTCTAATCTTGCCACTGGTGCAAAGGTCTCATCATAATCAATTCCATCCTCTTGTCTGTAACCAAGAGCTACCAATCTTGCTTTGTTTCTGGTCACAACTCCCCTTTCATCCATTTTGTTTCTGTAGACCCACTTGGTTCTAATCACAGTCTTGTGATGAGGTCTTGGAACAAGTTCCCAAACCTTATTTCTTTCAAACTGTGTTAGCTCATCTTGCATTGCATTAACCCAAGAGGGGTCTTCCAGAGCTTCATCAACCTCAGTTGGTTCCACCTTACTTACAAAGTTGACAAACATGCAAAAGTTGCCTGTTGCCTTTCTTCTTGTTTTCACACCAGAGAGTGGATCACCAATGATTTGGTCAATTGGATGACTCTTTGTCCATCTAGTAACTGGGACAATGGACTGATTCAGATTTGATGGTTCAGCATGATCAGCTTGAGGAAGAGACTGATCAGCTTGGTCAGGAATGGAGGAGTCTGAACCAGTTGGAGAGTCATTTAATGGATTCTGAACAATAGCTTCAGGAGGAGTAGGATCAGCTTGAGCATCTTCAAAGATTGGAACTTCTTCTTCTTCTTCAATGAGTTGCTCCCCCTGAGTTTGAGCATTATTAGCTCCAACTGGAGGATTTGTTGGAGGCTCATTCTCAGGTACAGCCAGTTCTTCAAAATTGAAGTCTTCATCTTCTGGAGGAGAGCAATCTGGCTTAGAACAACCTTCATCAATGCTTACATTTACAGAGTTTTCAATTGTTTTAGTTCTCTTGTTGTACACTCTGTAGGCTTTCATCATTGTTGCATATCCAAGAAGGATACCTTCATCTGACTTCTCATCGAACTTACCAATGTGGTCTTTCATCAATGCTTACATTTACAGAGTTTTCAATTGTTTTAGTTCTTTTGTTGTACACTCTGTAGGCTTTCATCATAGTTGCATATCCAAGAAGGATACCTTCATCGACTTCTCACACCAAGGAATTGGAAGTACCGAGTGTTTAAGAGGACAAACATACCGGTAATCGTGGTTGGGTCACTGTTCATAACTAATAATAAGAGAATTATTTCTCACCCGCAGGCTTATGTAATTGCTAATCTGATCTAATCAGCAGAAACTTAGAATTTCTTGTATATAAATAATGTAGTTTAGATTTAAAGTGTTTATTTTTATTTTTATTTTTATTTTTATTTATTTTTATTTATTTTTATTTTTGTACTAACTTTTTAGTGTTTGTGTCAGTTTGTAGTGTCAAACTAGTTCTTATTGCACGAGAGATTTTGATAAGCATCTGATGATTCCATAGGAAGATATATGATCCTTAGTGGATTATATAGGTCTTGTTGCTTATAGTGTATGTGTTTAAAAGAAAGATTTTCTAAACTTCAACAAATTAATTTAGAAAATGATTCTGTTTTGGTTATTGAAAAGTCAAAATATAGTTTTGAATAAGTTTCAGTATATTTTTGAAATTTCAATTGTTTATGGTTGATAAGTATGCTTGACAAAGATGTGACTTGACTTAGATTTTTAGGTTAAGATTTTGATTGTTTTTGCATGCTTACTAATATTTGTTGATTTTGATGCATTGATGAAGTTTGTTAAGTGTGCAGTACAGATATCAATTTTCATTTTCACTTGAAAGTGCAGTTTGGACCGATCAAATTGTGATCTAATGAGTGTGGAATGCATCATGTGAAAAATTGATAAATTTTTAATGCATTATACATTGAATTTGTTTCTATGTAAGTTTGCATATTTTAGGTTAAGCATCAATGGAGAAATGATCGATTTTATGTCAAGACTATAATGTAAGATTGTATTTTACATTATTTTGGTGACATGTTTAGTACGGATGATTTATGGTAAGATTACATTTACGAGCAGATACAAGTTTCAGGTAACGAGTATCTACAGGTTTATGTTTTCTGGAAATTTTTGTAATTTTTCTTTATTAATTTTCTGGAAAAATTGACAAAATTTGAAGTGTGCAGCTCGTGCGTGTTTAAAATTCAAGCTCGTGCGTGCTGACGTCAGCATGAAGCCCACGAAGTGTGTCTTCGGCCCGGCCCACGAACTTAGATATAAATATGGGTTTTTACTTTTAATTAATTACCATTTACGAAATTAAACCCTAAAGTTAATCACACGAACTCGTCCTTCTTCGCGTGCACTGTTCATCCGTCCTTATTCGATATTTTCATCTAGATTTCGTGTTAATCATCCAGATTTGTTGGTATATTTTCAATCTAGGATAGATTATTGATGCTTTGAACTTGAAAAATCATCGAATTTAAGCTGTTATAATGCCCGAATTTTGAATTTTTATTCGCGTGAACAGTAACTAGGACGAAGTGACTTTTAGATCTTCAATTTTTGATGATTTGACTAAAATTGGACTTAAAATTGGATTAAGATATGATATTTCAACTTTAATCTAACTAAAGTTCGCATTAACATGTATACAATCAAGATTAATTGAAGATTTTGTGTCACGGTCACTATTCACATGAAGAACACGACAAAGCACTTCGTGTTCACGAAATCGATTTAGAATTTAGTTTCTGGGCATGAAATTCATGAAAAACAAGTCCAAGTTGATATACAACATTGATTTTAATCGATCTTGTTATCGAATGGAGATGTTTTCTGGGTTTTTGATGATCAGCTCGTGCTGACGTCACCACGAAGCAGATTGTGAATTTTGTATTTTAATTTTTAATTTTCGTTTTTCTTTTCGTTTTCTTTTTGTTTTGTGCAGGTATGGCAGGACAAGGTGCTGGTGCTCGTGTCTTTGTTAAGGAGCATAATGCTGCTATCGATATCAGCATTACTCAGCAGGGATGCACGGCAGAGTTTCACGATGTTCTACATTATCTCGCACGCTCGCGTATTCGATTTGCTCTTACCGAGAACCCTCCATTGATCAGAGATTATATTACTCAGTTCTGGAATTCAGCCAGACAAGTGCAGATGGGTGCTCATACTGTTATTCGCACTACTGTTCAGGGACGTAATATTCAGTTTTCTGCTGGAGAGTTAAGGACGATTTTAGATCTTGGTAGTGATGAGTTAGAGCAAGGTCCTACAGAGTATGAAGAAAGTTTCTGTGACGGTGCTCTAAGACGTATGGGATATTGTAAGTCCCCTTGAATCGGATCGTTAATAGTTTGCTCCAGTTATTTTGAGGTGCGGAATCCCTCACTATAACTTGGTGATTCACAACAAGCCTTCAGATTATCTGCTGCCTCGCAGATCTTCTCTAGGCTAGCGGAACAACTATTGATGACTTAACCTGCACTATATGCTTGATATTTTGACAAATGTTCAACCCTAATCTCTGTTAGGGTTCGATATATATAGGAAACAACTCGACATGGGCTTCAGCGAGCTAGCCTCGCAAATCCAGCCCAGCTCGACACTAATGCGAGGTCGCATTCTGTGTCCTGCCTCGTATTTGAGCCTCCAATTACGAGGTCGTAATTGTCCCTGTGAAATGCGAGGTCGCATTTCACACTTAGCAGATTTATACATTCAATACTTAAACTTAATCTAGTATTCTATGCATAATATGAAGTTCATTAATGACAATCACATTACAAAGACATATTACATTATAAGCCCAAACAATCTAGACTGCTATTGACATAGACGTGCACTTACAGACTCCCCCTTGGCAATAGCTTCTAGACGTTAAAATAAATATGTCTTGTCTTGTCTTTGTCATCAATCTACTTCTTCTGCTTCTTTGTATCAGCCTTCTTCTTCTTCTGAACTTCCTCTGAATCATCTGCAGCCTTATAGAAACTGCAGTTCTATATCGCAATGCTGGACCCTGAAAATCTGGTGGAAACCAAATATTAACACTGTTCAGCTTCATCAGATCTTTCCTACAGAAATATAGATGTAGTAGTTGATTTGTATACCTTTCATGTAATTTGTACTTATAATGTAACTTTGTTAATATGGAAGGGGGCATAGTGTAAATTGTTCATATGTATATAAACCCCCTCCATAATGCATAATGTAACTTTTCACCCCATAATACTATCTAATCTTTCCCTGACTTCTCTCTACTCTCTCTCTACTTTCTCTCTCTAGAAACCACCATTAACACACACAATTACACACACAAAAGCTCGAATTCTATTCATAACAATTGGTATCAGAGTACAATCAGCATATCTGAACGATCCACAAGCTTATTACAAGCTTAATTTGTGCTTATTTTCAGAATTTGAGTAATTTTCTGAAAGGTTCATTTGCAGAGCTCACCATTTCAGTGATTTCTGCAAATTAAGTGTGTTTTTGTTCGAATTTTGTTCACCGTTCGATTTAATATCAGTATATCTTCCTTCGATATCAATTTCAGAAGCTAATTTCATCATTTGATGTGTTTTCGTTCGAGCTCTACAAATCGCATGTTTGTGTGGGTTTGAATTTCAGTTGAAATTAGCATCTAATTTGTTTGAGGATTTGTGCGCATTGATTTTCTGAACATTTTGATATAAAATTCGAGTTCTAATTCGCAAAAATGAAGAAGATATCGAAGATTTTCAGTCTTCTCTGCAAATAAGGGTTTGGCTGAACGAAGAAGATAACCTAACCGACTATTTTGTCGTGTTGTGGTTACTCGCATTTGCAGAAGTCGTTGGCTAAGTGGTGTTCTTACTTGTACTATTTGCAGAGCAGTTTGCTCGGCAAATACGTGTTTCAAAAATTTTGGCTAAGTACTGGATCTTCACTTGTTCTATTTGCAGAGCTTATTGCTCGGCAAATAGTTATTTCAAGAAATTTGGTTAAGTATTGTGGTTACTTGTTCTATTTGCAGAGCAGTTTGCTCGGCAAATACGTGTTTCAAAAATTTGGCTAAGTACTGGATCTTCACTTGTTCTATTTGCAGAGGTTTAAGCTCTGCATTTAGTTGAAATTGAAAATTCTCAAATTTTTCAAGTCTTTTAATTGCTTGAAATGGCTTCAAGGGAAGCTTTAGCACTTGGTTCTGAAGGAAGACCACCTGTCTTGTTTAGAGGATCTTATCCTCAATGGAAGAAAAGATTTCTGAACTGGATAGACAGACAGAAGAATGGAAAACTACTGAGAAAATCTTACAAAGATGGTCCTGAAATTCCAAAGAACCCAATTAATGGAGAAGTGTTACCTGAAGAGAGTTGGAACACAGATCAGAGAAACAGAGTTGAGGCTGATCAAAGTGCAATTGCCTTTCTTTACCAAGCACTTCCTGATGACATTTACTGCAATGTGGATTCCTATGAAACAGGAAAAGACATTTGGGATGAAGTGGAGAAGCAGATGGAGGGATCAGATGTATCAAACACCATTAGGTTGTCAACTGTTCTGAACATGTATGAAACATTCAGACAACAAAAAGGTGAACCACTGAATGAGGTATACATCAGATTCTGCAATGTCATCAATGAGCTGAGAAAGAATGATGTGAAGAGAACCAATATGGAACTGAACATCAAATTCATCAAAAATCTGGAAGAGGAATGGCAAGTGTATGGAACCCAACTCAACCAACAATCAGATTTTGCAAAACTCACCATTCACACTCTGTTTGAAAAGCTACAACTTAATGTTGAGGATGTTAAGAGAATTCAGAAGAAGAAAGAAGAGAGTGTACATTCAGATCCATTGGCCTTGGTTGCTGAAAAGAAGACTTCAAGATTGTCAAGACACAGTTTTGTTGAAGTTCAAACTGATTCTGATTCGAGTGATATGAGTGATTCTGATCTGGATGAGAACCAAAAACAGATGTACAAAGAACTCGCTTATTTCACTAAGGCTTTCAAGAAGAAATTCTTCAAAAAGAAACCAACAAACAATCAGCTTAGGACTTCATCAGTTTCTTCGTATGCTAAAAATGCGAATGCTCCTAAGTATGATCAGAAGAAAGATTTTGCTGGTGGTGAGAAGAAGTATGAGAATCAGAAGAAGTTTGAGAAGAAGGTCATGGACAAGAGAACTGAAGATAGGAAATGCTACAACTGTGGTATCACTGGACATTTTGCCATAAATTGTACCAAACCTCGACAAAAGAACTCCGAGTACTATAAGTACAAACTTTTGCTCAAGACAAGAAGAAATTCTTCAAAAAGAAACCAACAAACAATCAGCTTAGGACTTCATCAGTTTCTTCGTATGCTAAAAATGCGAATGCTCCTAAGTATGATCAGAAGAAAGATTTTGCTGGTGGTGAGAAGAAGTATGAAATCAGAAGAAAGTTGTGAGAAGTAGTATGAGAATCAGAAGAAGTTTGAGAAGAAGGTCATGGATAAGAGAACTGAAGATAGAAAATGCTACAACTGTGGTATCACTGGACATTTTGCCATAAATTGTACCAAACCTCGACAAAAGAACTCCGAGTACTATAAGTACAAACTTTTGCTGGCAAGACAAGAGGAAAGTGGAATTGCTCTACTCGCTGAAGATGACAAGTGGTTACATCTTTCTGATGAGGAGACAGACGAACTTGCAGCAAATGTGTGCTTCATGACAAAGCAAGAAGAAATTCTTCAAAAAGAAACCAACAAACAATCAGCTTAGGACTTCATCAGTTTCTTCGTATGCTAAAAATGCGAATGCTCCTAAGTATGATCAGAAGAAAGATTTTGCTGGTGGTGAGAAGAAGTATGAGAATCAGAAGAAGTTTGAGAAGAAGGTCATGGATAAGAGAACTGAAGATAGGAAATGCTACAACTGTGGTATCACTGGACATTTTGCCATAAATTGTACCAAACCTCGACAAAAGAACTCCGAGTACTATAAGTACAAACTTTTGCTAGCAAGACAAGAGGAAAGTGGAATTGCTCTACTCGCTGAAGATGACAAGTGGTTACATCTTTCTGATGAGGAGACAGATGAACTTGCAGCAAATGTGTGCTTCATGACAAAGATCAAGAAGTCAAAGGAGTTGGAGGAAAATGATGAAAGTTTTTCTGAAGTCGAGGATGAGGTAATCTCTTTTCCCAAATCAGTGTTAAAACATTATATGGATATGTCTGATACAGCAAGGAAAGATTGCAGGGAGTTGAGTAAAAAGAATTTAAAATTAAAGAAAGATTTGTAGGACAAAGAAAAAGATTTCCAAATTAAAATTGATTCACTTCAAAAAGATGTTGAGAATTTGAAATCTGAAAAAGCAGCAGTCTCTTTTACTCCAAACTCCAAACTGCATCTTGAGAAACAAGAACTTGAGACCAAAGTTCTTGATCTCAGCAAGACTGTCAGACAACTTCAAGTTGAAAAGACCAATGAGATGTTTCGAGCAAATGCTTTGGCTGAAGACATTGAGTCTTTGAATGTCAAGATGAAAGAATCTATCCCTGATGTGACGGAATTTAAAAACAAAATTTCTGACCTAAAATATGAATGTTGTATAAAAGATTCTCTTAAACAAAAACTTGATAAAGAAAATGATGAACTGAAAGCTGAAATCAAGTCTTATCAAGAAAAGTTGTATAAGATAAATCGTTCATATCAACAAGTCTTTTTAAATAGGCCAAGAAATTCAGAAACAATATTCACATCAGGGTTGGGTTATAACAATCCAAAATGTTTGCTCGAAGCACAAGAAGAAGTCCCATCATTATACAACGAATCTTATTTGAGATGTGGGATGACAGACCAATTTGTGAGACCGACAATAGTGATTATGAGGCTGATGATTTTCTAGAAAAGGGTGCAAAAGTCTACTTTAACTATGAGTTAATGGATGAGTCATATGATTTCTTCGCTAACTCTACACATAAAACAATCAAAGACAATCATGAGGCTGTCATACCTGAATGTCTTGAGTGTTTTACTGAAAAACCTTTGGAAAATCCTATTCCTATTCCAAAACCTGAAAATTTGAGATCTTATGTACCACAAAAAGTTTTGGAAAAGGTAATTGAAGATCTGCAAAAGTCTCTTGAGGAAAAGCAATCTTTGATAGAAAATTTGAAGGCTCAAAATCACTTTATCAGTGACCAACCCAAGTTAGATTCAAAAGTTTGTGATCAATCTGGATGTTCTATGATTTCTGTGTGTGAAGTTGTAAATGCTTCTGTGCAAACTGAGAAAGAAACACAGATCTTTGATATGTGCAAACTTGATTTTGACCGAAAGTTTTCTGAATCATTTGAAAAAATCAATGAGAAGATTTTATCCATGAAAAGGAAAACCAATGTGTTTGAAGAGAATCATCCAATTCATGTTCAAAATGTGAATGTAGACATAAAGAATGTTGTTCATGTGTCTGTTCAAACTGATGGTGATTTAGATGATGTTCATGATATTGATGATTATTTCTTCCCGATTACTTCTGAAATTGAGACCTTTACCAAGTTTTCTGAAGGAACTCTATCGTACTTGAATGACATTGATGCTTTCAAACAAAAGTTTGAAAAAGAAAGAGAACAGAGATTAAATGTGCTAAAGGAACTTAATGATTTAAAAGTTGAATTCGAATTTCAGAAAATAGCACTTCAATTTCATAAAGAAAAAGAAAAAGCATCAATTCCACTCAAGAGAAGTCCATGTCCAATGAAGAAAAGTGACGTCAGTGTGAAATTGGAAACTGATGAAATGTCAACATTTTTGGAAGAAAATCATGATTTTGAACCTGAATTTGAAAAACTTTTTGTTCAAAAGGAGGAAAAACTTGATTTAAATCTAAAGAAGATTCCAAAGTCACACTCTTCACAATCTTCATCCGATAAGTTCCAAAGACCAAAAACCACCCAACAATCAAAGACCAACCCATTACCCAAGACTGTTTCAAAACCAAAGACCAACCAAATACCCAAGACTGTTTCAATACCGAAGACCAAATCATACCCAAGACTGTTTCAATACCGAAGACCAAATCATCACCCAAGACTGTTTCAAACCGAAGACCAAATATACCCAAGACTGTTTCAAACCGAAGACCAAATCATCACCCAAGACTGTTTCAAACCGAAGACCAAATATACCCAAGACTGTTTCAAACCGAAGACCAAATCATCACCCAAGACTGTTTCAAACCGAAGACCAAATATACCCAAGACTGTTTCAAACCGAAGACCAAATCATACCCAAGACTGTTTCAAACCGAAGACCAAATATACCCAAGACTGTTTCAAACCGAAGACCAAATATACCCAAGACTGTTTCAATACCGAAGACCAAATCATCACCCAAGACTGTTTCAAAACAAAGACCAGTATGGTTGGTTGTCACCTAATAACATAAAGAAACTAATAAGACAACATAACCCATCAAGAAGAAACCTGTTCAGAACATAAATGCTAAATTGTTTGCTAACTCAAAGAATGTTCGTGTTTCAGGTGACATGTGCTTAACTAGTAGCAGTAGATGGATCCCTAAGGATAGATATTTGAATGCATCTAGTAAAGTCAAGCTTGATGGAAACCCTGCCAATGTCAAACAAGTGTGGATTGTCCGTAGATCGAATACATTAGATAATGCTAATAAATCTAGGACTAGTCCCGCTTGTACCAAAACATGTGTATAAACCTTTACATTTCCTTGCTTGTAATTCGTATTTGTATTTTGAACAATTTATGTGTGCTTGTTTGTTATTTGAATAAATTGTTTGTTTGTGTGTTATTTTGCTTGATGTTTATTTTTTAATGTGTACTTGCATGTTATCCCTCTAACCTGCAAGGACCCAATCTAAAAGGGTACCTAAACCATATTCTTTGTTCTTGCAGGAATACCTCATTTGTGTATGGTATGTTGACTCGGGATGTTCACGTCATATGACTGGAAACAAGTCCATTCTTTCGAACTTTGTTGAAAAGTTTATGGGAACCGTAAGATTCGGAAACGATCATATCGCTCCTATTCTTGGTTATGGAGACATTGTCAAAAATGGAGTCACTATCAAGAGAGTTTCCTACGTTGAAGGACTTGGACACAATCTCTTCAGTGTTGGACAATTTTGTGACAATGATCTTCAAGTTTTATTTAGGAGATATGAATGCAAAGTGCAGACTGAAGATGGTGTGGATATTCTGACTGGAACAAGAGACAATAATTTGTTCACAATTGATCTCAACAACATCCAATCCAATTCTTCAGAGATTTGTCTTCTTTCGAAAGCAACTGCACAAAACTCTTGGTTATGGCATCGCCGTCTTTCTCATCTTAACTTTCAAACGATTAATACACTCGTGGATAAACAACTTGTTGAAGGTCTTCCGGACTACAAGTATGAAAGTGAACATGTTTGTCCAGCTTGTGCAATTGGAAAGATGAAGAAAGCTTCACACAAACCAAAGAAGCACCTAAGTACAGAAGGTCCTTTGCACCTTATTCATATGGATTTGTGTGGCCCAATGAAAGTTCAAAGTATCCATGGCAAGTGATACATTCTTGTGATTGTCGATGATTATTCTCGTTACACTTGGGTATTCTTTCTTCATGCAAAGAGTGATACTCCGACTGCAATTATTGATTTCATAAAGAAGACCCAAGTGAATCTTAAATCGTCAGTTAGAATTGTTCGCTCAGACAATGGCACTGAATTCAAGAATTCAACGATTGATTCTTTCTTCAAGTCCATGGGTATTACTCATCAATTTTCGGCTGTCAGGACACCTCAACAGAATGGAGTAGTTGAACGTCGAAATCGAACTCTTGTTGAAGCAGCTAGAACAATGCTTGCCTATTCGAAGTTGCCACCGAATCTATGGGCTGAAGCTGTTGCTACTGCTTGTTTTACTCAAAACAGATCCATAATAAACAAGAGGTTTGATAAAACTCCGTATGAGGTGATCAACAAAAGAAAGCCTAATGTGAACTTCTTGCACATTTTTGGATGTGTATGTTATGTTCTTAATGATCGAGATAATCTGGGCAAATTTGAACCAAAAGGCGATGAGGCATATTTCATCGGTTATTCAAGAGAATCGATTGCATATCGAGTATATAACCGAAGAACCAAGAGAATTGACGAGAGTATGAATGTTAGATTTGATGAACTCTCAGGAATGGTTCTTGAACAACACAGTTCAAGACCCGAACTTCAAAGTCCACAAGCTTCCGCAACAAAGACTACTTCAAATGTCAAATCATCATTCTCTACTCCAACACCACAAGATTTGGATATCTTGTTCGAAGAATTTTTCAAAGTTTCGAAAGAAGTCCCTGAATCTGAAGTAAATCCCAATGAACCATCAAGTTCAAATTCGAAAGAGATGGATCCCAATGAGTCTTCACCATCACAATCATCAGATGTTAGTTCACCATCTGATTCTCCTCCACCTACTGATTATTCAGAGTTGCATACTCAACCTCATGTTATCTCTCAAGTGACAAATCCATCAACCAATCCAGAAGATTATGATCAAGATAACTTTGTTGAACCAATTGCTACTTCACTTGAATAATTGACAGAACAACATACTCCTGATTTTATTGATTCTGAAGAATCTAGTGATCCAATTGACCCAATTCCTCACACAACCAAATGGACTAGAGCTCATCCGATTTCTCAAGTCATTGGTAATCCAACAACTGGAGTTCAGACAAGATCCGCTTCTGCGAATGAATGTCTGTTTGTGAATTTTCTGAGCATTGTTGAACCAAAGACAGTGAATGAAGCTCTAAGTTGTCCAGATTGGGTGAAAGCTATGCAGGAGGAACTGAATCAATTTGAACGACTTGAGGTGTGGAAATTAGTTCCCAATCCTTACAAGAACAAGGAGCCAATTAAAACCAAGTGGATCTTCAAGAACAAAAAGGATGAAAATGGAGTTGTTGTACGTAACAAAGCAAGATTGGTTGCAAAGGGATACTGCCAACAAGATGGAATTGATTATGATGAGACATTCGCACCAGTTGCACGAATTGAGGCTATTCAGATGTTTCTTGCCTATGCTGCCTACAAGAACTTCACAATCTACCAAATGGATGTCAAAACTGCCTTCTTGAATGGGATTCTCAAAGAAGAAGTGTATGTTGACCAACCAGAAGGTTTTGTGAATTCTAAACATCCGAACTATGTTTACAGGTTAGATAAGGCATTATATGGTCTGAAACAAGCGCCTCGTGCATGGTATGATGCTCTATCCTCTTATCTTGTGAAATCTGGTTTTAGCAAAGGTTCGATTGACATTACCTTGTTTATCAAACGACAAGGGAGTGACATCATTCTAATCCAGATTTATGTTGACGACATAATTTTCGGGTCAACTAATCCTAAATACTGCAAGAATTTCTCTGCTTTAATGATCAAGAAATTTGAAATGAGCATGATGGGTGAATTAAACTTTTTCCTTGGTCTTCAAGTAAAACAGTTGTCCAATGGTACTTTTATTTGTCAATCTAAGTACATTCTTGACATGTTGAAAAAGTTTGATATGATGGATTGTCAAACAATTGGCACACCCATGGAATCTCGAACAAAGATTAATGCTGACTTAAATGGAAAATCTTTTGATTAAAAGAAATATCGCAGTATGATAGGGTCACTCATGTATTTGACTGCAAGTCGCCCGGATATTATGTTCGCCACATGCATGTGTGCCAGGTACCAGGCCAATCCCAAGGAAAGTCATTTCCAGGCCGTCAAACGGATATTCCGATACCTGAAAGGCACAGTGAACCTTGGTCTCTGGTATCCTAGGGATACCGGGTTTCAGTTAATTGCATACTCGGATGCTGACCATGCAGGTTGTAAGCTTGATCGAAAGAGTACCTCTGGGAGTGTACAGTTTCTAGGGGATAGATTGGTCAGTTGGTCTTCAAAGAAACAGAATTGTGTATCCACATCTACTGCAGAAGCTGAATACGTTGCTGCAGCAAGCTGTTGTTCACAAGTTCTTTGGATGAAGACTCAGTTGACTGATTATGGATTTCAATTCAACAGAATTCCTATTTACTGTGACTCAAAGAGTGCTATTGCTATTTCTTGCAATCCTGTACAGCACACAAAGACCAAGCACATAGATGTTCGGTACCATTTTCTTAAAGATCATGTCGAGAAAGGTAACATCGAACTCTATTTTGTCCCGACAGACTATCAACTTGCTGACCTTTTCACCAAACCATTGGATGAAAACAGGTTCAATTTTCTGAAAACCAAGTTGGGAATGCTTGATTTACAAACTTAAATGCTTTCATGCCATGTATTCTATGTTCATTTTCTGTTTCAAACATTGATGTGTTTTACTTGTTATTACATGCAATGTTTGAGGGGGAGAAAAAGGGTAGAATGCATGATTTTAGGGGGAGTTTGTAAATTTAGTATAGTCTTATATGCTTATTTTGAGGGGGAGTGTGCAATGTATGAAAATTTTTGTTTGTTTATTTTTTATTTGTTTAAATTTTTTTTGTATGTGTGTCTGTTGTTAAAATCTGAAAAATCAAATACATAATTAGAAAATTCTAAAATGATAAAAAGATTTTTTTGTTGTTTGTTTTATTTTTTATTATTCTGTGTTATTTTTTTATTTTTTAATTTCTATGTTTATTTGTTATTGTTTTTGTTGTTGTTAGTTTAAGCCCAAAACCAATTTGAGCCCAACTAAATTGTTTAGCCCATGACCAGTTGATATCCGGGTTGTCACGCGGGTCTGACCCAGACCCGCAACCCGAATTTGAAATATATATTGAAAATGGGCGGTCCACTTGCCACAATTCAAGTTCAAATCATTTTTTTAGTTGATTTTTCTCTCACAAAACCCGATCATAGTCACATCAATCAATCAAACTTTTCATAAATTTCATAATAATCAACGAGGGTGTAAACTGGTGATCATATTTGTAGCCTAAATCATCGTCTATCTTCATTCGATCATTGTTTTAAAGGTAAACTTTCTTGTTTTCTTTATGCACACCAACTGTTTGATTAAATGCCAAGTTGAACTTTTTGATTTTTTTATGCTCGTTTTGGTGTTTTGATTCATGGTTTGAGGATGATAGATGCATGATTAGGTATTGTACTTGTTGTTTAAATGATTAGATGCCTTAATCTGCTTGAGTTTATGATTTTTCTGGGTTTGATTGTGCATGGGCTGGGTAAACTGATGTGTTTTTGATGAAAAGTACCATTTGTAGAGCATTTTGCTCGGCAAATGGGTCCTTTGTTCTTGATCATCTTCAAATCATCATAAAGTTTGATTAACATGTTCTTGGTAATCTCTAACAAATTTTTGGATCAAAAGTGTCATTTGCAGAGCTTATTGCTCGGCAAATGCTTGTTTTTATCAAACCAAATTTGTTTTTCCACCAAGTCTTAAAACAACATAATGCAGAGCATTTTGCTCGGCATTCAAGCTCTTTGAATTCCAAAAGTTTTACAAGTTTTAAAAACAACTGTTTGCAGAGCAGTTTGCTCGGCAAACAGTGCTTTTTGTACAAAACTTGTTCCAAGTCTTAGAACAACTGTTTGCAGAGCATTTTGCTCGGCAAACAGTACAAATTGGATTTTTAAATTGTCAAGACTTAAACCATCCATTTGCAGAGCTTGTGCTCGGTAAATTCAACTGTTTGCAGAGCTTTTTGCTCGACAAACAGTACAAAATGAAAAATTTTTCACCAAGTTCTTAAATTCAACTGTTTGCAGAGCTTTTTGCTCGGCAAACAGTACAATGTGAAAATTTTTCACCAAGTTCTTAATCCAACTGTTTGCAGAGCTTTTTGCTCGGCAAACAGTACAAAATGAAAAATTTTCACCAAGTTTTAAACCTACTGTTTGCAGAGCATTTTGCTCGGCAAACAGTACAAAATGAAAATTTTTCCATTGAAATTTTTCTTAATCAAATTGACAACATTTGTTGTTCAATATAAGGAAATTTCATACATTGAAAAGGAGTTGGACTGAACTGCTCATTTGCAGAGCTTTGAGCTCGGCATTTAGATTTTTCAACTCCAATAAACGATGACTTGATGCCAAAACCAATCTTTGAATTTCTGGGCATATTTTTCAAAAAAGTGCTATTTGCAGAGGTTTTTGCTCTGCAAATAGTACAAATTAGAATTTCAAATTTTTCTTTCATTATTTTTATTCTATGTTCTTTTCCATTATTATTTGTGTTGTATTTTAAAATGTGTAAATGTTTTGGTGTATTGTGTTAGTAAATATATAGTATTTCATAAGTGTTTAGAGTGAGAGACAAGGTATCGAACGCCTTTGTGTACTACCTTGTTTTCTTATCTTTTAATACTTATGTGATTCTATATATTGTCATGTTTTGTATATATATTTGGGTGAGATGCAAGGTATCGAACGCCTTTGTGTACTACTTTGTTTTCTCATTTCTAATATATATGCAAAACATTGTCTATGTGTAATAAATGTGTTTCTTAAATGTTGGTATGTGTTATTTTCTTTCTGTGATTAAATTGTATTTTCTGGTCAAAACTTTGGTCAGTTTGTCTTAACAGAAATAATAAATTATCAAGATGGCAATGTTCACCGAAGGAGATTCAATGAAAATGCAAGCCAATCAAGCACTACACATTCCTTTTGCTTGCAAATTCCCGATAATACCAGAGATTCTTATTCATCATCCATTAAATAATGCTCTGACTGGAGGTGCAATTGTACCTGAGAAGTATGTCTTTGAGCTGTGGCAAACGATTGAATATGTACGAGGAAGTAAAAGGCATAACACAGCAGACTACTTCAAATTTTCTTTAGAGTCAGCAGATGAAATATTTAATTGTCGATTCAATTTGGATGAATTTAGAACAACAATTGGATTTCCTGTACGTGAAGAATATGAAGAACTCCCATCAGTTGAAGAAATGTTGGCAGGAGTTCATTCTTGAGATGTGGATGAACAACCTGGTGCCTCAGCGGAGTTTGATGTTGAACAAGCAACAAGAATTGTGCATAATGTTGAATCTGAGGTTGAGACAGAGAATGTGAGCACTGGAGATGATGTTGTGCTGGAGGAACAAGGCGGGAATGAGGGAGGGGTTGAAAATACCAGAGAGGATGTGCGGTCCGGGTTAGGACAAGGGCATAAAGAAAAAGTTGGCCCTCCATTAGTTCAAACCAATGTGTCTAGCCGGGTTGTTTACCCTAGGGTAGAAGTCGGGAACTGCCCATTCTCGCTTGCACCAACCTCTCCTAGCCATTCTGACTCCTCACAACAGGAGTTAGTCTCAGATATACACGGGGATAAGCCACGCTCACCACACTCTCCTCATTTGGAGGATGAGAGTGTTGAAATTAGAGAGGACCAGCCCCACCTCTCGCCTTCAATTCATGCACAAGAGTCTAGATCCCCTAGGGACACTGATTCACAAGCCCAGTTGAGTACTGGTGCCGGAACAAGCGGAGAGGGACCCACTTTGTGTGACCCTCAAGGACAGCTTGGAAATCCTGCCTTAGCTACCATCACGCCAGCTTTAGCCGCAGGTAACAGTCCTCAGACCGAGACTGGGGAGCAGTATGAACGCCATAGTGACACTGCTGTTCCTCAGGATCAACCTGAGACTGTATTAACGGGCATTCTCAGTGACCCCGGTGTTGTTAGAGGTGTTACCCAACAACAAGTCCCGGACAGTGATTTATCACAGTCTAGGACACAACCCGATTCTGGTTGCAAAGCCACTGAATCCGAAACTGCTGGTGAGGGTATAACCCGAGGATCCGCAGGAAATCCTGAATCAGCATCGCTGAATTTAGGTCACACCACAAGTGTGCCAACAACCCCCGGGTTGGCTACTCCACCTCCTACCCAAACACAAAGAACACCAACACCAAATCAAATTCCATCAACATCAACAAATTTACTACCAAAGACTCTGCTTGTGAAGTTTTATTGAATATCTTAAGGTCTGAGGGTGATTTGTTGACTGTAACTGAAAGAGGAGTGTTGAATGCTCTTGAGGTGCGAGAAAGAGAAATTGCAACTGAAAGAAGAGTAAAAGCTTTACAAGATCAAGTTGAACGTCAAAAGGCTGAATATGATGCAAAGCTTGCTGCTTTTGAACTTAGATTGTTGGCATTAGAATCTTGCCGACCGGCCTCAGTTCCTTCTCGTCGGGATGATCCTGATTCTGATGATCACCCCGAGGGGGAGAACCAAGGAGAAGGTCAAACGAATATTGATAATACTTCGGCAAGAGTTGAAGGAATTGTTGAAGATGTGGTGATGGAAGAAAGAACTGAAGGTGGTAACCAAGATGAAAATGAAGAAATTCAAAGAAGACTTAAGGAAGTTTTTGGAACTAGTTCTGATGATGATGATGAAGATAATGAAAATGTTGTTGAAAATGAAGATGAAGGGTATGTGATTGAAGATGAGGTAGTTGAATATGCTGAGAGAGATGCAGATATTGAAGCCTTAAAAGATAATGTAACTTTGGATGAGCCGGAGATAGTTGAGAATCCAGTAAATGTAGAAGCTGTTGAGGAACCTGTGTTTGAAGACTTCCCAGATCTTGATTATTTTGAAACAGGTTCATCAAGCAGAAAAGATGCTGGAGAATCTTCTACTCAGGGTTTCACAACTCCTCAACACTATACCTTTGAAGACTTTAATAGCTTTGATGAATTGAGAAAGACTCCTGAGGCTGCATCTCAGAACTTCAAGAAATCTACATATAAACAAGTGTTGAAAGATGCAATCGTATCCGAGGAAGTTCTTCCTGATTATTTTCCAACTGAATTGACTGATGAACAAAGGAGGTTCATTAATCGGGGATACTTCTTGAGGGATAAAGAAAGAATGGTTGCACTGGGTGTTAAGCCAAAGGAGGCAGCTAAGAAGTCTAGATTCTTGGAAGAAAGAGCTTTTCCAATCTTTTGTGGAGCTACCAAAGTTACTAAAACAAAAGACCTGAGTTGGAGTCAATGTACAAGTTTAAGGAAGCAAGACAAATAGAAGAATACAAAGAGCTTCTTAAACTCACCAAGCAATATAATCCCAAGCTTCTCGAAGAACAAAGAAATCACAAGATTTTGGTGCTTGTCAGAGTAATCTTGGTGAAAAGGGTTTCTATCTCTGTCCCTTGTTTTCATGTGAAAAGAGATAACAATAAAATGTACAGATTCACAGAAGCTCAGTTCAAGCTGCTGCCAGTTGATGACATTATCTTTCTCTACAACCATTTTTTGAATGCAATACAAAGATACCAAGAAGATGTTATTGCCTTTGAAGCTGTTAAAAGATACATGTCAAGCTGCATTCAATACGCTTCATTGGAAGACTTTCAAATTGGTTTGAAGTTGTTAAGAGAAAGATTAATGTACCATATCCAGATCAAAGTCTTTACACCAGAGACATTGAACAGCTCAGTATTGGTCAAGTCTTAGAAGAACCATCTTTTGGGGTTGTCTTTCTAAATAGCCGAAAGAAGAAGATTTTCATTCGTGTGGATGAACTTGCTTCTTATTCTGATGGAACATTGGAGTTTTGTAAAAATGTGTTGCTGTGTTTGAAGGAAGATGAGCAAGATGAAAAGAAAAAGGAAGTGCTTGATAAAGTGATCTCCAAAATCAATCAAAGGCTTGAATACCGAGACAGCATTCGAATGATGAGAGAAGCAAAGAATGTTCAGAAGTCGAAGTATGTTGTTCGTCGGAAAGGAGGTTGCTGGATCAAGTACGAGCCTAGTCATCTTCCAAGGCCACATAACATTCCTCCAAGAAATTTTGAAGCAAATATGATTGTTCCAGATGACAGACCCGAAGGAGAAAACTGGTTCTGGCATCCAAACAAAGATAGATCAAATACGAGAGCTTAAAGAAAGACAAAGACTGGATATTTTTGACAAATCACTACTAAGGGGGAGATTGTTAGAAATATAGATGTAGTAGTTGATTTGTATACCTTCATGTTAGTTTGTACTTATAATGTAACTTTGTTAATATGGAAGGGGCATAGTGTAATTTGTTAGTATGTATATAAACCCCCTCCATAATGCATAATGTAACTTTACCCCATAATACAATCTAATCTTTCCCTGACATCTCTCTACTCTCTCTCTACTTTCTCTCTCTAGAAACCACCATTAACACACACAATTACACACACAAAAGCTCGAATTCTACTTTACATTCCTACAGAAGTTCACTAGATGCAAAGGCTCATAAATCCTCAAAATCTCATAGTGATGATCTCCATACATCACAGCTTCATATGTCTTACTATCAAAGTACCAGCCCTTCATATTATCCAATAAGTCCTTCTTAAACTTCTTCAAAGGCACTTCTTTGGCAAACTTGGTCGGCTCATACTTCAAAGTAACGACAGGCTTCTTTGTCTTCGGATCTATCTTTGATTTATCCTTGACCATCTTGCCTTCCTGTGGATGATTTTCTCTGAGATGGATCCTTGATCTTCATATCTTTCGCCATAGACCTAGCAACATAATTTCCAAATTCAGATCCACTAGGGTTAATCAGTTCCAACCTAGCTAAGCACCAGAAATCAACATCAGTAAGTGAGTTGATCGCTTCTGCTTTATAGTCCAAATACTGCACTCCATCTGTTCTCCTGATAATGAGAAGTCTCAACTCATCATCCCAATGAAAACTCACGATTCTTGAGCATGCAGTAGTGGCGTAGGCTTCAACTTTCTCTCCCTGAATCTTGTCTTTATACTTGATAGGTTTATGCGATGCCTCATACTTAGCCATGTTCTGCTTCCAAGTAATAACCCAATCTGGTCTAGTATCAACAGGCTCTGTATGTTGCACATCAGGATCTGCAGCAATTGGTTCTTGCATGACTGGAGCTTCAGGATCTTGGACTTGTTCAGACCTGTCCATATCATCAAGCTTAGCTCTAAAGTCATCAATACTAAACCCTTTGTGCTCAGCTTCTTCATCCACAAGCCTTGAAGCTGTAACTGGCATATCGACCTCTGCGATATCCATCCAACTCTCATCACCATAGATTATCTCACCTTCTTCTCTCACAGCATCTGTAGACTTAGAAGATCCTACCATACCAGTTGCAATCTCAGTCAAAGATTCTATTGCCTTGGTCAGATCTTCTTGATGCTTATTGCCTTTATCTTTTGCTGCATTCGGGTCTTGATTTGAATCATCATCTTTCTTTTTCGAAAGCTCATCACCCTTACAGCCTAGATCTGGCAACAATTTCTTCTCAATCAAAAATTTCTCAATCAACTTATTCAAATCAGATTGCGATCACACAATCTAGCATGACATCGGCAATCTTAGTCATTTGTTCAGCCACTCTAACCACACCTAGTAGTAGCTCTAGTAGCTGAAGTCTCGGCCTTTGTAGCTTCACGTCGAACCATGTCAAAGTTAGATATGAGAGTATTAACAAAATCTTGATGACTCTTCCTCTCATCATCAAGAGCCTTTGTTAACTTCTCAACTTCTTTCTGCTTTTTCTGCATCTCTTTCTCATGGTTCTTCTTTTGTTTCTCCAACTCATCAAATAAACCATTAACTCTAGCCTCTAACACCGTCATCTTCCCTTTCATGTCAGCCATACCAAACACTGGTGGTAATATAGGAACTTGACGTGTAGTCGCTTCAGTTCTTGGTTCTGGATTAGGCACTGAATCCTTCATTCTATGAGTTGTAGACGGCCTCTCAACATTAACAGTCGTCTTTTGAGATCTTCTTGGTATCACTGGCTCTGCATGTGACTCAACTGATCTCCTAGACCTCTGTTCAGGAACTCTGCTTGATGCTTCTGGAGCCTTGATCGTCTCATCTACTCCACTAGCAGCAGTTTTCTCCTTGACTTTCAACTTGATAACAGTTTTCTTCTTTGGAGCAGGTACCTCTTCAACTTTTGGCACCTCAGATTCCCTAGAAGACTCTGTTCTCTTCCTTTTCAGACCTGAATCAGATGAAACTTTCTTTGAAGCACCTTCAGAAGTACTAGCAACATGATCAACAGATATCTTCATGTGCTTCTACTTCTTTTTCAAGAACCATATCTCTCTCAACTATCACCTCTTCTGTGCCTTGAACCTGTGGTTGTTCTATGTCGCGCATTGCCTCATCTGGCATCACCATCTGTAGAGGAACTGGGTTAACAACAGGCTGATGTGGAACAATCTCAGTCCTGAATCTGGCAAACTCTTCAGCTGAGGTGGATTGAAGTTAATATCCACTAGAGCTCCAAACAAGGGTACATCTTGAGCACCGGGATCACCACTAAAGCGATGCTTAAGCTCATCATATGCCCTTCCCACTATAGATGTCACTTTCAGGACCTTCTTGGTAGCAGGCAGATTAGGAATATGATGATTGATAATCATCATAACGAATCTAGGATAAACCATAAACCTATGCCCTTGCCTGGCAGTCGTTTGTTTCCTCAATTCGTTGAAGAAATACTTAGAAAAACTATATGGTTTATTGTATACTAGACCAACCATCTGAGCTTGAGATTCTTGATTAAGCGTATCCCATCCGGTTCTTCTACTACACAAACTAACCAACAATACGTGCGCTAAGTATCTCCACCTTCCAAAGAATCCCCGCTTCTTCAATGTTCCCACATTCAAATCATCAGCATAACCCATCCTTGTAAATCCTCCAACAATAACCTCTCTACTAAATGTAGTAGGTCCATTCTCTCCTCCTTCTTGATCTACTGTACCTAAACTCAAGATATCAATAAGATCATGAGCTGAGAACTTGATAGTCTTGCCAGCAACCACTGTCTCAATTATGTCCTGAGTAGCAGTCCTCTTCTGCCTTGCATTCTCCCAGAACTCTACCAGGTATGATTCATAAAGCACAGGTGAATGAGTAAGAATGTGATGAATTCTTGACCGCTTCAAAAATGCAAAAATCTCATGATAATATGCGGTTCCATCTTGATTCTCGTCTAAATTGATCACAAAATTATGACCTGATACAAATTCTCTTGCCATTTCTGTAATCAATAACAAATAATTAATTACTCAATATGACACAAAAATTCATATGCACATACTATACAATTAACTTAAATTATCTCTGTAATTAAGTTAAAATATAATTAACATAAATTATCTCTGTAATTTAGTTAAAAATCATTAACAAATTATCCCTGTAATTTAAATAAAAATTAACTCATTTTCAAATTTTTATAAAAATAAACTTTTGAAAATCTGTTAAGTCAAATACGAGGTCGTATCCCTGTACGAGGTCGTATTTCAAGGTCAAAATTAAAGTCAACCAAACTCTAAAATACGAGGTCGTATTTTCCAATTTGGCCACGTATTTGGTCCAGGTCGTAAATCGGCATCGCAATCTAGAAGTCAACAAAGTCAAAATAAATTGACAAATGCGAGGTCGCAAATCTGGGCTAGCAAACCCCCAAATGCGAGTCTGCCGCACTGTTCATCTTCTTCATCGCGATTTTACGATTTACCCAACCAAAACTTGTAAAAAATGCTTCTATACATTCGTATTCAAGCGATAAACATACCCCAACCCTTATTTTTAACCAAAACACCAAAATCGAATGAAACTAAAAACCTAATTCGAAAATTTCGAAACCCTTTTTCTTGATTTTCTTGTTGCATGGATAACTATATTACGATTAGATAGTATACCTAGATTCAGTTTTTCGAGATGAACACAAAAATATCACTCAAAAACTCTTGATCTAATTGTATATATCGAATCACAATCGGGGTAGCAAACTTATATTTCGGGGTCGTAAAGCTCTAATATTGATTTTAATTTGTGAGGTCGTATTAGGGTTATTTGGTTTATATACCCACTTGACCCGAATGGGTCTGGGTCAACCCGAGCCAATACGAGGTCGTATCTGCACAAGGCCCAATCAACCAATTACGAGGTCGTAAATACCTCCTGCACACTTTAAAATCAAAATTTCGTCAAAGTTTCTGAATAATTGATCAACATTTATCACGAACTTCCTGGAAATATGAAAAATTAAATGACTAAACCTGTAGACATCAAATTTTCATCTTTTCCTCGATCTTCGTCTTAAACCTGAAAAGTTAATAAACTTACGAAAAATTCTTTAACCTTTCCATGATCAATCTTTCCAAAACAATCTAGAAACGAGCTTTCCCGATCTGAAACACTTAAAATAAAAATTTATAAAATTGATTCATCATTCTTATACCTCCCCCTCAATTCTATGACTAGGATGTATAACTATGATTAATCAATTAAAACCATCATTCTTATGTCTTCCCCTTCAATTTATGACTGGGATACATAACTATGATGTAGCAAAAATATTCTGAAATTCTTATAATATAAAACCTTATTATATCATATAAATTTCAAACATAACATTGATTAAATACTTCATATTCTTATGAAAAACAATGTTGACTAGGTACTCTCCCTCAAGTCATGAATTATTTTCATAACTATATGATCTAAATAATCAATTTATTTAACACCTTTCACATACATATACATGTTTCTATATCTAAAGTTTCAAAAACACATTTGAAAACTTTTCATATTCAAACAAGATACTTATGTCTAAGCTTACAAAAACACAATAATAACCTTTCACATTCAAACATTACATTTCTATGTCTAAGGCTTTATAAGTATAAAGTTGATAATCTTCCATATTCAAATTAAATATTTCTATATCTAAAGTTTCAAAAACACATTTGAAAACTTTTCATATTCAAACATAGATACTTATGTCTAAGGTTATAAAAATATTAACTAATAGCCTTTCACATTCAAATATTACATTTCTATGTCTAAGGCTTTATATAATCGAATAACCTTCTACATTCACATTATGTCTATGTCTAAGGCTATATAAGTATAAAGTTGATAATCTTCCATATTCAAATTAAATATTTCTATATCTAAGATCTTCAACTAATAAAAACAGCTATCATCATCTGTAATTGCTATATAAATAATATTATAAAAACCTGATGATCTTAGCCTTGTCTTGAACACTTCAGTCTTTTGCTTAGAAATCCTTCCTTTAGATTGACTTCTCTGCAAATACACTGAAAAAGATAACTTCGAGACAACACATTTTATTGCTATACCTGAAACTTGATCTTCTGAAACTGCAAATTGATCAGCAAACTTCAAACTCTCTGTATCGTCATGATAATCAACTAATGCACCATATCTCGTTGTAGTTCTCCCCTCAACGATAAATCCCTCCGAATTAAGCACATGCAATCTTCCTTCTTGGATCTATTGCTCGAGTCCCTGCTCGCCTTGCATAACCGGCATATAATAGAGAAGTAGAATTTCCAACGATCAACACTGAACTAGTTGACTTCCATGAAAACCAGAAACTTTGTAGCTTGAATCACAAACTGTAAGAGCATAAATCCTGTTTCAAAAGCAAGACTACTCATGTCTCCATATCTTTGTATCTCTGAATGTTTCTTCTGATCAAAATCTTACTGTTTGATCTGAAGACTTTCATTATGCTTCCTTGTGCTTAAACCTGCACATACAAGCTTACAACAATACAAGATAAAAATGATAATGTTATTCTTCATTATTTCATCACTATTACTAATGATAGTAACGACTTAATCTAGAACTACATTTTTCATTTTCTTCTCCATTTTGTTATTCTTCACTATTATAAGTCATAAAAATTCATATGACATTATCTTAGTCTAGAACTACAAAACAATAACAAACCTTGAGAACATTGTCTCATTGTTTAATATGCGACCTAAACTTACTGTTTTCGTCGACTTTACGAACAAGAACCTTAAAATCCCTGTTTTATTGTTCTATGGATAACCTAACCTAAGGTCTTCCAATCATGTCTGCCTCATCATGCAAATCTATACAGATTTCGTTTCCAATGTCACTTGTCTTTAACTCTGTAAAGCATATGAATTGAAACCTAATCACTTATACTTTCGCATGATCAGATCTATCTTGCTTCCATTGTGAGATCTTGCTTGGCAACCTACAAAATCAAACATCTGTTCGTTGTCCTGCACATCTCAACAAAAACATCAAATCTTCTCAAAGTAATAACATACAATCTGAAGAATTGAATAGAAATGAATATACTTAACAGTCTATTATTGGCCTAAGTCACTTTAAGGTCAAATAATTCACTGTAAGTACATTCTAATTTTGCTCAATTCTAATTTGTTAGTCGAAAGTGCTTACAAAACAAAATCATTTGGAATCTCTATTCCAAATCTTTTTGATTACAAAAATCTTTTCAAAGATCAAATTCAAAACTATGAACAACTCTGTGTTCATTCTAATGAAAATCTTCTTTCTAAGACACAAAATGATTCTTTTAAAGATCAAATTCAAAACTATGAACAACTCTGTGTTCATTCTAATGAAAATCTTCTTTCTAAAGATCAATAAAATAAGCATTAACTCAATATATGTTTATTGAAATCAACAACTCTGTGTTCTTTTCCTTAAACTCATATTCTGTTAATATGACACACTTTCTTTTAGCTTTTGATCACAACACTATCGCTTAACTACCCTACTCGTTTATTCAGTGTTCCATATAGAACATAGTTGAGTCCTCTTGGAAACTAGATTCTATTCTGACTCTGTCTCTCGTGCAATAGGAACTTTTATTTAAACAATACATACAAACAAAAATTAAACATTTCACGAAAAACATAACACACACACACACACACATACACTGAACATAAACGAATAACATAGTTACAAGAGCTAAAGTTACTGTTGATTAGATCAGATTAGCATGTTACATAAGCCTACAAGTGAGAAATAATTCTCTTATTATTAGTTATGAACAGTGATCCATCAACGATTACCAATATGTTTGTCCTCTTAAACACTCGGTACTTCCAGTTTCCTTTTAGGTTGTGACACTTTCGACATACCCTGGCCAAGGACAGTCACCATGTAACCCGAGTAGCCTAATATGCCACTTAATCAAGTTTGCGAACTTAAGTTACCCACATTCAGATATACTCTCACAATCGACACAAGCACTAAGATTAAGACATTTGGTGAGTATAGGAAGAAAGTCTTTAAGAATCAAGTCAGCGGTGACAGGTCGGTGATTCCTCACACGCAAAGTGACATAACTTGACTCACGTACGAAAATATACCCAACATTGCATAATGCTAAGTACTTGCATATTTGTGACATCATTTAAAGCGCTTATGAAAACCCGTGACTTTCGATGAGACCCGTGTAGCGAACTTTCTGACAACCTATCCCAAGTTGGAAGCTTTAGGTAGGCTAGGTATACAAAGACACCCCAAGGACTTACTTGTCCGAATCTCAAAGGCCACATTAGCTCCATAATTTTCAAAAGATTAATAAGATATTTGCATATCTTGTCACAAATATACATCCGAAAAGCAATACATACACATGTATGTACCCGAGACCTTCTATATAAAGACCAAATATACATAATTACAATGCTAGATCTTTCGTAAGATTTAAGGACCAGATCTAATCATTTGAAAAGCAGGCATTCTCAGCCATATATCTGAATATGTTTCCCATAAGAACATTGTATACATTAAGTTCATATTATAAGGAAACCTTGGTACTTTGTGCCTACCGATACATCATATAATGGTATCACTGAACTGAGCAATTTAAAGTACAATTAAGTAGGCTTAAAAGCTAAAGTATCGTCACGTCTAATCGTCTTGACGCAATGACCTTACTCTATTTATTATTTTCTTTTTCTTTTCTGGTTTTTCTCATTTTTTATTTTGTTTTTCTGACACTATATGACACACATAACAAAACGACACATTTTACAAAGTTCCTTTTGAGAGACACTGTCACTATAGATTTCTCATTCCAATCAATTGGACTAGCAACTCGAAACGAGTTCAGTCGAAAGCCTTAGTGAACAGATCAGCTAAATTAAAGTCACTCAGCACCTTTTCTAGGACTATTAATTTCTTTTCAGCACAATCACGAATAAAATGAAACCTTATGTCTATGTGCTTAGTCCTACTGTGCTTAACAGGATTATTGGTAATGGAAATAATGGACTCATTGTCTATCTTTATGGGAGTACAAAGGAAATTCTGACCGTAATCACGCAGTTGTTGCTGAATCCATAGAACCTGTGAGCAACACCCACCAGCTGCCATGTATTCCGCCTCGCAAGACGAGATCGCAACAGATGTCTGCTTTTTACATTGCCATGACACCAATCTCTCCCCTAAGAACTGACATCCACCTGAAGTCTATTTCCTCAAGAACACCAGTTTCTTTCATCCCTGTGAATAAACTAGCAAACTTCTGGAACTGACATAATATCATTACCAACAAAAATACAATTAAAACAGGCTAAACACTTTACTATAGATCATCATCTAGACATGATCTTCTACAGTAATCTGTCTATTACATAAATGAAATCAAAAGACAAAGAAAAACTAATTTGAACAAGTCTTCTTGGAACAATGATCATCAGTTTCATGGATTTTTCTCTTTCTTCCATCTAACAGATCTTCAAAGTCCTTGACAGCTTGCTCATGTGACTTCCAAATTTCTTCCTGTTCAGGAGTTAACACAAGAGGTACAACCTTTTGACTTATTGAGCTATGATCCTCTTTCTTAACCTCAACACTCCAAACTTTATCAATTAAAACCCGAGGGAAACAAAATCTTGAAAATTCCATTTCAGTAAAAACTCGATCACTACCTTTTAAAGTATAATGAGTAAGATAGACTTTTTCCTTTTCTAAATCGACTTGCTTAGAAATTGATAAGTCTTTTAAAAGGTCCTGATCCTGTTTTTCAATTAAATTCACATTATCAATTAAAATACTTCCTTTTACAACTCTTCCAACCCCGGAAATTTTTCCGCCTTTGGAATCCACAATACAGACATAAGACCCTTTAACAGGAGTAAACTCCGTTAATAGTCCCTTGTCCTCCAATATGTGCCTGGAGCTTCCGCTATTGACAAACCATAAACCTGCGGTCTTCCTTAGCAGCTCCTGCACATTCACAAAATAATTAGTTCTCAAAAGGACCCCTAGCCCTGTTGGCTTTGGGTCTATCATTCTCTTCATCAGAAACCATGTCAGCCCAATATCCACCAGTAGGCACCCATGCCTTAGCTGGTTTGACAGATGAACTACCAACAGTCCTTTTGCCGGGTGAAATCCGTGAATTTTTCCCAGCACTAGGTCTACAACTCGGGGAACCACTAGGCCTCCTTTCAGTAGGTAGCCTTTGGTTATTACCCTTAGAACTCTTTTGAACTCTTGACATTTTCTCAGGAGACGATGAACGCATTCTCCTAGGACTATGTCGCTGAAACCGATCAATTGGGTTAGTTTGCACATTAGAGATAATCCTATCATAATAAGCACTATTCGACTTAACCCTGTGAGGAGAATTGGTTCTCCAACTACTTGATTGACTCGAACCACTAGAACCTTCTCTAAATGAGACACTTCTAGGCTTATTATCATTAGTCTTGCTATTGTTTTCAAATTCTCTAAATCTTAAATATTTTTTAACAGCTAGACTATCAGGATTTCTCTCAGCATACTCCTCATAATATTTATTCTTGTAATCTTTCATGGATATGTGATGCAAAGACCCACTATTTTCACTAGAATCCATACTACCTCTAGATTTTTCAGGTGACACCCTAGATTTACTATTTTTCCTATAAGGACAACAGCTTGACACGTGACCCATTTCACGACATTTAAAGCATGACCTCTTAGGTAACTTCTTTGGTAGATCACCGTAAACTATCTCAGGCACTTGGACCCCATGACCTTTTAACTCATCTATCCATTCAAGAGTTGCATATGCCTCTTCCCAAGTAGTTGGTGCCTTAATGGGACTGGCATACCGTTTGACGGTTTGAACCTTTGGACCTATGGATAACATCTCCTTTAGCTTATTTTCAGCAAATTGTTCAGGTGTTTCAGATTGAACACTCAAACCTTCTGCATCAATTGTAGAAGTTTGAACAAAACCTTTCTTGAAAATTGTATCTTTAAAGTTCTTGCTTTTAACAGGTTTTGGCAAATGTTCAGATTTTACGGGTTCATCAATACTCCAGATTTGATCAATATTTTTAGGATACTTACCGTTTAAATCTGACTCTTTTGCTGAAAACACTTTATCATTACCTTTTAAAGTAAAGTAGACAATTGTTTCCATTTCAACTTCTTTTTCAATTCCTTTTAGTTTGTTATCCACTGTCCTTTTGGCTTCACTTGGGTCTGAGTGAGCATTAGGTTCACTAGTCTTGTTCACAGATCCCTCTGACTTAGACATCTCAGGGATAGGAACATCACTAGTTTTGGTCTCTGGAGGGGTAGTCTTGGGTACATTTTCAGGACTTGATTTTTCAGATTCTTCTAAAGTAAGCTTCTGAAAACTATCATAATTGTGACTAAAAGGTGGCGGAACAACATTATATCTCTTGACAAAACTAGGTTGTTCACCTTTTTCTTTAGCATCTCTAAGGTGACCCATCATAGTTCCTATGTCTCTCATTTTATTCAGTTTGCCACTTAGTTCAACAATTTGTACCCTAGAATCTGCTAATTCTTTATCCTTTTTAGCACTTTCTTTTACTACCCTCTCATAGTCTTCATCTAGCATTTGTTTTCTGCCTAGTAACTGTGCATATTCAACCCTAAGAGACTCAAACCTATCTTCTTCAGATTTTATCCGATTAA
Source organism: Erigeron breviscapus (assembly GCA_034093135.1). Lineage (NCBI taxonomy): Eukaryota > Viridiplantae > Streptophyta > Magnoliopsida > Asterales > Asteraceae > Erigeron > Erigeron breviscapus. The sequence continues at coordinate 33,802,475 of CM067170.1, read as the reverse complement.
GATATTCTTTAGCATGACCTTTATAAACCATTACGTCCGTTGCTAACTTAGTCCTATCACTAGTAGCATCATTCAGAAAGGTCTTTGTTGATTCAATCTCCTTTTTAAGAACAGTTACTTCGCTAGACAAACCTATGCTATGTTTACATACATTAATAAAAGATTGTAAAGAAAAACTTACCTGTTGCTCTGGTGCTTCAAGATTAGCTACAAAATTCACGAGCTCTTCTGTACTCAGATTGTCAGGTATCTCAATCTTTACATCTTTACCGTTTTTCTCAGTTTCCACAGTTTCATTAGCTTTAGTGGAAGCTTCTTCATTTTCAGCTCTTACTGGTTCTGATGGTTCAGGTTCCTCTTCTACCCTCTGATGAAAACTATCATGATCATCCGTGCTGGCATACAATGTATAGTCGAATGAATTATCAACAAGATCGTTCATTCCTCCATCAAAGTCTTGAATTTCTTCCATGAATGCATGATTCTGATCATCGGTACTAGTCGAACCCCAATTATACGTACCATCATTTTGAACAACCAAAGCTCTCGAGTTGTCCGTTTCTCCTGAGTTTCGGTTCCCAGTATTAGCATATTGACGACCTGAATTCTGACTTGCAATAGAACCACTCTGATTGAAGTTCTGACGGCCTGTAGCTGAACTGTTGTCCCGTCTTGGCCTCTGACATTCACGTGCAAAATGTCCAAAACCATCACAGTTGAAACACTTCACTTTAGTTTTATCAAACCCCACTTTGCCGTCTATAACCTTCCTTCCGGTTCTATCAGTGAATCGCTGAACTCTCAATGTTAGCATCGCCAATTGCCAGTTCAGATCCATTTCTTCCAGATCATCTGGATCAACTTGCTTGTAATCCTTCCTAACCAGATCAGGATCAGTCGTTTGTAGTTCTTCATCTTGAGGAGTCTTGGATGTACCTGCATCAGCAACATCACCTTGTCTTGATTCCTCCTGTTTGTCTATCAAATCCCACTTTGCCGTCTATGACCTTCCTTCCGGTTCTATCAGTGAATCGCTGAACTCTCAATGTTAGCATAGCCAATTGCCAGTTCAGATCCATTTCTTCCAGATCATCTGGATCAACTTGCTTGTAATCCTCCCTAACCAGATCAGGATCAGCCGTTTGTAGTTCTTCATCTTGAGGAGTCTTGGATGTACCTGCATCAGCAACATCACCTTGTCTTGCTCCTTGTTTTGGTCAAAAATTACCCAAGATAATCAACCTTGAAGACTTAGATCAATTATGTAACCAAACTTTCGTTCGTGAGGTTAAGGGCTTGTAAAATATGTTGAGTTTCAAAGATGCGTATTAAAGAAAAGATTTGTTAAAGAAAGATGTCGACTAAACAAGGATATAAAGGACAAAGATAATCGTAAATAAAGAACTAAGATGTATCGAAATAATGCAAAGGACAGAAAATAATGCTAGTTATGATAAATATCTAGTAATTAGCAAAATAAAAGTAAAGAGAAGGGAACAAGAACACCGAGATTTGTTGACGAGGAAAAGCCCTTAATCTTTTAAGGATCGCCGGCATAAAAACCCCGGGAGGAAACAATCGTCCATGCCTTTGTTCTTTTATTAATTATTGTTAAAATGATTACAATGGTGGAATTCGGTTGATCGATATAGCTAAGTGTGAGAATAGAGATGAGAATATTGAGAGTAGTGTGTGAATACAAGTGTGTAGCAAGTGAGTAAAAGATATCCTAGATCGATCAGCCTCATTCGTTTATATAGACCTAGATGCTAACTAACTATGCGAGTTTGTAGGGATCTTCCAGGTCTTCAGTATTTGAACGTTGGAGAGTATCTTGACCAGTCAAGTGAACGTTGAAGTATTTTCCTCATGCTGAAATCAACTTGAAGTCCGATTATGTTGGGAGACTAAGTCTTCTTTGCGTGTTGAAGATTAATCCCATGTGTGAAATCCTTTGTTTACCGTTGGAGATATTTTCCTTGGCTTTATATCGAATATTCTGGAATCTGCATGCTTATCTCATGTGGAAATGATAATAATAATTGAAACATAACGTTAGCAAAATATTAATAAGTTATCAGAATATTATCTATGTCAAGATCCTGATAAGTCAAGATCTTAAGCTTTCAAGATATTGGTACTTGAAATTTCACCCATAACAATTGTCCCCAAAGTTATTTTAATAAAAACATTTTTGTTGAAATAACTTTGAAACTTCTAGAGAAAGCTTTGACCGAAGTCAAACAGTTAATTTGAAACCATCTTAAAGATAAGACGCGTGGAACTTGGATAGCCAAGAGTTTTGATTTGATAGGTAACAACTTGACGGTTCATTTCTATCCTTTTACCCCTCTATATAAGCCAACAGTTTTATCATTTGTAAATCACAAACAATTTTTATCTTTCTCAAAAACACACTTTTTAAGATATGTCTTCTCTAAAATCTCTGGGCGATTTTCTTCAAGAGGTAGATTTCGAATACTTTTATTTTAATTATCTTATTGTTATTTCTTATTTATTCTTATGTTATTTTTCAGTCACTCACTGAACTCGATAAGAAACAAACTGTGAAGGATCAACTCAATGACGACATTATCAAGACGATGCAGTGTCTTATAAACTCCTACAAAGAGTCAGTCGAGGTTGAGAAAGAGATGGGTTTGGAAGTGAAGAACGGTTTAGAGGCCAAGATCAGAGTTTTAAACAATGCCTTGAGGGATCTTTGTATTGAGCTTGGTGCTACACAAGAAGAACTTAAAAACACGAGAGAAGAGTTAGGTCGGAAAATGTCAATCCTGGAAACGCTGAGGGAAACAAATCCTTCAGTCTACTGGGAAGTTCTTCTGTAGGTGTTTTTATGTTGTATGGGCGATGAAGGATATGATGACAAGGCCAGAGCCCATATTTTAGACTCTTTTGTAACGTAGATGTTTAGGAAGATGAAACCGCTTTCGAGCAGTTTTTTATGTAAATATATCTTTATGAATGAAAACTGTCTTTTGATCTATATTATTTCAATCTCGGAAATCAAAAGTGTTATTTAAGGGTAAAAATGGTAAATGACTAATAACTAAATGACGTCATGTGTCAGTTAATAATTAATTTTGACTTATTCGACCACTTAAACAGTAAGTAATCAAATCAACGCAATATTTAAAGAGTAAGATACTATAATCCCTAGTCTTGCAATATCTTTAATGATTGTCAGTCTCCACTTATTCCTGCATTAAAAACAATGTGTGTGGGACTGGAATGATTTCTGGAGGGGATTAAAATTAAGAAGGGAATTCTTAATTTTAAGATTCACTTAGGGACATTGGTGTTCAAGATATTGAGGGTGTCTCCATATCTTGAACTTGCTTGGGAGGCGTGGTTAGCCATTTTTGTGTGTTTGTGTAATGGGTGGCGTGGTTAGCCAATTTCGGGAGATCGATGGTAACATCGACAACCAACATAATTAATTTCGACGACCTTGGAATTTAACCCTTCAACCGTGAAATTAATTAACGTGCGACACGGGCGAATTTAAGAGAAGGTGAAAACCTTCAACCAAAAGTTGGCGTGAAAGCCAAAAGGTGAAGACCTTGTTCCACGTTGTAATGCATGTGTTTGTTGATGTTGATAGTTCTTCAAAGTCTACAAAGTAAATTCTTAGAAACTGACGTTAGCCATTTGGCTAACGCCACTCCGACGCTCAAGTCAGTATCATCATCTTAAAAAAAAATAAAAAATAAAAAAGATATAAAAGAGAAAGTAAAAGAAATCATACCTGATTTTGTCTAAAGACAAAATAAATTATACGTGATAAGTTTTGAGATGTATGGCGTTCCAAGCTCTTGGAACTAAAGTACCTTGTAGATCTTGAAGCCAATAAGATCCTTTTCCAGCCTCAGCCTCGATCAAATAAGGACCTTCCCATTTTGGATTCAATTTACCATCCGGTTTGGTTAAAACTTTCTTAAGAACCAAATCACCAACTTGGAATCGCATCTCAATCTTAAATTTTTATTATAAGACTTAGTGATTCGTTGTTGATAAGCTGTTATCCTTATCTTGGTCCTTTCTCTTATTTCATTTACAGCTTCTGGATCTTCGAGCAATAATTCTTTATTCTTCTCATAAGTTAATAAATTAACTCTAGCAGTAGGAAAATCCATTTCAGTAGGTAAAACTGCCTCAGCTCCAAAGACAAGTGAAAATGGCGTTTGTCCAGTGGCACTTTTCGAAGTCGTTCGATCAGCCCACAAGACAAATGGTAGCTCTTCAGCCCATTTTCCCTTTGCTTGTCCCAGTCTCTTCTTTAGATTATTCATAATAATCTTGTTGCTTGATTCCGCCTGGCCATTGGCTTGTGGATGGACTGGAGTAGAAGTAATCATCTTGATGCCCCATCTTTCACAGAAAGTTGTTGTCTTTTTTCCAATAAATTGTGATCCATTATCACAAATGATCTCGGCTGGTAATCCAAATCTTGTCAAGATGTTTCTCTTGATGAAAGATATGACATGTGTTTCATGTATCTTAGCATATGCTTCGGCTTCAATCCATTTTGAAAAATAATCTGTCATGGCTAGAAAATATTTTTTCCCAGCTAAAGATTCTTTCATTGGCCCAACAATATCCATTCCCCATTTCATGAATGGCCAAGGTGATAGAACTGGATACATGGGTTCTGCTGGCTGATGATAAATGTTGCTATGCCTTTGACAAGCATCACATTTCTTTGCATATTCTTCAGCATCTTGCTTCATTGTAGGCCAATAATAACCCGTTCTCAAGATCTTTGAATATAAAGATCTTCCAGCTGTGTGATTTCCACATTCTCCTTCGTGTATATCCTTAAGAACCTCACTTGGTCTCAGGATGTTCTAAGCATCTAAGATATGGTCCTGCAAGAGACTTTCTATACAAAATACCATTGATCATAGAATAATGTGCTGTTTTCATACGAAAGGATTTTGGGTTTTCATCTTTAGGAATTGTCCCATTATTAATATATTCAATTATTGGTGTAATCCATGAAATTGATTGTCCCCAGAATTTTCAGCTTCCTCATTTTGAATAGCTAATATATTAGTTGATTCTTTCTCTATGGCAGGGTATAATACATGAATTATAGGGATTTTAGTATCCGGTGACATCTTAAGTGTTGATCCTAGATTTGCTAAAGGCATCAGCTTTGGTATTTTCTTCTCTAGGCACTTGTTCTATGTCAAACAAATCAAAACTTTCTGCTAGTTTCTTTACTATTTCTAAATATTGCATTAATTTTTCACCTTTCGCAGCATATGTTCCATTAAAATGATTAGCTAAAAGTAAAGAATCTACATATACCTTAAGATTTCTAATGTTCATATCTTTAGCTAATTGCATACCAGAAATTAAAGCTTCATATTCCGCTTCATTATTAGTGGCTATAAAATGACAATTCACTGCTTGGGGTATGATATCCCCCTGTGGCGATTTTAGTACGATACCTAATCCTATTCCTTTAACATTAGCTGCACCATCAGTATATAAAATCCATTTTTCAGTAGCTTCTTCTAACATTTTGACTTCTAAGTCTACTTCAGGTTGTAAATTCAGTACTAAAATCAGCCACAAAGTCGGCTAAAGCTTGGGATTTTATAGCAGTCCTAGGTTCATAAATTAGATTAAAAGCACTTAATTTCACAGACCATTTAGCCATTCTACCAGATACTTCAGGTTTTCTTAGCACACATTTTATAGGATAATTTGTCTTAAGCTTTTAGTAGATGCCATAACTAATGCAAGTATAAGTTTTTCGAGATGAGAGTACCTGGTTTCAGCGTCAATTAAACTTTTACTTACATAGTAAATCGGTTGTTGTTGTCCCTCTGCTTCTTTTACCAGAACGACGCTCACTGCATTTGATGAGACTGCCATATAAAGATATAGAGGCTCACCATCTTCAGGCTTCACCAGCAATGGTGGAGTAGATAGATACTTCTTTAATTCTTGAAAAGCTTCTTCTTGCTTTTCTCCCCATTCGAATTTTTTATTCTTCTTTAAGATGTCGTAAAATTCTTTACATCTGTCAGAAGATCTTGATATAAACCTATTCAAAGCTGCCAACCTCCCGGTCAACCTTTGAATATCTTTAGCATTCGATGGAGACTTCAGGTTCAAGATGGCTTTGATTTGTTCTGGACTTGCTTCAATTCCTCTTTTTGTGACCATATATCCCAGGAATTTTCCAGCGCCTACTCCGAAATTGCACTTTGCAGGATTCAGCTTCATATTATACTTGTCCAGGATATTGAATGCTACTTCAAGATCTTTCAAGTGATCTTCAGCTTTCTTGGATTTGACCACCATGTCGTCTATATAGACTTCCATCGTATCCCCAGTTGGTCTTTGAACATCATGTTGACTAGTCTCTGATATGTTGCACCTGCATTTTTAAGACCAAATGGCATAGCAATATAACAATAAATACCTGTCGGGGTCATGAAGGCAGTAGCTTCTTGATCTTCAGGCTCCATTTGAATCTGTTGAAATCCAGAAGAAGCATCCATAAACGTGAGCATCTCGTGACCAGAAGTTGCATCGACCATGGCATCAATATGTGGTAGTGGAAATGGATCTTTCGGGCAAGCTTTATTGAGATCTGTGAAGTCTACACAAACTCTCCATTTTCCATTTTTCTTTTGCACCACCACCACGTTTGCAAGCCATTCAGGGAATTTTACTTCCCTTATCATTTTTGCTTTCAATAATCTTTCCACATCTTCTTGAATAATAGCGTTTCTTTCTGGAGCGAATTTCCTTCTTTTTTGTTGAATCGGTTTGAAACTTTTATCAATTCCAAGCTTGTGTGTAATAACATCTTTAGATATTCCTGTCATATCTTCTTGCTTCCAAGCAAAAGTCTTCATTCTGGTTTTTAGAAAGTCAGTGAGTTTGACTTCTAATTCTTTTGAAATTTTTGCCCCCACCAATACTTTAATGTTGGGATCTTCAGGAACCAGAATAATTTCTTTAACATCCTGCTCCTCTGGCTCAATAACATCGAAGATCCTCTTCTGTAATTGCTATTGTGAAGTCGACTTTGCTGCTGACTTCATGGTGACCACTCCCCAAGGTGTTGGTAGTTTAACACATTGGTGATAGGTTGATGGCACTGCCTTCATTTCATGAATCCAAGGCCTGCCCAAGATGATATTGCAGCCTGGGAGAGAATCGACGACGCAAAATTTCTGCATGGAATTAATTCCTCCAACATATACTGGCAGCTTAATTTCACCAACAGTATATTTGGTCTCGCCACTGAATCCAATCAAAGGTGTCGCCTTGCCAGCGATATCTTCCTCAGAAATGTCCATTCTCTTCAATGTTTCCAGTTTGATGATATTTACTGAACTTCCATTGTCTATTAAAATCCTGCGAACATAATGGTTAGCAATAAATAAAGTGACAACCAAACCGTCATGGTGAGGTTCCAGTATGTCATCAAAGTCGTCTTCTTCAAAAGACACAAAATCTGAATCCGAGATTGAAGTCTTCTTTACGCCTCTTTCTCCTTTTTCTGACTTGCTTTGCTTAGCAAATCTCTTAGCTGCTGAATATGTTGTCCCACATACTTCTGACCCTCCAGATATTGTATTAATTACTCTTGCATCTGGTGGTGGAGAGTCAGCTTTTTGAGTTGGCTTGGCCTTTGAGAAATCCATGCCTTCAACATCTTTAGCCTTCTTTCTTCCAAAGAGTTCTGTGAGATATCCTTTAGCTATAAGAGTGGAGATCTCCCTTCTTAACATCTTGCAATCTTCAGTGAGATGACCGAAGTCTTCGTGATATGCACACCATTGGCTAGGATCCTTCTTTTTGAAATAAGAATCATTTTTCTTCTGTGGCCATCTTACTTTGTCTCCAAGATCTCTAAGCGCCATTATAATGCCAGGTGTACCAACTGAAAAATAGTATGTTGAAAGAGCAGGATAATCAACCCCATCATCTTCTTCGACTGCATTAACTTGATTATCGACATGTCTTGTGTAAGGTTTGTTTCTTGGCTTGAACACTGGAGTTTCCGCCTTCCGATTTGGACGATCATATGATAAAGCTTCCAATTTTGAAGAAGTTAATTCATTTTCTTCAAGCCTTATAAATCTTGCAGCCCTTGCTTTTGCCTCGTCCAAATTTCTGCATGGTGTCATTATAAGATCTTCTTGGAACTTGGATCCTAGTTTGAGACCTCTCTGCAAAGCTTGAATAGCGGTCAACATATCTAATTTCGGAATATTAAGTGATTCTTTCGTAAACCTAGTCATAAAATCTCTAAGTGATTCATTAGGTTTTTGAGTGATTTTATAAAGGTCATCAGTCAATTTTTCAAAGGTTCTACTACAAGAAAATTGACTATAAAATAAATTAGTTAAATCTGCGAAAGAGTTAATAGATAAAGGAGGCAAACTCTGCAGCCATTTTAAGGCTGATCCAGAAAGTGTAGATCCAAAGCTTCTACATAAGCAAGCTTCTTTTAGGTTGGAGGAATGGGCACAGTCTCCATCTTCTCCAAGTATAGTGCTATATGCTCTTGAGGATCTGTAGTTCCATCATATGGCTTCATATTTGGAACTTGAAACTTCTTTGGGATCTCCACGTTAGCAATCCTGTCACCATATCTGTTGATAAGGTAGGATGCTGGGTTGACCTCTGGAATTGGATTACAGAATCCAGGAACGCTAGAGATCATATCTTTGACCCTGCGATGGATTAGTAAAACCAAACGAACTAGTAAAATTATTAGAATTATGTAAACCTGCACCCATGGTCGCAGATGTCCCAGCAGCCTGAGTGTTTTGTGGAATATTGCTCCCAAAATTCGGAGTTGCAGTTGGGAAGGACGTGCTTTGTGGTGCAGATCCAGGGGCTGCAGATGCTCCTGGAGTTGAAAATAGATTTCTTGGAGTGAATGATGGTCCATTCTCTGAAATCCTGGACTCCAAGATCTTAAATTGAGCCTGATTAAATTCCTGATTTGTCTTAATTGTGTCGTTAAGATTCTGCAAAATAGTAAATAGGTTAGGCATGTTATCAGAATTAATATTTTGAGAAGCATCTCTAGATCCAATATTAAATGGGTCTGGATAGCCCTCAGAATTATAAAATCTCGATCGTTCTGTTCGGCCAGATCCAGTGTTAAATTGAGACGAAATTCCCGCAGGAATGTCTCCAGCAGCATTAAAATCAGTGGCCTGATCAGCAGGTCCCTTGTCTTTGTTTTGATTCGGATTCGAGGTGTTATTCCTGTTTCTTCGATACGAATTATTCCCTAGGAGTGACCATCATAGAAGAAGAAATAGTAGGAGCAGTTTGTGAAGAGTTAGTTGGTTGAGTCGACATTTTCGGAATTAATTTCAGAAAATTGGTTTTCTTTGATAAAAATTGAAAATTTTAATCGATTGAAAGCACCTTTTGCCCCACGGTGGGCGCCAAATTGTTTTGGTCAAAAATTACCCAAGATAATCAACCTTGAAGACTTAGATCAATTATGTAACCAAACTTTCGTTTGTGAGGTTAAGGGCTTGTAAAATATGTTGAGTTTCAAAGATGCGTATTAAAGAAAAGATTTGTTAAAGAAAGATGTCGACTAAACAAGGATATAAAGGACAAAGATAATCATAAATAAAGAACTAAGATGTATCGAAATAATGCAAAGGACAGAAAATAATGCTAGTTATGATAAATATCTAGTAATTAGCAAAATAAAAGTAAAGAGAAGGGAACAAGAACACCGAGATTTGTTAACGAGGAAAAGCCCTTAATCCTTTAAGGATCGCCGGCATAAAAACCCTGGGAGGAAGCAATCGTCCCTGCCTTTGTTCTTTTATTAATGGTTGTTAAAATGTTTACAATGGTGGAATTCGGTTGATCGATATGCTAAGTGTGAGAATAAGATGAGAATATTGAGAGCAGTGTGTGAATACAAGTGTGTAGCAAGTGAGTAAAAGATATCCTAGATCGATCAGCCTCATTCGTTTATATAGACCTAGATGCTAACTAACTATGCGAGTTTGTAGGGATCTTCCAGGTCTTCAGTATTTGAACGTTGGAGAGTATCTTGACCAGTCAAGTGAACGTTGAAGTATTTTCCTCATGCTGAAATCAACTTGAAGTCCGATTATGTTGGGAGACTGAGTCTTCTTTGCGTGTTGAAGATTAATCCCATGTGTGAAATCCTTTGTTTACCGTTGGAGATATTTTCCTTGGCTTTATATCGAATATTCTGGAATCTGCATACTTAACTCATGTGGAAATGATAATAATATTTGAAACATAACGTTAGCAAAATATCAACAAGTCATCAGAATATTCATCTTCAAGACCTGATGTGTCTCAATTTATACATATTTCACACATCTTATTTGGACGATTTATACTCGTTTTGTAGCCATTTATACTTGTTTTGCGGCGTTATGTTGTTTGCTAGTGGTTTCAGGTCTACAGCAAATACATTGCGCTAACGGATGAAGCACGATGAAGAACGAAGTTGAAATGGAAATTCTGGGTCACATCGCGACGCGACCAAGATCTCTCACGGCGCGATCCTTCAAAATCTCATCGCGGCGCGAGACCTGGGTCACGACGCGACAAAAATCCCTGCATTGAAATGCTCCAGTTTTGGCAACTCGCGGCGCGACCTGGCAACTCACGGCGCGATTGAGCAACCTAACCTGAATCTTGTGTTCGATCCTAGTCTTGCCAGTTAGCTATATTACATACGAATGGGTACACTGCCCGTAAGTGTGTTGTAGTCAGTTAGCGGTAGATCTTGTTATAAATTTTTAAACTAGATTTCACACATCAAGTTTTTGGCGCCGCTGCCGGGGATTGATTTTAAGTACTTTTGGTTAAGATTCTGTGAATCGATCCTTTTTCGTGCTTTGCACGGAGAAGTTACTTGCTTTATTTTATTTTAGTTTTGCTTTAATTGTACCTCAGGTGCTATTAAGGTTTTGTTTGTTGTGTTGTGTTCGCAGATTATTTTTAGGTAGTGGATGAGCACTCGAGCTTCTGGGAAACCATTAGTGAAGGCCACATCTAACCCCGAAAAACTCAAAAAGCGCACCAAAACACAATCATCACAACCGTCATCATCCGAACCATTTTACATAGACACCACTCCTAGACCCAAACCCAACCACATACTTCACGAGACTTATTACGAGTCGGGAAGTAACGAGTGGGGTTACCATTCCGAAAAAGAAGAACCACTTTCCGATAAAACACCTACTCCACCCGAATCACCAAAACCGGACATCAACATGGCGGTCAACAAAATCCACCCGATCTTTTTCACACTAAAATCGAGGACCTTCCTCGAACCATACCAACTTCTCGCCAATCGGCCATTCGAGCTCCCGAAATTGACACTTTCACGGTGAAAGGTAACCATTTGCAAATGGTTAAGGATTTGTGCTTTGACGGAAGGCATAAAAGAGATCCTCATGAACATCTTGACAAGTTCGAGATGATTTGCAATCTATTCAACTATGGGGAAAATCAGGGCGACAACGTCAAGATGAAGCTTTTTCCTATGTCTCTCACGGGAGAGGCTCACAAATGGTTAAAGGGGTTAGCACCGGATAGTTTGATTACTTGGGGTGCGGTTAGGGAAGCTTTGATTGAGAGATTCTTTCTGGCTAATCGGGAAAGAGAGCTTATACTTGTAATTCGATCTTTTAGGCAAGATGAGGATGAGTCTATTGTTGAAGCATGGTTAAGAATGAAAGATCTTTTGTGGGAATGTCCCGGGCATGGGGTGAGTGACACCGAAATTGTGGGGATCTTCTTGGATGGGATGAATAGGGAAAGTTATGAGAAGATGGTGATGACTTGTGGAGGTAGTATTAGTTACAAGACCTCAAGTGAGCTTTGGAAAATGTTTGAGGATATGGCAAAAGCTCAAGTATCTAGGTCATCGAATAGAGATAGGAGGTCACGTAGGGTAGTGGCTAGAGTTGATGAAGGTGAAACATCCGAAGTAATTTCTGAAATTCGGGCACTTTCAAACCGAATGGATGAAAGGTTCTCTATGGTGGAGAACAACTTTGGTGGGCTAGAGCGGGATGTGAAGATTATGGCCGGGGGATGTACTCATTGTGGAGGGCCACACCATCCCGATGAGTGTGATTCGGTAGCTCAAGAAGATGTGAATTTTGTTCAAAATCAACGTCAAGGCCAATATCAACCTCTTTTTCAACGGGGTGGCAATTATCAAGGCCGATATCAAGGTAACTCTTCTAACTCTTCTAATTCTTATTCTAACAATCGTGGTGGCAATTTTCAAAATAGGTGGCAAAAGGATGATAATCATGGCGCGCCTAATCAACAACAACCACCATCACCTCCCAAGAAAGATGACAATGGGGAGGAAGGATCACCTCTCATGGCCATGATGGCCAAATTCCTTGATAAGCAAGAAAAGAGGAAGAGGCTCAAGAGAAGCGAAATGCTTCAATGGAGAACTATTCCAAGCTTTTGAATGACAAGATTGGGGGGTTGCATGACAAGATAGACATTAGCAATCGCAACAACCACGCTTTGATTTCCAACTTGGAAAAGAGGATTGATAGAATGGGAAATCAACAAAGGCAACCGGGTACTCTTCCAAGCAATACCCAACAAAACCCGAATCAAGAGAAAGGCTCATGGAGGAATGGGGATGACAAGTACAAAGGACCCCAACACCGGAATGAAACCGTTAATGCCATCACTACACGGTCCGGGAAGGTAATTACTCCTCCTATTGATAATTCTTGTGTTTCTAATGTTTCTCCTCAGGTTGGGCAGTTTGATGAAGAGTTGGATGATGAGGTAGAGTTAGAGTCACCGCCGGTGGTGACTACTCCGGTTCCTAAAGCCACACCAATCAAGGAACCCGAAGTGAAGCCATACAAGCCCAAGATTCCTTTCCCTCAACGCTTGAGGAAGGAAAAGATTCAAGACCAATACAACAAGTTCTTTGACATGATCAAGACGGTGACAATCAATGTGCTGTTAGTTGATCTCATTTCGGGCATGCCTAACTATGCCAAGTTCATCAAAGAACTTGTGACGGACAAAAAGAAGCTTGATGAAGCAAAGGCAACTTTCCTCAATGAAGAATGCTCGGCGGTCATCCGAAACAAGCTTCCACCTAAGCTTTCGGATCCAGGGAGTTTTCTTATCACTTGTACTTTTGGTAGAAAATTGTCTTATAAGGCGTTGGCCGACCTTGGGGCAAGCATCAACTTGATGCCATATTCAGTTTTTAGAAAGCTTTCTTTGGGGAAATTGAAGCCCACTAAAATGAGCATCCGCCTTGCGGATCATTCTTTTCAATACCCATTGGGGGTGGCCGAAAACTTGCTAGTGCAAGTAGGCCAATTTGTCTTTCCGGTCGATTTTGTTATTTTGGAAATGGAGGAGGACACCAAGGTGCCTCTCATTTTGGGCCGACCATTCTTATATACCGCGGATGCTATCATTCGGGTAAAGGACAAGGAAATTTCCTTGGGTGTCGGGGAAGACCGAATTGTTTTTAAAATTGAAAAAGCTTTGCAACATTCTTATTCTTCCAATGACACTTGTTTTAAGATTGATGTTATAGATAATGCGGTTGAATTGGAGATGTTGGAGCTTGTTGGAATTGATGGTGAAGAAAATGATGATAGCTTGGCTAGCATTGGAGAGGGAGATGTCACTAGTGACCAAGTTGAAGAGATTGAAGAGATTTTGGCACTAAGCATGGATGACACTCCATTGGAGGAAGAGGGGTTTGAAGAAATTGAACGAATTCCAAGTAATAAGCTGCCCACTTCCATTGATAATCCCCCTACGGATTTAGAGCTCAAGCCATTACCCGATCACTTGGAGTATGCATTTCTGGAAGGTACATCTCTACTCCCCGTTGTTATCTCCTCATCACTTTCGGGTGAGGAGAAAGGTAAGCTCATGACCATACTTAAGGCCCATAAAAAGGCTTTTGCATGGAAGACATCCGATATACCCGGGATAAGCCCCGATTTTTGCAAACACAAAATCAATTTAATTGAAAATGTGAAACCGGTAATTCAAAGGCAAAGAAGGCTTAATCCAAACATGAAAGATGTTGTGAAAAAAGAGATTGTCAAATTACTTGATGCGGGTATAATCTTTCCTATATCGGATAGTCCATGGGTTAGTCCGGTACATTGTGTGCCAAAGAAGGGTGGGATGACCGTTGTCACAAATGAAAAGAATGAATTGGTCCCAACTAGAACGGTCACCGGTTGGAGAGTTTGTATTGATTACCGTAAGTTGAATGAGGCCACCAAAAAGGACCATTTTCCTTTACCCTTCATGGACCAAATGCTTGAAAGATTGGCGGGTAATGAATTCTTTTGTTTTCTAGATGGTTTTTCCGGGTACTTCCAAATACCCATTGATCCTAATGACCAAGAGAAAACAACTTTTACTTGTCCTTTTGGAACTTATGCTTATAGTCGCATGCCTTTTGGTTTATGTAATGCACCGGGCACTTTTCAAAGATGCATGTTGGCTATTTTTCAAGATATGATTGAAACTTCCATGGAAGTTTTCATGGATGATTTTTCGGTATTTGGTGATTCTTTTGAAAGTTGTTTGAAAATTTTGGATAAAATGCTTGAAAGATGTGAAAAAGCACATTTGGTGCTTAATTGGGAAAAATGCCATTTTATGGTCAAAGAGGGCATTGTGTTGGGTCACAAAGTGTCAAGGGCGGGTCTTGAGGTTGACAAGGCTAAAATTGATGTCATGACTAAATTACCTCCACCCACAAATGTGAAGTCGGTAAGAAGTTTTCTAGGTCATGCCGGGTTTTACCGGCGGTTCATCAAAGATTTTTCTAAAATCACAAGGCCTATGACTAGATTGTTGGAAAAAGATGTTCCCTTTGAGTTTAATGAAGAATATCATTGACTAATGCTCCAATCATGACTTCACCCAATTGGTCTTTACCATTTGAACTTATGTGTGATGCTAGTGACTTTGCTTTGGGGGCCGTTCTTGGCCAAAGGGATGAGAAGCATTTTCGTCCCATCTATTTTGCTAGCAAAACCCTTAACCCCGCCCAACAAAACTATACCGTAACCGAGAAGGAATTGTTGGCGGTGGTGTATGCTTTTGATAAGTTTAGACCTTACTTGGTGTTGAATAAGACCATTGTGTTCACCGATCATTCGGCTTTGAAGTACTTGTTCTCGAAACAAGATGCTAAACCTCGCTTACTTCGTTGGGTCTTGCTTTTGCAAGAATTTGATATTGAAATCAAAGACAAAAGTGGGGCTGAAAATGTTGCGCCGACCACTTGAGTAGGCTCGAAAACCCTCACCTTGAGGAGTTGAAGGAGCATGAGATTAATGATTCATTTCCCGATGAGTTTTTGATGCAGGTGGAGGATGAAGAAGCACCTTGGTACGCCGATATTGCTAACTATTTATGTGCAGGAATTTTGCCAAAGGGATGGACTTCTCAACAAAGGAAAAAGTTCTTTTCCGAAATCAAGCATTACTTTTGGGAGGAGCCATATTTGTTCAAGGTGTGTGCGGATGGGATGATAAGAAGGTGCATTTGGGGTGGTGAGACTAGAAAGATTTTGGATGAAATGCTTGAAAGATTGGCGGGTAATGAATTCTTTTGTTTTCTAGATGGTTTTTCCGGGTACTTCCAAATACCCATTGATCCTAATGACCAAGAGAAAACAACTTTTACTTGTCCTTTTGGAACTTATGCTTATAGTCGCATGCCTTTTGGTTTATGTAATGCACCGGGCACTTTTCAAAGATGCATGTTGGCTATTTTTCAAGATATGATTGAAACTTCCATGGAAGTTTTCATGGATGATTTTTCGGTATTTGGTGACTCTTTTGAAAGTTGTTTGAAAAATTTGGATAAAATGCTTGAAAGATGTGAAAAAGCACATTTGGTGCTTAATTGGGAAAAATGCCATTTTATGGTCAAAGAGGGCATTGTGTTGGGTCACAAAGTGTCAAGGGCGGGTCTTGAGGTTGACAAGGCTAAAATTGATGTCATGACTAAATTACCTCCACCCACAAATGTGAAGTCGGTAAGAAGTTTTCTAGGTCATGCCGGGTTTTACCGGCGGTTCATCAAAGATTTTTCTAAAATCACAAGGCCTATGACTAGATTGTTGGAAAAAGATGTTCCCTTTGAGTTTAATGAAGAATGTCACAAATTGACGAACGCTCCAATCATGACTTCACCCACTTGGTCTCTACCATTTGAACTTATGTGTGATGCGAGCGATTTCGCTTTGGGGGCCGTTCTTGGCCAAAGGGATGGACTTCTCAACAAAGGAAAAAGTTCTTTTCCGAAATCAAGCATTACTTTTGGGAGGAGCCATATTTGTTCAAGGTGTGTGCGGATGGGATGATAAGAAGGTGCATTTGGGGTGGTGAGACTAGAAAGATTTTGGATGAATGCCACTATGGACCAACCGGTGGGCATTATGGGCCATCGGTGACGGGAAAGAAAGTGTTTGATGCGGGTTTCTATTGGCCTACAATTTTCAAAGAGGCTCAAACACTAGTTGAGACATGTGATGCATGTCAAAGGCAAGGAACTATCACAAAAAGAGATGAAATGCCCCAACAATCTATTCAAGTTTGTGAAGTCTTTTGACAACCATCAATTGGCGAAAGTCTTGAAGAGATATGGGGTTACTCATCGTTTCTCAACTTCCTATCACCCACAAACTAGTGGGCAAGTTGAGAACACCAACCGTGCTTTGAAGAGAATACTTGAGAAGACCGTTGATGGAAACCCTAAATCATGGTCAAAGAAGTTGGATGATGCTCTTTGGGCATTTCGCACGGCTTTCAAGACTCCCATTGGCACCACACCATACCGTCTCCTCTATGGCAAGACTTGCCACTTACCGGTGGAAATTGAGCACAAGGCATATTGGGCCTTGAAACATTGCAACATGGATTTGATAGAAGCCGGTGAAACGAGAATGTTGCAACTTCATGAGCTTGATGAGCTTAGACATGGTGCCTACGATAATTCGTTGTTGTACAAAGAAAGAACAAAGTGTGGCACGACAAGAAGCTCAAAAGAAAGGATTTCAAGGCGGGGGATAAGGTATTGTTGTTTCTCTCTAAGTTCAAAATCCACCAACCCAAGCTCACATCTAGGTGGAATGGACCGTTTGTTGTCAAGCATGTATATCCCTCGGGATATGTCGAGTTGTTTAGAGAGATGGAAGCTCGTTCATTGTAAATGGACATCGGTTAAAGCTCTACCATGAAGAAGAAGTTGGGGAGGGAGCCTTGGTTGAGAAGCTCTAACTTTTCTTTTGAAGAACAAGGTTTGATCGAGTCAAGCTAATGACTCGTAAATAAATAGAGCGCTTCTCGGGAGGCAACCCGTGTGTTTTTATCATTTTTAGTTGTTTTCAGTAGTTTTGTTCTATTTTTGTGTTATTTGTTGAGAATCACAGGTGAGAAATGATTTGGGGTGAACCGGTATGTGCAAAAGTGTGTTAACAAGCCAAAAATCTGAGAAAAAGCAGCAGATCGCGGCGCGACCAGACCTCGCGGCGCGAGATTGGAGATTTTCGAGCAATTTTGGACAGAGAAATTTCTCGCGGCGCGAAGCTTGGGATCTCGCGACGCGATGGGGCATTTTCAACGTGATCGCGGCGCGACCAGTCTCACTCGCGGCGCGATAGGGGCGGCCAGGTAAGTATTCTTTTCTTTTAATATTAAAATCGAAAAAAATAAAATAAGGGACTTAAAAGCAAACAAGCAGGGCCGATCTATCTATCTTCTTCTCTATCTATCTATTCTCATTCTATTCTTTCTTTTTCTTGACTTCTTTTCTCCCAAAACACACACACACACACACGATCTAAACACACATACACTTAGGGTTTGTGATTCTTCTTCTCTTTTCTTCTCCTTTTCACTCCTCCATCTCCATTCCATCATCATCATGTCAAGAGGGGTAAGTTTTCTTCTCTTTTCTTTTTAATTTTATTTCAATTAAATTAGGGTTTATTTATTTTCTTTAATTTTCTTTCAATTAATGTTTGTTAATTACTTAGATAAGTTAGTATTGTTGTTTATTATGCTTAGGATTGATTAATTTTGCAAGAATCTTAGAAAAACCTAATTAGGGTTCATAACTTTGAATTTGGGGCTTTTTAAGATTTAATCATCCTTTTGTTCTTTTAATTTAAATTAGTTAATGCATCTTTAATTATTCATAAAACCCATTCAGAAAAATCCAAAAAAAAAAAAAAAATCTGGAAAATTGCAGAATCGCGGCGCGAGTGGGAGTCCTCGCGGCGTGAGATTTTGACCTGTTTGACCGTTTTCGCCGTTTGTCTGTCTTAGCCTTTCGTGATTGTTTCCATTTGCTTCCTCTGACTTATTTAGTACATTTTGAATGTTTTTGCAGAAACAACCGGTTGGCCAAAAATACGAGGGATGGGTGTGGCCAAACAACTATCAATTTGACTATGTCGATGATAGTTACACACCACCTACTGCTCCTGCAAGTAAAACATACAGGTTACTCAAGACACAAACACATCCTTGGCTGCAATTCAAGGATGTTCCAAAGGCGGAACGCCAAGTATTTTTGAACCGGTTGGCGGAAATCCAGGACTACGAGTTGATTTCCCCTCGTACAATGGACTGGCAGATAATTCGTGATGCGCTCCTTGATGACTACTTTGAAGATAGGTTTAGGACAGAATATATTGATGATGAAACAGGTTGGGTAGCGAACATCGATATGTGGAAAAGGGTCTTTGAGTTGAACAAACCGGCTAAACTGGAATGGTGCCAGGAATTCTACTCATCTCTCAGAGTGGGATTTCTACCTGTTGAGGACATTAGTGAGGATCGAGTGATCCACTTTAGATTAGGTGGCAAGCAGCGCCATTGCACGATTCCAGAGTTTGGTTATTTATGTGGGATGTTTGAGAAAAATGAGTTTAATGATGGTTTGGTTCAGTCTTTCTTGGAAAAGAGCATTCTGGACACTTCACATTTTGATGATGGGGTGAGCTTTCATGAGTATTGGAATAGGATCTCAGGGAAGCCTTCGTTTAGCTCGGGGGTAAGCAAGGTATCGGACATTAGGTCCAAAAAGTTGAGGCTTTTGCATAAAATGATAACATACTCTTTCATTCATCGGGGCAATGCAAATGATAAAGTGTGTAGTGATGATTTGTGGTTGCTCAGGCAGTTTCAGGAGTTCACTCCCACCAGATATGGTTGTGCTCCTTATATCCTGGCCCGCCACATGCAAAAGCACCGGGAGCACAGGTATTATGTGGTCACTTCGTGACCTCGATCATGGAGAGGTTGGGCATGGCAAACACTAGTGAGGGGAGGAGAGTTTCTGATATTGAGCCCACCACTATATGGATCCATGTGTTTCGGTCAAAAATTACCTAAGATAATTTTAGAAAGGATTTTAGACAACTCAAGTACCGAAGATTTGTAAGTGGGGTTTGGTGTTTAAGGATCTTCAAATAAAAGTAAAGTTTTCTTAAGAATAATGACTAAAACTAAGAGTTTTTATTATAAAGAGTTTTATGAAAGCCTTTGAGACAGAAATACTTTGAGTAACTAAGAAAACTGTTGAAGATTAAAGCTAAATACTTAAAATTAAAGCAAGGATCTTAAAGAAAAAACGAAAAGCACAACGACACCAGAATTTTGTTGACGAGGAAAAACCCTTGATCCAATTAAGAGATCTTAGGTAAAAAAACCCCGGGAGGATTCAATCGACCCTTCCTTGTTCTTTTATTATTTTGGTTGATTACAATACAATGAGGGTGAGAGTGATTTGATCGAGCTAATGAACGAAAAAGAAAGCAAGTATGTAGTGAATATGTATGTGTGAATACAAGTGTGTGTGCAGATATCCTAATCTCGATCAATCACCTCGTATTTATAATAGAGATTCCTAACTAACTATCCGAAAAATCTGGGATCCTCCGTGTGATATTGTTCAACGTGCTGAAGATCAAAAGTGAACGTTGAGTCTTCTTTGACACGTTTATTCTTCAAGTCTGTTGCGATATCCAAGGGATTGCACGTTTCTTTTCTTCCTTAAGAGGCTGGATAAGTGTAGATATTTATTTTCGACCGTTAGCTTGTTCCTGAATATCCTGAATAATGATCCTTAACTCAGGATCCTGCAAAATACAAAAAGCATTATCGTGTACAACAAAATTACATGTTAGTAATATCTTTAATCAGGATCATAGTTATAGAAAATCTGACCCCAAACAATTGTCCCCAAATTTATATTTATCCTTTCATGAATTAAATATAAATTTCTTAGTCGTATACTAGAAGCATCCTAACTAGTGTTGTAACTAGGCTTTATTGCATATCCCATCGGTTTTAATATCCAAAGGCGCGTTGCAGAGTGATCAGTCAGGCCATGATGTGTAAAATTAATTTACTCGCCTTGATAACCTATCACTTTGTCCCCCACGACTACTTATCCTTCCGCCTATTTAAATTCCCAAATCTTCAACCGTCTCACATAAATCTCCCATTTCATCTTTTCAAAAATCTTTTATCTCTTCAAAACATTTTCCTTTCCACTTCAAAAACTTTTCTTTTCAAAAATGGCGTCTTCATCTTCTACCCCTGTTTGGAAAAACAAGGTAAAATTACTTTTTATAAAAGTTATTTTTTCTTTTCCCTTTAACCGTTCTTATTTTTGCAGCATCTTGAAGAGATCATCAAGCGATGTGAAGAACAAGCGAAACTAAATGACAAGCTTCTTATGGACATCAACTTCTGCTTCCTGTCGTCCAAAGCTATCTGCGAATCTCATCAGGAACTCACCATAGAGATTATCAGCAAGTGGGGTGATGATCTCCATGCCTTAAGAGAAGAAATCCTTCAAACTTATGACGAGATTAACCGGACCCACGAAGATCTGAGGACTGCTAAGAATGACATGGCCTACTTGAAGTCGGTGGTGTCGATCTTGAAGAAGAAGTACCCCGATGTCAACGACAGCATTGCAGATGAGATCCTTCGAGGCGGGTCATATTTTTAGGGTTTCTAGGTTTTGGAGTGGACAATGATAGATGGGATGAAAAGGCTTAAGTCCACTAGTCTTAGTTTAGTAGTAGTTTGTACATATAGGTCTTTTGTAAACTACTACTTATTCGGTACTAAATGAAATCAGTCTTTTGTTAATGTATGCGTACCTTTACTTCCATTCCTCAAGCATAACCTGCATATTCCACAAAGATTTAGAGTTTTGAACCACATACCTTTGTGACGATCAACATTTATCAATCCTTATTCTTCAAGTCTGTTGCGATATCCAAGGGATTGCACGTTTCTTTTCTTCCTTAAGAGGCTGGATAAGTGTAGATATTTATTTTCGACCGTTAGCTTGTTCCTGAATATCCTGAATAATGATCCTTAACTCAGGATCCTGCAAAATACAAAAAGCATTATCGTGTACAACAAAATTACATGTTAGTAATATCTTTAATCAGGATCATAGTTATAGAAAATCTGACCCCAAACACACCGAGTTAAAGAAGGCACGGTTGATGACTCGGGCGAGTGATTTGGGGACTGAAACGGAGGATGTGCAGGAGCCGGCGGCTCAGAGACAGAGGGTGGATTTTCCACCCCAGGAGCAGCAGCCCCTAACCCTTACCCTTATGATTTTGCAGGTTGGGGATCTTCGCTTGATCAGATCCTCAGCAGCAGCAGCCCAGTTGGGCAGGCCCGAGTTCGAGCGCAGCAGGCACTAGAGGGACGCTGGGGACGCTCAGGAGATGCCCCAGTTTGGGACATATAGACATACGACTGGGGAGCGCTACTCGGGGCCCGCCTTTGATTTCTACCGGGGTATCTTTGGAGAGCCAGCCGATCCTGATGCTGGTGATGGTGTTCCTTCTTCTCATGACATGGATGAGAATTGATCTACTCTATCTTCTTTCTATTTTCTAGAACTTTTGAGACATTGCACTTTGTTTTCTTTCAATTTGGTTGTAATTCCGCCGTTTAGGCGATGAGACATTTGTAGTTGTTTCTTGTATTTCCTTTTATTATGAACTATGTAGTGGTTTGGTATTTTGCTTTTGGTGATTGTCAGGTGATTATTTCGAGTTTGCAAGTTGATTTGTGAGAGAATGCTTTTGGAATTTTTGGAACAAACAAGCGGGTTTATGCTGGCAGTCAGTTCAGCACCCACTTAATTTTTGGCTTCAACTTTGCAATGGTGAATTCGTGCTTTCACCCGGAGGTTTTTCATTGTTCCTTTCTACATTTTGCATTTTTCCCTTTTCCCATTATTTGCCTTAGTTATTCGTCCATTGAGGACAATGTACAACTTAAGTGTGGGGAGGGGGATGGTAAATTGGAAAAATGAAAATTTTTGAAGTTTCCTTCCTTTACTAGCATTTTGGTTATGTTTTTAAATTTTTGAGGCTATAGGTTTTGTGCAAAGACGAGAAATGAGGTAAACTTGGATTTTGCTAATCTAGGATAGAACTTGAGATTGTTTACCTTTAGCTTTCCTTTCCTAGTGCTTGTGGCATTTCATCGTTCCAAGGGGTCATAGGCTTGTTCCGAACTTCAAATAATCTAGGTTGCTTGCGAATTGTACCTTAATGATGAACCTAATGTGAATAATAGCTTCACTAGATGATGTATTGGTAGGCACCGCTTGAGGTTTTCCATTTGAATTTTGCAACTTGTGTGCATGAAAAGCTTGAAATGTATTAAATATGCTTGTGGTAATTTGACTTAACATATGGTTTGCACACCGGATGTCGGTCCTTAATTCTTATGTTATAGGTTGTGGCTCTAGTCATTATGTTTGGTCTTTATATCGGGGTGTCTAGGGTGCTTCGGCATCAAACGGGTGGCACATGTGGGAATGCGCATAATCTTTTTCCAATAGTCTAATGCTAATGTGGTCTTTGAGATTCGAACAAGTAAGTCCTTGGGGTAACTTCGTTTTACCTAGCTCACCTAAAGCTTCCAACTTGGGATGGGTTGGCAGAAAGTTCGCTACACGGGTCTCATCGAAAATCACGGGTGTTAAATTATAAAACTTTTTATTCTCACATGTGTTTGTGTTTAGAGCATGGTCTCTGGATATGCAACCCAACCTTGAGTTCTAGCGTATGTCTCTTAACGATACTTACGTATCCGTAGCGAACCGCTGGCCGGACGCTTAAAGTACACTTTCGTATGATCACCTGATGTGTGGATAGAGTTGCAATTCTAGACCGTAGGAGTATGTTTTGTCAAGGGACTCATAAGTATACTGTAATGAAAACCTAATGGAAACCCAATGGCGTGAGTGTTTAAGTGGACAAATATACCAATAATCATTGTGGAATATTGCTTATGTTGCCAATAATAATTGTGATGCTTGCTAGTAGATTGTATGCTTAGTAGGAACAAGCTTAAGGTCAATTGGAATGATAGAAATGTTAAAGAGGTGAACACAAGCATAGGGAGGATTCTAATTGTAACCGAAAGATGGTTTTGCTCTAGATTAGTCGAATTTTCTGATTTCGTCTTAAACTTTGCTCATTAGTTTTTAAATGCATTTGCTTTTGGTATTCAACACCGCTTGGTTGGAAACTTCCGGATTAATCATAATTGTTTGTGACATTTTGTTTGGTTTTTGAGATTGGTTTAAGTGCATACTTGCTTGAGGGCAAGCAAGGTTTAAGTGTGGGGAGGTTTGATGTGTCTCAATTTATACATATTTCACACATCTTATTTGGACGATTTATACTCGTTTTGTAGCCATTTATACTTGTTTTGTGGTGCGTTATGTTGTTTGCTAGTGGTTTCAGGTCTACAGCAGGTACATTGCTCATAAATGGTAGAAAATAGCTTAAGAATGGTCCATATGCACTAACGGATGAAGCACGATGAAGAACGAAGCTGAAATGCGAAATCTGAGCAGATCGCGCGGACCAAGACACTCGCGGCGCGAGTCAGCATAAATCCTCCTTCGCGGCGCGAGACCAGGGAATCACGACGCGACAAAATTCTCTGTGTAAAAGTGCTCCAGTTTTGGCATACCTCGCGGCGCGATTCGGAGCTGGTCTGACGGATTTTCTCTCTCCTGGGGTATAAATACCAGCCCCCACTCAACCCTAAACCTAATCTTGGATACTTCAGCTCACCCACTTAATTAGCAGCCGTTTTTGAGGGTTTTTCATCTACTCCAACTATTTTGAAGACTTGAAGATTAATTTTGGCTCTTGTTACTTATTGTAGCTCGATTGTAACCTCGATTTGGATTATTACTCTATATTTGGTACATTATGTTCTCCTTTTTATTTGAATCTTTAGCTCTTTTCATTATGAGTAGCTAAATCTTTATACATCTATGAAGATGAAGTGAAACAATTAGTTATGGTTGCATAATATTTTGAATTCAAGTTGGTTTTACTTAACATTTTGTCAAGATCTTAATGAAGTGATTTCTTTTACTTAATCTTGTGTTCTTGGTGGTATTTGTGTTTTTCGATAGTGGTACTAGTTGAATACAAGTATTATTTTAGTTGTTTGTCTATGAACAACTCTTGCTAGGTCATGGTATGATAGTAAAGATACAAGTTTAATAGAAATTACTTTGTTAAGTGGATTTAACGGTTGGTGGTACCACGTTTCTTTCACAAGATAAAATTGTTATTTAAATAATCAAACAAACTAGTTAGTTCAAGGAATTGTAATAGGGTTGGTGGTACCACTTGTTGCAAGAAATTGAATTGATTAGGTGATTGAGTCGATTTTACAAACTAGGTGCACCCGTTTGTGCTTTTGTCTTATCACGATTATTATCACCAACATATATGAATTTTGAGCTTAACCCATATGCAACCTAGACTTTTTGTGGAGCGGATTCGACATAGATGGCTTTTTAATTATTTGTTTACAACTCAAACTCTTTTCGTGTGCTCTCGCTAATACCGGTTGAGTACTTTTACTTACTTGTTAATTATTTAGCTTTCAAAACGCAAAGTGACAACTCGGTCACAAACCAAACTTTCTCTTGATTTACATTTTTACAACCTTTAGTACAACATTCAGTCCTTGTGTTCGATCCTGGTCTTGCCAGTTAGCTATATTACATACGAACGGGTACACTGCCCGTAAGTGTGTTGTAGTCAGTTAGCGGTAGATCTTGTTATAAATTTTTAAACTAGATTTCACACATCAATCCTCATAAGTCAAATCTTAAGCTTTCAAGATATTGTACTCGAAATTTCACCCATAACAATTCCCATGTATACAACTACCTCTCTGTTTGTTTTCTCTTTTTGTTGTTCTTGCTGGTTACGATCTTTAGCAGCATCAGGGTCATCATTAGGATCATGTCTTCTTTTTGTCCTAAGTTCATCTCCCCTGCAGTCTAGATCTAATGAATATCCCTTCTTCTTTAAGACTCTGTTAACAACTTTCTCTAAGTCTTCTTTTGGGATTTCAAAACCAGCATCAACTGCCTCTGCTGTGTCACTGTCAAGTCTGATCTGATCTTCTTCAGTCTGTCAACTGTTCTGTTCAGACGATTTCTATCTTTATCAGCTTGAAGTCTTTCCTTTTCAAAATCTGCAGCCATTTTCTTTATCAGCTTATGCATATCTGACATTTCCTTGGCATGCTTCTTCTTTTCATTATTCAGCTCATCTTTCATGGTGTTCATCTTTCCTTCTAACACCTTCATCTTGCCCTTGAGCTCTCCTATCATCACTTCTGGAGGAACTCTTAAGCTAGACAAGCTTGATGAAATAAGAGTTAGATCAGGATTCTTAACCGAATCCTTCATAACATAAGGAAAAGGAATTTTAGGAACATTTTTAATAAACCTTTGAGTTCCTGTAGACACTTGAGGCTCTAATGGGATAGTCTGTCTTGGCACTGCGATCTCTCTAGCAGTCTGACTTGAAGCAGCAGTAGCAGATACACTTCGTG
This sequence comes from Erigeron breviscapus, assembly GCA_034093135.1. Taxonomy (NCBI): domain Eukaryota; kingdom Viridiplantae; phylum Streptophyta; class Magnoliopsida; order Asterales; family Asteraceae; genus Erigeron; species Erigeron breviscapus. The sequence goes on along the minus strand of CM067170.1, from coordinate 33,776,481 downwards.
CTATCTGTCTTGTACCTGTGTGCTTAGACGATGTACTCACAGCTTGACTTGACTTGGCTGTAGTCTTTGACTTCTTCTTCAGAGGAACTTCTTCTGTCTCTGGATCATAGTCAACATCATCATCTCTAGCTTTCTTCTTCTGTGGAGGTACCAATGGTCTTGCTACCATGTGTGATCGAACAGTAATCATCTCGAAACTTTTGTTACTGTCATCATCATCATCATCATTACCATCATCATCTGCTTCACTATCACCATCATTATCACTTTCTTCACTTGAACTTTCTGAAGCGGTGACCTTCTTTCCTTTATCAACTTGGTCATCAGCGATATTGCTAGTACCTACACCACTTGTTCCAACATTTGGTGTACTTGAATCCTGTACAACATCTGGATTCACTTCAGGTTGATCAGCAACAACATATCAGCCTGAGGTACTACAACTTCTTGTGCTTCAGCTTCTTGTACTTGTTCAACAACTTGTTCTTGTACAATAACTTGTTCTTGTACATTCTCTGCATCAGGAGCAGGTACTGGTTCCACCTGTCCCTCTTGCCAATGAATAATGAAATCATCACTTGGAGGTTGGTAATTTTCATTCACGATTGCACCAAACAAATCAACATCCTGTGCATTCGGATCACCATCATGCCTTTTGATCATGGCATTATAACCTCTCAACGTAACTGTATTCACCTTCCAATCTCCAGCAACTAACTCAACATTTGGAAGACGAGTAGTGATGATCTTCATAACGAATCTGGGAAACAAATAAAAACTGTTTACCCCTTTCGTAGAAATCTGCTTCCTGAACTCATGAAATATGTATTTGGAGAAACTATATGGCTTGTTGTAAACCAAAGCCACAATCTGAGATTGAATCTCCAAACTCATAGAATCAAAACCTGACTTCTTGCTACTTAAGCTCACAATCATCGCGTGAACTAAGTATCTCCATCTGCCATAAAAACTCTTCTTATACTTGGTCACAACATCTGGATCATCAACTCTAAATCCCATTCTCTAAAAGCACCATCTATTGTAACAACCCTCAAAATCCGACTAGGACAATCTACTTGGACTTATCTAGACATCTATCCCTAGAGGTTTATTAAGAGAATTGATCTTCTAGCCATTTAAGGCATAGTGATAATTGCCCTCTAGTTCAATGAAATACCATAGATGACTAGCTATCTTAGATTTGCCATGAACAATAACTATAATCATTCAAGACAATCTCAAGCTATAAATTAGTTCTAATTGAACTTGATGAAATGTCAATGAACCAAAAACTTCATTTCAAGAAGTCAAGTTATATAAATAATAATGTAAGACTCACAACTTGTGACAAAGTCAATAAATCTTACAAAATGTCCAACAATTTAATTAATCATGCCAATTAAAGTATATATGGTCATGAAAATAAAATGACTATCTCAAAAATATATTGATAAACCAATATGCACATAAAAGTGCTTGAATAATAATAATAAGTATATATATGTCCAATATAAATACAAGTTTATGATTAAGGGTTAAGTAACAAATTTATAAACATAAATTGTATGCATACACGTGCATATATACGGGTATATATATATAAATGGAACACATATTTGTAATTTTATATATATACTATATATATAAATGGAACACATATTTGTAATTTTAAAAGCAATACACAACTAGTAAGATAAATACTCATACATCCATCCATACACACAATATGTATACATAAACATGCAAAACAACTAACAAAAATTAAAATACAAATATATAAACACACATACACTTAATATACAACAAAATTTGAAAATCCCCTTCCTTTTTCCCTAACCCAAAACCGGCCTCCCCCTTCCCAAAACACCTTACCCAATCAAAAATCAACTACTCTTTTATTTCTTACACTTCCAATACACTACCTCACACAACACTCAACCTACACACTCTTACACTCCCCAAAAGACCACTTGTCCTTCCTAAACACTTTCATTCTTACACATATTCTCTCACACTCCATCTCTATTCTCTCTCATTTTCTTCTCTCAAAATTCTGCACTTTTCTTTCTATCATTTTCCTCTTCATCAAATTTTCGGTTCATTCACCACCCAAAATAAGGGTTAAATCTTAAGTAAATCAACTATAATAATAAGGTTTCAAGCTAGATCATTCAAGGGTGTGTTGAGGCAAGATAGGGAGCTCATTTTGGTGTCTTTTGGTCGTGGGTTTGCTGCCCAAAACAGTCCTCAAAAACCGATTCATCAAGGTTGATTTACAAACTCATTTACTAGTTTATCTCTTCTAATGTTCTTCTATCAAAAGACTTTTATAAAACTCATGTTTTTCTTCACTTTTCTTCTTAAAATACACTTAATGAGGGCATGTTGATAGAATCTTTCCTTTCATGCCATTGCATGTCAAGATCTAGAGGAAAGATTCAAGGATTCAACTCAAATAAGACCCAAAAGTGATGGTTTATGAGAAAGCTTTCAAACTAGTTGATGGATCTTCATAAAATTCGATTTGTGTTGATATAGATGGAACATATTTCTGAGATTTTACATAAACAAACTTATTTGATGTTGCATGAAAGATTGTTTAAGAGATTTGAATATAAAATGGTTAGATGATTACATGCATTTACTTTTTGGGGTGATTTTTGCAAGAACTAAGTTTAATGATTAAGTTTTGTTTAAATTCAGTTTTAGTTGATGATTGATGATCTTGAAATTGTTAATAATCTGTATATTTGATGTTAAAATAACACAAAAGTGAATAACAAACATGTGAGAGGTGATTAAGAGTGTAAGATAAGCAAACTAAGTCATTGGTGAGTTGTTTGGACCCAAATACTTTCTGACAGAATTATTCTTCTGTCTTTGGACGGATAAACTGAACATGTGAGGGCCGTTTCAAGCAAAACTTTCAAAAAAGTTGTAGATAAATGAGTTAAGTTTAATCACCAACTGGAATCACTCAAAAATACCGAACCAAACAAAAGATATGATTTTTCTACTAAAACTGGTCAAAACTGCACTTTTGTCTAAACTTAAAATAAAATCATGGAATTTTTATTAAGAGTATAACCCAAAGAACTTTTATAAAACATTTTCATACACAAAACAGTGGCTGTTTTGACCACTTTCACTTATAAAAATATTTAGAGGTACTAAACATTCTTTATAAATTAAGCCAAAATTCACAAAATAAGTGGACACATATAGGTTGTTGTATAAAAATCAGGAGGGTCCAAATAATTAGCTTTAACCCCGAATTAGTGGCCAACATTTCATAAATCTGTTGTATAAAAACAGAAAATTTGTAAGTAATCTTATAACTTGTGTGATGGGCTATGTAATGAACTAAGGAGCCCATTAAGCACATAACCCAAATAAGGTTAAGTCCAATAACTAAATTAAGCCCAAGTCACTTAAAAGCCCATAACACTTAGGCCCAATTGGTAATGGCCATAACACTTAAACGAATTTCATAACCCGAGTAATCATAAGACATATCGAGAAATATGCGAGCTGAAGACAAGTGTAATCAAAGTAAAACAAAAGATAATTAAGTGAGATGGACATAAGTAATTCTGTTAACCAAACTATAAATTGATACCACAAATGCTAATTCATACTAAAATCGGTTACACACCCAATAATGAATAAGGATAACATAACTTAATATGACATTCCCATATGATAACCTAAGATGCCAAACGAAACCACAAATGAAGGCAAGTTACCGAAATTCTAACAACTTATAACTACATGTATAATGAAAGAGACCTTTTACACCATCACTCCCTACAACCAAAAAGATGCGAATATTAACAATACACTTGGATCCCATAATTAATGACAACATAATGAAAGTGGCATTTCTAAGTGATGGCTTAAGATAGGAACTTACGTATATTAGTCCTCTCGTAGGGATAGTCTTGGCTTGAAATGTGATTGAGGAATATGACGGATATATGATCAAGGAAGCGATAGATGGGAAGTACCCATTTTGGATAAGTGAATATAATATGCGGCATATCAAGGTGAGTCATAGCCCCCTTTCAAACTCTTTTATGTGTTTTACTTTCGGGGTGAAAAGCATGATAAATAAAATTGCTTTATATATACGAATGATTCTTGAAAGAATGATTATGAAATGGGATATATTGTATGTTCAATGTGTTATAAGTTATATGATGAGCTTGAGTTCTGTCAAACTGTATCACTTTGGTACACTACTATTAACTCCGAAAGGGGAGGCCTGTAGTTAGAGGGTTGCGCAACTAGGAGTCGTCTACTCACCCACTAAAATAGGTAACGGTGGAATGTTGGTTGCCTTTGTGGCCACCTTCATTGCCAGTCCGACCCGAGCGGTGCTCTAATCTACTTTATATTAGGCGGTCGTCTCCATGGCACGATCCCCTTCTATATAAATTGCACTTGATTGACAGCTTGTGCTATGAAATGAAATATTATGTTGGTTGGGACAGGAAATGGTCTTAGTAGTGGCTCAAGCATTTACTAATCAAATTATGCCTTTGGCTAAATATTATTGATTATTACTTATGGTTGGATATTATGGATTGAACATACGGTTTGGGTATTGGACCTCATATGGAATCTTGAAAGTTGTTGAAGTTGGCGATATTGAAATGTTGATGACCGAATGGTTTTGATGTATGACTAATCGATTTATATACTTTTTCTCTCACGATAAATTTGACAAATGAGAACTTTATAATTTACCATGGATTCTCAACTCTTTGAAATGACGTTATGGTATTTTGAAAACTTGATGGTTGGATATGGGAATTTTTGCCGATCATACGGTTTGGGTATGTTGATATCTAATAACATGTTTTCTAGGTGTTTAAAATGGTTAGGTAACGAGATTTACTTAAAAACCTATGCACTCACCAACTACGTTTTCGTAGTTGACACTTTTTCTTCATGCTTTTCAAGAATTAGCGTAAGCTTTGAGGAATTATATGCATCATGATTATTTGCATTGCACTTGGGAGTCAAGATCAAACCTTGTGATGGGCAATGGAATCCGCCTTGATCATTGTAGTATATCATCTCATGTATTTGTTATTTGTTTCGTGGACTCAATATCCAAGTATGGTAGACGTATTGTACTTGGGAATTGGTTCACATGCTTGTACATTGTAAAATTATTTTTATCAAATAAAGCTATGGTGAATGTTATCTATTATCCTTTGTTTTGAATACTCGACTTTCTGTACATCTCATCGTTCCGCCTTAGTTGGGGTGTTACAGAAAATGGTATCAGAGCTAAGGTTATAGAGAACATTGGGGTTCCTCCGGGAATTCCAAAACTATAGCCACTTTTCAAAACGAATTTTTGTAGTCGAGTCGAGCATAAGGTTAAGCGGATTAGTTTGAGCTTTACATGGTAGGACCATAATTAAACGTAGAGTCATGAATCTACGTTTAATTATGAGAGAACCATGTAAAACTCAAACGGCCACTTGGACTTATGTTCAAAAGGATTCCTTTTCAAAAAAAAAAAAAAAAATCTTAATTAAATCCATTTTTATGAGCATACGTGTTGCATTTAGACATTCACCTAAGCATATATAATGATTCGAGATTTGCTTTATGTAAGGATTATGCTAGTCTAGTAGGATTCCCCCTTATGCACATCAAAATTGAAATGAATCTAAGATTGAAAGATACTCATTGATACATGCTATTCTATGCTATGACATGCGAATGTGGGCATGATTTGATTGCAATGTGAAAGTTTATAATGTGCAATGTGAAAGTTTATAATGTGCAATGTGAAAGTTGTAATGTGCAATGTGAAAGTTTGTAATATGCAATGTGAAAGTTTGGAATGTGCAATGTGGAAATTATGTGAGGAATGCATGCGTAAAAGCTTTATGACTTATGATGTAGAACTCTGAGTAGCATATGCACTTTAAAATGATGAGAATACTATGAGACATGAAATCTTTTCTGGGGCATGACTTGTTTAAACTATAAGGCAATAAGATTGATTAATTATGATTGATTTGAAAGAGAATATGAGCACGACGAGTTGATAGGAAATTTTATGGGCAATAGAGATATGAAAGCCTTCACCCATAAGATTGAGCTACTTGAAAACTAGCGCGTAAATATTGCGATGATTAAGTAGTCATGTCTTACTATGAAGATAATTATCATGCCCTAAGGTTGAGCTATTTAAGGACTAGAGCATAGATGATTTAATGATTATATAGTTGTGCCTTATTATTGAGATAGTTATTATGCTCTAAGATTTGACTATTGAGAACTAGTATTTGCTAGATATGATGATAATGTGGTTAGTCCTTACTATTAAGACAGATATTGCGTGTTGAGACTTGACCGCTTGAGAACTAGTGATTTCCCCTGAGAAATTCATTATGAAAATTAGATATCTTCTAAGTATAAAAGTTGTTATTAAGTACTCCTCCAATCCAGTATTTGTTCACTTGTGCTCTTTTTGAAAATCATCCCACATCCTATTGCCTATGACGTCACTATTCCTTATGGACATACGACAACGCGATATCATCAGTGGAGCATCTTCCCACGAACGTTGGATGATATGCCTTGAGAATTGCAGTCCCAAGATATGACGCGACTGTATCCTCTTAGAAACTACGCATAACCTTTGTATTTGATCTGAGATGGTGCGGAACATATGGAAACATCGGATGAAGTTGGAGGCTTGTGAAGGGCGAGCGGTATTAAAGCCAAAATACGATTCGACGACGCTGGTAGAACACATTCCGACATACATTCTAGACGACACATTCTGGGGATTGTAGCCTCGAAATTTAGCGCGATATCTCTATTCTAACACGCGTACAAGAATAGTTATCCATACTATCTAAGTCGGTGCGATATATATTGACGAACTGAAAGTTGGAGTCCATTGGGCAACGAAAGACATAGAAGTGATTTCTTTAACTCGCGCAAGGAGTCAAGTTCGAGCCTTAATGATTCTTTTGCCTTTGTATATCTTATTTCATTCAGTCGAAACCAAATTCTATATCCTTGATATTCTTGATTATTCAAAGTAACGATCACCACCGCCTCAGCAATAACGAAATCGAGTAAGTAGTACTCCGCTCTCGCTGCGACATCAATGGATGCGAAAGACGTTCAGACAGCAGTTGTCAGTACGTGGAATACTTGGGATAACTATATAGCATAGAAGATGCTATTGGGTCACGTACATAACGTAGGACGTGGAAGATATATTGTGTGTCAATCAAAGTATAAGGAAGCAAATTTTCACAAGCGACGTTGAAGCAATCCGTTTAACTCACCTAAAAATATTAATTTGAGTTGTCGTCTTATTCTCACTATGAACTCTTACTCCCCACTTCCACATTGAAGCTAGCCAAGTGAATTTCGACAATCTTGAGGACCAAACACGATGAAAGCATGGTTCTTCTTATTTTCCAAAGATTTACGATTCCCTTGATCCACGGATGACTCGACGCAACACCTGAAAGTGGTGAGACCAAATAACTAACACCACCCACTCGCAACGACGTTAAGAGAAGGACCCACTCGATACAAGGAAGTTCAGAAAACTAGTGAGTTAGAGAAGTATAGTATAGAAGATACTATAGACTAGTATACCCAATGAAAGCGATGCCTTGGATATGGTCTACATGTGAGCGAGTGTAGAGGAAATTGAACTGAGGCCTCAAATTGGTGAAGGAATTGAAGGTCCTTCTATCCATGTAAAAATGGAGCCTCGGCGGCAATTAGAAGAAATTCCAGAGTTACCGTTGGAGCGAAGATGTAATTAAGGAGGATAAGAAGTAATATAAGAATTATGTGACCCCCGTGATTTGAAGATAAATGAAAAATGATTTGGGACTACTCTGGAGGACAAGAGTAGTTACAAGTAGGATTAGGAAATCTGGCGAATTGAAGGTCGTCGAGAATGATGAGAGGATTTGGAGAATTGAAGACCATCAAGGAAGGCGAGACGAAGTGAAAAGTAGGAAATCCCTTACATTTTTCCTTGAGGAAAAATGTTAAGGGGGTAATCACAGCAAAGGTAGATACTCGAACAAGGAGTATGAAGTGCAAGATTATACCTTATCTTTCAAGAAGAGTTATTCACTAGCATCATTGAAGGTGATGTGGAGTAGAAGTCAAGGCACATACTACCACAACGATCAAGGAAGTTGGTCGCTGAACTAAGTTTCAAACAACTAACAAACTCCGTGAAGAACTAGTTATGGAATGTTTGAACGGAAGGGTGATAAGGATAATTCGCATCTGTGATGAGTTAGGATCAAAGGATCCGTATCACCATGATCTGACAAGTACCCTGAGATAACTTCAAGGACTAGCGACTGCACGTGTGTCATTCAAAGATGACAATTACTCTAGTCAGAAATGGATCCGAGTGGCGAAACGGTAAGGAGTATGGTGACCCATAAGAAAACGAAAGGAAAATGGAGGGAACCAAATGGTTGAGAAAAAGACGAAGTAACCGATGTTCACCTAAATTATGTTACATTACAATTCCTAAGAACATTAGGTTAGTGAAATTGCAAAGAAGCATAGTTTAGAAAGCTGAAAATGGACATGAAGCTTTTGAAAGCAAGGTAATTGGAAGTTTTGTAGAGGTCATAAGAACCTAAGAAGGATAGCTTTTAAGAAAAGGTTCATACCAATGAGGACTTGAAGTGTTTGTGTTGCCAAGATGGTGGTGATATGATTATTTGTGAGCATAAGGATTGTGTAAATCCTATCGCGAGGAATGCGTAGGGATAGAAGAGAAATGGAAGAGGTTATATGTGCAATGTTAAAAAGGAGTTTAGTCGGCAATATGTCATAGATGGTAGTACTTTCACATTAAAAAGGAAGAATTTAAGGTGCCATAAAACGATTTGAAAGCCAATATCGGCAAGAGCAAGAGAAATTAGTAACGATGTGACTTAGCGAATAACAAAAAAGGCGACTTTGGGAAAATAAGGACGAAGTTGAAAGACAAAGGTGAGTATGAGGAGTAAGATGGAACTATCATCAACCAATTCATGATTTCCTTGCACGCCATAAAATAACAAAGACAACACTAGAAAACCCTAAAATGAGGTACTACGAAGATGTACCATCGCAATTTTAGTGCAACTTGGCATAATGGGTTAGTATCACTCTTGTTAAGGGGGTAATCCCTTAACAAGTGATTATTCACAAACAAAGTCAATACGTTCAAGTACCGGCAAGCATGTCGAACGTCAAACCAAAGAAAGATGAAAGTAGGCGAGAAGCCAGTGGAGCGATTCTTTATTGGGAAAGCAAACGATAAAGGAAAGTACACAAAGTGACAATGGAAATGAGTAGCCACCAACGATCGATATTCCAACGTTTCTTATCGTTTTTATTGCAACTCACGCTACGAACCGTTTGCTCATTTTACACCTCCGTATTGACATTCTTATCATCAACCCATTATTTAGTATTGATCTAGGCAAGATTGACAGCCCACAACGATTACATACGATTAATCTCTAGTCGTCTCAAGAAGTGAGCGACATTCGTAACTTTTTCTTTTTCGAAGTTTCTAATCACGAGAAATGTTAGGGCACCAAGCAATGGATGCCCCCAACTACGGAGATCAAAAGCTCGTAAGTAACTAAAAAGGTGTCATGATGAAACCTATACGAACTCTCACATTTTGTACGTCTCCGTGAAGCTATCCTTATCGTCAATCTATTCATTTTATCACCGTGTGAACGAGCAAACTTCGAGGACGAAGTTTCTGTTAAGGGGGTAATGATGTAACAACCCTCAAAATCCGACTAGGACAATCTACTTGGACTTATCTAGACATCTATCCCTAGAGGTTTATTAAGAGAATTGATCTTCTAGCCATTTAAGGCATAGTGATAATTGCCCTCTAGTTCAATGAAATACCATAGATGACTAGCTATCTTAGATTTGCCATGAACAATAACTATAATCATTCAAGACAATCTCAAGTTATAAATTAGTTCTAATTGAACTTGATGAAATGTCAATGAACCAAAAACTTCATTTCAAGAAGTCAAGTTATATAAATAATAATGTAAGACTCACAACTTGTGACAAAGTCAATAAATCTTACAAAATGTCCAACAATTTAATTAATCATGCCAATTAAAGTATATATGGTCATGAAAATAAAATGACTATCTCAAAAATATATTGATAAACCAATATGCACATAAAAGTGCTTGAATAATAATAATGAGTATATATATGTCCAATATAAATACAAGTTTATGATTAAGGGTTAAGTAACAAATTTATAAACATAAATTGTATGCATACACGTGCATACTTACACATATTCTCTCACACTCCATCTCTTTCTCTCTCATTTTCTTCTCTCAAAATTCTGCACTTTTCTTTCATCTTCATCATTTTCGGTTCACATCACCCAAATAAAGGGTTAAATCATAAGTAAATCAACTATAATAATAAGGTTTCAAGCTAGATCAATCAAGGGTGTGTTGAGGCAAGATAGGGAGCTCATTTTGGTGTCTTTTGGTCGTGGGTTTGCTGCCCAAAACAGTCCTCAAAAACCGATTCATCAAGGTTGATTTACAAACTCATTTACTAGTTTATCTCTTCTAATGTTCTTCTATCAAAAGACTTTTATAAAACTCATGTTTTTCTTCACTTTTCTTCTTGAGAATACACTTAATGAGGGCATGTTGATAGAATCTTTCCTTTCATGCCTTTGCATGTCAAGATCTAGAGGAAGATTCAAGGATTCAACTCAAATAAGACCCAAAAGTGATGGTTCATGAGAAAGCTTTCAAACTAGTTGATGGATCTTCATAAAATTCGATTTTTGTTGATATAGATGGAACATATTTTCTGTGATTTTCATAAATAAACTTATTTTGATGTTGCATGAAAGATTTGATAAGAGATTTGAACATAAAATGGTTAGATGATTACATGCATTTCACTTTTTGGGTGATTTTTGCAAGAACTAAGTTTAATGATTAAGTTTTGTTTAAATTCAGTTTTAGTTGATGATTGATGATCTTGAAATTGTTAATAATCTGTATATTTGATGTTAAAATAACACAAAAAGTGAATAACAAACATGTGAGAGGTGATTAAGAGTGTAAGATAAGCAAACTAAGTCATTGGTGAGTTGTTTGGACCCAAATACTTTCTGACAGAATCCATCTTCTGTCTTGGAACGGTAAAATGAACATGTGAGGGCCGTTTCAAGAAAAACTTTCAAAATAAAAGTTGTAGATAAATGAGTTAAGTTTAATTACCAACTGGAATCACTCAAAAATACCGAACCAAACAAAAGATATGATTTTTCTACTAAAACTGGTCAAAACTGCACTTTTGTCTGAATATTTTATCAACTTTAACAATTTTATCTCCTAAAATATAAAGTCCCAGGAGGCCATACTCTGTGGAAAGTGGGTTCAATGTGTCCTAAACTTAAAATAAAATCATGGAATTTTTATTAAGAGTATAACCCAAAGAACTTTTATAAAACATTTTCATACACAAAACAGTGGCTGTTTTGACCACTTTCACTTATAAAAATAATTAGAGGTACTAAACATTCTTTATAAATTAAGCCAAAATTCACATATAAGTGGACACATATAATTGTAGACAACATAAAAAGTGGCATTTCTAAGTGATGGCTTAAGATAGGAACTTACGTATATTAGTCCTCTCGTAGGGATAGTCTTGGCTTGAAATGTGATTGAGGAATATGACGGATATATGATCAAGGAAAGTAGATGGGAAGTACCCATTTTGGATAAGTGAATATAATATGCGGCATATCAAGGTGAGTCATAACCCCCTTTCAAACTCTTTTATGTGTTTTACTTTCGGGGTGAAAAGCATGATAAATAAAATTGCATTATATATATGAATGATTCTTGAAAGAATGATTATGAAATGGGATATATTGTATGTTCAATGTGTTATAAGTTATATGATGAGCTTGAGTTCTGTCAAACTATATCACTTCGGTACACTACTATTAACTCCGAAAGGGGAGGCCTGTAGTTAGAGGGTTGCGCAACTAGGAGTCGTCCACTCACCTACTAAAATAGGTAACGGTGGAATGTTGGTTGCCTTTGTGGCCACTTTCATTGCCAGTCCGACCCGAGCGGTGCTCTAATCTACTTTATATTAGGCGGTCGTCTCCATGGCACGATCCCCTTCTTTATAAATTGCACTTGATTGACAGCTTGTGCTATGAAATGAAATATTATGTTGGTTGGGACAGGAAATGGTCTTAGTAGTGGCTCAAGCATTTACTAATCAAATTATGCATTTGGCTAAATATTATTGATATTATTTATGGTTGGATATTATGAATTGAACATACGGTTTGGTTATTGGACCTCATATGGAATCTTGAAAGTTGTTGAAGTTGGCGATATTGAAATGTTGATGACCGAATGGTTTGATGTATGATTAATCGATTTATATACTTTTTCTCTCACGATAAATTTGACAAATGAGAACTTTATAATTTACCATGGATTCTCAACTCTTTGAAATGACATTATGGTATTTTGAAAACTTGATGGTTTGATATGGGAATTTTTGCCGATCATACGGTTTGGGTATGTTGATATCTAATAACATGTTTTCTAAGTGTTTAAAATGGTTAAGTAACGAGATTTATAAAAACCTATGCACTCACCAACTACGTTTTCGTAGTTGACACTTTTTCTTCATGCTTTTCAGGAATTAGCGTAAGCTTTGAGGAATTATATGCATCATGATTATTTGCATTGCACTTGGGAGTCAAGATCAAACCTTGTGATGGGCAATGGAATCCGCCTTGATCATTGTAGTATATCATCTCATGTATTTGTTATTTGTTCCGTGGACTCAATATCCAAGTATGGTAGACGTATTGTACTTGGGAATTGGTTCACATGCTTGTACATTGTAAAATTATTTTTATCAAATAAAGCTATGGTGAATGTATCTATTATCCTTTGTTTTGAATACTCGATTTCTGTACATCTCATCGTTCCGCCTTAGTTGGGGTGTTACATCAACAGCTCTGTCGAACATAACGACACCTTCAGCTCCTCCTTCTTGAATATCAGTACCCAAGAGTAACATCTATTGAAGGTCAGCTGGCGAGAACTGGATTGGAGTCTGATTAACACTTGTCTCAATGACATTAGTGCTCTTCACATATCTTGCATTATTCCAGAATTGAGTAATCAAGTCTTGATCCAAAACCTGTGAATAAGTAAGAACTTCACGAAGTCTCGATCTTCTCAGAAATCGAAAAATCTCGTGATATCTCTGAGTTTTTGGCTGGTCTTCACTCAGGTTTAGTACATAGTTATGCTCAGGTGTAAAGATTCTTGCCATTTCTGTAAAAATAAATAAACATCGTTATTAGAATAAAAACGACATTATCTATATAACAATTAAGCATAAACGACATAAATAACACAAGCATGACTTTAACTTTCAAAATTATTACTTGCTTAAATAATTTTCTAAGTTATGAGTTCTAAAAGCATTCTATTAACTTATATTAATCATGTTTTAACTTTCTGACTTAATTTTCGTTCTTTTTTCAATTTTTCAGGTGAAGTTCGAATGAGACAAGGCTCGATTGAGGTTTGAGCCTCGTTTGGGATTCGAGGTTCGTTTCAGGCTTAAGCCTCGTTTGGGATTCGAGGTTCGTTTCAGCCGAAACGAGTTACTGTTCACCTTCTTCATTCTTTTGATCTCGAAAAACCCTAAAATCAACGAAAATTACATCAACATGATCTATATGGTTCGATTATCATGACCCTATGTTCGTTTTTGCCTAAAACTTAAAATCAAGGTCGAAAACCTAACTTTTAGTTCGAAAATTTTCTAAACCTTTTTCATGATTTCTAGTTAGCATGGCAACTACAACACGATTAAAACATATACCTAGATTCGGTTTTTATCAAGGATTACAAAGATATAATCAGAAAAACACGAAAATAAGTCTTGCTATAGGATCGAATCGAGGTCCGTATGAGTTTGTGTGTTTGTGTGTGTTTCTGAAACGAGGTTCGAATGGGAGCTTTGTGAAACGAGGCTCGTATGGTCGAATATATATAACCAACAATTTTGGGCCAGGTTCGTTTGAGCCCATCAAACGAACTTCATATGGGCTTAACCCAAAATGAGCTTCTAATCACACTTTCTCAAACGAGGTTCGAATGAGAATGCCCGTTTTAACCTGCACACCTAATCAACAATGATTAGTCTACACACTAAAACTCAAAATATTCCGGAAATTTGTAATGATACATATATAAAACCTGATATGCTTCAAAACACTTTTCCACGACCTTTTCAATGATAAACCTGTAATATGCTATAAAATAACATCTTTACATATTATCAAGGTTCAATACAATAAATCTTATACACTCCCCCTTAATTTATGATTTTACATAAAATTAATTGAGACATAAACGTATATAATTCATTAATACCACTGTAAAATAAAATACGAGTTAAAGCTGTTGTCAACGACTTTAAGACAACACAACTTTCTCTCAAATTCTGTACCCTTGTAAATCTATGCATATTCCGCATTCATTTACACTTGATATCAAAATTATTTCTGTTATCTGCACATCTCAACAAAAACATCAAATTCTCATAGATAAAATGACAAATAATATCATGAGCAAAGTCTTGTTCGTTGAATGCAACACTTAACATATTCTTAACAATCTTTCAATCTACCTATGGTCAAGGTCAAATCAATCACTGTCAAGAACATTTTCAGACTATTTGAAAACTTTTGAAATAAAACTTTATTCAAATTTCTTCAAATATCATTTACACAACCTTTCAAAATCAATTAACGATTAATTTTGAATCGTTTTTCCTTTACATAATAAATCCAATCCATGAACGGATCGTTAATAGTTTGCTCCAGTTATCTTGAGGTGCGAAATCCCTCACTATAACTTGGTGATTTACAACAAGCCTTCAGATTATCTGCTGCCTCGCAGATCTTCTCTAGGCTAGCGGAACAATCCTTTGACGACTTAACCTGCACTATATGCTCGAAATTTCGACAAATGTTCAACCCTAATCTCTGTTAGGGTTCGGTATGTATAGGGAACACCTCGACTTGGGCTTCAGCGAGTTAGCCTCGCAAATCCAGCCCAGCCCGTCATAAATGCGAGGTCGCATTTCTTGATTGGCATCGTATTTGTCCCTGCAAATACGAGGTCGTATTCCCATTGTGAATTGCGAGGTCGCAATTCACACTTAGCAAATTATTACACATTCAATACTTAAACTTAATCTAGTATTCTATGCATAATACAAAGTTCATTAATGACAATCACATTACAAAGACATATTACAATATAAGCTCAAACAATATAGACTGCTATTGACATAGACGTGCACTTACAGACTCCCCCTTGGCAATAGCTTCTAGACGTTAAAATAAATATGTCTTCGTCTTGTCTTTGTCATTAATCTACTTCTTCTGCTTCTTCTTGCTCTTGCTCTGCTCCTTCTCAGTCTTAGTCTCAAAATCAGAATCTGAATCTGACTCTGACTCTGAAGGAGTATGAGTGATACCTAACCTTCTCTTTTCTTGATCCCACATAGATCCTGGATCATAATAATAATCCGCAATCTCTGCCCTAGCTCTCATATGAGCTTCTGGATCATAACCAAGTCTCTTCTCCAGTCTCCTAACAATTATAGGATGCAAATCTGACCCGGTAGAAGTATTATTGGTAGAGTCGGTTTCGGTAGACTCATTATCCTGAGCACTAGCATTTTCAGCTTCAGGAGCAATAGCAACAGACTGCTCAGCCAAACCCTTACCCTTTTCTAATCGATCAACGTCAACATCTTCTGCTCGGCCAGATCCAGTGTTAAATTGAGACGAAATTCCCGCAGGAATGTCTCCAGCAGCATTAAAGTCAGTGGCCTGATCAGCAGGTCCCTTGTCTTTGTTTTGATTCGGATTCGAGTGTTATTCCTTGTTTCTTCGATACGAATTATTCCCTGAGAAGTGACATCATAGAAGAAGAAATAGCAGGAGTAGTTTGCGAGGAGTTAGTTGGTTGAGTCGACATTTTCGGAATTAATTTCGGAAAATTGGTTTTCTTTGATAAAAATTGAAAATTTTAATCGATTGAAAGCACCTTTTGCCCCACGGTGGGCGCCAAATTGTTTTGGTCAAAAATTACCCAAGATAATCAACCTTGAAGACTTAGATCAATTATGTAACCAAACTTTCGTTTGTGAGGTTAAGGGCTTGTAAAATATGTTGAGTTTCAAAGATGCGTATTAAAGAAAAGATTTGTTAAAGAAATATGTCGACTAAACAAGGATTAAAAGGATAAAGATAATCGTAAATAAAGAACTAAAATGTATCGAAATAATGCAAAGGACATAAAATAATGCTAGTTATGATAAAGATCTAGTAATTAGCAAAATAAAAGTAAAGAGAAGGGAACAAGAACACCGAGATTTGTTATCGAGGAAAAGCCCTTAATCCTTTAAGGATCGCCGGCATAAAAACCCTGGGAGGAAGCAATCGTCCCTGCCTTTGTTCTCTTATAATATTGTTAATTGAATGCATGTATGTTAGAAATCCAAAAATAGTGATAAATTGTAATCTAGAATAGAGGAATTTCTTGTGTTAAGTCATAGATAAATGATCACTAAGGTTGAGGGGCTAATTGTGACAATTAGCATAATTGTGTAATTAGACTATAAATAGCCCTCTCATACCTTAGAGATCATAACTTTCATAACCTTTGATAACATTTTCACACCTTAAATTCCAGATTAACACACAGTTGCTTAATTCTCTCTAAAAACACACACAAAACACCAAGAACACACACACTGAAAACCGCCATTGTTGGATTGAATTCAGTAGCTAAAATCGTGTTATAACAAGTGGTATCAGAGAGAAACATCAATCTGATGACGATCCATAACTGAATTCATTCACAATTTCATCAAAATCAAACTTCAATTTCAAATTCTGTTCGTCATTTTTCATACTTAACCAAATTTTTCTTCAAAAGTTCCAAGACGATCTTCTCAAAGATCGTTTCATTCCCAAGTTAATTCAAGATCGTTTTGTTTCCTGGATTAATCAAGATCGTTTCAATTCCTGTTTAACTCAAGATCGTTTCATTTCCAGTTCTTCTCAAAGATCGTTTCATTCCCAAG
Source organism: Erigeron breviscapus (assembly GCA_034093135.1). Lineage (NCBI taxonomy): Eukaryota > Viridiplantae > Streptophyta > Magnoliopsida > Asterales > Asteraceae > Erigeron > Erigeron breviscapus. Next base: position 33,759,240 of record CM067170.1, on the reverse strand, counting down.
TTAATTCAAGATCGTTCGTTTCCTGGATTAATCAAGATCGTTTCATTCCCAAGTTAATTCAAGATCGTTTCATTACGATTTTCTCAAGATCGTTTCATTTCCAGTTCTTCTCAAAGATCGTTTCATTCCCAAGTTAATTCAAGATCGTTTTGTTTCCTGGATTAATCAAGATCGTTTCAATTCCTGTTAAATCAAGATCGTTTCATTCCCAAGTTAATTCAAGATCGTTTCATTTCCATTCTTCTCAAGATCGTTTCATTCCCAAGTTAATTCAAGATCGTTTCATTTCATTCTTCTCAAGATCGTTTCATTTCCATTCTTCTCAAGATCGTTTCATTTCCAGTTCTTCTCATAAAGATCGTTTCATTCCCAAGTTAATTCAAGATCGTTTTGTTTCCTGGATTAATCAAGATCGTTTCAATTCCTGTTTAATCAAGATCGTTTCATTTCAAAGTTAATTCAAGATCGTTTTGTTTCCTGGATTAATCAAGATCGTTTCAATTCCTGTTTAATCAAGATCGTTTCATTTCCAGTTCTTCTCAAAGATCGTTTCATTCCCAAGTTAATTCAAGATCGTTTCGTTTCCTGGATTAATCAAGATCGTTTCATTCCCAAGTTAATTCAAGATCGTTTCATTCCAGTTAATCAAGATCGTTTCATTCCCAAGTTAATTCAAGATCGTTCGTTTCCTGGATTAATCAAGATCGTTTCATTCCCAAGTTAATTCAAGATCGTTTTGTTTCCATCTTCTCAAGATCGTTTCATTTCAGTTCTTCTCAAGATCGTTTCATTCATACTTAACCAAATTTCTCATAATATTACCTAAGACGATCTTCTCAAGATCGTTTCACATTTGTTCTTCAAGATCGTTTCAAGTTCTATACTTAACCAAATTTTCATTAAAATTCCAAGACGATCTTAATCAAAGACGATCTCACCCAGAACGACTCTGTCAAGATCGTTTCATTTCCAGTTCTTCTCAAAGATCGTTTCATTCCCAAGTTAATTCAAGATCGTTTTGTTTCCTGGATTAATCAAGATCGTTTCAATTCCTGTTTAAATCGTTTCATTCCCAAGTTAATTCAAGATCGTTTCATTCCCAGTTAATCAAGATCGTTTCATTCCCAAGTTAATTCAAGATCGTTTTGTTTCCTGGATTAATCAAGATCGTTTCATTTCCAGTTTTCTCAAGATCGTTTCATTCCAGTTAATTCAAGATCGTTTCATTCCCAAGTTAATTCAAGATCGTTTCATTTCCATTCTTCTCAAGATCGTTTCATTTCCAGTTCTTCTCAAGATCGTTTCAATTCATACTTAACCAAATTTCTCATAATATTACCTAAGACGATCTTCTCAAGATCGTTTCACATTTGTTCTTCAAGATCGTTTCAAGTTCTATACTTAACCAAATTTTCATTAAAATTCCAAGACGATCTTAATCAAAGACGATCTCACCCAGAACGACTCTGTCAAGATTGTTTCATTTCCAGTTCTTCTAAAAGATCGTTTCATTCCCAAGTTAATTCAAGATCGTTTCATTTCCTGGATCAATCAAGATCGTTTCATTTCCAGTTCTTCTCAAAGATCGTTTCATTCCCAAGTTAATTCAAGATCGTTTTGTTTCCTGGATTAATCAAGATCGTTTCAATTCCTGTTTAATCAAGATCGTTTCATTTCATAATCTTACCAAGATCGTTTCATTTGCAATAATAAATTCAAGTCAATTTTTCAAATCTAATCAATCTCTAATGGCTTCTCGTGAAGCATTGGCATTGGGTTCAGATACAAGACCTCCAGTTCTCTACCGTGGTTCTTACGGACTATGGAAGAAAAGATTTATGGACTATGTGGAAAGTCAGACAAATGGTCACATGATGAAAGATTCCATCCTTAACGGACTTGCCGTTCATCTCCATCCCACTACTGGTGCTATTATTCTGACTCCTGATCTGTTGAATGCTGAACAAAAGGATCGAACAGCTGCAGATAACAGAGCTAGGTCATGCCTATACAAAGCTCTACCGGATGAAATCTATGGCTCTGTTGATTCTTATGATACAGCCAAGGAGATATGGGATGAGGTGGCTAGACAGATGGAGGGAGCTGACGTGACTTCAACCATAAGATTGACAAATATTCTGACTGAGTTTGACAACTTCTCCAAATTACCTAATGAATCTCTTGAAGCTGTCTACTACAGATTCTGCAATGTCATAAATGAACTGAGGAAGAACAATGTCAAGAAAACAGAGATTGAGCTAAACATCAAATTCATCAAAGCTCTTGGTCCAGAATGGGAAGATTTTGGAACACAGATCAAGCAACATCAAAATCTAACCAAGTTCACCGTTCATACTCTTTATGAATCGTTCAAGCTCAATGAAAACCAAGTCCTAAGCAAAGCTTCATCGAACAAAATGCCAGAAGTTGTATCTTCTGATCCTTTGGCATTGATAGTTGAGAAGAAGATTTCTGAAGCTCTTAAAAGGCAAATGGTGGTTGTTTCTTCGTCTGATGAGGAGGGAGATGATGTGATGGCTACAAGAGATGGTGTTTCAGATGAACTATATCAAGCTCTTGCCGCGGTAACTAAGCATTTCAAGAAGAGATTTTACAAAGCGAGGCCAACAAACAACAATCTCCGCACTTCTTCAACAAGTGCATTTCCCAAGAAGGAACACTATCATCCAAGGAGCAATGAGCAAGGTGAAGCCAATGGATCAAGGTATGGTGAAAAGAAGGATGTTTATGAGAAACAAGCAGTTGAAAAGGGGAAGACATCAGACAAAAAGTGCTACAATTGTGGAATTCCTGGACACTTTGCTGTTGATTGCAAACAACCAAAAAAGCGGAACTATGAGTACTACAAGCAGAAGATGCTGTTAGCCAAACAAGTCGAAGCAGGACATGCATTGCTTGCCGAAGATGACAAATGGCTGTTGCTCACTGATGATGAAGATCAAGATCTCTCCGCTAATGTTTGCTATATGGCGAGATTGGCCAAGAACAAAGTCCTTGAAAAGAAAGCACTGATGATGAATACCCAGATGATGAGGTAAATCTCGACTCTACTTTTTCTTTGGTTAAAGACAAAGAGTCTTGTAGATTAGCTTTATCTAATTTAACAACTCATATCAGATCTTTAGCCAACAAAAATAAAAAATTGACAAATAGCATTTCATTTTCTAAAAGTGAATTTACAAAACTTCTTGAAGAACATTCAAAATTACTTTTTGAATATGATGCTATTAAACAAGATTTCAAGCTTACAAAGATAAGATGTTGGTTAAAGAATGTGAGTTGAATGTCTCTCCTGATTTTAAGTTATTACAAAAATGTCAAAATCTAGAAAAGACCATTCAAGATTTTGAAAAGACCAATCAAGATCTTGAAATTCAAAAGACCAATGAATGGCTTCGGGCAAATGCAAGACAAATGGATGTTGATATTCTCAATAAAAAGCTTCAAGAAGCTAAACCAAACAATGTTGAACTCGAAAGAAAGATTTCTGATTTAAACCATAATTGTTTTCTTAAAGGCATTGAGATTGAGAATCTTGAAAAACAAGTTGAGGAATTTAAAAAGAATATACTTTTCTATCAAGAAAAGCTATATAAAGTTGAACAAAATCCTCTCTTGAATTTCACTGCCTATTTCAACAAGTCAAAAATTGACAGAACAGAACTTCTTCTCGGGTTGGGATTTGAGAATATCACACCATTACAAAAGGCCAAAGAGGAAATTGAACCCCTGTATGATGAAAAATTCCTACGACTTGGTATGATACAACAATTTATTCGTCCATTGGATGACGAATTTGAGACTGATGACGTTGAGAGATTACCAAAACAAGAATTTTTGGTTAATTATGATGCTATAAATGATTCATACAAAACAAAGAAATCTTCAATTTTCAAGTTGGAAGAAATTGAATCAAATTTTCAAAACCAAGAATCTGTCGGTACTCCACCTAAACCAACTAAAATGTACTTTCCAACCACATTTTTGGAAACACAAATAGAAGGTTTACAACAAAAGGTGGAATCTCAACAAAAAGTTATCGATCATCTCAAGTCTCAAAGTCCGAATTCAGAGGATAAATGTATTGTTGTTAATACTAAGAAAGTTTGTGAGAATGTTTCTACTCAAACTGACCAAAGTGATTCAGTAGACCATTCTACCCAAACTAATTGTGATTCATCTACCAATACCTCTACCCAGACCTTGACTGATTTTCTTGACTGTACTTGTCTAAATACTGCTACATTTATAACTGATAATTATGTGCAATCTGAATTATCTAATGAAGAACTTGCACATAGTTTAGTTTTGATATGGTACTTCTATAGGTTTTTCACATGCAACACTGTTGATGAGTTAGTTGTTCACCCTAAGCCTAGTGCTAGTATATGTGTTGATACGTCTACTCAATTTTTTTGTGAAACCAAAGATGTGTCAGTTCAAGTTGACCTAATTTCTGAGACTACCCATAATGTGAAGTTGGACACCAAGATTCCTGATTTTTCAAAACTTTCAAATGAATCTGAAACTAATCAATCTCCATTGAAATTTTCTTTTTCCAAAAATTTCACAAAGAATGATTTTGATAAATTCATGGAGGGAGAATATGTTTTTAATTCAGAAACTGAGAAAAAGATTGAATCTACCAAAATCAAAGTGGAAACAAAAGTGGAATCTCAAAAACCATCGTCCAAAGCTCCAACTTCATATTACTCAAAGAAACGAGTTAAGACCAAACTCGTCAAGACTGAACCAAAGACCATTAAGTTAGAAACCTTTGTTGCTACCCCTGTGAAACATGTCAAAAAGGAACAAGCTGAAACCACACTCAGGACAAAGTACACCAAAGTGAAACTTCCGAAAGACTATCCTAATGCTTCTCAAACTAGCTCTCAATCTAGTTCTATACCTAAGGTGTCTAAGTCTAGTACAATTTCGCTAACTAAGGACACATCAAATGGTTCAACTAGATATAGGGATAGTTATGGATGGTTTTCTCATGATAAACCAAAGAAGCAAGAAGTTTCCTCACCTCCAAAAGAGTTCAAAAAGATGAAAATGTCTAAAACTCCTAGTTCTAATCTTCTTAATTTCAATTCAACAGGTGGAGAGAGCTTAACTAGTGATGCTAGATGGGTTGCTAAAACTTTAGTACCTAAGGTCACTAGTAATCTAAAGAAAGTTGAGAAAAAGAAGAATAGAAGGAGGAAAAAGACTGTCAATAGGAGAAAGGGTGTTTCTGTTAATCAAAACAATTTTACTTTGTCAAATAATGTTGAAAATTCCAAGGCAAAGCCTTGTGAGCTTGTAAACAATGTTAATTCTTGTGTGGTTGATGTGAATGCTTGTAAACATGTTACTTTTAATTCTGATGTGAAAGTTCGCACGTTTTATTCAAATGTGTTTGTTGATAATGTGCTTGTGAATGCTTATGTTGATTCGAAAACATGTTTGAATGCATATCCTAAGTTATATACCCTGCCTGTTTTAACTAACCATAAAGGACCCGTCTTCAAGTGGGTACCTAAAAATGGTTAAATTTCATTGATTGCAGGAAATAACCATCTGTGTTTGGATACTCGATTCCGGGTGTTCGAAGCACATGACTGGAAATAAATCTTTGCTGAAGAATTTTGTTGAAAGATTCATGGGAACTGTTCGCTTCGGAAACAACAATTTCGCTCCTATCTTAGGGTATGGAGACATAGAACGAAATGGAATTGTCATCAAGAAAGTTCACTATGTGGAAGGATTAAGTCACAACTTGTTCAGTGTTGGACAATTCTGTGATAACAATCTTCAAGTTCTGTTTCAAAAATCTCTATGCAAAGTCCAAACTCTAGATGGAGTTGATATTCTTTGTGGTGATCGTGATGATAACCTGTTTACCGTCAATCTTGATGATAACCAACCAACTGATAATATTTGTCTCATTTCAAAGGCTACTTCAAAGAATTCTTGGTTGTGGCATAGAAGGCTTTCTCATCTGAATTTTCAAACTATCAATACTTTGGTCAATAAGCATCTTGTTGAAGGCTTACCTGACTATAAGTATGAAAGTGAGTATGTTTGTCCTTCTTGTGCTATTGGGAAGATTAAGAGAACTTCTCATAAACCGAAGAAATCTCCAAATTCTTTAGCACCTCTTCATTTGCTTCACATGGATCTTTGTGGGCCGATGAAAGTACAAAGCCGAAATGGGAAGAAATACATCCTGGTTATTGTTGATGATTATTCAAGATATACTTGGGTCAAGTTCCTTGCAACGAAAGATGAAACAACTCAGACGTTGATAGATTTCATCACCAATACTCAAGTAAATCTTCAACTTCCAGTTCGTTACATCCGTTCGGATAACGGAACTGAGTTCAAGAATGCTGTTTTTGATGAATTCTGCAAATCCAAAGGTATAACTCATCAATTTTCAGCAGTTCGAACCCCACAACAAAACGGTGTTGTTGAAAGGAGAAATCGATCGCTAGTGGAAGCAGCAAGGACAATGCTTGCTTATTCCAAATTACCATCCAATATGTGGGCTGAAGCTGTTGACACTGCCTGTCACACTCAGAATCGGTCCATCATCAATCAGCGGTTCGAAAAGACTCCTTATGAGGTTGTTAACAAACGCAAACCCAACATCAACTACTTTCACATATTTGGGTGTGTTTGTTACACATTGAATGATCGGGAGAATCTTGGAAAGTTCGAGAAGAAAGGTGATGAAGGATATTTTGTTGGTTATTCCAAAACATCAATTGCCTACCGAATCTACAATCGCCGAACAAACACAATTCAAGAAACAATGAATGTGTGGTTTGATGAGATGTCAGGCATGATTTTTGAGCAAGAAAGTTTGCTGCCAACAAGTGATGATCCAAGTACTTCTAGTACTCATACAAGGAATTCTACCTTAGCTTCTAAATTCAAGAAGTTTCCAACTCCAACAAGTGATGAATTAGATATTCTTTTTGAAGAATTCTATAATTCAAAACCGGTTCATGATCAAGAACCTCAGATCATCGTTGAACCTATTCCAAACAATGAACCTCTTCATAACAACGATCCAGTTCCGGACATCAATCATGAATCATCATCAAATTCTTCAGAGCAAGAATTCTCGTCTCCTGATACTTCTCCACCATCCTCTCAGGATGATGCTTCTCAAGTGAATGATCAAGAACAACCTTCTCAATTTATTCAGACAACAAATCCTCTGAACACTCCAAATGTGTATGTACCACTTGATTTTGATCATCCAGCTTATGAGGAAAGAGTTATACCAAGTTATGACTCTATCTCTCAACAAAACTCAAGTTTCAATGATGATGATGTTGATCTTCAAGAACAAGATCCTCTTCCTCATGCTCACAAGTGGACACGTATGCAGAAAGACCATCCTACTGATCAGATAATTGGAGATCCACAAGCAGGAGTAACTACTCGTACCTCAGTAAATGAGTGTCTTGTTGCACTTTCTCTTAGCAATATTGAACCCAAAACGGTATCTGAAGCTCTTCAAGATCCAGAATGGGTTAAGGCAATGCAAGATGAACTCGCTCAATTTGAAAGACTGAAGGTATGGAGGTTAGTTCCAAATCCTAGAAAAGCTGATCCCATCGGTACAAAGTGGATTTTCAAGAACAAAAAGGATGAGAATGGAGTGGTAGTAAGGAATAAAGCTCGACTTGTTGCAAAGGGTTATTGCCAACAACCTGGTGTTGATTTCGACGAAACTTTTGCTCCAGTAGCAAGAATGGAGGCCATTCGGATATTCTTAGCTTATGCCGCATTCCGAAACTTTACTGTGTTTCAAATGGATGTGAAGACTGCTTTCTTGAATGGTGATCTCAAAGAAGAAGTTTATGTTGATCAACCAGAAGGTTTTGTTGATCCTCAAAGGCCAAACCATGTCTACAGGTTAGACAAGGCTCTTTACGGTCTTAAGCAAGCACCCCGAGCATGGTATGATTCCTTAACTACTTTCTTACTAAGAGGTGGATTTACCAAAGGCACAATTGACCCTACCTTGTTCATTCGCAAACAAGGTAAGCATGTTTTACTTGTTCAAATATATGTTGATGACATTATCTTTGGGTCGACCAGTCAAACATTTTGCCGAAACTTTTCATCTCTTATGGTCAATCATTTTGAAATGAGCATGATTGGGGAAATGAATTACTTTTTGGGTCTTCAAATCAAACAATTACCAACTGGTATTTTTATATCACAATGTAAATACATAAATGACATGTTGAAAAAGTTTGATATGACTTCATGTTCTTCAATTTCTACCCCAATGGCTGCTCGAACAAGCATAAGTGCTGACACAAATGGGAAACCATTTGATCAAAAGAGATATAGAAGTATGATTGGTTCGTTGTTGTACCTAACAGCATCTCGCCCAGATATAATGTTTGCAACATGTATGTGTGCTAGATATCAAGCTGCTCCAACTGATTTACATTACCAAGCTGTGAAACGAATCTTTCGTTATCTGAAGGGTACACCCGATTTAGGTCTCTGGTATCCAAGGGATACTGGATTCAATCTAACTGCATACTCAGATGCAGATCATGCAGGTTGTAAACTTGATCGCAAGAGCACTTCCGGTACTCTACAATTTTTAGGTGATAAAATTGTGAGTTGGTCTTCCAAGAAACAGAATTGTGTGTCACTATCAACGGCTGAAGCTGAATATGTGGCTGCGGCTAGTTGTTGTGCTCAGGTTTTATGGATGAAGACTCAACTAACTGATTATGGTCTGAAATATGATCATATCCCTATCTATTGTGATTCTCAGAGTGCCATTGCCATTGCAGTCAACTCAGTAAACCACTCTCGATCAAAGCATATTGACGTTAGATATCATTTTCTCAAAGATCATATTGAGAAAGGTGATATCGAGCTCTACTTTGTGGGAACTGACTTTCAACTTGCAGATTTGTTCACAAAACCGTTGGATGAAAAGAGGTTTAACTTTCTTATCTCCAAGCTAGGTATGTTAAATCTCAAACCTTGATTCTTTTTCAGTTGAAGGAATTCTTGACACATTCCAGAAAACAAAATACAAAATTTGAAAACAGAAAATCAAATACAAAATTACAAAATTTCAGAAAATCAAATACAAAATTACAAAATTTCAAAAATAAAAAAAAATTACAAAAATAAACAAAAAGATTTTTTAGTGGCTTGCATATACTATGTATGTAACCCGTTCCTAAATGATATATTTATTTTATCCTTTCCAAATATTGTTATTATACATATAGGTTGATATAAGATAACGAGGAATTGAACGCCTTTGTGTACTTCCAAGTGTTCTTATATGAATATGTATGTGTAATAGCAATCAAGTTTTTTAAAATAAACCAATGTTTTCAAACTTTCAATTGTTGATATGAGAAACGAAGGATCGAACGCCTTTGTGTACTTCCAAGTATTCTTATATGAATATGTATGTGTAATAGCAATCAAGTTTTTTTCCAAACAACCTTTTCAAACTCTCAATTATTGATATAAGAAAACAAGGAATCGAACGCCTTTGTGTACTTCCAAGTATTCTTATATGAATATGTATGTGTAATAGCAATCAAGTTTTTTTCCAAAAACCTTTTCAAACTCTCAATTATTGATATAAGAAAACAAGGAATCGAACGCCTTTGTGTACTTCCAAGTATTCTTATATGAATATGTATGTGTAATAGCAATCAAGTTTTTTTCCAACAAACTATTTTTCAAATTGTTTTCACACATTTGATGTTTTTCCAATGATTTTTACTCAAATGGAGATCGGTGATTAGTTTGCACATGAGCGATAGGTATTTCTCAAAATTGACTCCATGAATTTCATCATCGCCGATGAGTTCTAACCCCGGAGTTTTCACTTCTTTCATTAGATAGTGAGGGTATTTTGAGTGATGTTGTTTTCGTGCAAATAGAATGGAGGGAGTAAAGTCGAAAAGTGAGAGGTTAAGGTGATATGTTGTGAGAAAAGGGTTAAAAGAAATGATACCCTTCCCTAAATTCTCAAAAGCCGTGTAATACATTTCTATCGGTCATTTCATTAATCCTTTTGATTTTTGAACATGCAAACGGATCATTCTTATCCGGTTTCATTTCTCTTCACACAAACACAGAAACCACCAACACCATGATATAATGTTTGTCCCAACAACTTCAATCTTACATTTTAGTCACCCATAGGATCTCTTGGGTTGGGCTACTAGGTTGGGTTGATGTTTTGATGGTTGACATTTCTCCATGTCTTATTATTCCTTGTGACATTTAATCAATCAAATGTGTACATAATGACATTGGTTCCCAATTTTGTCATTATGAGGGGGAGAAAATATTATGATTGATTCATAGTCTTTGTCAACTGAGCTTTTGCTTCGGAGATGAATTTGGTATTGTCTTCAAATGATAAGAATGGAATGAGAGTCTTTGTCATCTGAGCTTTTGCTTCGGAATAAATTTGGTATTGTCTTCAAATGATAAGAATGGAATGATAGTCTTTGTCAACTGAGCTTTTGCTTCGGAGATAAATTTGGTATTGTCTTCAAATGATAAGAATGGAATGATAGTCTTTGTCAACTGAGCTTTTGCTTCGGAATAAATTTGGTATTGTCTTCAAATGATAAGAATGGAATGATAGTCTTTGTCAACTGAGCTTTTGCTTCGGAGATAATTTGGTATTGTCTTCAAATGATAAGAATGGAATGATAGTCTTTGTCAACTGAGCTTTTGCTTCGGAGATAAATTTGGTATTGTCTTCAAATGATAAGAATGGAATGATAGTCTTTGTCAACTGAGCTTTTGCTTCGGAATAAATTTGGTATTGTCTTCAAATGATAAGAATGGAATGATAGTCTTTGTCAACTGAGCTTTTGCTTCGGAGATAAATTTGGTATTGTCTTCAAATGATAAGAATGGAATGATAGTCTTTGTCAACTGAGCTTTTGCTTCGGAATAAATTTGGTATTGTCTTCAAATGATAAGAATGGAATGATAGTCTTTGTCAACTGAGCTTTTGCTTCGGAGATAATTTGGTATTGTCTTCAAATGATAAGAATGGAATGATAGTCTTTGTCAACTGAGCTTTTGCTTCGGAGATAAATTTGGTATTGTCTTCAAATGATAAGAATGGAATTATAGTCTTTGTCAACTGAGCTTTTGCTTCGGAATAAATTTGGTATTGTCTTCAAATGATAAGAATGGAATGAGAGTCTTTGTCAACTATTTGACTTGTTTTGTGCATATCTCAATGATACATAGGAAATCCGACAAATGTTATACATTTCTATCGGTCATTTCATTAATCCTTTTGATTTTTGAACATGCAAACGGATCATTCTTATCCGGTTTCATTTCTCTTCACACAAACACAGAAACCACCAACACCATGATATAATGTTTGTCCCAACAACTTCAATCTTACATTTTAGTCACCCATAGGATCTCTTGGGTTGGGCTACTAGGTTGGGTTGATGTTTTGATGGTTGACATTTCTCCATGTCTTCTTATTCCTTGTGACATTTAATCAATCAAATGTGTACATAATGACATTGGTTCCCAATTTTGTCATTATGAGGGGGAGAAAATATTATGATTGATTCATAGTCTTTGTCAACTGAGCTTTTGCTTCGGAGATGAATTTGGTATTGTCTTCAAATGATAAGAATGGAATGAGAGTCTGTGTTCCATCAATAGTAGGCTTCGAAGAATACTTTCTATCCTTGAATAAGGCATAGTTGATGATAGAAATGGGATAAGAGTCTATGTTGAGAAATTTTTGCGTGTTTGGTTGTTTCAAAATGGGTTTAGGCTTATCAAAAGTTTGTGTATAGGGGAGAAAACTGTTCATGATGTGTCAATAGTTTCAGATTTTCATTAGACTGAGAATTTTTGTTTTAAAAAGGGGGAATCTGAATTGACATCAAAGATAAGAATGAAACCAAAGATGAAAAGATTTTCACTCAAGATGCTTCAAAAGTTCAAAGATGCTCCAAAATGTGTATACTCATGAATTGAGGGGGAGCATGATTACTTCATAAGAATTTCATCTAAACTTCATTCAATTGCTAACTCTCCAAAGTGTTCGAGTTGATGTGACAAAGATCATAGCTTCAAAAGGTTGAAAGATTTGGTAGAAGATTCAAGTCAAAGAAGTAAAGCCTCACAAGAGTCTTCATCAAACACACTTCATTCAAGATCTTCAAGTCATACAACAACATTTTATCAAGAAACTCCAATGCATACATCAAGGGGGAGAGTTCATAGAAACTTCTTTTCAAGAAGATGAGATTCATTCAAGAATTAAAACCGAAGAATCAAAAAGTTGAATCTCACTCAAGAATCGAAGATTGATACATTCGAAACCAAGATTCATACCTTCCGCATTTCAAAAGACAACTCTGATTCATGATTCAACAACTCTTGAAGATTTAAGTCACACACATGTGTTCGACTTCATGATACTCATTCTTCAAGACCCACTCGCATTCATTATTCTCTGTTCTAAAAGAACATTGAGAATCCTCACATGATTTAACTTCAAGAAGTTCAAGACCAAGACCAAGAATGAATCAAGTTCTCCAAAGACAAAAGAGAAAGCTTTGAAGACTTGTTTCAACACCCCAATTGTCTTCACCACCGGGCTCATCAAATTCATTCCTACAAGACATTATAACACGTACTTCATTCATTACAATATATCACTAAGGGGGAGAATGTTAGAAATCCAAAAATAGTGATAAATTGTAATCTAGATTAGAGGAATTTCTTGCTGTTAAGTCATAGATAAATGATCACTAAGGTTGAGGGGCTAATTGTGACAATTAGCATAATTGTGTAATTAGACTATAAATAGCCCTCTCACACCTTAGAGATCATAACTTTTCATAACCTTTGATAACATTTTCACACCTTTAATTCCAGATTTACACACAGTTACTTAATTCTCTCTAAAAACACACACAAAACACCAAGAACACACACACTGAAAACCGCCATTGTTGGATTGAATTCAGTAGCTAAAATCGTGTTATAACAAGTAGAATTCGGTTGATCGATATAGCTAAGTGTGAGAATAGATATGAGAATATTGAGAGCAGTGTGTGAATACAAGTGTGTAGCAAGTGAGTAAAAGATATCCTAGATCGATCAGCCTCATTCGTTTATATAGACCTAGAGGCTAACTAACTATGCGAGTTTGTAGGGATCTTCCAGGTCTTCAGTATTTGAACGTTGGAGAGTATCTTGACCAGTCAAGTGAACGTTGAAGTATTTTCCTCATGCTGAAATCAACTTGAAGTCCGATTATGTTGGGAGACTGAGTCTTCTTTGCGTGTTGAAGATTAATCCCATGTGTGAAATCCTTTGTTTACCGTTGGAGATATTTTCCTTGGCTTTATATCGAATATTCTGGAATCTGCACACTTAACTCATGTGGAAATAATAATAACAAGTAATTCATAACGTTAGCAAAAATTAACAAGTCATCAGAATATTCATCTTGTCAAGACCTGATGTGTCTCAATTTATACATATTTCACACATCTTATTTGGACGATTTATACTCGTTTTGTAGCCATTTATACTTGTTTTTCGTGCGTTATGTTGTTTGCTAGTGGTCTCAGGTCTACAGCAAATACATTGCGCTAACGGATGAAGCACGATGAAGAACGAAGTTGAAATGGAAATTCTGGGTCACATCGCGACGCGACCAAGATCTCTCACGGCGCGATCCTTCACACTAAAATCTCCTTCGCGGCGCGAGACCTGGAATCACGACGCGACAAAAATCCCTGCATTGAAATGCTCCAGTTTTGGCAACCCTCGCGGCGCGACCTGGCAACTCACGGCGCGACTCTGACCTAACCTGACGGTTTCGATCCTGGTCTTGCCAGTTAGCTATATTACATACGAATGGGTACACTGCCCGTAAGTGTGTTGTAGTCAGTTAGCGGTAGATCTTGTTATAAATTTTTAAACTAGATTTCACACATCAAGTTTTTGGCGCCGCTGCCGGGGATTGATTTTAAGTACTTTTGGTTGAGATTCTGTGAATCGATCCTTTTTCGTGCTTTGCACGAAGAAGTTACTTGCTTTATTTTATTTTAGTTTGCTTTAATTGTACCTCAGGTGCTATTAAGGTTTTTGTTTGTTGTGTTGTGTTCGCAGATTATTTTTAGGTAGTGGATGAGCACTCGAGCTTCTGGGAAACCATTAGTGAAGGCCACATCTAACCCCGAAAAACTCAAAAAGCGCACCAAAACACAATCATCACAACCGTCATCATCCGAACCATTTTACATAGACACCACTCCTAGACCCAAACCCAACCACATACTTCACGAGACTTATTACGAGTCGGGAAGTAACGAGTGGGGTTACCATTCCGAAAAAGAAGAACCACTTTCCGATAAAACACCTACTCCACCCGAATCACCAAAACGACATCAACATGGCGGGTCAACAAAATCCACCCGATCTTTTTCACACTAAAATCGAGGACCTTCCTCGAACCATACCAACTTCTCGCCAATCGGCCATCCGTGCTCCCGAAATTGACACTTTCACGGTGAAAGGTAACCATTTGCAAATGGTTAAGGATTTGTGCTTTGACGGAAGGCATAAAAGAGATCCTCATGAACATCTTGACAAGTTCGAGATGATTTGCAATCTATTCAACTATGGGGAAAATCAGGGCGACAACGTCAAGATGAAGCTTTTTCCTATGTCTCTCACGGGAGAGGCTCACAAATGGTTAAAGGGGTTAGCACCGGATAGTTTGATTACTTGGGGTGCGGTTAGGGAAGCTTTGATTGAGAGATTCTTTCCGGCTAATCGGGAAAGAGAGCTTATACTTGTAATTCGATCTTTTAGGCAAGATGAGGATGAGTCTATTGTTGAAGCATGGTTAAGAATGAAAGATCTTTTGTGGGAATGTCCCGGGCATGGGGTGAGTGACACCGAAATTGTGGGGATCTTCTTGGATGGGATGAATAGGGAAAGTTATGAGAAGATGGTGATGACTTGTGGAGGTAGTATTAGTTACAAGACCTCAAGTGAGCTTTGGAAAATGTTTGAGGATATGGCAAAAGCTCAAGTATCTAGGTCATCGAATAGAGATAGGAGGTCACGTAGGGTAGTGGCTAGAGTTGATGAAGGTGAAACATCCGAAGTAATTTCTGAAATTCGGGCACTTTCAAACCGAATGGATGAAAGGTTCTCTATGGTGGAGAACAACTTTGGTGGACTAGAGCGTGATGTGAAGATTATGGCCGGGGGATGTACTCATTGTGGAGGGCCACACCATCCCGATGAGTGTGATTCGGTAGCTCAAGAAGATGTGAATTTTGTTCAAAATCAACGTCAAGGCCAATATCAACCTCTTTTTCAACGGGGTGGCAATTATCAAGGCCGATATCAAGGTAACTCTTCTAACTCTTCTAATTCTTATTCTAACAATCGTGGTGGCAATTTTCAAAATAGGTGGCAAAAGGATGATAATCATGGCGCGCCTAATCAACAACAACCACCATCACCTCCCAAGAAAGATGACAATGGGGAGGAAGGATCACCTCTCATGGCCATGATGGCCAAGTTCCTTGATAAGCAAGAAAAGAGGGAGGAGGCTCAAGAGAAGCGAAATGCTTCAATGGAGAATTACTCCAAGCTTTTGAATGACAAGATTGGGGGGTTGCATGACAAGATAGACATTAGCAATCGCAACAACCACGCTTTGATTTCCAACTTGGAAAAGAGGATTGATAGAATGGGAAATCAACAAAGGCAACCGGGTACTCTTCCAAGCAACACCCAACAAAACCCGAATCAAGAGAAAGGCTCATGGAGGAACGGGGATGACAAGTACAAAGGACCCCAACACCGGAATGAAACCGTTAATGCCATCACTACACGGTCCGGGAAGGTAATTACTCCTCCTATTGATAATTCTTGTGTTTCTAATGTTTCTCCTCAGGTTGGGCAGTTTGATGAAGAGTTGGATGATGAGGTAGAGATGGAGTCACCGCCGGTGGTGACTACTCCGGTTCCTAAAGCCACACCAATCAAGGAACCCGAAGTGAAGCCATACAAGCCCAAGATTCCTTTTCCTCAACGCTTGAGGAAGGAAAAGATTCAAGAACAATACAACAAGTTCTTTGACATGATCAAGACGGTGACAATCAATGTGCCGTTAGTTGATCTCATTTCGGGCATGCCTAACTATGCCAAGTTCATCAAAGAACTTGTGACGGACAAAAAGAAGCTTGATGAAGCAAAGGCAACTTTCCTCAATGAAGAATGCTCGGCGGTCATCCGAAACAAGCTTCCACCTAAGCTTTCGGATCCAGGGAGTTTTCTTATCACTTGTACTTTTGGTAGAAAATTGTCTTATAAGGCGTTGGCCGACCTTGGGGCAAGCATCAACTTGATGCCATATTCAGTTTTTAGAAAGCTTTCTTTGGGGAAATTGAAGCCCACTAAAATGAGCATCCGCCTTGCGGATCATTCTTTTCAATACCCATTGGGGGTGGCCGAAAACTTGCTAGTGCAAGTAGGCCAATTTGTCTTTCCGGTCGATTTTGTTATTTTGGAAATGGAGGAGGACACCAAGGTGCCTCTCATTTTGGGCCGACCATTCTTATATACCGCGGATGCTATCATTCGGGTAAAGGACAAGGAAATTTCCTTGGGTGTCGGGGAAGACCGAATTGTTTTTAAAATTGAAAAAGCTTTGCAACATTCTTATTCTTCCGATGACACTTGTTTTAAGATTGATGTTATAGATAATGCGGTTGAATTGGAGATGTTGGAGCTTGTTGGAATTGATGGTGAAGAAAATGATGATAGCTTGGCTAGCATTGGAGAGGGAGATGTCACTAGTGACCAAGTTGAAGAGATTGAAGAGATTTTGGCACTAAGCATGGATGACACTCCATTGGAGGAAGAGGGGTTTGAAGAAATTGAACGAATTCCAAGTAATAAGCTGCCCACTTCCATTGATAATCCCCCTACGGATTTAGAGCTCAAGCCATTACCCGATCACTTGGAGTATGCATTTCTGGAAGGTACATCTCTACTCCCCGTTGTTATCTCCTCATCACTTTCGGGTGAGGAGAAAGGTAAGCTCATGACCATACTTAAGGCCCATAAAAAGGCCTTTGCATGGAAGACATCCGATATACCCGGGATAAGCCCCGATTTTTGCAAACACAAAATCAATTTAATTGAAAATGTGAAACCGGTAATTCAAAGGCAAAGAAGGCTTAATCCTAACATGAAAGATGTTGTGAAAAAAGAGATTGTCAAATTACTTGATGCGGGTATTATCTTTCCAATATCGGATAGTCCATGGGTTAGTCCGGTACATTGTGTGCCAAAGAAGGGTGGGATGACCGTTGTCACAAATGAAAAGAATGAATTGGTCCCAACTAGAACGGTCACCGGTTGGAGAGTTTGTATTGATTACCGTAAGTTGAATGAGGCCACCAAAAAGGACCATTTTCCTTTACCCTTCATGGACCAAATGCTTGAAAGATTGGCGGGTAATGAATTCTTTTGTTTTCTAGATGGTTTTTCTGGGTACTTCCAAATACCCATTGATCCTAATGATTTTTTTTTTTTTTTTTTTTTTTTTTTTTTTTTTTTTTTTTTTTTTTTTTTTTTTTCCAATTTTTCCCTTTTTTTTTTTTTTTTTTTTTTTTTTTTTTTTTTTTTTTTTTTTTTTTTTTTTTTTTTTTTTTTTTTTTTTTTTTTTTTTTTTTTTTTTTTTTTTTTTTTTTTTTTTTTTTTTTTTTTTTTTTTTTTTTTTTTTTTTTTTTTTTTTTTTTTTTTTTTTTTTTTTTTTTTTTTTTTTTTTTTTTTTTTTTTTTTTTTTTTTTTTTTTTTTTTTTTTTTTTTTTTTTTTTTTTTTTTTTTTTTTTTTTTTTTTTTTTTTTTTTTTTTTTTTTTTTTTTTTTTTTTTTTTTTTTTTTTTTTTTTTTTTTTTTTTTTTTTTTTTTTTTTTTTTTTTTTTTTTTTTTTTTTTTTTTTTTTTTTTTTTTTTTTTTTTTTTTTTTTTTTTTTTTTTTTTTTTTTTTTTTTTTTTTTTTTTTTTTTTTTTTTTTTTTTTTTTTTTTTTTTTTTTTTTTTTTTTTTTTTTTTTTTTTTTTTTTTTTTTTTTTTTTTTTTTTTTTTTTTTTTTTTTTTTTTTTTTTTTTTTTTTTTTTTTTTTTTTTTTTTTTTTTTTTTTTTTTTTTTTTTTTTTTTTTTTTTTTTTTTTTTTTTTTTTTTTTTTTTTTTTTTTTTTTTTTTTTTTTTTTTTTTTTTTTTTTTTTTTTTTTTTTTTTTTTTTTTTTTTTTTTTTTTTTTTTTTTTTTTTTTTTTTTTTTTTTTTTTTTTTTTTTTTTTTTTTTTTTTTTTTTTTTTTTTTTTTTTTTTTTTTTTTTTTTTTTTTTTTTTTTTTTTTTTTTTTTTTTTTTTTTTTTTTTTTTTTTTTTTTTTTTTTTTTTTTTTTTTTTTTTTTTTTTTTTTTTTTTTTTTTTTTTTTTTTTTTTTTTTTTTTTTTTTTTTTTTTTTTTTTTTTTTTTTTTTTTTTTTTAGGCTTAATCCTAACATGAAGGATGTTGTGAAAAAAGAAAGTGATTGATGCGGGTTTCTATTGGCCTACAATTTTCAAGGAGGCTCAAACACTAGTGGAGACATGTGATGCATGTCAAAGGCAAGGCACTATGACTAAAAGAATGAATTGGTCCCAACTAGAACGGTCACCGGTTGGAGAGTTTGTATTGATTACCGTAAGTTGAATGAGGCCACCAAAAAGGACCATTTTCCTTTACCCTTCATGGACCAAATGCTTGAAAGATTGGCGGGTAATGAATTCTTTTGTTTTCTAGATGGTTTTTCCGGGTACTTCCAAATACCCATTGATCCTAATGACCAAGAGAAAACCACTTTACTTGTCCTTTTGGAACTTATGCTTATAGCCGCATGCCTTTTGGTTTATGTAATGCACCGGGCACTTTTCAAAGATGCATGTTGGCTATTTTTCAAGATATGATTGAAACCTCCATGGAAGTTTTCATGGATGATTTTTCGGTATTTGGTGACTCTTTTGAAAGTTGTTTGAAAAATTTGGATAAAATGCTTGAAAGATGTGAAAAAGCACATTTGGTGCTTAATTGGGAAAAATGCCATTTTATGGTCAAAGAGGGCATTGTGTTGGGTCACAAAGTGTCAAGGGTGGGTCTTGAGGTTGACAAGGCTAAAATTGATGTCATGACTAAATTACCTCCACCCAAAAATGTGAAGTCGGTAAGAAGTTTTCTAGGTCATGCCGGGTTTTACCGGCGGTTTATCAAAGATTTTTCTAAAATCACAAGGCCTATGACTAGATTGTTGGAAAAAGATGTCCCTTTGAGTTTAATGATGAATGTCTTAATGCTTTTTCTCTTTTAAAGGACAAATTGACTAATGCTCTAATCATGACTTCACCCAATTGGTCTTTACCATTTGAACTTATGTGTGATGCTAGTGACTTTGCTTTGGGGGCCGTTCTTGGCCAAAGGGATGAGAAGCATTTTCGTCCATCTATTTTGCTAGCAAAACCCTTAACCCCGCCCAACAAAACTATACCGTAACCGAGAAGGAATTGTTGGCGGTGGTGTATGCTTTTGATAAGTTTAGACCTTACTTGGTGTTGAATAAGACCATTGTGTTCACCGATCATTCGGCTTTGAAGTACTTGTTCTCGAAACAAGATGCTAAACCTCGCTTACTTCGTTGGGTCTTGCTTTTGCAAGAATTTGATATTGAAATCAAAGACAAAAGTGGGGCTGAAAATGTTCCGCCGACCACTTGAGTAGGCTCGAAAACCCTCACCTTGAGGAGTTGAAGGAGCATGAGATTAATGATTCATTTCCCGATGAGTTTTTGATGCAGGTGGAGGATGAAGAAGCACCTTGGTACGCCGATATTGCTAACTATTTATGTGCAGGAATTTTGCCAAAGGGATGGACTTCTCAACAAAGGAAAAAGTTCTTTTCCGAAATCAAGCATTACTTTTGGGAGGAGCCATATTTGTTCAAGGTGTGTGCGGATGGGATGATAAGAAGGTGCATTTGGGGTGGTGAGACTAGAAAGATTTTGGATGAATGCCACTATGGACCAACCGGTGGGCATTATGGGCCATCGGTGACGGGAAAGAAAGTGTTTGATGCGGGTTTCTATTGGCCTACAATTTTCAAAGAGGCTCAAACACTAGTTGAGACATGTGATGCATGTCAAAGGCAAGGAACTATCACAAAAAGAGATGAAATGCCCCAACAATCTATTCAAGTTTGTGAAGTCTTTATCATTTTGCCAACCATCAATTGGCGAAAGTCTTGAAGAGATATGGGGTTACTCATCGTTTCTCAACTTCCTATCACCCACAAACTAGTGGGCAAGTTGAGAACACCAACCGTGCTTTGAAGAGAATACTTGAGAAGACCGTTGATGGAAACCCTAAATCATGGTCAAAGAAGTTGGATGATGCTCTTTGGGCATTTCGCACGGCTTTCAAGACTCCCATTGGCACCACACCATACCGTCTCCTCTATGGCAAGACTTGCCACTTACCGGTGGAAATTGAGCACAAGGCATATTGGGCCTTGAAACATTGCAACATGGATTTGATAGAAGCCGGTGAAACGAGAATGTTGCAACTTCATGAGCTTGATGAGCTTAGACATGGTGCCTACGATAATTCGTTGTTGTACAAAGAAAGAACAAAGTGTGGCACGACAAGAAGCTCAAAAGAAAGGATTTCAAGGCGGGGGATAAGGTATTGTTGTTTATCATGCTTAGGATTGATTAATTTTGCAAGAATCTTAGAAAAACCTAATTAGGGTTCATAACTTTGAATTTGGGCTTTTTAAGATTTAATCATCCTTTTGTTCTTTTAATTTAAATTAATTATTGCATCTTTAATTATTCATAAAACCCATTCAGAAAATCCAAAAAAAAAAAAAAAACTGAAAATTTAAAAAAAAAAAAAAAAAAAAAAAAAAAAAAAAAAAAAAAAAAAAAAAAAAAAAAAAAAAAAAAAAAAAAAAAAAAAAAAAAAAAAAAAAAAAAAAAAAAAAAAAAAAAAAAAAAAAAAAAAAAAAAAAAAAAAAAAAAAAAAAAAAAAAAAAAAAAAAAAAAAAAAAAAAAAAAAAAAAAAAAAAAAAAAAAAAAAAAAAAAAAAAAAAAAAAAAAAAAAAAAAAAAAAAAAAAAAAAAAAAAAAAAAAAAAAAAAAAAAAAAAAAAAAAAAAAAAAAAAAAAAAAAAAAAAAAAAAAAAAAAAAAAAAAAAAAAAAAAAAAAAAAAAAAAAAAAAAAAAAAAAAAAAAAAAAAAAAAAAAAAAAAAAAAAAAAAAAAAAAAAAAAAAAAAAAAAAAAAAAAAAAAAAAAAAAAAAAAAAAAAAAAAAAAAAAAAAAAAAAAAAAAAAAAAAAAAAAAAAAAAAAAAAAAAAAAAAAAAAAAAAAAAAAAAAAAAAAAAAAAAAAAAAAAAAAAAAAAAAAAAAAAAAAAAAAAAAAAAAAAAAAAAAAAAAAAAAAAAAAAAAAAAAAAAAAAAAAAAAAAAAAAAAAAAAAAAAAAAAAAAAAAAAAAAAAAAAAAAAAAAAAAAAAAAAAAAAAAAAAAAAAAAAAAAAAAAAAAAAAAAAAAAAAAAAAAAAAAAAAAAAAAAAAAAAAAAAAAAAAAAAAAAAAAAAAAAAAAAAAAAAAAAAAAAAAAAAAAAAAAAAAAAAAAAAAAAAAAAAAAAAAAAAAAAAAAAAAAAAAAAAAAAAAAAAAAAAAAAAAAAAAAAAAAAAAAAAAAAAAAAAAAAAAAAAAAAAAAAAAAAAAAAAAAAAAAAAAAAAAAAAAAAAAAAAAAAAAAAAAAAAAAAAAAAAAAAAAAAAAAAAAAAAAAAAAAAAAAAAAAAAAAAAAAAAAAAAAAAAAAAAAAAAAAAAAAAAAAAAAAAAAAAAAAAAAAAAAAAAAAAAAAAAAAAAAAAAAAAAAAAAAAAAAAAAAAAAAAAAAAAACATGGACTTGATTGAAGCCGGTGAAACGAGAATGTTGCAACTCCATGAGCTTGATGAGCTTAGACATGGTGCCTACGATAATTCGTTGTTGTACAAAGAAAGAACAAAAGTGTGGCACGACAAGAAGCTCAAGAGAAAGGACTTCAAAGCGGAGATAAGGTATTGTTGTTTATCATGCTTAGGATTGATTAATTTTGCAAGAATCTTAGAAAAACCTA
The DNA here is from genome assembly GCA_034093135.1 of Erigeron breviscapus. Taxonomy (NCBI): domain Eukaryota; kingdom Viridiplantae; phylum Streptophyta; class Magnoliopsida; order Asterales; family Asteraceae; genus Erigeron; species Erigeron breviscapus. The sequence goes on along the minus strand of CM067170.1, from coordinate 33,736,968 downwards.
ATTAGGGTTCATAACTTTGAATTTGGGGCTTTTTAAGATTTAATCATCCTTTTGTTCTTTTAATTTAAATTAATTATTGCATCTTTAATTATTCATAAAACCCATTCAGAAAATCCAAAAAAAAAAAAAAAATGCAGAATCGCGGCGCGAGTGGGGGACCTCGCGGCGCGAGATTTTGCCCTGTTGTCCGTCTTTTGTCGTTTGTCTGTCTTAGCCTTTCGTGATTGTTTCCTTTTGCTTCCTCTGACTTATTTAGTACATTTTGAATGTTTTTGCAGAAACAACCGGTTGGCCAAAAATACGAGGGATGGGTGTGGCCAAACAACTATCAATTTGACTATGTCGATGATAGTTACACACCACCTACTGCTCCTGCAAGTAAAACATACAGGTTACTCAAGACACAAACACATCCTTGGCTGCAATTCAAGGATGTTCCAAAGGCGGAACGCCAAGTATTTTTGAACCGGTTGGCGGAAATCCAGGACTACGAGTTGATTTCCCCTCGTACAATGGACTGGCAGATAATTCGTGATGCGCTCCTTGATGACTACTTTGAAGATAGGTTTAGGACAGAATATACTGATGATGAAACAGGTTGGGTAGCGAACATCGATATGTGGAAAAGGGTCTTTGAGTTGAACAAACCGGCTAAACTGGAATGGTGCCAGGAATTCTACTCATCTCTTAGAGTGGGATTTCTACCTGTTGAGGACATTAGTGAGGATCGAGTGATCCACTTTAGATTAGGTGGCAAGCAGCGCCATTGCACGATTCCAGAGTTTGGTTATTTATGTGGGATGTTTGAGAAAAATGAGTTTAATGATGGTTTGGTTCAGTCTTTCTTGGAAAAGAGCATTCTGGACACTTCACATTTTGATGATGGGGTGAGCTTTCATGAGTATTGGAATAGGATCTCAGGGAAGCCTTCGTTTAGCTCGGGGGTGAGCAAAGTATCGGACATTAGGTCCAAAAAGTTGAGGCTTTTGCATAAAATGATAACATACTCTTTCATTCATCGGGGCAATGCAAATGATAAAGTGTGTAGTGATGATTTGTGGTTGCTCAGGCAGTTTCAGGAGTTCACTCCCACCAGATATGGTTGTGCTCCTTATATCCTGGCCCGCCACATGCAAAAGCACCGGGAGCACAGATATTATGTGGTCACTTCGTGACCTCGATCATGGAAGGTTGGGAATGGCGAACACTAGTGAGGGGAGGAGAGTTTCTGATATTGAGCCCACCACTTATCATTGATGCCACTTTCTCTCAAAGTTCAAAATCCACCAACCCAAGCTCACATCTAGGTGGAATGGACCGTTTGTTGTCAAGCATGTATATCCCTCGGGATATGTCGAGTTGTTTAGAGAGAATTGGGGAGGGAGCCTTGGTTGAGAAGCTCTAACTTTTCTTTTGAAGAACAAGGTTTGATCGAGTCAAGCTAATGACTCGTAAATAAATAGAGCGCTTCTCGGGAGGCAACCCGTGTGTTTTTATCATTTTTAGTTGTTTTCAGTAGTTTTGTTCTATTTTTGTGTTATTTGTTGAGAATCACAGGTGAGAAATGATTTGGGGTGAACCGGTATGTGCAAAAGTGTGTTAACAAGCCAAAAATCTGAGAAAAAGCAGCAGATCGCGGCGCGACCAGACACCTCGCGGCGCGAGAATGGAGTGATTTCGATCAATTTTGGACAGAGACTCGCGGCGCGAGATTTTGCCCTGTTGTCCGTCTTTTGCCGTTTGTCTATCTTAGCCTTTCGTGATTGTTTCCTTTTGCTTCCTCTGACTTATTTAGTACATTTTGAATGTTTTTGCAGAAACAACCGGTTGGCCAAAAATACGAGGGATGGGTGTGGCCAAACAACTATCAATTTGACTATGTCGATGATAGTTACACACCACCTACTGCTCCTGCAAGTAAAACATACAGGTTACTCAAGACACAAACACATCCTTGGCTGCAATTCAAGGATGTTCCAAAGGCGGAACGCCAAGTATTTTTGAACCGGTTGGCGGAAATCCAGGACTACGAGTTGATTTCCCCTCGTACAATGGACTGTGCAGATAATTCGTGATGCGCTCCTTGATGACTACTTTGAAGATAGGTTTAGGACAGAATATATTGATGATGAAACAGGTTGGGTAGCGAACATCGATATGTGGAAAAGGGTCTTTGAGTTGAACAAACCGGCTAAACTGGAATGGTGCCAGGAATTCTACTCATCTCTTAGAGTGGGATTTCTACCTGTTGAGGACATTAGTGAGGATCGAGTGATCCACTTTAGACTAGGTGGCAAGCAGCGCCATTGCACGATTCCAGAGTTTGGTTATTTATGTGGGATGTTTGAGAAAAATGAGTTTAATGATGGTTTGGTTCAGTCTTTCTTGGAAAAGAGCATTCTGGACACTTCACATTTTGATGATGGGGTGAGCTTTCATGAGTATTGGAATAGGATCTCAGGGAAGCCTTCGTTTAGCTCGGGGGTGAGCAAAGTATCGGACATTCGGTCCAAAAAGTTGAGGCTTTTGCATAAAATGATAACATACTCTTTCATTCATCGGGGCAATGCAAATGATAAAGTGTGTAGTGATGATTTGTGGTTGCTCAGGCAGTTTCAGGAGTTCACTCCCACCAGATATGGTTGTGCTCCTTATATCCTGGCCCGCCACATGCAAAAGCACCGGGAGCATAGGTACTTATGTGGTCACTTCGTGACCTCGATCATGGAAAGGTTGGGAATGGCGAATACTAGTGAGGGGAGGAGAGTTTCTGATATTGAGCCCACCACTATCATTGATGCCACCTGTTTCGGTCAAAAATTACCTAAGATAATTTTAGAAAGGATTTTAGACAACTCAAGTACCGAAGATTTGTAAGTGGGGTTTGGTGTTTAAGGATCTTCAAATAAAAGTAAAGTTTTCTTAAGAATAATGACTAAAACTAAGAGTTTTTATTATAAAGAGTTTTATGAAAGCCTTTGAGACAGAAATACTTTGAGTAACTAAGAAAACTGTTGAAGATTAAAGCTAAATACTTAAAATTAAAGCAAGGATCTTAAAGAAAAAACGAAAAGCACAACGACACCAGAATTTTGTTGACGAGGAAAAACCCTTGATCCAATTAAGAGATCTTAGGTAAAAAACCCCGGGAGGATTCAATCGACCCTTCCTATGTTCTTTTATTATTTTGGTTGATTACAATACAATGAGGGTGAGAGTGATTTGATCGAGCTAATGAACGAAAAAGAAAGCAAGTATGTAGTGAATATGTATGTGTGAATACAAGTGTGTGTGCAGATATCCTAATCTCGATCAATCACCTCGTATTTATAATAGAGATTCCTAACTAACTATCCGAAAAATCTGGGATCCTCCGTGTGATATTGTTCAACGTGCTGAAGATCAAAAGTGAACGTTGAGTCTTCTTTGACACGTTTATTCTTCAAGTCTGTTGCGATATCCAAGGGATTGCACGTTTCTTTTCTTCCTTAAGAGGCTGGATAAGTGTAGATATTTATTTTCGACCGTTAGCTTGTTCCTGAATAATGATCCTTAACTCAGGATCCTGCAAAATACAAAAGCATTATCGTGTACAACAAAATTACATGTTAGTAATATCTTTAATCAGGATCATAGTTATAGAAAATCTGACCCCAAACAATTGTCCCCAAATTTATATTTATCCTTTCATGAATTAAATATAAATTTCTTAGTCGTATACTAGAAGCATCCTAACTAGTGTTGTAACTAGGCTTTATTGCATATCCCATCGGTTTTAATATCCAAAGGCGCGTTGCAGAGTGATCAGTCAGGCCATGATGTGTAAAATTAATTTACTCGCCTTGATAACCTATCACTTTGTCCCCCACGACTACTTATCCTTCCGCCTATTTAAATTCCCAAATCTTCAACCGTCTTCACATAAATCTCCCATTTCATCTTTTCAAAAATCTTTTATCTCTTCAAAACATTTTCCTTTCCACTTCAAAAACTTTTCTTTTCAAAAATGGCGTCTTCATCTTCTACCCCTGTTTGGAAAAACAAGGTAAAATTACTTTTTATAAAAGTTATTTTTTCTTTTCCCTTTAACCGTTCTTATTTTTGCAGCATCTTGAAGAGATCATCAAGCGATGTGAAGAACAAGCGAAACTAAATGACAAGCTTCTTATGGACATCAACTTCTGCTTCCTGTCGTCCAAAGCTATCTGCGAATCTCATCAGGAACTCACCATAGAGATTATCAGCAAGTGGGGTGATGATCTCCATGCCTTAAGAGAAGAAATCCTTCAAACTTATGACGAGATTAACCGGACCCACGAAGATCTGAGGACTGCCAAGAACGACATGGCCTACTTGAAGTCGGTGGTGTCGATCTTGAAGAAGAAGTACCCCGATGTCAACGACAGCATTGCAGATGAGATCCTTCGAGGCGGGTCATATTTTTAGGGTTTCTAGGTTTTGGAGTGGACAATGATAGATGGGATGAAAAGGCTTAAGTCCACTAGTCTTAGTTTAGTAGTAGTTTGTACATATAGGTCTTTTGTAAACTACTACTTATTCGGTACTAAATGAAATCAGTCTTTTGTTAATGTATGCGTACCTTTACTTCCATTCCGTAAGCATAACCTGCATATTTCACAAAGATTTAGAGTTTTGAACCACATACCTTTGTGACGACCAACATTTATCAACTTATTCTTCAAGTCTGTTGCGATATCCAAGGGATTGCACGTTTCTTTTCTTCCTTAAGAGGCTGGATAAGTGTAGATATTTATTTTCGACCGTTAGCTTGTTCCTGAATATCCTGAATAATGATCCTTAACTCAGGATCCTGCAAAATACAAAAAGCATTATCGTGTACAACAAAATTACATGTTAGTAATATCTTTAATCAGGATCATAGTTATAGAAAATCTGACCCCAAACACCACCGAGTTAAAGAAGGCACGGTTGATGACTCGGGCGAGTGATTTGGGGACTGAAACGGAGGATGTGCAGGAGCCGGCGGCTCAGAGACAGAGGGTGGATTTTCCACCTCAGGAGCAGCAGCACCTAACCCTTACCCTTATGATTTTGCAGGTTGGGGATCTTCGCTTGATCAGATCACACATCCAGCAGCAGCAGCCCAGTTGGGCAGGCCCGAGTTCGAGCGCAGCAGGCACTAGAGGGACCGCTGGGGACGCTCAGGATATGCCCCAGTTTGGGACATATAGACACACGACTGGGGAGCGCTACTCGAGGCCTTCTTTTGATTTCTACATGGGTATCTTTGGTGAGCCAGCCGATCCTGATGCTGGTGATGGTGTTCCTTCTTCTCATGACATGGATGAGAATTGATCTACTCTATCTTCTTTCTATTTTCTGAAACTTATGAGACATTGCACTTTATTTTCTTTCAATTTGGTTGTAATTCCGCCGTTTAGGCGATGAGACATTTGTAGTTGTTTCTTGTATTTCCTTTTATTATGAACTATGTAGTTGGTTTGGTATTTTGCTTTTGGTGATTGTCAGGTGATTATTTCGAGTTTGCAAGTTGATTTGTGAGAGAATGCTTTTGGAATTTTTGGAACAAACAAGCGGGTTTATGCTGGCAGTCAGTTCAGCACCCACTTAATTTTTGGCTTCAACTTTGCAATGGTGAATTCGTGCTTTCACCCGGAGGTTTTTCATTGTTCCTTTCTACATTTTGCATTTTTCCCTTTTCCCATTATTTGCCTTAGTTATTCGTCCATTGAGGACAATGTACAACTTAAGTGTGGGGAGGGGGATGGTAAATTGGAAAAATGAAATTTTTTGAAGTTTCCTTCCTTTACTAGCATTTTGGTTATGTTTTTAAATTTTTGAGGCTATAGGTTTTGTGCAAAGACGAGAAATGAGGTAAACTTGAATTTTGCTAATCTAGGATAGAACTTGAGATTGTTTACCTTTAGCTTTCCTTTCCTAGTGCTTGTGGCATTTCATCGTTCCAAGGGGTCATAGGCTTGTTCCGAACTTCAAATAATCTAGGTTGCTTGCGAATTGTACCTTAATGATGAACCTAATGTGAATAATAGCTTCACTAGATGATGTATTGGTAGGCACCGCTTGAGGTTTTCCATTTGAATTTTGCAACTTGTGTGCATGAAAAGCTTGAAATGTATTAAATATGCTTGTGGTAATTTGACTTAACATATGGTTTGCACACCGGATGTCCGGTCCTTAATTCTTATGTTATAGGTTGTGGCTCTAGTCATTATGTTTGGTCTTTATATCGGGGTGTCTAGGGTGCTTCGGCATCAAACGGGTGGCACATGTGGGAATGCGCATAATCTTTTTCCAATAGTCTAATGCTAATGTGGTCTTTGAGATTCGAACAAGTAAGTCCTTGGGGTAACTTCGTTTTACCTAGCTCACCTAAAGCTTCCAACTTGGGATGGGTTGGCAGAAAGTTCGCTACACGGGTCTCATCGAAAATCACGGGTGTTAAATTATAAAACTTTTTATTCTCACATGTGTTTGTGTTTAGAGCATGGTCTCTGGATATGCAACCCAACCTTGAGTTCTAGCGTATGTCTCTTAACGATACTTACGTATCCGTAGCGAACCGCTGGCCGGACGCTTAAAGTACACTTTCGTATGATCACCTGATGTGTAGATAGAGTTGCAATTCTAGACCGTAGGAGTATGTTTTGTCAAGGGACTCATAAGTATACCGTAATGAAAACCTAATGGAAACCCAATGGCGTGAGTGTTTAAGTGGACAAATATACCAATAATCATTGTGGAATATTGCTTATGTTGCCAATAATAATTGTGATGCTTGCTAGTAGATTGTATGCTTAGTAGGAACAAGCTTAAGGTCAATTGGAATGATAGAAATGTTAAAGAGGTGAACACAAGCATAGGGAGGATTCTAATTGTAACCGAAAGATGGTTTTGCTCTAGATTAGTCGAATTTTCTGATTTCGTCTTAAACTTTGCTCATTAGTTTTTAAATGCATTTGCTTTTGGTATTCAACACCGCTTGGTTGGAAACTTCCGGATTAATCATAATTGTTTGTGACATTTTGTTTGGTTTTTGAGATTGGTTTAAGTGCATACTTGCTTGAGGGCAAGCAAGGTTTAAGTGTGGGGAGGTTTGATGTGTCTCAATTTATACATATTTCACACATCTTATTTGGACGATTTATACTCGTTTTGTAGCCATTTATACTTGTTTTGTGGTGCGTTATGTTGTTTGCTAGTGGTTTCAGGTCTACAGCAGGTACATTGCTCATAAATGGTAGAAAATGGCTTAGGAATGGTCCATATGCACTAACGGATGAACCATGATGAAGAACGAAGCTGAAATGGCGAAATCTGGCTGAACTCGCGGCGCGACCAAGACTCGCGGCGCGATCAGCACAAAATCATCATCGCGGCGCGAGACTGGAGATCACGCGCGACAAAAATCCCTGAATTGAAATGTTCCAGTTTTGGCAAACTCGCGGCGCGATTCGGAGCTGGTCTGACGGATTTTCTCTCTCCTGGGGTATAAATACCAGCCCCCACTCAACCCTAAACCTAATCTTGGATACTTCAGCTCACACACTTAATTAGCAGCCGTTTTTGAGGGTTTTTCATCATTCCAACTATTTTGAAGACTTGAAGATTAATTTTGGCTCTTGTTACTTATTGTAGCTCGATTGTAACCTCGATTTGGATTATTACTCTATATTTGGTACATTATGTTCTCCTTTTTATTTGAATCTTTAGCTCTTTTCATTATGAGTAGCTAAATCTTTATACATCTATGAAGATGAAGTGAAACAATTAGTTATGGTTGCATAATATTTTGAATTCAAGTTGGTTTTACTTAACATTTTGTCAAGATCTTAATGAAGTGATTTCTTTTACTTAATCTTGTGTTCTTGGTGGTATTTGTGTTTTTCGATAGTGGTACTAGTTGAATACAAGTATTATTTTAGTTGTTTGTCTATGAACAACTCTTGCTAGGTCATGGTATGATAGTAAAGATACAAGTTTAATAGAAATTACTTTGTTAAGTGGATTTAACGGTTGGTGGTACCACGTTTCTTTCACAACGATAAAATTGTTATTTAAATAATCAAACAAACTAGTTAGTTCAAGGAATTGTAATAAGGTTGGTGGTACCACTTGTTGCAAGAAATTGAATTGATTAGGTGATTGAGTCGATTTTACAAACTAGGTGCACCCATTTGTGCTTTTGTCTTATCACGATTATTATCACCAACATATATGAATTTTGAGCTTAACCCATATGCAACCTAGACTTTTTGTGGAGCGGATTCGACATAGATGGCTTTTTAATTATTTGTTTACAACTCAAACTCTTTTCGTGTGCTCTCGCTAATACCGGTTGAGTACTTTTACTTACTTGTTAATTATTTAGCTTTCAAAACGCAAAGTGACAACTCGGTCACAAACCAAACTTTCTCTTGATTTACATTTTTACAACCTTTAGTACAACATTCAGTCCTTGTGTTCGATCCTGGTCTTGCCAGTTAGCTATATTACATACGAACGGGTACACTACCCGTAAGTGTATTGTAGTCAGTTAGCGGTAGATCTTGTTATAAATTTTTAAACTAGATTTCACACATCAATCCTGATAGTCAAGATCTTAAGCTTTCAAGATATTGGTACTTGAAATTTCACCCATAACAATTCCTCCTGTGATACAACTACCTCTCTGTCTGTTTTCTCTTTTTGTTGTTCTTGCTGGTTACGATCTTTAGCAGCATCAGGGTCATCATTAGGATCATGTCTTCTTTTTGTCCTAAGTTCATCTCCCCTGCAGTCTAGATCTAATGAATATCCCTTCTTCTTTAAGACTCTGTTAACAACTTTCTCTAAGTCTTCTTTTGGGATTTCAAAACCAGCATCAACTCCCTCTGCTGTCACTGTCAAGTCTGATCTGATCTTCTTCAGTCTGTCAACTGTTTTGTTCAGACGATTTCTATCTTTATCAGCTTGAAGTCTTTCCTTTTCAAAATCTGCAGCCATTTTCTTTATCAGCTTATGCATATCTGACATTTCCTTGGCATGCTTCTTCTTTTCATTGTTCAGCTCATCTTTCATGGTGTTCATCTTTCCTTCTAACACCTTCATCTTGCCCTTGAGCTCTCCTATCATCACTTCTGGAGGAACTCTTAAGCTAGACAAGCTTGATGAAATAAGAGTTAGATCAGGATTCTTAACCGAATCCTTCATAACATAAGGAAAAGGAATTTTAGGAACATTTTTAATAAACCTTTGAGTTCCTGTAGACACTTGAGGCTCTAATGGGATAGTCTGTCTTGGCACTGCGATTTCTCTAGCAGTCTGACTTGAAGCAGCAGTAGCAGATACACTTCGTGCTACCTGTCTTGTACCTGTATGCTTAGATGATGTACTCACAGCTTGACTTGACTTGGCTGTAGTCTTTGACTTTTTCTTCAGAGGAACTTCTTCTTTCTCTGGATCATAGTCAACATCATCATCTCTAGCTTTCTTTTTCTGTGGAGGTACCAATGGTCTTGCTACCATGTGTGATCGAACAGTAATCATCTCGCAACTTTTGTTACTGTCATCATCATCATCATTAGCATCATCATCATTGCATCATCATCATCATCATTACCATCATCATCTGCTTCACTATCACCATCATTATCACTTTCTTCACTTGAACTTTCTGAAGCGGCGACCTTTTTACCTTTATCAACTTGGTCATCAGCGATATTGCTAGTACCTACACCACTTGTTCCGACATTTGGTGTACTTGAATCCTGTACAACATCTGGATTCACTTCAGGTTGATTAGCAACAACATTATCAGCCTGAGGTACTACAACTTCTTGTGCTTCAGCATTCTGTACTTGTTCAACAACTTGTTCTTGACTACTTGTTCTTGTACAATAACTTGTTCTTGTACATTCTCTGCATCAGGAGCAGGTACTGGTTCCACCTGTCCCTCTTGCCAATGAATAATGAAATCATCACTTGGAGGTTGGTAATTTTCATTCACGATTGCACCAAACAAATCAACATCCTGTGCATTCGGATCACCATCATGCCTTTTGATCATGGCATTATAACCTCTCAACGTAACTGTATTCACCTTCCAATCTCCAGCTACTAACTCAACATTTGGAAGACGAGTAGTGATGATCTTCATAACGAATCTGGGAAACAAATAAAAACTGTTTACCCCTTTCATAGAAATCTGCTTCCTGAACTCATGAAATATGTATTTGGAGAAACTATATGGCTTGTTGTAAACCAAAGCCACAATCTGAGATTGAATCTCCAAACTCATAGAATCAAAACCTGACTTCTTGCTACTTAAGCTCACAATCATCGCGTGAACTAAGTATCTCCATCTGCCATAAAAACTCTTCTTATACTTGGTCACAACATCTGGATCATCAACTCTAAATCCAATTCTTCTAAAAGCACCATCTATTGTAACAACCCTCAAAATCCGACTAGGACAATCTACTTGGACTTATCTAGACATCTATCCCTAGAGGTTTATTAAGAGAATTGATCTTCTAGCCATTTAAGGCATAGTGATAATTGCCCTCTAGTTCAATGAAATACCATAGATGACTAGCTATCTTAGATTTGCCATGAACAATAACTATAATCATTCAAGACAATCTCAAGCTATAAATTAGTTCTAATTGAACTTGATGAAATGTCAATGAACCAAAAACTTCATTTCAAGAAGTCAAGTTATATAAATAATAATGTAAGACTCACAACTTGTGACAAAGTCAATAAATCTTACAAAATGTCCAACAATTTAATTAATCATGCCAATTAAAGTATATATGGTCATGAAAATAAAATGACTATCTCAAAAATATATTGATAAACCAATATGCACATAAAAGTGCTTGAATAATAATAATGAGTATATATATGTCCAATATAAATACAAGTTTATGATTAAGGGTTAAGTAACAAATTTATAAACATAAATTGTATGCATACACGTGCATATATACGGGTATATATATATAAATGGAACACATATTTGTAATTTTAAAAGCAATACACAACTAGTAAGATAAATACTCATACATCCATCCATACACACAATATGTATACATAAACATGCAAAACAACTAACAAAAATTAAAATACAAATATATAAACACACATACACTTAATATACAACAAAATTTGAAAATCCCCTTCCATTTCCCTAACCCAAAACCGGCCTCCCCCTTCCCAAAACACCTTACCCAATCAAAAATCAACTACTCTTTTATTTCTTACACTTCCAATACACTACCTCACACAACACTCAACCTACACACTCTTACACTCCCCAAAACACACACACATCATTTTACATGCAATTCTCTTTCCTCACACACACTCCATCTCATTTCTCTCTCATTTTCCTCTCAAAAATCTGCACATTCTCTTCTCCATCTCTTCATCATTTTCGGTTCATTCACACACCCAAATAAAGGGTTAAATCTTAAGTAAATCAACTATAATAATAAGGTTTCAAGCTAGATCATTCAAGGGTGTGTTGAGGCAAGATAGGGAGCTCATTTTGGTGTCTTTTGGTCGTGGGTTTGCTGCCCAAAACAGTCCTCAAAAACCGATTCATCAAGGTTGATTTACAAACTCATTTACTAGTTTATCTCTTCTAATGTTCTTCTATCAAAAGACTTTTATAAAACTCATGTTTTTCTTCACTTTTCTTCTTAAAATACACTTAATGAGGGCATGTTGATAGAATCTTTCCTTTCATGCCATTGCATGTCAAGATCTAGAGGAAAGATTCAAGGATTCAACTCAAATAAGACCCAAAAGTGATGGTTTATGAGAAAGCTTTCAAACTAGTTGATGGATCTTCATAAAATTCGATTTGTGTTGATATAGATGGAACATATTTTCTGTGATTTTCATAAATGAACTTATTTTGATGTTGCATGAAAGATTTGATAAGAGATTTGAACATAAAATGGTTAGATGATTACATGCATTTCACTTTTTGGGTGATTTTTGCAAGAACTAAGTTTAATGATTAAGTTTTGTTTAAATTCAGTTTTAGTTGATGATTGATGATCTTGAAATTGTTAATAATCTGTATATTTGATGTTAAAATAACACAAAAGTGAATAACAAACATGTGAGAGGTGATTAAGAGTGTAAGATAAGCAAACTAAGTCATTGGTGAGTTGTTTGGACCCAAATACTTTCTGACAGAATCCATCTTCTGTCTTGGAACGGATAAACTGAGCATGTGAGGGCCGTTTCAAGCAAAACTTTCAAAATAAAAGTTGTAGATAAATGAGTTAAGTTTAATCACCAACTGGAATCACTCAAAAATACCGAACCAAACAAAAGATATGATTTTTCTACTAAAACTGGTCAAAACTGCACTTTTGTCTATCATGGAATTTTTATTAAGAGTATAACCCAAAGAACTTTTATAAAACATTTTCATACACAAAACAGTGGCTGTTTTGACCACTTTCACTTATAAAAATATTTAGAGGTACTAAACATTCTTTATAAATTAAGCCAAAATTCACAAAATAAGTGGACACATATAGGTTGTTGTATAAAAATCAGGAGGGTCCAAATAATTAGCTTTAACCCCGAATTAGTGGCCAACATTTCATAAATATGTTGTATAAAAACAGAAAATTTGTAAGTAATCTTATAACTTGTGTGATGGGCTATGTAATGAACTAAGGAGTTAAGCACATAACCCAAATAAGGTTAAGTCCAATAACTAAATTAAGCCCAAGTCACTTAAAAGCCCATAACACTTAGGCCCAATTGGTAATGGCCATAACACTTAAACGAATTTCATAACCCGAGTAATCATAAGACATATCGAGAAATATGCGAGCTGAAGACAAGTGTAATCAAAGTAAAACAAAAGATAATTAAGTGAGATGGACATAAGTAATTCTGTTAACCAAACTATAAATTGATACCACAAATGCTAATTCATACTAAAATCGGTTACACACCCAATAATGAATAAGGATAACATAACTTAATATGGCGTTCCCATATGATAACCTAAGATGCCAAACGAAACCACAAATGAAGGCAAGTTACCGAAATTCTAACAACTTATAACTACATGTATAATGAAAGAGACCTTTTACACCATCACTCCCTACAACCAAAAAGATGCGAATATTAACAATACACTTGGATCCCATAATTAATGACAACATAATGAAAGTGGCATTTCTAAGTGATGGCTTAAGATAGGAACTTACGTATATTAGTCCTCTCGTAGGGATAGTCTTGGCTTGAAATGTGATTGAGGAATATGACGGATATATGATCAAGGAAGCGATAGATGGGAAGTACCCATTTTGGATAAGTGAATATAATATGCGGCATATCAAGGTGAGTCATAGCCCCCTTTCAAACTCTTTTATGTGTTTTACTTTCGGGGTGAAAAGCATGATAAATAAAATTGCTTTATATATACGAATGATTCTTGAAAGAATGATTATGAAATGGGATATATTGTATGTTCAATGTGTTATAAGTTATATGATGAGCTTGAGTTCTGTCAAACTGTATCACTTTGGTACACTACTATTAACTCCGAAAGGGGAGGCCTGTAGTTAGAGGGTTGCGCAACTAGGAGTCGTCTACTCACCCACTAAAATAGGTAACGGTGGAATGTTGGTTGCCTTTGTGGCCACCTTCATTGCCAGTCCGACCCGAGCGGTGCTCTAATCTACTTTATATTAGGCGGTCGTCTCCATGGCACGATCCCCTTCTATATAAATTGCACTTGATTGACAGCTTGTGCTATGAAATGAAATATTATGTTGGTTGGGACAGGAAATGGTCTTAGTAGTGGCTCAAGCATTTACTAATCAAATTATGCCTTTGGCTAAATATTATTGATTATTACTTATGGTTGGATATTATGGATTGAAAATACGGTTTGGGTATTGGACCTCATATGGAATCTTGAAAGTTGTTGAAGTTGGCGATATTGAAATGTTGATGACCGAATGGTTTGATGTATGATTAATCGATTTATATACTTTTTCTCTCACGATAAATTTGACAAATGAGAACTTTATAATTTACCATGGATTCTCAACTCTTTGAAATGACGTTATGGTATTTTGAAAACTTGATGGTTTGATATGGGAATTTTTTGCCGATCATACGGTTTGGGTATGTTGATATCTAATAACATGTTTTCTAAGTGTTTAAAATGGTTAAGTAACGAGATTTACTTAAAAACCTATGCACTCACCAACTACGTTTTCGTAGTTGACACTTTTTCTTCATGCTTTTCAAGAATTAGCGTAAGCTTTGAGGAATTATATGCATCATGATTATTTGCATTGCACTTGGGAGTCAAGATCAAACCTTGTGATGGGCAATGGAATCCGCCTTGATCATTGTAGTATATCATCTCATGTATTTGTTATTTGTTTCGTGGACTCAATATCCAAGTATGGTAGACGTATTGTACTTGGGAATTGGTTCACATGCTTGTACATTGTAAAATTATTTTTATCAAATAAAGCTATGGTGAATGTCATCTATTATCCTTTGTTTTGAATACTCGACTTTCTGTACATCTCATCGTTCCGCCTTAGTTGGGGTGTTACAGAAAATGGTATCAGAGCTAAGGTTATAGAGAACATTGGGGTTCCTCCGGGAATTCCAAAACTATAGCCACTTTTCAAAACGAATTTTTATAGTCGAGTCGAGCATAAGGTTAAGCGGATTAGTTTGAGCTTTACATGGTAGGACCATAATTAAACGTAGAGTCATGAATCTACGTTTAATTATGAGAGAACCATGTAAAACTCAAACGGCCACTTGGACTTATGTTCAAAAGGATTCCTTTTCAAAAAAAAAAAAAAAAAATCTTTATTAAACTCCATTTTTATGAGCATACGTGTTGCATTTAGACATTCACCTAAGCATATATAATGATTCGAGATTTGCTTTATGTAAGGATTATGCTAGTCTAGTAGGATTCCCCCTTATGCACATCAAAATTGAAATGAATCTAAGATTGAAAGATACTCATTGATACATGCTATTCTATGCTATGACATGCGAATGTGGGCATGATTTGATTGCAATGTGAAAGTTTATAATGTGCAATGTGAAAGTTTATAATGTGCAATGTGAAAGTTGTAATGTGCAATGTGAAAGCTTGTAATGTGCAATATGAAAGTTTGGAATGTGCAATGTGAAAGTTTATAATGTGCAATGTGAAAGTTGTAATGTGCAATGTGAAAGCTTGTAATGTGCAATGTGAAAGTTGTAATGTGCAATGTGAAAGCTTGTAATGTCAATGTGAAAGTTTATAATGTGCAATGTGAAAGTTGTAATGTGCAATGTGAAAGCTTGTAATATCAATGTGAAAGTTTATAATGTGCAATGTGAAAGTTGTAATGTGCAATGTGAAAGTTGTAATGTGCAATGTGAAAGCTTGTAATGTGCAATGTAAAAGTTTATAATGTGCAATGTGAAAGTTTTAATGTTCAATGTGAAAGTTGTAATATGCAATGTGAAAGTTTATAATGTGCAATGTGAAAGTTTATAATGTGCAATGTGAAAGTTGTAATGTGCAATGTGAAAGTTTATAATGTGCAATGTGAAAGTTGTAATGTGCAATGTGAAAGCTTGTAATATCAATGTGAAAGTTTATAATGTGCAATGTGAAAGCTTGTAATGTGCAATGTGAAAGTTGTATAATGTGCAATGTGAAAGTTTATAATGTGCAATGTGAAAGTTTATAATGTGCAATGTGAAAGTTTATAATGTGCAATATGAAAGTTTATAATGTGCAATGTGAAAGTTTATAATGTGCAATGTGAAAGTTTATAATGTGCAATGTGAAAGTTGTAATGTGCAATGTGAAAGCTTGTAATGTGCAATGTGAAAGTTGGAATGTGCAATGTGAAAATTTATAATGTGCAATGTGAAAGTTTATAATGTGCAATGTGAAAGCTTGTAGTGTGCAATGTGAAAGTTTGAAATGTGCAATGTGGAAAGCTTGTAATGTGCAATGTGAAAGTTGTATAATGTGCAATGTGAAAGTTTATAATGTGCAATGTGAAAGTTTTAATGTGCAATGAAAGTTGTTATTAAGTACTCCTCCAATCCAGTATTTGTTCACTTGTGCTCTTTTTGAAATCATTATATGCCCTAAGGTTGAGCTATTTGAGGACTAGTGCGTAGATTTAATGATTATATAGTTGTGCCTTATTATTGAGATAGTTATTATGCCCTAAGGTTGAGCTATTTGAGGACTAGTGCGTAGATTTAATGATTATATAGTTGTGCCTTATTATTGAGATAGTTATTATGCCCTAAGGTTGAGCTATTTGAAGGACTAGAGCATAGATGATTTAATGATTATATAGTTGCCTTATTATTGAGATAGTTATTGCGCCCTAAGGTTGAGCTATTTGAGGACTAGTGTATAGATGATTTAATGATTATATAGTTGTGCCTTATTATTGAGATAGTTATTATGCTCTAAGGTTGAGCTATTTGAGGACTAGTGCGTAGATTTAATGATTATATAGTTGTGCCTTATTATTGAGATAGTTATTATGCCCTAAGGTTGAGCTATTTGAGGACTAGTGCGTAGATTTAATGATTATATAGTTGTGCCTTATTATTGAGATAGTTATTATGCCCTAAGGTTGAGCTATTTGAAGGACTAGAGCATAGATGATTTAATGATTATATAGTTGCCTTATTATTGAGATAATTATTGCGCCCTAAGGTTGAGCTATTTGAGGACTAGTGTATAGATGATTTAATGATTATATAGTTGTGCCTTATTATTGAGATAGTTATTATGCTCTAAGGTTGAGCTATTTGAGGACTAGTGCGTAGATTTAATGATTATATAGTTGTGCCTTATTATTGAGATAGTTATTATGCCCTAAGGTTGAGCTATTTGAGGACTAGTGCGTAGATTTAATGATTATATAGTTGTGCCTTATTATTGAGATAGTTATTATGCCCTAAGGTTGAGCTATTTGAAGGACTAGAGCATAGATGATTTAATGATTATATAGTTGCCTTATTATTGAGATAGTTATTGCGCCCTAAGGTTGAGCTATTTGAGGACTAGTGTATAGATGATTTAATGATTATATAGTTGTGCCTTATTATTGAGATAGTTATTATGCTCTAAGGTTGAGCTATTTGAGGACTAGTGCGTAGATTTAATGATTATATAGTTGTGCCTTATTATTGAGATAGTTATTATGCCCTAAGGTTGAGCTATTTGAGGACTAGTGCGTAGATTTAATGATTATATAGTTGTGCCTTATTATTGAGATAGTTATTATGCCCTAAGGTTGAGCTATTTGAAGGACTAGAGCATAGATGATTTAATGATTATATAGTTGCCTTATTATTGAGATAGTTATTGCGCCCTAAGGTTGAGCTATTTGAGGACTAGTGTATAGATGATTTAATGATTATATAGTTGTGCCTTATTATTGAGATAGTTATTATGCTCTAAGGTTGAGCTATTTGAGGACTAGTGCGTAGATTTAATGATTATATAGTTGTGCCTTATTATTGAGATAGTTATTATGCCCTAAGGTTGAGCTATTTGAGGACTAGTGCGTAGATTTAATGATTATATAGTTGTGCCTTATTATTGAGATAGTTATTATGCCCTAAGGTTGAGCTATTTGAAGGACTAGAGCATAGATGATTTAATGATTATATAGTTGCCTTATTATTGAGATAGTTATTGCGCCCTAAGGTTGAGCTATTTGAGGACTAGTGTATAGATGATTTAATGATTATATAGTTGTGCCTTATTATTGAGATAGTTATTATGCTCTAAGGTTGAGCTATTTGAGGACTAGTGCGTAGATTTAATGATTATATAGTTGTGCCTTATTATTGAGATAGTTATTATGCCCTAAGGTTGAGCTATTTGAGGACTAGTGCGTAGATTTAATGATTATATAGTTGTGCCTTATTATTGAGATAGTTATTATGCCCTAAGGTTGAGCTATTTGAAGGACTAGAGCATAGATGATTTAATGATTATATAGTTGCCTTATTATTGAGATAGTTATTGCGCCCTAAGGTTGAGCTATTTGAGGACTAGTGTATAGATGATTTAATGATTATATAGTTGTGCCTTATTATTGAGATAGTTATTATGCTCTAAGGTTTGAGCTATTTGAGGACTAGTGCGTAGATTTAATGATTATATAGTTGTGCCTTATTATTGAGATAGTTATTATGCCCTAAGGTTGAGCTATTTGAGGACTAGTGCGTAGATTTAATGATTATATAGTTGTGCCTTATTATTGAGATAGTTATTATGCCCTAAGGTTGAGCTATTTGAGGACTAGTGCATAGTTGATTTAATGATTATATAGTTGTGCCTTATTATTGAGATAGTTATTATGCTCTAAGATTGACTATAACTATATAGCATAGAAGATGCTATTGGGTCACGTACATAACGTAGGACGTGGAAGATATATTGTGTGTCAATCAAAGTATAAGGAAGCAAATTTTCACAAGCGACGTTGAAGCAATCCGTTTAACTCACCTAAGAATATTAATTTGAGTTGTCGTCTTATTCTCACTATGAACTCTTACTCCCCACTTCCACATTGAAGCTAGCCAAGTGAATTTCGACAATCTTGAGGACCAAACACGATGAAAGCATGGTTCTTCTTATTTTCCAAAGATTTACGATTCCCTTGATCCACGGATGACTCGACGCAACACCTGAAAGTGGTGAGACCAAATAACTAACACCACCCACTCGCAACGACGTTAAGAGAAGGACCCACTCGATACAAGGAAGTTCAGAAAACTAGTGAGTTAGAGAAGTATAGTATAGAAGATACTATAGACTAGTATACCCAATGAAAGCGATGCCTTGGATATGGTCTACATGTGAGCGAGTGTAGAGGAAATTGAACTGAGGCCTCAAATTGGTGAAGGAATTGAAGGTCCTTCTATCCATGTAAAAATGGAGCCTCGGCGGCAATTAGAAGAAATTCCAGAGTTACCGTTGGAGCGAAGATGTAATTAAGGAGGATAAGAAGTAATATAAGAATTATGTGACCCCCGTGATTTGAAGATAAATGAAAAATGATTTGGGACTACTCTGGAGGACAAGAGTAGTTACAAGTAGGATTAGGAAATCTGGCGAATTGAAGGTCGTCGAGAATGATGAGAAGATTTGGCAGATTGAAGACCATCAAGGAAGGCGAGACGAAGTGAAAAGTAGGAAATCCCTTACATTTTTCCTTGAGGAAAAATGTTAAGGGGGTAATCACAGCAAAGGTAGATACTCGAACAAGGAGTATGAAGTGCAAGATTATACCTTATCTTTCAAGAAGAGTCATTCACTAGCATCATTGAAGGTGATGTGGAGTAGAAAGTCAAGGCACATACTACCACAACGATCAAGGAAGTTGGTCGCTGAACTAAGTTTCAAACAACTAACAAACTCCGTGAAGAGCTAGTTATGGAATATTTGAACGGAAGAGTGATAAGGATAATTCGCATCTGTGATGAGCAAGGATCAAAGGATCCGTATCACCATGATCTGACAAGTACCCCTGAGATAACTTCAAGGACTAGCGACTGCACGTGTGTCATTCAAAGATGACAATTACTCTAGTCAGAAATGGATCCGAGTGGCGAAACGGTAAGGAGTATGGTAACCCATAAGAAAACGAAAGGAAAATGGAGGGAACCAAATGGTTGAGAAAAAGACGAAGTAACCGATGTTCACCTAAATTATGTTACATTACAATTCCTAAGAACATTAGGTTAGTGAAATTGCAAAGAAGCATAGTTTAGAAAGCTGAAAATGGACATGAAGCTTTTGAAAGCAAGGTAATTGGAAGTTTTGTAGAGGTCATAAGAACCTAAGAAGGATAGCTTTTAAGAAAAGGTTCATACCAATGAGGACTTGAAGTGTTTGTGTTGCCAAGATGGTGGTGATATGATTATTTGTGAGCATAAGGATTGTGTAAATCCTATCGCGAGGAATGCGTAGGGATAGAAGAGAAATGGAATAGGTTATATGTGCAATGTTAAAAAGGAGTTTAGTCGGCAATATGTCATAGATGGTAGTACTTTCACATTAAAAAGGAAGAATTAAAGCTGCCACAAAACGATTTGAAAGCCAAAATCGGTAGGAGCAAGAGAAATTAGTAACGATGTGACTTAGCGAATAACGAAAAAGGCGACTTTGGGAAAATAAGGACGAAGTTGAAAGACAAAGGTGAGTATGAGGAGTAAGATGGAACTATCATCAACTAATTCATGATTTCCTTGCACGCCATAAATAACAAAGACAACACTAGAAAACCCTAAAGTGAGGTACTACGAAGATGTACCTTCGCAATTTTAGTGCAACTGGCATAATGGGTTAGTATCACTCTTGTTAAGGGGGTAATCCCTTAACAAGTGATTATTCACAAACAAAGTCAATACGTTCAAGTACCGGCAAGCATGTCGAACGTCAAACCAAAGAAAGATGAAAGTAGGCGAGAAGCCAGTGGAGCGATTCTTTATTGGGGAAAGCAAACGATAAAGGAAAGTACACAAAGTGACAATGGAAATGAGTAGCCACCAACGATCGATATTCCAACGTTTCTTATCATTTTTATTGTAACTCACGTTACGAACCGTTTGCTCATTTTACACCTCCATATTGACATTCTTATCATCATCCCATTATTTAGTATTGATCTAGGCAAGATTGACAGCCCACAACGATTACATACGATTAATCTCTAGTCGTCTCAAGAAGTGAGCGACATTCGTAACTTTTTCTTTTTCGAAGTTTCTAATCACGAGAAATGTTAGGGCACCAAGCAATGGATGCCCCCAACTACGGAGATCAAAAGCTCGTAAGTAACTAAAAAGGTGTCATGATGAAACCTATACGAACTCTCACATTTTGTACGTCTCCGTGAAGCTATCCTTATCGTCAATCTATTTATTTTATCACCATGTGAACGAGCAAACTTCGAGGACGAAGTTGTTGTTAAGGGGGTAATGATGTAACAACCCTCAAAATCCGACTAGGACAATCTACTTGGACTTATCTAGATATCTATCCCTAGAGGTTTATTAAGAGAATTGATCTTCTAGCCATTTAAGGCATAGTGATAATTGCCCTCTAGTTCAATGAAATACCATAGATGACTAGCTATCTTAGATTTGCCATGAACAATAACTATAATCATTCAAGACAATCTCAAGCTATAAATTAGTTCTAATTGAACTTGATGAAATGTCAATGAACCAAAAACTTCATTTCAAGAAGTCAAGTTATATAAATAATAATGTAAGACTCACAACTTGTGACAAAGTCAATAAATCTTACAAAATGTCCAACAATTTAATTAATCATGCCAATTAAAGTATATATGGTCATGAAAATAAAATGACTATCTCAAAAATATATTGATAAACCAATATGCACATAAAAGTGCTTGAATAATAATAATAAGTATATATATGTCCAATATAAATACAAGTTTATGATTAAGGGTTAAGTAACAAATTTATAAACATAAATTGTATGCATACACGTGCATATATACTATATATATATATTCTCTCACACTCCATCTCTTTCTCTCTCATTTTCTTCTCTCAAAATTCTGCACTTTCTTCTCTTCCCTCTTCTATTTTCGGTTCATTCACCACACCCAAATAAAGGGTTAAATCTTAAGTAAATCAACTATAATAATAAGGTTTCAAGCTAGATCAATCAAGGGTGTGTTGAGGCAAGATAGGGAGCTCATTTTGGTGTCTTTTGGTCGTGGGTTTGCTGCCCAAAACAGTCCTCAAAAACCGATTCATCAAGGTTGATTTACAAACTCATTTACTAGTTTATCTCTTCTAATGTTCTTCTATCAAAAGACTTTTATAAAACTCATGTTTTTCTTCACTTTTCTTCTTAAAATACACTTAATGAGGGCATGTTGATAGAATCTTTCCTTTCATGCCATTGCATGTCAAGATCTAGAGGAAAGATTCAAGGATTCAACTCAAATAAGACCCAAAAGTGATGGTTCATGAGAAAGCTTTCAAACTAGTTGATGGATCTTCATAAAATTCGATTTGTGTTGATATAGATGGAACATATTTCCTGTGATTTTCATAAATGAACTTGTTTTGATGTTGCATGAAAGATTTGATAAGAGATTTGAACATAAAATGGTTAGATGATTACATGCATTTCACTTTTTGGGTGATTTTTGCAAGAACTAAGTTTAATGATTAAGTTTTGTTTAAATTCAGTTTTAGTTGATGATTGATGATCTTGAAATTGTTAATAATCTGTATATTTGATGTTAAAATAACACAAAAAGTGAATAACAAACATGTGAGAGGTGATTAAGAGTGTAAGATAAGCAAACTAAGTCATTGGTGAGTTGTTTGGACCCAAATACTTTCTGACAGAATCCATCTTCTGTCTTGGAACGGATAAAACTGAACATGTGAGGGCCGTTTCAAGAAAAACTTTCAAAATAAAAGTTGTAGATAAATGAGTTAAGTTTAATTACCAACTGGAATCACTCAAAAATACCGAACCAAACAAAAGATATGATTTTTCTACTAAAACTGGTCAAAACTGCACTTTTGTCTGAATATTTTATCAACTTTAACAATTTTATCTCCTAAAATATAAAGTCCCAGGAGGCCATACTCGGTGGAAAGTGGGTTCAATGTGTCCTAAACTTAAAATAAAATCATGGAATTTTTATTAAGAGTATAACCCAAAGAACTTTTATAAAACATTTTCATACACAAAACAGTGGCTGTTTTGACCACTTTCACTTATAAAAATATTTAGAGGTACTAAACATTCTTTATAAATTAAGCCAAAATTCACAAAAATACTAGACACATATAAGTTGTTGTATAAAAATCAGATAAAATGGCATTTCTAAGTGATGGCTTAAGATAGGAACTTATGTATATTAGTCCTCTCGTAGGGATAGTCTTGGCTTGAAATGTGATTGAGGAATATGACGGATATATGATCAAGGAAGTGATAGATGGGAAGTACCCATTTTGGATAAGTGAATATAATATGCGGCATATCAAGGTGAGTCATAGCCCCCTTTCAAACTCTTTTATGTGTTTTACTTTCAGGGTGAAAAGCATGATAAATAAAATTGATTTATATATATGAATGATTCTTGAAAGAATGATTATGAAATGGGATATATTGTATGTTCAATGTGTTATAAGTTATATGATGAGCTTGAGTTCTGTCAAACTATATCACTTCGGTACACTACTATTAACTCCGAAAGGGGAGGCCTGTAGTTAGAGGGTTGCGCAACTAGGAGTCGTCCACTCACCCACTAAAATAGGTAACGGTGGAATGTTGGTTGCCTTTGTGGCCACCTTCATTGCCAGTCCGACCCGAGCGGTGCTCTAATCTACTTTATATTAGGCGGTCGTCTCCATGGCACGATCTCCTTCTTTATTAATTAAGCAAAATTCACATAATAAGTGGACACATATAAGTTGTTGTATAAAAATCAGGAGGTCCAAAAAAGGCATTTCTATGTGATGGCTTAAGATAGGAACTTACGTATATTAGTCCTCTCGTAGGGATAGTCTTGGCTTGAAATGTGATTGAGGAATATGACGGATATATGATCAAGGAAGTGATAGATGGGAAGTACCCATTTTGGATAAGTGAATATAATATGCGGCATATCAAGGTGAGTCATAGCCCCCTTTCAAACTCTTTTATGTGTTTTACTTTCAGGGTGAAAAGCATGATAAATAAAATTGATTTATATATATGAATGATTCTTGAAAGAATGATTATGAAATGGGATATATTGTATGTTCAATGTGTTATAAGTTATATGATGAGCTTGAGTTCTGTCAAACTATATCACTTCGGTACACTACTATTAACTCCGAAAGGGGAGGCCTGTAGTTAGAGGGTTGCGCAACTAGGAGTCGTCCACTCACCCACTAAAATAGGTAACGGTGGAATGTTGGTTGCCTTTGTGGCCACCTTCATTGCCAGTCCGACCCGAGCGGTGCTCTAATCTACTTTATATTAGGCGGTCGTCTCCATGGCACGATCTCCTTCTTTATTAATTGCACTTGATTGACAGCTTGTGCTATGAAATGAAATATTATGTTGGTTGGGACAGGAAATGGTCTTAGTAGTGGCTCAAGCATTTACTAATCAAATTATGCCTTTGGCTAAATATTATTGATATTATTTATGGTTGGATATTATGGATTGAACATACGGTTTGGTATTGGACCTCATATGGAATCTTGAAAGTTGTTGAAGTTGGCGATATTGAAATGTTGATGACCGAATGGTTTGATGTATGATTAATCGATTTATATACTTTTTCTCTCACGATAAATTTGACAAATGAGAACTTTATAATTTACCATGGATTCTCAACTCTTTGAAATGACATTATGGTATTTTGAAAACTTGATGGTTTGATATGGGAATTTTTGCCGATCATACGGTTTGGGTATGTTGATATCTAATAACATGTTTTCTAAGTGTTTAAAATGGTTAGGTAACGAGATTTACTTAAAAACCTATGCACTCACCAACTACATTTTCGTAGTTGACACTTTTTCTTCATGCTTTTCAGGAATTAGCGTAAGCTTTGAGGAATTATATGCATCATGATTATTTGCATTGCACTTGGGAGTCAAAGATCAAACCTTGTGATGGGCAATGGAATCTGCCTTGATCATTGTAGTATATCATCTCATGTATTTGTTATTTGTTCCGTGGACTCAATATCCAAGTATGGTAGACGTATTGTACTTGGGAATTGGTTCACATGCTTGTACATTGTAAAATTATTTTTATCAAATAAAGCTATGGTGAATGTATCTATTATCCTTTGTTTTGAATACTCGACTTTCTGTACATCTCATCGTTCCGCCTTAGTTGGGGTGTTACATCTATACAGCTCTGTCGAACATAACGACACCTTCAGCTCCTCCTTCTTGAATATCAGTACCCAAGAGTAACATCTGTTGAAGGTCAGCTGGCGAGAACTGGATTGGAGTCTGATTAACACTAGTCTCAATGACATTAGTGCTCTTCACATATCTTGCATTACTCCAGAATTGAGTAATCAAGTCTTGATCCAAAACCTGGTGAATAAGTAAGAACTTCACGAAGTCTCGATCTTCTCAGAAATCGAAAAATCTCGTGATATCTCTGAGTTTTTGGCTGGTCTTCACTCAGGTTTAGTACATAGTTATGCTCAGGTGTAAAAATTCTTGCCATTTCTGTAAAAGATAAATAAACATCGTTATTAGAATAAAAACGACATTATCTATATAACAATTAAGCATAAACGACATAAACCACACAAGCATGACTTTAACTTTCAAAATTATTACTTGCTTCAATAATTTTCTAAGTTATGAGTTCTAAAAGCATTCTATTAACTTATATTAATCATGTTTTAACTTTCTGACTTAATTTTCGTTCTTTTTTCGATTTTTCAGGTGAAGTTCGAATGGGACAAGGCTCTTTTGAGGTTTGAGCCTCGTTTGGGATTCGAGGTTCGTTTCAGGCACAAGCCTCGTTTGGGATTCGGGGTTCGTTTCAGCCGAAACGAGTTACTGTTCACCTTCTTCATTCTTTTGATCTCGAAAAACCCTAAAATCAACGAAAATTACATCAACATGATCTATATGGTTCGATTATCATGACCCTATGTTCGTTTTTGCCTAAAACTTAAAATCAAGGTCGAAAACCTAACTTTTAGTTCGAAAATTTTCTAAACCTTTTTCATGATTTCTAGTTAGCATGGCAACTACAACACGATTAAAACATATACCTAGATTCGGTTTTTATCAAGGATTACAAAGATATAATCAGAAAAACACGAAAATAAGTCTTGCTATAGGATCGAATCGAGGTCCGTATGAGTTTGTGTGTTTGTGTGTGTTTCTGAAACGAGGTTCGAATGGGAGCTTTGTGAAACGAGGCTCGTATGGTCGAATATATATAACCAACAATTTTGGGCCAGGTTCGTTTGAGCCCATCAAACGAACTTCATATGGGCTTAACCCAAAATGAGCTTCTAATCACACTTTCTCAAACGAGGTTCGAATGAGAATGCCCGTTTTAACCTGCACACCTAATCAACAATGATTAGTCTACACACTAAAACTCAAAATATTCCGGAAATTTGTAATGATACATATATAAAACCTGATATGCTTCAAAACACTTTTCCACGACCTTTTCAATGATAAACCTGTAATATGCTATAAAATAACATCTTTACATATTATCAAGGTTCAATACAATAAATCTTATACACTCCCCCTTAATTTATGATTCTTACATAAAATTAATTGAGACATAAACGTATATAATTCATTAATACCACTGTAAATAAAATACGAGTTAAAGCTGTTGTCAACGACTTTAAGACAACACAACTTTCTCTCAAATTCTGTACCCTTGTAAATCTATGCATATTCCGCATTCATTTACACTTGATATCAAATTACTTCTGTTATCTGCACATCTCAACAAAATCATCAAATTCTCATAGATAAAATGACAAATAATATCATGAGCAAAATCTTGTTCGTTGAATGCAAAACTTAACATATTCTTAACAATCTTTCAATCTACCTATGGTTCAAGGTCAAATCAATCACTGTCAAGAACATTTTCAGACTATTTGAAAACTTTTGAAATAAAACTTTATTCAAATTTCTTCAAATATCATTTACACAACCTTTCAAAATCAATTAACGATTAATTTTGAATCGTTTTTCCTTTACATAATAAATTGTAAGTCCCCTTGAATCGGATCGTTAATAGTTTGCTCCAGTTATCTTGAGGTGCGGAATCCCTCACTATAACTTGGTGATTCACAACAAGCCTTCAGATAATCTGCTGCCTCGCAGATCTTCTCTAGGCTAGCGGAACAATACTTGACGACTTAACCTGCACAATATGCTTGAAATTTCGACAAATGTTCAACCCTAATCTCTGTTAGGGTTCGATATATATAGGGAACATCACGACTTGGGCTTCAGCGAGTTAGCCTCGCAAATCCAGCCCAGCCCGTCATAAATGCGAGGTCGCATTTCTTGATTGGCATCGTATTTGTCCCTGCAAATACGAGGTCGTATTCCCATTGTGAATTGCGAGGTCGCAATTCACACTTAGCAGATTATTACACATTCAATACTTAAACTTAATCTAGTATTCTATGCATAATACAAAGTTCATTAATGACAATCACATTACAAAGACATATTACAATATAAGACCGAACAATCTAGACTGCTATTGACATAGACGTGCACTTACAGACTCCCCCTTGGCAATAGCTTCTAGACGTTAAAATAAAATATGTCTTCGTCTTGTCTTTGTCATTAATCTACTTCTTCTGCTTCTTCTTGCTCTTGCTCTGCTCCTTCTCAGTCTTAGTCTCAAAATCAGAATTCTGACTCTGACTCTGAAGGAGTATGAGTGACACCTAACCTTCTCTTTTCTTGATCCCACATAGATCCTGGATCATAATAATAATCCGCAATCTCTGCCCTAGCTCTCATATGAGCTTCTGGATCATAACCAAGTCTCTTCTCCAGTCTCCTAACAATTGTAGGATGCAAATCTGACCCGGTAGAAGTATTATTGGTAGAGTCGGTTTCGGTAGACTCATTATCCTGAGCACTAGCATTTTCAGCTTCAGGAGCAATAGCAACAGACTGCTCAGCCAAACCCTTACCCTTTTCTAATCGATCAACGTCAACATCTTCTGCTCGGCCAGATCCAGTGTTAAATTGAGACGAAATTCCCGCAGGAATGTCTCCAGCAGCATTAAAGTCAGTGGCCTGATCAGCAGGTCCCTTGTCTTTGTTTTGATTCGAAATTCGAGTATTGTTTTCCTGTTTCTTCGATACGAATTATTCCCTGCAGAATGACCATCATAGAAGAAGAAATAGCAGGAGCAGTTTGCGAAGAGTTAGTTGGTTGAGTCGACATTTTCGGAATTAATTTCGGAAAATTGGTTTTCTTTGATAAAAATTGAAAATTTTAATCGATTGAAAGCACCTTTTGCCCCACGGTGGGCGCCAAATTGTTTTGGTCAAAAATTACCCAAGATAATCAACCTTGAAGACTTAGATCAATTATGTAACCAAACTTTCGTTTGTGAGGTTAAGGGCTTGTAAAATATGTTGAGTTTCAAAGATGCGTATTAAAGAAAAGATTTGTTAAAGAAATATGTCGACTAAACAAGGATTAAAAGGATAAAGATAATCGTAAATAAAGAACTAAAATGTATCGAAATAATGCAAAGGACAGAAAATAATGCTAGTTATGATAAATATCTAGTAATTAGCAAAATAAAAGTAAAGAGAAGGGAACAAGAACACCGAGATTTGTTATGAGGAAAAGCCCTTAATCCTTTAAGGATCGCCGGCATAAAAACCCGAGAGGAAACATCAATCTGATGACGATCCATAACTGAATTCATTCACAATTTCATCAAAATCAAACTCAATTTCAAATTCTGTTCGTCATTTTTCACCTACTGGTTCTTCAAAATTCACACATCAAAACACATAAAATCACAATTGTTTGTTCATCAATAGATTCGTGGTTATTGATAACATAATCCTGTCAATTTTCAAGTTCCAATTCAATCTAAATCTCGAGATTGAATTTTGAGTTTTGGCGCGTAATTTCAGGGATTTGAATCAGTTGTATTTTGTGTTGAATTTTGTTCATAATCGTGTTGCGGACATGATTTCAAACAGTTTGCAAGTGATTTCGTAATCTAACTCCTATTAAATCGAAAGTTATTGAAGCTTTTCTATGTCATTAATGGAGAAAACTGCTGCTGTTCATGTTCATGGTGAAGAAGATGAATCAAGACGATCTTCACCAAGATCGTCTCATTTCCTTGAATAATTTCAAACCAAGATCATTTTTCATTTCAAGATCGTTTTATTTTTCAAGACCGTTTCATTTTCCATACTTAACCAAATTTCTCATCAAAACCCAAGACGATCTTCACAAGATCGTCTCATTTCCTTGAATAATTTCAAACCAAGATCATTTTTCATTTCAAGACCGTTTTATTTTTTTTCAAGACCGTTTCATTTTTCATACTTAATTTTTTTTTTTTTTTTTTTTTTTTTTTTTTTTTTTTTTTTTTTTTTTTTTTTTTTTTTTTTTTTTTTTTTTTTTTTTTTTTTTTTTTTTTTTTTTTTTTTTTTTTTTTTTTTTTTTTTTTTTTTTTTTTTTTTTTTTTTTTTTTTTTTTTTTTTTTTTTTTTTTTTTTTTTTTTTTTTTTTTTTTTTTTTTTTTTTTTTTTTTTTTTTTTTTTTTTTTTTTTTTTTTTTTTTTTTTTTTTTTTTTTTTTTTTTTTTTTTTTTTTTTTTTTTTTTTTTTTTTTTTTTTTTTTTTTTTTTTTTTTTTTTTTTTTTTTTTTTTTTTTTTTTTTTTTTTTTTTTTTTTTTTTTTTTTTTTTTTTTTTTTTTTTTTTTTTTTTTTTTTTTTTTTTTTTTTTTTTTTTTTTTTTTTTTTTTTTTTTTTTTTTTTTTTTTTTTTTTTTTTTTTTTTTTTTTTTTTTTTTTTTTTTTTTTTTTTTTTTTTTTTTTTTTTTTTTTTTTTTTTTTTTTTTTTTTTTTTTTTTTTTTTTTTTTTTTTTTTTTTTTTTTTTTTTTTTTTTTTTTTTTTTTTTTTTTTTTTTTTTTTTTTTTTTTTTTTTTTTTTTTTTTTTTTTTTTTTTTTTTTTTTTTTTTTTTTTTTTTTTTTTTTTTTTTTTTTTTTTTTTTTTTTTTTTTTTTTTTTTTTTTTTTTTTTTTTTTTTTTTTTTTTTTTTTTTTTTTTTTTTTTTTTTTTTTTTTTTTTTTTTTTTTTTTTTTTTTTTTTTTTTTTTTTTTTTTTTTTTTTTTTTTTTTTTTTTTTTTTTTTTTTTTTTTTTTTTTTTTTTTTTTTTTTTTTTTTTTTTTTTTTTTTTTTTTTTTTTTTTTTTTTTTTTTTTTTTTCATCAATCTGATGACGATCCATAACTGAATTCATTCACAATTTCATCAAAATCAAACTTAATTTCAAATTCTGTTCGTCATTTTTCACCTACTGGTTCTTCAAAATTCACACATCAAAACACATAAAATCACAATTGTTTGTTCATCAATAGATTCGTGGTTATTGATAACATAATCCTGTCAAGTTTCAAGTTCCAATTCAATCTAAATCTCGAGATTGAATTTTGAGTTTTGGCGCGTAATTTCAGGGATTTGAATCAGTTGTATTTTGTGTTGAATTTTGTTCATAATCGTGTTGCGGACATGATTTCAAACAGTTTGCAAGTGATTTCGTGATCTAACTCCTATTAAATCGAAAGTTATTGAAGCTTTTCTATGTCATTAATGGAGAAAACTGCTGCTGTGCATGTTCATGGTGAAGAAGATGAATCCAAGACGATCTTCCTAAATCGTCTCATTTCCTTGAATAATTTCAAACCAAGATCTTTCATTTCAGTTCTTCTCAAGATCGTTTCATTTCCAGTTCTTCTCAAGATCGTTTCATTTCCAGTTCTTCTCAAGATCGTTTCATTTCCAGTTCTTCTCAAGATCGTTTCATTTCCAGTTCTTCTCAAGATCGTTTCATTTCCAGTTCTTCTCAAGATCGTTTCATTTCCAGTTCTTCTCAAGATCGTTTCATTTCCAGTTCTTCTCAAGATCGTTTCATTTCCAGTTCTTCTCAAGATCGTTTCATTTCCAGTTCTTCTCAAGATCGTTTCATTTCCAGTTCTTCTCAAGATCGTTTCATTTCCAGTTCTTCTCAAGATCGTTTCATTTCCAGTTCTTCTCAAGATCGTTTCATTTCCAGTTCTTCTCAAGATCGTTTCATTTCCAGTTCTTCTCAAGATCGTTTCATTTCCAGTTCTTCTCAAGATCGTTTCATTTCCAGTTCTTCTCAAGATCGTTTCATTTCCAGTTCTTCTCAAGATCGTTTCATTTCCAGTTCTTCTCAAGATCGTTTCATTTCCAGTTCTTCTCAAGATCGTTTCATTTCCAGTTCTTCTCAAGATCGTTTCATTTCCAGTTCTTCTCAAGATCGTTTCATTTCCAGTTCTTCTCAAGATCGTTTCATTTCCAGTTCTTCTCAAGATCGTTTCATTTCCAGTTCTTCTCAAGATCGTTTCATTTCCAGTTCTTCTCAAGATCGTTTCATTTCCAGTTCTTCTCAAGATCGTTTCATTTCCAGTTCTTCTCAAGATCGTTTCATTTCCAGTTCTTCTCAAGATCGTTTCATTTCCAGTTCTTCTCAAGATCGTTTCATTTCCAGTTCTTCTCAAGATCGTTTCATTTCCAGTTCTTCTCAAGATCGTTTCATTTCCAGTTCTTCTCAAGATCGTTTCATTTCCAGTTCTTCTCAAGATCGTTTCATTTCCAGTTCTTCTCAAGATCGTTTCATTTCCAGTTCTTCTCAAGATCGTTTCATTTCCAGTTCTTCTCAAGATCGTTTCATTTCCAGTTCTTCTCAAGATCGTTTCATTTCCAGTTCTTCTCAAGATCGTTTCATTTCCAGTTCTTCTCAAGATCGTTTCATTTCCAGTTCTTCTCAAGATCGTTTCATTTCCAGTTCTTCTCAAGATCGTTTCATTTCCAGTTCTTCTCAAGATCGTTTCATTTCCAGTTCTTCTCAAGATCGTTTCATTTCCAGTTCTTCTCAAGATCGTTTCATTTCCAGTTCTTCTCAAGATCGTTTCATTTCCAGTTCTTCTCAAGATCGTTTCATTTCCAGTTCTTCTCAAGATCGTTTCATTTCCAGTTCTTCTCAAGATCGTTTCATTTCCAGTTCTTCTCAAGATCGTTTCATTTCCAGTTCTTCTCAAGATCGTTTCATTTCCAGTTCTTCTCAAGATCGTTTCATTTCCAGTTCTTCTCAAGATCGTTTCATTTCCAGTTCTTCTCAAGATCGTTTCATTTCCAGTTCTTCTCAAGATCGTTTCATTTCCAGTTCTTCTCAAGATCGTTTCATTTCCAGTTCTTCTCAAGATCGTTTCATTTCCAGTTCTTCTCAAGATCGTTTCATTTCCAGTTCTTCTCAAGATCGTTTCATTTCCAGTTCTTCTCAAGATCGTTTCATTTCCAGTTCTTCTCAAGATCGTTTCATTTCCAGTTCTTCTCAAGATCGTTTCATTTCCAGTTCTTCTCAAGATCGTTTCATTTCCAGTTCTTCTCAAGATCGTTTCATTTCCAGTTCTTCTCAAGATCGTTTCATTTCCAGTTCTTCTCAAGATCGTTTCATTTCCAGTTCTTCTCAAGATCGTTTCATTTCCAGTTCTTCTCAAGATCGTTTCATTTCCAGTTCTTCTCAAGATCGTTTCATTTCCAGTTCTTCTCAAGATCGTTTCATTTCCAGTTCTTCTCAAGATCGTTTCATTTCCTGTTCTTCTCAAGATCGTTTCATTTCCAGTTCTTCTCAAGATCGTTTCATTTTCTAAAAGTGAATTTACAAAACTTCTTGAAGAACATTCAAAATTACTTTTTGAATATGATGCTATTAAACAAGATTTTCAAGCTTACAAAGATAAGATGTTGGTTAAAGAATGTGAGTTGAATGTCTCTCCTGATTTTAAGTTATTACAAAAATGTCAAAATCTAGAAAAGACCATTCAAGATCTTGAAATTCAAAAGACCAATGAATGGCTTCGGGCAAATGCAAGACAAATGGATGTTGATATTCTCAATAAAAAGCTTCAAGAAGCTAAACCAAACAATGTTGAACTCGAAAGAAGATTTCTGAAGCTCTTAAAAGGCAAATGGTGGTTGTTTCTTCGTCTGATGAGGAGGGAGATGATGTGATGGCTACAAGAGATGGTGTTTCAGATGAACTATATCAAGCTCTTGCCGCGGTAACTAAGCATTTCAAGAAGAGATTTTACAAAGCGAGGCCAACAAACAACAATCTCCGCACTTCTTCAACAAGTGCATTTCCCAAGAAGGAACACTATCATCCAAGGAGCAATGAGCAAGGTGAAGCCAATGGATCAAGGTATGGTGAAAAGAAGGATGTTTATGAGAAACAAGCAGTTGAGAAGGGGAAGACATCAGACAAAAAGTGCTACAATTGTGGAGTTCCTGGACATTTTGCTGTTGATTGCAAACAACCCAAAAAGCGGAACTATGAGTACTACAAGCAGAAGATGCTGTTAGCCAAACAGGTCGAAGCAGGACATGCATTGCTTGCCGAAGATGACAAATGGCTGTTGCTCACTGATGATGAATACCCAGATGATGAGGTAAATCTCGACTCTACTTTTTCTTTGGTTAAAGACAAAGAGTCTTGTAGATTAGCTTTATCTAATTTAACAACTCATATCAAATCTTTAGCCAACAAAAATAAAAAATTGACAAATAGCATTTCATTTTCTAAAAGTGAATTTACAAAACTTCTTGAAGAACATTCAAAATTACTTTTTGAATATGATGCTATTAAACAAGATTTTCAAGCTTACAAAGCATTTCAAGAAGAGATTTTACAAAGCGAGGCCAACAAACAACAATCTCCGCACTTCTTCAACAAGTGCATTTCCCAAGAAGGAACACTATCATCCAAGGAGCAATGAGCAAGGTGAAGCCAATGGATCAAGGTATGGTGAAAAGAAGGATGTTTATGAGAAACAAGCAGTTGAGAAGGGGAAGACATCAGACAAAAAGTGCTACAATTGTGGAGTTCCTGGACATTTTGCTGTTGATTGCAAACAACCCAAAAAGCGGAACTATGAGTACTACAAGCAGAAGATGCTGTTAGCCAAACAGGTCGAAGCAGGACATGCATTGCTTGCCGAAGATGACAAATGGCTGTTGCTCACTGATGATGAAGATCAAGATCTCTCCGCTAATGTTTGCTATATGGCGAGATTGGCCAAGAACAAAGTCCTTGAAGCAGAAAGCACTGATGATGAATACCCAGATGATGAGGTAAATCTCGACTCTACTTTTTCTTTGGTTAAAGACAAAGAGTCTTGTAGATTAGCTTTATCTAATTTAACAACTCATATCAATTCTTTAGCCAACAAAAATAAAAAATTGACAAATAGCATTTCATTTTCTAAAAGTGAATTTACAAAACTTCTTGAAGAACATTCAAAATTACTTTTTGAATATGATGCTATTAAACAAGATTTTCAAGCTTACAAAGATAAGATGTTGGTTAAAGAATGTGAGTTGAATGTCTCTCCTGATTTTAAGTTATTACAAAAATGTCAAAATCTAGAAAAGACCATTCAAGATCTTGAAAAGACCAATCAAGATCTTGAAATTCAAAAGACCAATGAATGGCTAGAAAAGACCATTCAAGATCTTGAAAAGACCAATCAAGATCTTGAAATTCAAAAGACCAATGAATGGCTTCGGGCAAATGCAAGACAAATGGATGTTGATATTCTCAATAAAAAGCTTCAAGAAGCTAAACCAAACAATGTTGAACTCGAAAGGAAGATTTCTGATTTAAATCATAATTGTTTTCTTAAAGGCATTGAGATTGAGAATCTTGAAAAACAAGTTGAGGAATTTAAAAAGAATATACTTTTCTATCAAGAAAAGCTATATAAAGTTGAACAAAATCCTCTCTTGAATTTCACTGCCTATTTCAACAAGTCAAAAATTGACAAATAGCATTTCATTTTCTAAAAGTGAATTTACAAAACTTCTTGAAGAACATTCAAAATTACTTTTTGAATATGATGCTATTAAACAAGATTTTCAAGCTTACAAAGATAAGATGTTGGTTAAAGAATGTGAGTTGAATGTCTCTCCTGATTTTAAGTTATTACAAAAATGTCAAAATCTAGAAAAGACCATTCAAGATCTTGAAAAGACCAATCAAGATCTTGAAATTCAAAAGACCAATGAATGGCTTCGGGCAAATACAAGACGAAAAGACATTCATCTTAAAAGACAATCAAGTTATTACAAAAATGTCAAAATCTTGAAAAGACCATTCATGATCTTGAAAAGACCAATCAAGATCTTGAAAAGACCAATCAAGATCTTGAAAAGACCAATTCAAGATCTTGAAAAGACCAATCAAGATCTTAAAAGAAATGTCAAGATCTTGAAAAGACCATTCATGATCTTGAAAAGACCAATCAAGATCTTGAAAAGACCAATCAGATCTTGAAAAGACCATTCATGATCTTGAAAAGACCAATCAAGATCTTGAAAAGACCAATCAAGATCTTGAAAAGACCAATCAGATCTTGAAAAGACCAATCAAGATCTTGAAAAGACCAATCATGATCTTGAAAAGACCAATCAAGATCTTGAAAAGACCAATCAGATCTTGAAAAGACCAATCAAGATCTTGAAAAGACCAATCAGATCTTGAAAAGACCAATCAAGATCTTAAAAGAAATGTCAAGATCTTGAAAAGACCATTCATGATCTTGAAAAGACCAATCAAGATCTTGAAATTCAAAAGACCAATCAGATCTTGAAAAGACCATTCATGATCTTGAAAAGACCAATCAAGATCTTGAAATTCAAAAGACCAATCAAGATCTTGAAAAGACCATTCATGATCTTGAAAAGACCAATCAAGATCTTGAAAAGACCAATCAAGATCTTGAAAAGACCAATCAAGATCTTGAAAAGACCAATCAAGATCTTGAAAAGACCAATCAAGATCTTGAAAAGACCAATCAAGATCTTGAAAAGACCAATCAAGATCTTGAAAAGACCAATCAAGATCTTGAAAAGACCAATCAAGATCTTGAAAAGACCAATCAAGATCTTGAAAAGACCAATGTCAAGATCTTGAAAAGACCAATCAAGATCTTGAAAAGACCAATCAAGATCTTGAAAAGACCAATCAAGATCTTGAAAAGACCAATCAAGATCTTGAAAAGACCAATCAAGATCTTGAAAAGACCAATCAAGATCTTGAAAAGACCAATCAAGATCTTGAAAAGACCAATCAAGATCTTGAAAAGACCAATCAAGATCTTGAAAAGACCAATCAAGATCTTGAAAAGACCAATCAAGATCTTGAAAAGACCAATCAAGATCTTGAAAAGACCAATCAAGATCTTGAAAAGACCAATCAAGATCTTGAAAAGACCAATCAAGATCTTGAAAAGACCAATCAAGATCTTGAAAAGACCAATCAAGATCTTGAAAAGACCAATCAAGATCTTGAAAAGACCAATCAAGATCTTGAAAAGACCAATCAGATCTTGAAAAGACCAATCAAGATCTTGAAAAGACCAATCAAGATCTTGAAAAGACCATCAAGATCTTGAAAAGACCAATCAAGATCTTGAAAAGACCAATCAAGATCTTGAAAAGACCATCAAGATCTTGAAAAGACCAATCAAGATCTTGAAAAGACCAATCAAGATCTTGAAAAGACCAATCAAGATCTTGAAAAGACCAATCAAGATCTTGAAAAGACCAATCAGATCTTGAAAAGACCAATCAAGATCTTGAAAAGACCATTCATGATCTTGAAAAGACCAATCAAGATCTTGAAAAGACCAATCAAGATCTTGAAAAGACCATTCATGATCTTGAAAAGACCAATCAAGATCTTGAAAAGACCAATCAAGATCTTGAAAAGACCATTCATGATCTTGAAAAGACCAATCAAGATCTTGAAAAGACCAATCAAGATCTTGAAAAGACCATTCATGATCTTGAAAAGCCAATCAAGATGTTGGTTAAAAGAAAGTTGAATGTCTCTCCTGATTTTAAGTTATTACAAAAATGTCAAAATCTTGAAAAGACCATTCAAGATCTTGAAAAGACCAATCAAGATCTTGAAATTCAAAAGACCAATGAATGGCTTCGGGCAAATGCAAGACAAATGGATAGTTATGGATGGTTTTCTCATGATAAACCAAAGAAGCAAGAAGTTTCCTCACCTCCAAAAGATTCCAAAAAGATGAAAATGTCTAAAACTCCTAGTTCTAATCTTCTTAATTTCAATTCAACAGGTGGAAAGAGCTTAACTAGTGGTGCTAGATGGGTTGCTAAAACTTTAGTACCTAAGGTCACTAGTAATCTAAAGAAAGTTGAGAAAAAGAAGAATAGAAGGAGGAAAAAGACTGTCAATAGGAGAAAGGGTGTTTCTGTTAATCAAAACAATTTTACTTTGTCAAATAATGTTGAAAATTCCAAGGCAAAGCCTTGTGAGCTTGTAAACAATGTTAATTCTTGTGTGGTTGATGTGAATGCTTGTAGACATGTTACATTTAATTCTGATGTGAAAGTTCGCACGTTTTATTCAAATGTGTTTGTTGATAATGTGCTTGTGAATGCTTATGTTGATTCGAAAACATGTTTGAATGCATATCCTAAGTTATATACCCTGCCTGTTTTAACTAACCATAAAGGACCCGTCTTCAAGTGGGTACCTAAAAATGGTTAAATTTCATTGATTGCAGGAAATAACCATCTGTGTTTGGATACTCGATTCCGGGTGTTCGAAGCACATGACTGGAAATAAATCTTTGCTGAAGAATTTTGTTGAAAGATTCATGGGAACTGTTCGCTTCGGAAACAACAATTTCGCTCCTATCTTAGGGTATGGAGACATAGAACGAAATGGAATTGTCATCAAGAAAGTTCACTATGTGGAAGGATTAAGTCACAACTTGTTCAGTGTTGGACAATTCTGTGATAACAATCTTCAAGTTCTGTTTCGAAAATCTCTATGCAAAGTCCAAACTCTAGATGGAGTTGATATTCTTTGTGGTGATCGTGATGATAACCTGTTTACCGTCAATCTTGATGATAACCAACCAACTGATAATATTTGTCTCATTTCAAAGGCTACTTCAAAGAATTCTTGGTTATGGCATAGAAGGCTTTCTCATCTGAATTTTCAAACTATCAATACTTTGGTCAATAAGCATCTTGTTGAAGGCTTACCTGACTATAAGTATGAAAGTGAGTATGTTTGTCCTTCTTGTGCTGTTGGGAAGATTAAGAGAACTTCTCATAAACCGAAGAAATCTCCAAATTCTTTAGCACCTCTTCATTTGCTTCACATGGATCTTTGTGGGCCGATGAAAGTACAAAGCCGAAATGGGAAGAAATACATCCTGGTTATTGTTGATGATTATTCAAGATATACTTGGGTCAAGTTCCTTGCAACGAAAGATGAAACAACTCAGATGTTGATAGATTTCATCACCAATACTCAAGTAAATCTTCAACTTCCAGTTCGTTACATCCGTTCGGATAACGGAACTGAGTTCAAGAATGCTGTTTTTGATGAATTCTGCAAATCCAAAGGTATAACTCATCAATTTTCAGCAGTTCGAACCCCACAACAAAACGGTGTTGTTGAAAGGAGAAATCGATCGCTAGTGGAAGCAGCAAGGACAATGCTTGCTTATTCCAAATTACCATCCAATATGTGGGCTGAAGCTGTTGACACTGCTTGTCACACTCAGAATCGGTCCATCATCAATCAGCGGTTCGAAAAGACTCCTTATGAGGTTGTTAACAAACGCAAACCCAACATCAACTACTTTCACATATTTGGGTGTGTTTGTTACACATTGAATGATCGGGAGAATCTTGGAAAGTTCGAGAAGAAAGGTGATGAAGGATATTTTGTTGGTTATTCCAAAACATCAATTGCCTACCGAATCTACAATCGCCGAACAAACACAATTCAAGAAACAATGAATGTGTGGTTTGATGAGATGTCAGGCATGATTTTTGAGCAAGAAAGTTTGCTGCCAACAAGTAATGATCCAAGTACTTCAAGTACTCCTACAAGGAATTCTACCTTAGCTTCTAAATTCAAGAAGTTTCCAACTCCAACAAGTGATGAATTAGATATTCTTTTTGAAGAATTCTATAATTCAAAACCGATTCATGATCAAGAACCTCAGATCATCGTTGAACCAATTCCAAACAATGAACCTCTTCATAACAACGATCCAGTTCCGGACATCAATCATGAATCATCATCAAATTCTTCAGAGCAAGAATTCTCGTCTCCTGATACTTCTCCACCATCCTCTCAGGATGATGCTTCTCAAGTGAATGATCAAGAACAACCTTCTCAATTTATTCAGACAACAAATCCTCTGAACACTCCAAATGTGTATGTACCACTTGATTTTGATCATCCAGCTTATGAGGAAAGAGTTATACCAAGTTATGACTCTATCTCTCAACAAAACTCAAGTTTCAATGATGATGATGTTGATCTTCAAGAACAAGATCCTCTTCCTCATGCTCACAAGTGGACACGTATGCAGAAAGACCATCCTACTGATCAGATAATTGGAGATCCACAAGCAGGAGTAACTACTCGTACCTCAGTAAATGAGTGTCTTGTTGCACTTTCTCTTAGCAATATTGAACCCAAAACGGTATCTGAAGCTCTTCAAGATCCAGAATGGGTTAAGGCAATGCAAGATGAACTCGCTCAATTTGAAAGACTGAAGGTATGGAGGTTAGTTCCAAATCCTAGAAAAGCTGATCCCATCGGTACAAAGTGGATTTTCAAGAACAAAAAGGATGAGAATGGAGTGGTAGTAAGGAATAAAGCTCGACTTGTTGCAAAGGGTTATTGCCAACAACCTGGTGTTGATTTCGACGAAACTTTTGCTCCAGTAGCAAGAATGGAGGCCATTCGGATATTCTTAGCTTATGCCGCATTCCGAAACTTTACTGTGTTTCAAATGGATGTGAAGACTGCTTTCTTGAATGGTGATCTCAAAGAAGAAGTTTATGTTGATCAACCAGAAGGTTTTGTTGATCCTCAAAGGCCAAACCATGTCTACAGGTTAGACAAGGCTCTTTACGGTCTTAAGCAAGCACCCCGAGCATGGTATGATTCCTTAACTACTTTCTTACTAAGAGGTGGATTTACCAAAGGCACAATTGACCCTACCTTGTTCATTCGCAAACAAGGTAAGCATGTTTTACTTGTTCAAATATATGTTGATGACATTATATTTGGGTCGACCAGTCAAACATTTTGCCGAAACTTTTCATCTCTTATGGTCAATCATTTTGAAATGAGCATGATTGGGGAAATGAATTACTTTTTGGGTCTTCAAATCAAACAATTACCAACTGGTATTTTTATATCACAAGGTAAATACATAAATGACATGTTGAAAAAGTTTGATATG
The DNA here is from genome assembly GCA_034093135.1 of Erigeron breviscapus. NCBI lineage: Eukaryota > Viridiplantae > Streptophyta > Magnoliopsida > Asterales > Asteraceae > Erigeron > Erigeron breviscapus. Next base: position 33,696,802 of record CM067170.1, on the reverse strand, counting down.
ACTTCATGTTCTTCAATTTCTACCCCAATGGCTGCTCGAACAAGCATAAGTGCTGACACAAATGGGAAACCATTTGATCAAAAGAGATATAGAAGTATGATTGGTTCGTTGTTGTACCTAACAGCATCTCGCCCAGATATAATGTTTGCAACATGTATGTGTGCTAGATATCAAGCTGCTCCAACTGATTTACATTACCAAGCTGTGAAACGAATCTTTCGTTATCTGAAGGGTACACCCGATTTAGGTCTCTGGTATCCAAGGGATACTGGATTCAATCTAACTGCATATTCAGATGCAGATCATGCAGGTTGTAAACTTGATCGCAAGAGCACTTCCGGTACTCTACAATTTTTAGGTGATAAAATTGTGAGTTGGTCTTCCAAGAAACAGAATTGTGTGTCACTATCAACGGCTGAAGCTGAATATGTGGCTGCGGCTAGTTGTTGTGCTCAGGTTTTATGGATGAAGACTCAACTAACTGATTATGGTCTGAAATATGATCATATCCCTATCTATTGTGATTCTCAGAGTGCCATTGCCATTGCAGTCAACTCAGTAAACCACTCTCGATCAAAGCATATTGACGTTAGATATCATTTTCTCAAAGATCATATTGAGAAAGGTGATATCGAGCTCTACTTTGTGGGAACTGACTTTCAACTTGCAGATTTGTTCACAAAACCGTTGGATGAAAAGAGGTTTAACTTTCTTATCTCCAAGCTAGGTATGTTAAATCTCAAACCTTGATTCTTTTTCATTTGAAGGAATTCTTGACACATTCCAGAAAACAAAATACAAAATTTGAAAACAGAAAATCAAATACAAAATTACAAAATTTCAAAAATAAACAAAAAAGATTTTCAATGGCTTGCATATACTATGTATGCAACCCGTTCTTAAATGATATATTTATTTTTAACGCATTGTTATTATACATATAAATTGATATAAGAAAACAAGGAATTGAACGCCTTTGTGTACTTCCAAGTATTCTTATATGAATATGTATGTGTAATAGCAATCAAGTTTTTTTCAAACAAACTTTTCAAACTCTCAATTAGTGATATGAGAAACGAAGGATCGAACGCCTTTGTGTACTCCCTTGTTCTCTCATATTGTACTAATTGATTGGATTTTTCACTTTACTTAAAATGTTTTTATTGCCTCCAACGTGTTATTGTAAGTTGCAATGGATTGAACGCCTTTGTGTACTCCTTAGCTATCTTACTTCCAACATTGTTGTTGAAGCAAAACTTTGTGTTTCTTTTGATATCACACAACAATTTTTGCTCCATCTTTCTATGAAAATCATTTTGATCTATTCTTACATAGATTAAGGAGGAGTTTGTGATTTCAAAACCCTTTACAAACTTCAAATGTGTTTCAAATTGTTTTCACACATTTGATGTTTTTCCAATGATTTTTACTCAAATGGAGATCGGTGATTAGTTTGCACATGAGCGATAGGTATTTCTCAAAATTGACTCCATGAATTTCATCATCGCCGATGAGTTCTAACCCCGGAGTTTTCACTTCTTTCATTAGATAGTGAGGGTATTTTGAGTGATGTTGTTTTCGTGTAAATAGGATGGAGGGAGTAAAGTCGAAAAGTGAGAGGTTAAGGTGATATGTTGTGAGAAAAGGGTTAAAAGAAATGATATCATTTTCTCAAAGATCATATTGAGAAAGGTGATATCGAGCTCTACTTTGTGGGAACTGACTTTCAACTTGCAGATTTGTTCACAAAACCGTTGGATGAAAAGAGGTTTAACTTTCTTATCTCCAAGCTAGGTATGTTAAATCTCAAACCTTGATTCTTTTTCATTTGAAGGAATTCTTGATTCATTCCAGAAAACAAAATACAAAATTTGAAAACAGAAAATCAAATACAAAATTACAAAATTTCAAAATAATAAAAAAAAAAAGTGAAAAAAAAAAAAAAAAAAAAAAAAAAAAAAAAAAAAAAAAAAAAAAAAAAAAAAAAAAAAAAAAAAAAAAAAAAAAAAAAAAAAAAAAAAAAAAAAAAAAAAAAAAAAAAAAAAAAAAAAAAAAAAAAAAAAAAAAAAAAAAAAAAAAAAAAAAAAAAAAAAAAAAAAAAAAAAAAAAAAAAAAAAAAAAAAAAAAAAAAAAAAAAAAAAAAAAAAAAAAAAAAAAAAAAAAAAAAAAAAAAAAAAAAAAAAAAAAAAAAAAAAAAAAAAAAAAAAAAAAAAAAAAAAAAAAAAAAAAAAAAAAAAAAAAAAAAAAAAAAAAAAAAAAAAAAAAAAAAAAAAAAAAAAAAAAAAAAAAAAAAAAAAAAAAAAAAAAAAAAAAAAAAAAAAAAAAAAAAAAAAAAAAAAAAAAAAAAAAAAAAAAAAAAAAAAAAAAAAAAAAAAAAAAAAAAAAAAAAAAAAAAAAAAAAAAAAAAAAAAAAAAAAAAAAAAAAAAAAAAAAAAAAAAAAAAAAAAAAAAAAAAAAAAAAAAAAAAAAAAAAAAAAAAAAAAAAAAAAAAAAAAAAAAAAAAAAAAAAAAAAAAAAAAAAAAAAAAAAAAAAAAAAAAAAAAAAAAAAAAAAAAAAAAAAAAAAAAAAAAAAAAAAAAAAAAAAAAAAAAAAAAAAAAAAAAAAAAAAAAAAAAAAAAAAAAAAAAAAAAAAAAAAAAAAAAAAAAAAAAAAAAAAAAAAAAAAAAAAAAAAAAAAAAAAAAAAAAAAAAAAAAAAAAAAAAAAAAAAAAAAAAAAAAAAAAAAAAAAAAAAAAAAAAAAAAAAAAAAAAAAAAAAAAAAAAAAAAAAAAAAAAAAAAAAAAAAAAAAAAAAAAAAAAAAAAAAAAAAAAAAAAAAAAAAAAAAAAAAAAAAAAAAAAAAAAAAAAAAAAAAAAAAAAAAAAAAAAAAAAAAAAAAAAAAAAAA